>CM060945.1:814271775-815471775 GCA_030765085.1 Allium cepa
GTCACAGCCAAATCTTACATAGAAAGATGACCTTTTTTGAAGTTTCCAATCATCATCCATAAAATGATACGTTATGCAACAATACCCTATGTTTTGATGCTCCGATGTCCACAAATCTGTAGCGAGGCTAACACGGGCTGAAAAATGATTAAAAGTCTCTTGTAATTTTCCTCTCATATCAGTATAAAGTTTTAAAACATCACATTGAACTGTATTACTAGAAAAGAATTTAACTGTTGGATAAATACACTTAACAAATTCTTGAAAATACACATGTTCGGTCATGGTAAATGAATAATCGTGTTTAGTAACCATATGTGCAAAACACATTCGGCTTCTATGTTGATCAAACTTCCAACTCGATAATTTAATTGGTTTGTTGGAAGAACTTTGGTAGTCAATAACTGTTGTCCAGATACTCTTACATGATCGGGATTTTTTGGACTTGATTTTTCAAGTGAGTTGTTCCCATTTAAGTAGCTCCATTAAATAGCCTTAAAAAATGTTTACAAGCGGCTTAATAGCTCCTTCTACTACTTATCAATTAAAATCTTTCCATACATCGGATTTCAAAATTCTTGTATTTGAAGGTGTGGAATTGTCGGTAGAAAGATTTTCGGATATTTGTGTGTTCGGCAAACTAGAGTCTGTGTTTCGCAGTTCTTCCATAACTACAGTGTCATTGGCACAACAAACATCCTTGTTACAATAACTTGATGAGGTGTTCATCATTTTTAAACTCTGCAATATCAAAATAAATAAATTTTGTTACTAAGTTTTCAGTACTAAAATTTTATTTTAATTTATCAAATCTTATCTTAATTTGAATTTATAAAACTCAAAAATCCCATTTTAATTTAATGTGCCTCTATTGTATACTCTAGAACAATTGTTTACATATAGTAAAAAATATAAACAAACACTTAATTGATAATTTAATAGTAATATAAATAGTTTTGGACAGTACCTGTATCACGCGTGATGGTGGAAAGAATTAGTGCAAGCAGTATGGTAAGAGCCTTGGGAAGATATTTGACTTTTACCTGCAACAGTTGTAAAGAAAGAAAGAAAATTAACGACCTAAATTTTTTGTCATTTGATTTTGAATATTTGAATGGTTTAAGTATTGGATTTGGAATCATAATTTAGTTAGAAAGTTTTAAAACTGGAATTTCAAGCGATTTCGTAAATTTTTGAAATCATCGATGTAATCGACACGTTAAAATATCAATCCAGGGCACAGTCTCAAAATTTAACGAAACTAGTTCCATTTGATCCGTAATAGTGTATTATTATTAGATTTAAAATTCCATAGCATTTGAAGTTACCATTTTGTCGCACGACCGGAAAACGCCTTGAAATAATTTAATTTAACTTAATTTAAATAGTCGACTTAAAAGCTATCTTCTCCATACGATCGAGTTAGGATCCAAAACTTGTTCCATTGGGTTGAAATAGCGATATAACATTATGAACGCCAGGTGGCACGCCTCGATAGGGGTTCAGGATTTCGAAATATGCAATCGAGACAGTTTGAAAATATAATTTAAATAAAACGTCAAGTCTATCCATCAGCCTATATTCTTTCATCTCAGTTCCAAATACTTACCATCAAACGAATGCCTCCATTTTATTTTTAAAAAAATTAGGAAATCCGTTCTCCTCATTTTTTCCAAATCCCCATTCATGAATCGATTTTAAAAAAATATAATCGCGTGGGGCGACTTGCATCGGTGTCTCGAATGAAGATATGGCAAGGTCGCTATGACCTATGCAACATGCGTACGGGGACTAGGGATGGTCGCATTCGATTTCGAGGTTCATATGGCTGCTATGGGCGCGCGAGCGAATAGAGGCTTGAGCATGAAGGCATGATGTGACGGTGGTGTGTTGTAGGTTGCATTCGATTTTGAACAATAATAGAGGATGGTTACTGTAAGGTCACAGTTGCCAAGGGTGAGGTTAGCGTTTTGGTTAGCTTGATGTTTGATGTTGGCGTTTGAAAGAGGAAGATACAGGAGGTTCTGAGAGGCTACGGTCATGTGATTTGGCATTTAGAATCGGATTTGGCCGAGAAGTGGAATTCAGTTGATGGCATTGCTGTGGTTGCGGTTTTGTCACAGTATGGTGATGTAGGAGGTGTTGTGGTGCAAGGGTTGTTACAGTGATGAGGAGTTGCTGTATGGATTGTGGTTGGATGTAGTTTCAGGCAAAATAAGTGTGAGGAGTGTGTAGCAGCTGAGAGCAGAGACATGTGCAAACGTGTGGTCGGGTACGATTTTCTATGATGGTCGCAAGGTCCGTATTTTGGTAATGGAATTTATGATTCGATGTGTTATTCTATAACTCATAACTATAGTCTAGATCTCCTTATCTTTGATTATATTTGGTTATTAGATGATGGATTATGGTTGAATAGGTGATCGGTTAAATTAGGTAATTAATTTATTAATTATAAATTTATAAATGGAAATCTTTAGTTTATATAATTCATAATTTGCTTATATAAGGTTAAATCACACGGAATCAGTCATATAGGATTCGACGCAGCGGAATCTGAGCAAAAGAATTTAAATTGAAACGATTAGCAAATTAAAAATCGAGGTGAGTAAATCTCATCAATATGGTCGATTGATTTAATTTATAACAATTAATAATTAAATCTGCATGATTGGTTGAATTTATATATTATTATCAGTTGGATCCATATATATATATATATGTATGTATGTATATATATATATAGTAGTATATATATTAGTAGTTGGATAAATTTTCCGCCGTTGTTGTATTAACATCTTTGGATGCAGGGAAACAGGTTCGAGAGATCCAACTTGATTCCTAAAAAATGTTGATTTTAATTTCATATATAATCATATATGACGTGTCAGAATAATTTGCTATAGATTATTATTGTGATTTGAATAATTAGATGCTACGGTAGCGCTGGCCTGAATTTTGGTATTTTAAATACCATAAATATTATTTTTGAATTTGAAGGAATTAAAAGTAATTTTGGATATAAAAATATTTATATTGGAATTTGGATAATTTTAAAGGAAATCGAGTTGGATAAATAATAATTTGATTTTTGGGTATGTACTTAACTATGCGAAAAATATTTTTAATAGAGCTTTTAAAATAATTTATATGAGGAATTGTTAACTATGGATTTTAAAATGATATTTTTTAAAATATGGATAAGGAATTTTAAATCGATGTTTAAAATATATTTGAAAAATCAGTGAGATTTATTAAGGAATGGATTTACAAAATGAGATTTTATAAAATGAGATTTTACAAATGAGATTAGTTTTATAAAAGTGAAACTCAAAAGAGTTATAAATTCATAAATGATGTTATAAATAAAGGAAATCCATATCAGATGATAATTTGGGAATATAAAATTCATAGGGGAAATTTATATTAGAATATGGAAATAGGGTTGAGTAAAAATAGTGGATACTATTTTTGAAAAGTGGAAATGGATAAGGAGATTGGAATGAAGCGATGTGTTGGGAATCGAGAGGAATTTATAAATTTAATTGGTTATTGAGATTTTTAAAAATATATTTTTAAATTTTAAGAAGTTCAGTTGTTTTTTCTATAAAGGGAAAATTTATTTATCCAATTATGAAAATTTAAGTTGTTCGTGGTGAAATATTTCGAGAAGTAGATTATTCAAATATTTACTATTTATTGAAATGAATTCACAAAGCTTCGTAAATCAATTGGTTAATTGAATATGAAATAGGGAATAAATTATCGATGTTTATTAAAGTTTTTAAATTTTTTAAATAATTACTTAAACGCGTTTAAAAATAAATTATCATTCTTTAAAAATACTTATTATACATATATAGAGTTTTGGAAATGATTTTAAATTATTTATAAACTCTCTCGAGATGTGGAAACGGATATGATTTTTGGAAGTGGTAAATGAATAAACGAGATTATAATTGAGTATAATCGATTTTGGAAGATGTAAAAGAATTTGATATAAATTCCAGAAAATGTGGAAGATAAGAAAAGAAATTCCTAAGTATTGATATTTGAAATGATTTTGGGAAAAATGGACTTAAAATATTTTCCTAGGTGTGAAAATGAAAGGTTTTTGGAAACATTAGTGACGAAGGGTTTATATCGAGATAATTTTTCTAAGGAATTATAAGTCGAAGTTGGAAATATTTCACTAAGTGTAGAAGTGAGATACGGATTGAAATATCATGTTGTGGATAAGTGTTTGAATTTGTTTTCAAATATTGAAATACGGGAAGAGATTTGAATATATAAATATTATAAAGATATTTTGAAAATAAATATTTTGGAAAATTTATATAGCGTCTACTGACTGCTTATGGATATTACCTTATAGTTAAATGACCGATTATCAAATTTAGCCAAATTCATTGATCGTTTTGAAGAGACTTGGATCCTATTTAATTATTCGAAAGCCACTTCGATCCGGTTTGAACGTTACGAATGGTGATATCGTAAAGATGGTGAAGACGGTGACTTGGTTTTTCCAGACCCAGGACAACTTGTATGGACGAGCGCAATCAGAACATTGTCACTGGAGGACGATAATCATTTTAAGTGGAATTGTTCTTGGAAGGTAAACATAGCGTCAAGCCTCATAAACATGAAATGACTAAAACATGGAAGATGCGGCAAGGCAAAGTGGGTCGCACCCAATTAGGGTATGTTATCACCTTTCTAGATCCCCTTGGAAATATATTATAAATTATGCATATGGTTGTGCATGGAAAAAGAATAGCGCTCGATTAAGAGTGGGAACAGTCAGGGTGATAACATATTCAGTACTGTCCAAATTAGGGGTAGGACGGTCTTGTATTGGCAGGGGATCCCGGCGAGGTCCTTTATACATTTTTTTAGAGGTGTACTATAACGGCCTAATTTTTCGACGCCTGAAAGTCGACATTAATATGTCCACTGTATCAAATGCCACACAATCGAATGCTTGGAAAACCAAACCGCTAGGGTTAAAGAAGAAGAAGGTAGAAGAAGAAACAGAAACAATAACGGAATCTATCTTTTCGCAGCGTAACAACATATAATAGATAAATGAATATCTTTAAAACAAAGAACTATATCAGTTTTACAAACATCACATTATCAGAGTTTACAACAACACAAATCATAACACTAGCATTAATTAGGACTTGCTTACATGAAAACTGACTTTGCACCAACCCAAAAGCAACGAATAATACATAGTATAGATGATACGCCTCGCCATCCAGCTTCTCCCGATCTCCACAGCATACTTCTAGACTTTGCTCTAGAATAATGATAACCTGACTCTAGGCTGGCCGTGGGGAAAATTGTGGGCATCCAGAGTTTAGAAAGGGAACAATAAACTCCAGGTCAGTCTTGGCACTAGTGTGAGATCTTAAAAATAGTTATTTTCACAAAGAAAGGAAAAGAAATCCGCTATGCTTTTGGAAAATGAAACTACCATAAGGCCTCCCCGCACACAACAATGCAAACGGAGAATTGGAGGAGATTTCTCCTTATGATAGTCAAACATGCTTGATACGCAAAATCTTTTTAATATTATCATTAATGCATAGTGTGGTAAACCGTTCAAAAGTATAATATTAATCTTAGCCAGCATAGACATTTCGCACTTATGCCTACATAGCTACCATGTTCAATAGCAGGTTACCGCCACATTCCATGGCAGGTTATACAACAAAAACCGTACATGGCGCATATTGTTTCTTTGGATTTCCAACAATGATCAGGCAAAGAAAATTCCTACACTGAAATGGAATGCCTCTGGAGGGATGTCCCCGAGAACCTAACCGGATCTCTGCCAACACAAGGCTGAGTTACCCCCACGCTGTAATACAGTTATAACATGAGTAACTACCACAAGTATGCCATCCCCGGTCATTACCGACCTTTATCCGAGGATCCTTAACCACAAAGCAATAAATTTGCAGTAGCCACAAAAGTTAAATATCTGGGCTCCATACCATGATATCACCCTTTTCCGAAAGGAAATGGACGTACCCTGAGGGCGCTACCCCCAAATTGTCTTGCTGCAACATTCCTATTTCAACCATTTCCGGGTTGTGAGGTTCGATGAAGTCTCTTCCACATCGTTATGCTTTTCACAAAAGCCATGCTTCGATCAACAGATGGTCGGCAGCACTTCGTATACCACATTACCAAATTGGAAATGTATCACTAGTAACCATCAACTACATAACCTCTGAGCCCGTACGTCTCAGAGAAGGGTGTTAAGCTAAGAGAATAAATTCTCCGCCACCAACAAAAATGTATTTGATAGAAACCAGCTTTACATCTCAAAGTGTAAACCAGACGCACATCCATACAATTCCATTCCGGGATCGAACAGAACCGAAGGCACTTCAAAAAAGCCCTTGCAAATTCGATTCACTAATCATGTCCGGAATCCCCATCACAAAAGGTGATAAAATCTCTATACCAGAGCAACTCGGTGCAGTTGGATATATTTTCCGTCATTGTTGTATTAACATCTGTGGATGCAGGGAAACAGGTTCGAGGGATCCAACTTGATTCCTAAAAAATGTCGATTTTAATTTCATATATAATAATATATTATGTGCTAGAATAATTTGCTATAGATTATTGTTGTGATTTGAATAATTAGATGCTATTGTAGCACTGGCCTGAATTTTGATACTTTACCAATATATTATTTTTGAATCTGAAAGAATTAAAATTAATTTTAGATATAAAAATATCTATATTGGAATTTGGATTATTTTAAACGAAATCGAGTTGGATAAATAATAATTTGATTTTTGGGTATATACTTAACTATTCGAAAAATATTTTTAACAGAGCTTTTAAAATAATTCATACAAGGAAATGTTAACTATGGATTTTAAAAGGATATTTTTAAAAATATGGATAATGAATTTTAAATGGATGTTTAAAATATATTTGAAAAATCAATGAGATTTATTAAGGAATGGATTTATAAAATGAGATTTTACAAATGAGATTAGTTTTATAAAAGTGAAACTCAAAAGAGTTATAAATTCATAAACGATGTTATAAATAAAGGAAATCCATATCAGATGATAATTTGGGAATATAAAATTCATAAGGGAAATTTATATTAGAATATGGAAATAGGTTCGAGGAAAAATAGTGGAAACTATTTTTAAAAAGTGGAAACGGATAAGGAGATTGGAATAAAGCGATGTGTTAGGAATCGAGAGGAATTTATAAATTTAACTGGTTATTGTGATTTTTAAAAATATATTTTTAAATTTTAAGAAGTTAAGTTGTTTTTTCTATAAAGGGAAAATTTATTTATCCAATTATGAATATTTAAGCTGTTCGTGGTGAAATATTTCGGTAAGTAGATTATTCAAATATTTACTATTTATTGAAATGAATACACAAATCTTCGTAAATCAATTGGTTAATTGAATATGAAATAGGGAATAAATTATCAATGTTTATTAAAGTTTTTTAAAATTTTAAATAATTACTTAAACGCATTTAAAAATAAATTATCATTCTTTAAAAATACTTATTATACATATATAGAGTTTTGGAAATGATTTTAAATTATTTATATACTCTCTCGAGATATCGAAACGAATATGATTTTTAGAAGTGGTAAATGAATAAATAAGATAATAATTGAGTACAATCGATTGTGGAAGATGTAAAAGAATTTGATATAAATTCCAGAAAATGTGGGAGATAAGATAAGAAAATTCCTAGGTGTTGATATGTGAAATGATTTTGGGAAAATTGGACTTAAAATATTTTCCTAGGTGTGGAAATGAACGGTTTTTGGAAATATTAGCGACGAAGGGTTTATATCGAGATAATTTTTCTAAGTAAGGAATTATAAATCGAAGTTGGAAATATTTCACTAAGTGTAGAAGTAAGATACGAATTGAAATATCATGTTATGGATAAGTGTTTGAATTTGTTTTCAAATATTGAAATATGGGAAGAGATTTGAATATATAAATCTTATAAAGATATTTTGAAAACAAATATTTTGGAAAATTTATATAGGGTCTACTGACTACTTATGGATGTTACTTTATAGTTAAATAACCGACGATCAAATTTAGCCAAATTCGTTGATCGTTTTGAAGAGACTGGGATCGTATTTAATTATTCAAAAACCACTTCGATTCGGTTTGAACGAATGGTGATATCGTGAAGATGGTGAAGAAGTCGACTTGGTTTGTCCAAACCCAGGACAGCTTGTATGGACGAATGCTATCAGAATACCGTCATTGAAGGACGATAATCATTTTAAGTGGAATTGTTCTTGGAAGGTAAACATAGCCTCAAGCCTCATAAACCGGAAATGACTAAAACATGGGAGATGCAGCAAGGTAAAGTGGGTCACACCCAATTAGGGAACGTTATCATCTAACTATTTCCCTCGGAAATATATTATAAATTATGCATATGGTTGTGCATGGAAAAAGAAGAGTGCTCGATTAAGAATGGGAATACTCAGGGTGATAACATATTCGGTACTATCCAGGTTAGGGGTAAGACGGTCTTGTATTGGCCGAGGATCCCGGCGAGGTCCTTTATACATTTTTTAGAGATGTACTGTAACGACCCAATTTTTCGACGCCCGAAAGTCGACATTAACACGTCTACTGTATCAAATACCGCACAATAGAATGCCGAAAAACCGAACCGTTAGGGTTAAAGATGAAGAAGATAGAAGAAGAAACAGAAATAATAACAGAATCTAACTTTTCGCAGCAGAACAACATATAATAGATAAATGAATATCTTTAAAACAAAGAAATATATCATTTTTACATACATCACATTATCAGGTTTATAATAACACAAATCATAACACTGGCATTCATTAGGACTTGCTTACATGAAAGCTGACTTTGCACCAACCCAAAAGTAATGGATAATACATAGTATAGATGATACGCCTCGCCATCCAGCTTCTCCTGATCTCCACATCATACTTCTAGACTTCGCTCTAGAATAATGATAACCTGACTCTAGACTGCCCATGTGGAAAATTATGGGCACCCAGAGTTTAGAAAGGGAACAATAAACTCCAGGTCAGTCATGGGACTGGTGTGAGATCTTAAAAACAGTTATTTTCACAAAGAAAGGAAAAGAAATCTGCTATGCTTTTGGAAAATGAAACTACCATACGGCCTCCCCGCACACACACAATGTAAACGCAGAATTGGAGGAGATTTCTCCTTATGATAGTCAAACATGCTTGATACGTAAAATCTTTTTCATACTATCATTAGTGCATAGTATGGAAAACCTTTCAAAAGTATAATATTAATCTTAGTCAGCATAGACATTTCGCACTTATGCCTGCTATAGCTACCAAGTTCAATAGCAGGTCACCACCACATTCCATGGCAGGTTATACAACTAAAATCGTACATTGCGCATATTATTTCTTTGGATTTCCAACAATGGTCAGGCAAAAAACTTCCTACACCGAAATGGAACACCTCTAGAGGGACGTCTCCGAGAACCTAACCGGATCTCTGCCATCACAAGGCCGAGTTACCCCCACGCAGTAATATAGCTATAACATGAGTAACTACCACAAGTATGCCATCCTCGATCATTACCGACCTTTATCCGAGGATCCTCAACCACAAAGAAATAAATTTGCAGTAACCACATAAGTTAAATATCTGGGCTCCATATCATGGTACCACCCTTTTCCAGAAGGAAATGGACATACCCTGAGGGCGCTATCCCTAAATTGTCTTGCTGCAACATTCCTGCTTCGACCATTTTCGGGTTGTGAGGTTCGACGAAGTCTCGTCCACAATGCTATGCTTTTCACAAAAGCCATGCTTCGATCAACAAATGATCGGCAGCACATCGTATGCCACATTACCAAATTGGGAATGTATCACAAGTAACCATCAACTACATAACCTCTGAGCTCGTACGTCTTAGACAAGGGTGTTAAACTAAGAGAATAAATTCTCCGCCACCAACAGAAATGTATTTGATAGAAACCAGCTTTACATATCAAAGTGTAATGTTAGACACACATCCATACAAGTCTGTTCCGGGATCGAACGGAACCGAAGGCACTTCAAAGAAGCCCTTGCAAATTCGATTCACTAGTCATGTCCGGAATCCCCATCACAAAGGGTAATAAAATCTCTATACCGTAGCAACTCGGTGGAGAGACATTCGACAGGTAATCCTTTAGCTTTCGATAATACCTAGTCTTCAACACCGTCTTCAAATGCAAGCCTATTTCGTCGTATCATTATTCGAAATGGGTTTTATGACGCGAAGTCCTCTCCTGGCTCATCCGAATAACGAGCGCTTATTTTAAAAATCAATTATTATTTTCCCCCAATTATTATTTTCAAAATATCTTCGCAAGATATAATTTTAACACTTCAACCATTTGAAAACAAATTTCAAATCACTTTTCACTTTTCTATCTTTTGAAAACAAACTTCGAATCACTTTTCCACATTTCAATACTTTGAAAACAAATTTCAAATCATTTTTCCTTACGCGGAAAACACTTTTAAATATTTATTCATTTCCATTGAAAATCTGCCGAGTTCACATATTTTAAAATAATTCAAAATACTTATCCAAAATATACATGGAAACATTTAAAATACAACTATTTTAAAAAAGCTTATTTTAAATATTAGCTATGAAAACATTATCCCAATATCTCCTAGAAAACTTCAAATCCAAACTAATAAATTTTTTTGAATAAAATTAGTAGATAGAGTATAACTACTTAAATATCCATTTTCCAAATGAAATATCAATTTTAATCTTCAAAATAATCCCTTCTATAATTAATTAAACAAATCTTTGGTTTAAAGATTTAAAACCAGCTTAAGAAAATAATTTCTCTACAAACATCTTTTTTTTAAAACCAACTTCAAAACTTTTAATTTTGAGAACTACTTTAAAACATACTCGGCTTTCCAGGGAAAATACACCTTTCATTCTAAAATGGTTCATTCAAATCAATTTACAAATCTTTTTGGATTTATTTTAAATTTACATTCCAAATCCATAAATTCCTTTCCACACTTTTAAAAATAAACAATATTTATTTTTAAAACAAATTTCCCTTTCTTTTATAAAATTCCCATTTTGAATTTAAATTTTCCAGTATCCACTGATAAACGATTTTCAAATTGATTCCCAAATATTCACTTTCAACACCAAATCAATTTTCAAATTGACTTCAGAATTTATTTCCCAAAATTTATTTTTAAACATCAAATCAATTTCCAGTTTTCCAAAGATTTATTTTCAAACACCGAATCAAATTCCAAATTCATTTCTAAATTTATTTTCTTTTAAAATAAATTCCATTATTTCTTCCAAACCATTTGAAATCCGTATTTCAAATAAATTCTTCAACGTTTTAATAATATTTACCCAAAACCCATTTATTAAGCCTTTTTCCCATATTTTGGAATTTTACTCAATAGGATTACAAAAATAAAACTCTATCCTTTTAAAATTTCTTCTTTTAAATTTATCCAATTCTCAAAAATAAATTTTACTATAAACTTTCAACTTGAATTTCAAAAATCCAATTTTATTTATTTTCGGTACCTACGATACCAAAAATATATTCGGCTAAACAGTAGCCTTCAACGATTTTAATCACAAATATGATCACACAGATTATAAATAATCAACAGACAATATTGAAACAAATTCAAATATTTGAGGAATCCAGTTGGATCCCTCCAACCTGTTTCCCCGCATCCATGGACGTTAGCATAACAATTAAATACCAATTCCACTTCGAGTTGAAATATCGCGGTATATGGAATTAATATAATATCATCCGCTATTATACGGCGCATAGGGTCTCATCCGCTATATAATGCAGGAAATCAATCACTCCAAATACATATATAATACAAATTCCACTTCAAGGTGGAAAATCGCGATATATGGGTTTATATATAATATCATCCGCTATTATGCGGCGCATAGGGTCTAATCTAATACAACTGATAATAATTTATCATCCAAGCACACAATCAACAATTCTAAATTTAACTATCTAAACTTAAATCAGAAAAATCCAATTGAGTGAGAAGATATCACCTTTGCTTATGCATGCAACCCATTTCTATTCTCGATTTGCTCTCTTCACAGAATTAGACCTTGTATAAACAATTTTACAATTTATTAATATTCAAACATTCGAATAATCAATTTTCGTTTGGCAATTTTAATTATCCAATGATTTTATTTCAAACCAATTTCTTCTAATAAATTTATTTAACTAAAAAATTTAATTTCAAACTAATGATTTAATTTTCAGCGCGTTTGCTTATCGTACGATCACACAACAACTCCGAATGCTATGAAAATTGAAATCCGATAATAATGCAATATTACGGATCAAATGGAACGGGTTTCGTCAAATTCCGAGACTGTTCCTCGGAAGGCTATTTTTAAATATCGATTTAAACGATATATATACTTCAATACTGAACAAAACAGTTTCAAATTCAATTCTGAAGCTTCCATTATCTTCAGTATCATTATAAAATTTTCAAGCCTTTAAAATATTTTTATTTGGCTTAAAACTAAAGATTTAAATTTTTACCCAATTTCACATTATTAAATTCAACCATTTAATTGCCAAATTCATAGCAGTATTTGAAATTCAAGTTTTAATTAACTTCCAAGTATTAAAAATCAATTAAATATTTTAATTTCAAAAGTTCAAAATTTTGGGTCGTCGCATCCTTCCTCCCTTAAAAGAATTTCGCCTCGAAATTACAAGTTAAGAAGAATGATCCGTAACCCGTTTACTATTTTTCCGAAACCAAACAGTTTCAACTTTCCCAAACAACCCTTTTATTTAACAACCATTATCACTTCAATTAACTTTCCAAAACCTTCCATAGTTTCCAAACAATATTGTTTTCTTAAAAATTCAAACTTAAATTCAAATTCAAAATTTTCTCAAAATTTTTCTAACTCCCTAAATTTTCGAAAAATTTCGCCAGCGTCTCCTTTGCGCGACTAGCTCGGCACGACTACAAAGTGCCACCACGGGCCCCCAGATTCAAAAGAAAACAAAACGCTAAGCGGCTGGACAAGAAAATCATCAAATTTCATATAGAAATTTAAATACATACCTTTGCTGAGCACTTCAAAATTTATCTTCAAAATCCCAATTCCATTTTTCTTTATATCACCTGTATGCAATTAACAACCATATCCAGTTTCTACATTCAAAAATCATTTTGCACATTTCATAACAAAAGTTTGAATACTTACTTCATATACCATTTTTACTTCACTATTGAAGTTATATATCCACTTATATTTAAACTCGATTTCCAATTTCATATGAATTCAATTCATTTAAAACCATATTAAATTTGTCATTCCTTTAATTATTATTATTTTCATCTTGAATTAGTTTCACTTACTAATTTTATTTCAATACTTTGCTTTGTTTATCACAAATCAAATTCAATTTCAATTCCAGTTCTATTTACTTACAAATTCAAAATGAATTTCAACATTCAATTTCACTTCCATTTACTTGCAATTGTAAGTTTATTTATTCATTCACAATTTTATTTTCTACCTTAATAAATTTTATTCCATAACTATTTTTATCAGATTCCAGAGTCTTTTCAACTTTTCAAAATCAATTCAAATTATCTTTTGAATTCCTAAAATTTTATTTAAGCCTGTACGATGCACACATATCATTCGTATGCAATATCAAATTCGATCGCTCACTCTATCACACAATTTAACTTCCGAACTAGTATTGTCCACTCGACTATCTAGTGCAGACTTAGATCTAGTTTCTTGATCAGAAACCGTCATGCTCCTTGCATAGCCGTAAACTATGCAAAGTGTTTTGAAAGGATTTAAAATTTGGTAAATTTGGAAATTTAAATCCCTTTTTAGTTTGAAAATGAATTTCAAAGGTTTTGGAAAGTGTTTTGAAGGGATAAAAGCTCTAAACTCTTTTCGGTCGTTAGAAAATAACTTCGGTGATGATTGCAGCATCATTGATGTTCATTTTCGAGTTTCTAGAAGAGGAATTGTTACCAAATTATTTAAAATTTAAATTGTTTGGAAAACTGAGTTTGGTTTTGGGAATTCAAAAGATAATTTAAATTGATTTCAAAAATGTTTTTTAAAAAGATGGAAAGACTCTGGAATCCTATATAAAGTATTTATAGAATATAATTGAGTTTGGCAACTTATAAATTTGAAGTTGTTAGAATAAAAATTTAACTTGAAGAAAGGTTAAAATTAAAATGGTTTGATTTTGGAAATAATTGATTTCAAAGGTGATTTTGAAATGTTGAGAAATTATTTAAAACTCTCGAAGATTTATTAAAAGTGTTTATGAGTAGATAATTTATATAATTTGAATTTCGATAAAATGAATTTAACTTATTGAGTTAAATTTAAGTGAATATGAAAACAAAATTAAGTTGGGAAAGTAAATTTATTAAGTGAAATGAAAACAAGTGAGAAAACTTATAAAAGTTAAAGTTGATATGGTGTTTGAAAGTGAATATTTGAAAAACGATTTAAAAATCATGTAACATCCCGATTTTTCGACGCCCGAAAGTCGACATCGATACGTCCACTGTATCCAATGCCACACAATCGAATGTCAAAAAACCAAACCATTAGGGTTAAAGAAGAAGAAGATAGAAGAAGAACAGAAATAATAATCAGATTCTCACATTTCGCCATGGAACAACATATAATAGATAAATGAATATCATTAAAAACAAAGAACTATATCGGTTTTACATACATCATATTAACAGAGTTTACAACAACACAAAACACAACACCGACATTCATTAGAACTTGCACTCAACCCAAACGCAGCGGACGCTATTGAGTATAAGTGATATGCTTCGCCATCCGGCTTGCTCCTGATCTCCACCGCAACTTTTCTGACTTCGCTCCAGGATAGTGATAACCTGACTCTAGGCTGCCCGTGTTATGGGCACTTAGAGTTTAGAATGGGAACAATAAACTCCAGGTCAGTCATGGGATAGGTGTGAGATCTTTAAAACAGTTATTTTCACAAAGAAAATAAAAAGAAATCCGCTATGCTTTGGAAAATGAAACTACCATAAGGCCTCCCGCCGCACACACAATGCAAACGCAGAATTGGAGGAGATTTCTCCTTATGATAGTCAAATATGCTTGATATGCAAAACCTTTTTAATATTATCATTAGTGCATAGTGCAGAAAACCTTTCGAAAGTATAATATTAATCTTAGCCAGCATACAACCATTATTGTATGCCTACTATAGCTACCATGTTCAATAGCAGGTTAACGCCACATTTCATGGCAGGTTATACAACTAAAACCATACAGGGCGCATATTGTTTCTTTGGATTTCCAACAGTGGTCAGACAAAGGAACTTCCTACACCAAAATGGAACGCCTCTGGAGGGACGTCCCCGAGAACCTAACTGGATCCCCGCTAACACAAGGCCGAGTTACCCCACGCTGTAATACAACTATAACATGAGTAATTACCACAAGTATGCCATTCTCGGTTGTTACCGACCTTTGTCCGAGGATCTTCAACTACAAAGCAACAACCACAAAACAATAAATTTGCAGTAACCACATAAGTTAAGTATCAGGGCTCCATACCATGATACCACCCTTTTCCAGAAGGAAATGGACATACCCGGATGGCGCTACCCCCAAATTGTCTTGCTGCAACATTCTTGTTTCGACCATTTCTAGGTTGTGAGGTTCGATGAAGTCTCGTCCACAAAGCTACGCTTTTCCAAAAGCCATGCTTCGATCAAGAAATGATCAGCAGCACTTCGTATGCCATATTACCAAATTGGAAATGTATCACTAGTAACCATCAACTACATAACCACTGAGCTCGTACATCTCAAAGAAGGGTGTTAAGCTAAAAGAATAAATTCTCCGCCACCAACAGAAATGTATTTGATAGTAACCAGCTTTACATCTCCAAGTGTAACGTCGGACACACATCCTACAAGTCCGTTCCGGGATCGAACGGAACCGAAGGCACTTCAAAGAAGCCCTTACAAATTCGGATATTCACTAATCGTGTCCGGAATCCCCATCACAAAGGGTGATAAAATCTCTATACCGGAGCAACTCGGTGGAGAGACATTCGACAAGTAATCCTTTCATTTTCGAAAATATCCGGTCTTCAACACCATCATCAAATGCAATCTCATTTCGTCGTATCATTATTGAGAATGGGTTTTAAGACACAAAGTCCACTCCCGGCTAATCCGAATAACGAGCGCTTATTTTAAAAATAAGTGTTACATTCAGATTTCAAAAAATCACAATAATTTCCACTTTGATCTTTTAAATAAAATATCCATCACAAAGATTCGATGTGGTTTTTGAATATCCATTTGGAATCCGACCCCCGGTCGCATCGAAATTCAAATGCCATTTAAAGGCCAATATTAATAGTCGGTTATTTTACTATCAATCAACATTCAGAACAATCACCAGATTTCAAATAATTTTCCCCCAATTATTTATTTCCAAAATATCTTCACACGATATATTCATTCAAATCAATTTATAAATCTTTCTGGATTTATTTTAGATTTAAAAATCACATTTACCATTTACATTAACAAATCCCATTTGTATATGGATTTTTATTTCTTAGCTTTTTGTTACGATTTCAATTTCTTATTCAATAATCAATGATAATAATTTAATATTATCACTTCTTAGCAAACAAGCAACCATATACTATAACAATTTACATAGATTATTTCCTTTTATATATGAATAATTTAGGTGAAATTATTTCATTTACCCTATTTCAAAACAATATAGTGTCGAATTGTTCTGTACAAGTGTTTAGAGATTCCTGTCAATAACGTTAATTACTCGTGTTGACCAAAATTCATATACTACTCAACAAACCAATCATCACAATATAAAACAATTTTATATTCACTAACAAATACACGCTCATATCTATTATTACACTCAAACTCATTATAGAGTACTGCTGACTCTATCTCCAATGAGTAATTTATTTAAATTTTCATTTCTTTTCCTTGAAACCTTGTCTAAATATATATACATATTTACCAATTTCAAAAACTGATAATTGATTTCTTACGGTATAAAATAATCTCTAATTACTTACAAAAAACTTTCTGTTTTTAACCTTACTGTTTATATAATTTTTTTATATAAACTACATGTACATATATAAAATTTAATAAAATAAATTAAGATAAGATAAATAAAATATACCTTACTTTTAATAGTACGACCTAGATCGAGACCACCGTTCGCCCCTCTCCGAACAACTCACATCCACCATCTCATCAACGTTGCTCAAAGGAACCCACATCCCAAGCCATCGACAATTGCCGACGAACCTCGCCGACGAACCTCGCCGACGAACCCATACCATGTCGCCACCCCTTCATCTACATCGGCCTAAGTGCGCGCGCCTTCGAACGCCCTCGAGCTGCCAGTTCCCCTCGCCTTCGAACGTGGAAATCGAATCACGACCAAGCCCTTATATTCGAAGTCGAGTTCGATCGGAGATCGCCTCGTTCCGCCATTTTTCGAATAAAGTTTTTTTTCCTTTTTCTAGAGATAAGAAGGAAGGCATCAAATTGAAAGGCTCGGCTACTTTGTTTTGAATGAAGAATGTGTTTCGTTCGATTTTTTTAATTTAAAACGAACGCGTGTCTTCAATTTTGCCAAGTGTTTTGAAATGATGAAACGTGTAGATTACCTTGGAAAATAGTATTATATTAAATACACAAATATATATTATTTTTAAAATTCAAATTTGAATTTAAATCGGTCCGGTAAATGCAACTCAAAATCTCAATCTCCAATCGAGGTGTGTCACTAGACGTTTATAATGTTAAATCCCTATTTCGAACGCACTAAAAAAGATTTCGAGCCCAAATTTGGTCGTATGGAGAAGATAGATTTTTTTTGGACCAGTTAAGACATTAAATTTTCAATTTAAATTTCAGCACGTTTGCTTATCGTATGGCCAAACGATCACTCCAAACATTACGAAAATTGAAATCCGATAATAATACAAAATTACGGATCCAATGGAACTGGTTTCGTTGAATTCCGAGACTGTGCCTCGGAAGGCTATTTTTAAATATCAATTTAAACTATATAATTTCAAAACTGATCAAACACTTCGAATCTCAAATTCTAACACTTCCATTATCTTCAATATTATTAATATAGATTTTCCAAGCTTTCAAATTATTTTTAATCTGCTTAAAACTGATGATTCAAATTTTTTATCCAATTTAAATAAATTAAATTCAATAAATTAATTGCCAAATTCATAATTAAATCTAAAATTCAAGTTTAAAATAACTTCTAGATTTTTTAAATCATTCAAATATCTCAATTTCAAATGTTCAAAATTCTGGGTCATCATGTCCTTCTCCCATGTAATCCTTTTCATAGTATTTCATGTCTGCTCATCATGTCCTTCTCCCATCCCCTTCCGTACCTTCCTCTTCCAATCCCATACTTCCCGTTCCTAACACATCTTCTCCACTCTGTCCTTCAACTGACCACCGGTCCATTCCACCTCCTCCTCTTCAGTCCAATATTGTTGCATCTTCTAACCTTACTTCTTCATCTGTCCTTCCAGCTGTGGTACATCATATATCCACTCAACTCAACCCCATTTCTCCACCTCCACCCCCTACTCCTCCTCCTCCTGACGATGTCCCTCCCTCTTCTTTGGTCCACACCAATCCCATTGTTCCACCTTTTCCATCTGAACACTTCCCTTCCCTTGGTGCCACCACTTCAACTGCTCCTCCTGCTTCATGGTCCTCTCTATTTAACTGGAGACCTAGGAATGCTGGTTCTTACATTCCTAAGCATTTTGATGTTGATTACACTGGCTTTTCATTAGAACCCCCTCAGGAAGTACTGAATGATGGTATAAAGGCATGGTCTGGCTGCCTAGTTGGATCTTTTTTGGCTGGAAATGTTAATTATATAGCAGTTAAAGATCATCTACAAAAAGTGTGGAAGCTTAAACGATTATATGAATTTTTTTTTATAATCAAAATTACTATTTCAAATTTGCCTCTGAAGAAGACAAAAACAATATTTTACGACGTGATCCCATGTTTATACGTAGCTAGATGTTTATCATCACCAAGTGGAATCCAACACTATCTTCAGCGCAGTCGGAGGTGAGATTGGTGCCAATCTGGATTCATTTTTACAGAATTCCTATAATGCTGTGGTCTTTGATGGGTATTAATTTGATAGCATGTCACATTGGGAAGTTTGTTTGCTTTGATGAGAACATTGAAAGGATGAAAAGATTTGAATATGCTAAATGCTTAATTGAAGTATCTCTTGATAAAGAACTGCCTCACTTCCTATCTATTGGAGATGATTCCTGCCCTAACATTCAGATTGAATACTCATGGAAACCTCTAATTTGTGTTACATGTTCTACTTTTGGTCATGCTACTGACCAATGTGAAAGGAAAAATGATCAACAAGATGGAGTTATGCCTGGTAACTTATCTACAAGTAATGCTTCAGCTGACCATAAAGTCAAGGATGTGGAAGAAAATCAGGTTGATAAAGATAAAAGGGGTTTCTTTGTAAGAAGCAAAAAGAGTATAAAAGCTGGCCAAAAGTTTTGGAGAAAAGTAAATAGGGAAAAAAGTAGCAATAATGATATGGAAGGTGGTCAGGTAGGCAGTCTCACTAATGTGAATCAATTAAGCAAAAGGAATGATGAAGATGCAGTAGAACAAGTGCTGGAACAAAATGAATCAATAAATGTTACTACCTTGGAAACTAACAGTAGTGCAATCAAAGACTCTGAAATGAATCAGCATCTTATTTCCACTGAGGATGTCATGAAGCAAACATTGAATATCTTGGAGTATGATAATTGCAGTACTATTCAGAAAGTTGGTGGAATACACAATATAACAATAGATCCTGATAAGAATAAAGCAATACTTGATAATACAACTCATGATGACTGTGAAGTGTCTACACACAATGCATTCTCTGTGCTACAGGAAATTAGTGAAAATGAAGAGGATATTCAACAACACTTTTCTCAAATTCCTGAGTTGCACAACAATTCTTTGTGCGCTGACATGCATAATGTATCTCCACAAACAATATCCCCCTCTGTAATCTCAACTCCCAACATTCAAATCAATCCAGCTTCTCCTTATTCTTCCCTTTCACTCCCAAATCATATCTTTAATGACATCATCAATCCTTCAGCTACATCAAATATTCCCATCCCTATTCAACCGAACTTTCCTGATTCCTCAGCCAAAAAGAAGAAAGGTCGTCCAAAGAAAACGAATAAAATACCCACAATTGACTTGGACAATGGTATCAAATTCTCCATTGAACAAATTGGGCTTGAAGTTATGTCTCAAAATAATAAGGTTAACTCATCCTCTGGGGTCCAAACCAGAGCTTCAACTTCATCATTATTTTAATGATTGAAAACATAGGCTTTTGGAATGTTAGGGGTGCTAACTCCATTAACAAGAAACTTGAAATCTCCAACCTTATTTCTTCTCACAGCATTCAACTAATGGTCATTTCTGAAACTAAACTCAATCATGAAACCACTGTTAAAGCTCTCTCCAACATTAGACATGACTGGAGAAGCATTTACAATTTATCACAAGCTCCTTTTGGTAGATTACTAATCCTATGGAATCCTATGATCTTTTCCATAACGCCCATCACTGTCCACAAGCAGTTCATACATTCTGAAATAATACACATCCCCTCTTCATCTACTTTTCTCCTTACCTCTGTTTATGCTGACAATAATGCTACTCAGAGGCAAATCTTTCTTGACATATTACCTTCTCTACAGCAGTCCAATCTGCCTTGGATCTGTCTTGGTGATTGGAACTGCATGCAACTTTCTTCTGATAAATGTGGGGGAACTCCGTTATCCTACTGCCAGACAAGACCTCTTAACAAAGCCATATATGATGCCAACCTCATTCCCACTTCCAACTCTGGTGCTTTCTTTACTTGGAATAACTCCAGTAAACATGGTAAGAGAACGTACTGTAAACTTGATAGAGTTTATACTAACTACTCCTCTATCCTCAAATGGCCTAATCTATCTACCTTTATCCCTCCCCCATCTTTTTCAGACCATTCCCCTCTCATCATTTCCTGGGATAAGGACACTGTGAGAAGACGATCCTCCTTTTCATTTTTTAATAACTAGTCTAAACACCTAGATTTCACAAAAATTGTAAAATATGGATGGAATTATCATACTTTTGGCAACCCCATGTTTGTTTTGCAGGCTAAACTCAAGAATTTGAAGATTCAACTGAAGGAATGGGCTCAGCAAACATATGGTAATGGGAATAGCTTGTCTTCTTCTATACGTGAAAAATTATTTCAGGTACAACTGGAAATACAAAGAAGCCCTGACCAACCACAGCTGATTATTAATGAAAGCTCTATGCTTAAGGACCTCTCCAAAGCTCTCATTGAAGAAAATAAGATGGCTAAGCAAAAGGCAAAACAGGATTAGCACCTGAATGGTGATAAAAATTCATCCAACTTCCACAAAAGTCTAAAAATTCAATAGGCATCTGCAAATATTTTCTCTATTCTTGATATGCATGGTCAACCTTGTGATACTCAAGATTCAATTCAAGAAGCCTTTATGGAGTATTTTCAGCATAACCTTGGGAGGTCTCAAGTCCCCTCAATCTCTAACCATCAATTTACTCAGTATCAACTCCCCCATATACCTGATGTCATGATTACTGATTTAATTAAGGAAATTTCAGATTCTGAAATCAAACAAGCTATTTTTGGATTAAACTCTCAAAGTTCTCCTGGCCCCGATGGATTTAATGCCCATTTCTTCAAAGTCACTTGGGATATTACTGGAGGGGACTTGATCAAGGCTGTTAAGAATTTTTTCACACACAGTAAACTTATCTCGGGTATTAATGCTACTAAACTTGCACTGATCCCTAAAACTAACCATCCTATATCAGTTGATCAGTTCAGACCCATTGCTTGTTGCAATGTTATATATAAGTGCATTGCTAGGATATTGGCAGCTAGAATGAAAACTCCTTTGGATAGTTTGATCTCTGTTAATCAGAGTGCATTTCTTCCAGGTAGGGACATAACTGATAATATACTCCTTGCTTCTGAACTTATGAAGGGGTATAATAGGAAACTCATCTCTCCCAGATGTGTCCTTAAGCTTGATATTCAGAAAGCCTATGACACATTACAGTGGAAATCTATCATTTACATTTTGCATAAGATGAATTTTCCAATCCCTTTCTTATGCTGGCTGTATACATGTATTTCTACTATCAATTACTCCCTTAGTATCAATGGTAATATATTTGGATACTTTAGTGCTACCCAGGGAATTAGACAAGGTGACCCAGTGTCCCCTTATCTATTCATCTGTGTAATGGAGCTGCTCACTGCTCTTCTTTCTGATGCTATGTGCAATAAGCTTATTGATTATCATCCACTGTGCAGGAAGAATAGTATTTCCACTCTCCTTTTTGCAGATGACTTACTTTTATTCACTAAGCCCAATTTGAAATCCATTACTGGGGTCATAAAAAGTTCTTGATATCTTTGGTACCTTGTCTGGTCTAAACATCAACAGAAGTAAATCTAGATTATTAATTGCTGGTCTCCCTGATGATGGTAAAGAGATAATGTACTCTATATCTGGCCTCTCTCCATTTTATGATAATGAATATTATCTTGGGGTGCCTCTTTATGATTCTAGAATTAGGACTTTCCAATGCTTACAACTATTTGAAAATATTACAGCCAAACTTGCTAGTTGGAAAGTTTCTAGATTTTCGATGGCTGGTAGACTTGTGATTGTTAAATCCATTGCTTTTTCCATGTGTGTTTATTATGCCAGAATTTTCATTCTCCCAGCCAAACTCATTAGCATGGTTAACTCAGCTTTAAATCACTTTTTATGGCACGGTAATCCCTTCTCTAAGAAAATGATTCCAATTTCCTTTAGCAAACTATGTTGTCCACAGGAAAAAGGTGGACTTGGAATCATAAACATTAGGAACTGGAACCTGGCTACACTATCTGCAAGAATTAACAAGCTATTAAGGAATGACAAAAATCTATGGGCTTCTTGGTGTAGGCAATACCTCATGCGTCAAAGCAACTTCTGGTTTATTTCTTCTCCAACTGACTGTAGCTGGACTTGGAGAAATATATTGAGAGGTAGACAATTATTTCTACCTCTGGTGCAACAGAGAATGAAAGAAATCAACATGATATCTTTTTGGTTTGATCCATGGCCTTCAAAAGGAATCATTTTAGCAAATATAATTGATTATGAGATGAGAAGATCCACTGGGATTGGTAATACTGCTACTCTATCTAGATTTTGGGCTGATGATAGTGTCTCCCTTCCTCATTGTAGCTCTGCAGTGGTAAGAACTGAATGGACTGCTATATATAATAGGAAATACAAAATCAGTGATGCTCATATGACTTGGAATGACAGAGTGCATTCAATTAAAAATGTTTATATGGCACTTGATCCATCCATGCAACTGCCTACTTTTATTTGGCATTCTCGTATCTGGGATCATGGTTCTGCTCCTAAAGAGAACCTGTACATGTGGAAGGTAATGATGAATGGAACCCTGACCCTAAGCAAACTCAAAGGCTATGGGGTTGTTCAATGTGACAAATGTATGTTCTGTGGAGTTCGGGTGGAAACGGCTGCGCACTTATACTTTGAATGTGATTTCACTTTCCACTTATGGAGTTCCATATTGCAATGTAATGGTTATCACAGGCCAATGAGAAGCTCATGCATGGAATGGTACAACATCTTCAAGGCAACTAGATAGAAGAATGAGAGAAGTAGAAAGTTGTTAATAATTTTGAAGAAGGTAATGTACTTTGTGTGGTTGGAGAGGAACAATAGGGTGTTTAAAGGGAAAGCTTCCTCTAAACATGTATCGGTCCTTTCTATTACTAGTAACATATAATTTTTGTGTGTGCCTTCGTCACTCGTGTGGTGGTCAGTTTGTTATAATCCGTTGTTCTGATATTTTTGGTTGTTAATAAAATGGCAGGGGCCCATTTCACCCCGCTTGCTTTGCAAAAAAAAACAAAAAAAAATTCTGGGTCATCACATTGTTCCCCTCTTAAAAGAATTTCATCCCGAAATTACTAGTTAAGAAGAATGATCCTTAACCCATACATTATTTTCGCAAAACCAAACAGTTTTATTAACTTATCAAAACAAATATTTTTATTAAAGACCTATTATTGCTTCAACTAAATTTCCAAAATCTTACATATATTCCAGTCAATGTTGTCTTCTTAACAATTCAAATTTAAATTTAAATCCATATATTTTTGCCAGCGTCTCCTTTGCACGGCTAGCTCGGTATGACTACAAAATGCCACAACGGGCCCCCATATTTCAAAAAAATAAAACAAAAAGCCAAGTGGATGGACAAGAAAATCCTCAAATTTCATATAGAAATTTAAATACATACCTTTCTATCGAGCAATTTAAATTTATCTTCAAAATCCCAATTCCATTTTCTTTTAACACATTTGTGTATCTATTTAGCAATAATGTCTAATTACGACATTCAAAATCATTTCATACATTTCTTTACCGAAGTTTCAGTATTCATTTCATTCAAACCCATATGATACCCGCATAGCATTCGTACGCAATATCAAATTCGATCGCTCACTTGATCATATAATTTCACTTTCGAACTAGTATCGTCCACCCGACTTCCTAGTGCGGACTCAAATCTGGTTTCTTGATCAGAAACCATCATTCTCCTTGCATAGTTCTAAACTACGATGGAGAATTTCCAGAATCAACCAAAAATCCATATCCAGGTTCGTCGTCCCACTCTGTAACGACCCGACTTTTCGACGCTCGAAAGTCGACATCAATATGTCAACTGTATCAAATGCCGCACAATTGAATGCCGAAAAACCAAACCGTTGGGGTTAAAGAAGAAGAAGATAGAAAAAGAAACAAAAACAATAATAGAATCTCATATTTCACGGTGGAACAACATATAATAAATGAATGAATATCTTTAAAAGAAAAGCACTATCTCAGTTTATACAATACATTATTAGAGTTTACAACGACACAATACAACACTGGCAGTTATTTTAACTTGCTTCCATAGAAATTGTGACTTGCACCAACCCAAAAGCAACGAACACCACATAGTATAAGTGATACGTCTTGCCATCCAGCTTGAACTCCAAATCTCCACAGCAACTTATTGACTTCACTCCAGAATAATGATAACATGACTCTAGGCTGCCCGTGTGGAAAATTATGGACACCCAAAGTTTAGAAAGGGAACAATAAACTCCATGTCAGTCATGGGACTGGTGTGAGATCTTAAAAACAATTATTTTCACAAATAAACAAAAAGAAATCTGCTATGCTTTTGGAAAATGAAACTACCATAAGGCCTCCCGCCACATACACAACGCAAACGCAGAATTGTAGGAGATTTCTCCTTATGATTATTAAACATGCTTGATATGCAAAATCTTTTTTGATATTATCATTAGTGCATAGTATGGAAAACATTTCGAAAGTATAATATTAATCTTAGCCAGCATACAAACATTATTGTATGCCTACTATAGCTACCATGTTCAATAGCAGGTTACCGCCACATTTCATGACAGGTTATACAACTAAAACCGTATAGGGTGCGTATTATTTATTTGGATTTCCAACAATGGTCAGGCAAAGGAACTCCCTACACCGAAATGAAACGCCTTTGGAGGGACGTCCCCGAGAACCTAACCGGATCACTACCAACAAAAGGCCAGTTACCCCATGCTGTAATACAGCTATAATATAACGACCCTGACTTGACCTTCAAAAATCGACACCCGTACTTCACTTGTACTCGAATGCCGTAGATTCAAACGTCTAATCTGGCTCGTCGGAGCTTATAACACATTAAGTATAACAACTCAGCGGAAGAAAATGAATAATATCATATACATCTCTAATGATACAATATCCAATGATATAATCAATATCAGAGCGACAAAAATAACAGCGGAAACTAATAAAAATGACCTCAAATAGAAAAGAGAACTCCAATATCAGCAATCTCCATCTACAAAGCACCAATCCAGAAATAACTCGAACTCCCAACCGGGATGTACTAAGAAAATCCATGTCAGTCTGAATCTAAAGACTGAACTAGCTCCAGATAATCCACTAAACCTGAGTACCTGAAAAACCCAACTCTAGATTGCCGTGTGGAAAATTGCGGGCACCCAAAGTTTAGGAAGGAAACAATAAACCCCGGGTCAGTCATGGGACTGGTATGAGCAAATAAAAACAGTTTTATCTTTAAAACAACAACAAAGAATTTTAAAACATTGAAATCCACAATGCTTTTTGGAAAATGAAACTGCCATAAGGCCTCCCGCCACACACACAATGCAAGCGCACACTTGGAGGAGATTTCTCCTTATGACAGTCAAAAATGCTTGATACACGAAAACCATTTGATATTATTATTAGTGCATAGTGCAGAAAAACCTTTCGAAAATATAATATCAATCTTAGCCAGCATAGACATTTCGTACTATGCCTACTATAGCTACCATTTAAGAATGGCTGGTTATACAACTAAAACCGTACAGGGCGCGTATTGGTTGATTGGATTTCCAACAAATGGTCAGGCTAAGGAACTTCCTTACCGAAATAGGAACGTCTCTGGAAGGACGCCCCCGAGAACCTAACCAGATCTCTTCAAACAAGGCCGACGTTACCTCATGCTTCGACCAAGCTATAACATAGGTAACTAACACACAAGTATGCCATCCCCGGTCATTACCGATCTTTATCCAAGGCCTCTATACCAACAACCATAAAGTAATAAATTTGCAGTAACCACATAGGTTAAATACCTGGGCTCCATACCATGATATCACCTTTTATCCAGAAGGAAATGGACATTCCCTAGGGGCGCGACCCCTAAAAACCTTGCTGCATCTTTCCTGTTTCGACCATTTCTGGGGTGTGAGGTCCTGATGCAGTCTTGTCCACAAAGCGACGCTTTTTCACAAAGCCATGCTTCGATCAACAAATGATTAGCAACACGCATCAGCACTTAGCATGCCACACTACCAAATTGGGAATGTATCACTAGTAACCATCAACTACATAACCTCTAAGCTCGTACGTCTCAGAAAAGGGTGTTAAGCTAAGAGAATAAATTCTCCGCCACCAAACAGAAATGTATTTGATAGAAACCATCTTTACATCTCAAAGTGTAATGTCAGACACACATCCATACAAGTCTATTCCGGGTTCGAACAGAACCGAAGGCACTTCACAAGAAGCCCTTGCACATCCGAATAATCCCTAATCACGTCCGGACTTCCCATCACAAAGGGTGATCAAATCTCTATACCGAGGATTAGCCGTTGCAGAGACATTCGATGAGTTATCCTTTCGCATTCGAAAATATCCGGTCATCACCCCCGGTCTTCAAATGTTATCCATAACGTCGTATCATTATTCGGAATGGGTTATATGACACAAAGGTCCTCTCCCGGCTAAACCGAATAACGAGTGCAATATTTAAAAGCATGTGGATATTGGGATCTCAGTTAAGTCACAACTTATTATCCAAAACCTTTCTTTCAATGGTTTAAACAAATTACCATTTCCAAATCTTTAAACAAAAAGATACATTTCACAAAGTTCACAAATCTTCCACAAAGGTTAATTCATAGTTTTCAAACCAATTTCCATTTCAACTCTTTCATAGAAAGGATACACTTTTAAGATCCCCTTTCAATTTGAAAACAAAGTATACCAATCTTTAACAAAAATTCATTCATACAAAGATTCATTTTATAGCTTTCAAAACTATTTCCAAAGATCCATTCATAACCCTTAACACGGTTCCCATTTCAAATATTTTATATATAAAAGATACACCTTTAGAATCCTCTTTGATTCCAAAAACAAAGCTTAACAATCTTTCACAAAGATTCATTCACAGTTTCCCAACTATTTACGATTCAAATCTTTTTAAGTAAAGGATCCATTTCAGTTCAATAACAAGATTTACCAAAATTTTAAGATAGCTTTCAAATTTGAATTGGAAATCCTTCCCTTAAATGAAAGCTTTTATTATTTGAAAACAAATAGTTTTCGTTTCGGGAAAATCCGGTTACACTTATACAAGTTAAAGCCCTTCAAGTATAAGGCTTGGTTTAAATTCAAATTCCCAAAACAATACTTTTTAAATGGTTTAAACCCCATATAAACACCTTTATAACTTGTATACCCTTTTCAAATCATAATTTCCAAACATAGGATTCAATTTCAAATTTTGAATTCAAATCCAAACCAAATTATTTAAATTCCCAAAACTTTATCAAGTTATACAAAATAACTTTTTACCTCTTTAAAACTCTTTTTTAAAAGCTTACATATTTAATCCAATTACATTCCAAACTATTTTGGATTCAAAATTCAATTTTAAAATCTTTTCAAAAATCTGTGACTTAACCACTTTCCTCGTGCAATCCATATTTATGTGTGTATAGTGTGGTCCAGGGGTTTTACACACAATAGTGCAACAGTCATCAATCAGCACAGATTTAAACATAGCAAGATATTTGATAAGCGGTATAAACTATAATGCTTATCTTTATTTGCAGATCACAGATAAGTAACTATAAGTTCATCGTAGATTATATTACATCACAGAAAATTAAATTACATCGCCATTCACGGCTCAAATCTGAAATTAGAATATCACAAATCAGATAGGATAATCAATTCAAGGCATCTCATAATACAATCATTCATACGTAATTCAAGCATCCAATACTCATTTTTAAACAGGATTAATTAATTGTTTAATCCTTAACTAATTCAATTAATTTAAATTAAACTAATTACTTATGAATTAATTACCCCAAATTAATAATTTAATATTAATAAATAAAATTAATTAATTAATCCTCCCTAATTATCCTTCAAATTAATCATCCTTAATTAATTAATTATTCCTTAATTAATCTCATTACATAAATTAACCTTTAAGTTAATTACATAGTTAACTATCCCTCAATCACCCTTAAGTAATTAGAAATTTATCCACCTTTAATTATTAATTAATTAATTTACCTTTAGTTAATTACTTAAATTAATTATCCTTTAATTGTTAAGTAATTATCTCTTAATTACTTATTTTAATTAATCAGCCTTCAATTAAATTAAGGAAATTAACCTTTAAGTAATCACATTAAGTAATGATCCTTTATGAATCAAAAATAAATCATTACATATCTTAATTATCATTTAAAGCTTCTATTACTCAAACCTTTATAATAAATCATCATTTACAAATAAACAACTTAAGTTCCTTAAGTTCATTTAAAATTTGAAAGCATTTCATTTTAACTTCTAAAACATAGTTAATGTGTTTTGAAAACTTGATTAAATTAACATATGCTTTTTAAAACTTTGTTAAAAATAGTTTAAAACTTGCTGTTCCGAAATTACCTGTAACGACCCGAAATTTTCGAACCCGAAAATTCCAGATAGTTATGAAAAGAAGAAAAAGATAGAAGAAGAAAAACAGAAACACCTAACATCTCACAAACGTAGCGGATAAAATATAATAAATCATAACAGTTTACAAAAGAATATTATAGCTGTCGATTACATTTAATATACATCAGAGTTTCACATAATATACAGTCACTGAATATTTACAATTATCATGACTCAGATAAACAATAATATAAATACAGCGGATATACTCCATACGATATTGCCACCAGCTCGCCTCCTGAGCTCCTGAACGTCCTAACCTGAAAATTTGTAATACTCGGTCTGACCCGAGCATTACACCAAAGTAACACCCAGCTCAGGCTGGAAACCAGCGTGAGTAAACCCAACTAACATGGAATACCAAAACAATCATCTTAAATAAAACCCGGGGAACTTACCTCAATTTATCCAATTCACAAACTGCTATAGACAAGACTTATTTCACATATAAATTTCTAAGTACAAAACTTAGATAAAATAATCCAATTTACTTAAATCACTTCATTCCAACCTATTTATTCACACATCAATTTATTTTTAATCCGAAGTGGTTTCAGGTATCTTCCCAATATCCGATCCCGGCCTCTTTAAGTCTCATGAAATTTTAGCTCAAGTCATCCCAATGAAATTCTCAACATTTTATAACGAAGATATCAACTCATTCAAAACATCCAATACCACTCATCATTCATAAGCAAGGCTTAATCACAAACAAATCAATTCACTTGATTCAGATTGAGTTTCAATCCTCAATCGCTTAGATTCTTTCATTAACTAATTCCAAATTAATTAATTAATTTAATCAACTCCTCCATATCCATTTGTCTTAATCAACAACTATGGATTAATTATCTTCCAATTCCATTCAAGTGATTGTCTTTAATTAATTTCACGACATTAATTATTTGACCAAATCAATGAGTAATCTTTAATTACTTCACAAAATAACTAATTGTTATTAATCACACTAATTCGAATTATTTAAATCAATTTATTTCTCATGAGTCATTTATTGATTAATTTCCCTTAGTTAATCAATCTTTAATTACATCGTTGATTATATACATCATTGATTTCCAATTATGTATTGATTTGTTCCAATCTAAATTAATTAGTTTAATTCCACGCCAATATTTATCATTCTCGATTAATCTCAATATATATTTAACTAATTCTCTTATTTACTTCATTAATAGGTTAATTATTCCATAATTAATTATCTTAACTAATTCTCTTGACCAATTTCACTAAGCAATTATATTTTATTAATTACATTAAGTAATTATCCATCACACCATCAAATGATTATTCTGCATTATTTATACTTAGTTAATTAGCTTACAACTTAAATTATTATTTATTCAAACCTTTAATTACTGAATCAATTAACACAAATCATTAATTAATTAAATTGATTAATTATCCATTTCAAATATTCTACTAATTTAATGTATCTCAAACCATTAAGTCGTTAGTAACTTTAAACAGAAATATTTTCTCATTTTATTTTTTTATTTATTTTAAATTTAAAACAATTTAAATTTCCAAGACATCAAGTTAAGCAACCAATTACTCGAGAACCATCCAATACCAAAATCACCCAATCATCAATTCACAGTGCATCTCAATAAATTAAATCATCCAAACAAGTATTTTAATTTAACCATTTAATCTCAATAGAATCTAATAAAGTGAGATTTACTCACATTTGCCTCACAATTGGCAATCCACTTCATTCAATTAATTACATCCAGTGATTATTTATTTATTACTTCCCAAGAGATTTTTTTCTTAATATATTATTCCCTGGCTATTAATTCTTAACCTTCATTTTTAATTTCTAAAACCTAATTCCCATTGTAAATCACTAATTACAAATTACTCAATCAAAAATTCAAATCAATTACTTAATTAATCTTTAACTTATCTCATAAGTGACCAAGTCTTAAATATACTCAGGATAAACATGTTCTTTGTTAACTACTAATCACAATAACATTAGCTTAACTTGTAAGATAATTAAGTTTTAAGTATCCTTTATGTACTTAACATACCTAATTTAACAATAAATCAAACTGTCTTAATTTAAGCTTGAAGAGCAGTTAATTTACAGGGTTCATAAATAATTTTAAACAATTCCATTTTTTTTCACCCTAAGTTTAAAACAAACAGAGATAAAATAAGTAAATAAAGGAGAAAAGAAATTACTCACAATCGAACATCACCCATCCCAGATCGCGTTTTCCCCCTTCCTGAACACGTGCTCGCAGCCTTGTCATCGCCACCATGTAAAACCCTAGCTTGGACTTCGACAACCACAGCCTTGCGCCGCCATGAACTCGAGTTCGAGCTCAGCCAACTGCCAGAAGGGTCGACGACGCACGACCCCTTGCTTGATTTGTCGATCGAAACGCGACCATGCTTAACTACCCCCCTCAGGTCGACACCACCTTCTCGAACTCGACCGTGACTTCTTCCATATAACCCACTGAGGCCATGCCACCAACTCGAACACATACGCGCAGCACACGAGCGCGTATGCGCGAGCGTCAATGGTCAGAGACGATTCGGTTGCCCTTTTTTTTATGGGAACAGGAATTTACGATTTAGGGTTAAGGAAGGGAGCACGATTTACAAAGAGGAGGAACGATTAATTTAGGGTTTGTCTGAAGATAGATTTCGAGAATAAAAATGTACACGAGAAAGAAGTAAGTTCGGCCTCCCTTTTCTTTATATTTTTTTTTCTCGTTCGTGTTTTTTTTTTGGAACTTGAGGGAGACGAAGATAAGATATAGATTTTAGGAAGCTTCGTGAGTACGATTCCGTAAAATAATTTAATATAGAAAATATCTCGTTACATAATGCGAAATTCCGAACCCCGAATCAGACACGCCGACAGACGTTTATAAGGTTTTACCCGCATTTCGAACACGATGGAACGTGTTTCGAAGGCTAGTTTGATTGTATGCGCGAGTTACAGAATTAAACGATCGCTATTAAATTAAATCGATCCAAATAAATCTAAGTGTTTCAAGCTGCCAGGGTCAAACGACAACTCCGATTGCTACGAAAATTGAAATTCGATAATAACTAACTATTACGGATCCGATGGAACTGGTTTTGTCGAATTTCGAGAATGTCCCTCGAAAGGCTATTTTTAAATATCGATTTAAACGACATATGATTAAAACTGAACAAATTACCTTTAAATTAAATTCATTCATTCTATTATCTTCAGTATCCTCATTATAGATTTTACAAGCCTTCAGATTATTTTAAACAGGCTTAGAATCTCAAATTCAACAATTTATCCAATTTCAATTATATAATTTAATCATTTAAGTATCTAATAAATATTAATATTTTGGAATTCAAGCTGAAATTAATCTTCCAAATGTTAAAAATCAATTTATTATTCCATTTCAAATCGGCTTTGAAAATTTCTGGGTCGTCACATTCCTTCCCCCTTAAAAGAATTTCGTCCCCGAAATTACTAGTTAGGAAGAATGGACCGATACCCGTTTACTTTTTCCCAAAACCCACTATAGTATCAAACAACACCCCTTTGCTCAATCATCTAAGTTTCAATTTAAAAGCAACTTCGGAATTATCAAAATTTTCTAAAAATTTTTCTAACTCCCTAAAATTCCGAAAATTTTTGTCAGCGTCTCCTTTGCGCGGCTAGCTCGGTACTACTACAAAAGGCCTCTACGGGCTCCCAAATACCAAAAGAAAACAAAAGCCAAGTGGCTACGTCCAAAAACCCAATCCAAATTCATACAGGAATTAAAATACATACCTTTTTGTCCGGCAATTCAAATTTATCTTTTGGAATCGAATCCAATTCCCTTTTCCCTTTAATACATGCATATCTTACTTAACAATAATATCCAATCGTAACATTTCAAATTATTTTATACATCTCTTTACATAAGTTTCATACCCACTTCTATTTAAATTAGTTCATCGTTTCTTATGGATTCAATTTATTTTCAGTTTCTAATATTGAGTTTTATCTTTCATTTAAACTGATTCATATTAGTTTCATTTACTAGTTTACTTTAATTTCCAAATTTGCAATTGTTTGTCGCTAACCAAAATTTACCAAAATTTTCAAAAAATTTCTAACTCCCAAAAATTACGAAATTTTTTGGCAGAGTCTCCTTTGTACGGAGGAGCTTTTGCAATTTGACAAGAGATATAAATATATATACATCGACCCACACGGTCGGAAAAAGCAAAACAGTTCATATTTCCTATTTTTATTGCGTAGGCGTACCTTATTTAGCATTTTAAGCAAGCAGCTTATTAATTTTAGCAATTAGTGCAATCCAAATCCAGCCAAATGGCCTTCAGGTACCTGTACTTACTCAATTTGAATATGTAAGTGCCATATAAATAAAATCTATTAGCATATCACTTATTTTCAATAGCTACGCATGAATATCATAAGCAACAAGCACCAAAACCTTTCCATACGCGATTTATATGATCTTAAAGCTAATTCAATTGCTTGCAACCAATTTATAAACCATTTTATTCAATTTCAATGGTTTGCAACTCAATTTCTTACATTCCATTGATTTTTTTACCCAAACAAGCTCATATTCACTTCAAATGATTCAAAATCAATTTCATTAAATCTCTATCAACTCATAGTATTTTAATTACTTTGGTTTACGCCAAACAACAATTATTGTTATGCAATCTCGACGATATTCGCTTAATAGAGTATCTATTTTAGTTTATAACTACTTCAAATTAATTTCAACTCATTCTGAATTTAATTCCATTTCATTTCTAAACTATCTACCAACCATTCATTGCATTTCATTTAATTTCCGCATTAAATTCATGCAAAACAATTTATTAAGCTTGGCACATTCAAACTTATAAATTAATGACCATTTCCAAATTAATTTAACCCAAGCTTCTATTTAATGGGCTTTCACCCTTATTCGAAGCCAAAGTTTCATAAAATTTAAACTTAAGTGCATTTACTTTAGTTTATTCCAACACCAAACTTTAGTTTACTTCTATTTGATTCTCATTTAATCAAATTCCATTAATTTCGGCAAGCCCATCTATTTAAATCTTAATTTTTAATTTATCTTCTCAATTTATCAAAATAATATCCAACCACAAACCGAACTCACTTATACTTCAAATTATTATACCACCAAATTAAGTTCAGTCTGATAATCCAATTCCAATCACAACTTTGATTTAGTTTTCATTCAATCAGACTTCATCCATTTATTATTTAATTCAATTATCCCGTTTTAAATTTTTAATTTACTTACTTAATTCGTTATCGAATTTATTTCATTAATACAAGACCACTCTCAATTTATTTCTATTTACTTGGGTTTTGTTTTGCAACTCAAAACATTGCTATTATAATAACTTTTCTTATATCCAATTTTCTTGCAAATTTCATTAAACATTATTCAAATCACCCTTGAGTTTTATTTGTAGTTCAAACCATCACATTTTCAATCCTACTCTATTTTATTTTTTTATTTTACAACATCTCTTCTTATTTAATTCATTATCAAATCCAAGTCGAATTCTATTTACAATTCGAATTCATTACCAAATATTATTAATTTACAATCCATTTGTTTACCCAACTTAAATTTTATTAACATACACTATAAATAATTTATTTAGCTGATTGGTTACTTTCGCTTTTAATTTAATGTTCGATTTCCTTTAATTGTAAAGAATCACTTCATTGAAATTCTAGTTTGGATTTCCTTTTATTTTTCCAAATTTCCAACACCTTTATTTAAAATTTTAGAAAAGCTTTTAAAGTCACATAATACTATTAAAATAACTCTTTATGAAAACACTTTTTATAACTCTTTATAACTCGATGTCTCAACCAGTCCATCCTTGTTCTCCCAGACATTCAATCATACGTTGATCAGGCGTAGGACTGAAAATCTATAAGTACTTGGTAAACCCGTTTTGAATGCCCAGTGAAAATACTTGGAAAATAATTTTATTAAAAATATAGAAAACAGTTTTGTTGAAAATAAAAGAAATATCTTTAGTGACAATGCTCTGAAAATCATCACCCCCATCCATGGTCACAATTACATCCCAGGGTTACGTTGCCATCACAGCAAAAGTCCATGTAACTGCAGGCTCTCCACGGCCTCTCGATTACGCCATGGATCCCACACAACAGATCACAGTTACATCCAGGGTTACGTTGCCGTCACAGCAAAAGTCCATGTAACTACAGGCTCTCCGCGGCCTCTGATTTCGCTATCCAAATGAAACCTCTCCACTCCTACATAGGTCGCAGTCTACCGAGATAAACTCAAACGCAGACTATTGGCTCTCAGCGGCACACACGACTTTCGCTATATGGTATACCATAGTGTCGCAGTCTACCGAGATAAACTCAAACGCAGACTGTTGGCTCTCAGCGGCACACACGACTAACGTTATGGTATACTCAACTCATAATCCTCAGGAACTAGTTTTGTTCGGACTCCTCAAAGGATCAACTTTAGAACCCCCCTTTGGAGCTCAAGGCAGCACCACCTGGTGGCACTCCTGAGAAGTTCATTTCAAGGGAGCGCCTTTTTTCCCAGAGCCATCATCAAAACATTTTATACTATACATATAGTATCTTCAAATCATACACCTAGTATGATATCATACAAAGCTCCTTTACACAAAATCGATTATCCCAAAATCGATAATTCTCAAACTAGGCTTTCCAAATTCCAATATTGATTTTACCCAAAAATCAAAAGCCTTTCCAAATCCAAAGGTTCCCAAAACCTTTTCCCAAAATCCCCATAAGATCCTTTATATATAGATTTTTAAAACTTTGGATCTTTTCAAACTTGTATAAAACTTCCTTTTTATACTTCAAACACTTTCAAAAATCCTTTTCTTCCAGCAATAAATTTAACAAGAAAAGTTTTATCTTATATAACAAAGATATATAACTTTGCTTATTAAAAATCAAATATTCAAATTTGATTACCCTTTCCAATATCAATTTCATTTAAATCCGTACGATGTACACATATCATCCGTACGCTATACCAATCTGATCGCTCGCTCGATCACACAATTTCACATCCGAACTAGCATTGTCCACCCGACTTCCTAGTGCGGACTCAGATCTAGTTTCTTGATCAGAAACCGTCATTCTCCTTGCATAGCTATAACCATTATAGAGAATATCCAGAACCAATCAACAATCCATATCCAGGTTCGCCGTCGAAAATCGAGTGAAAAATTCCAGCTCGGATCGATAAACTATCTCGAAATTCTGTGCTCGAATCTGAATCAAATCGCTATGCAAATAGAATAATATACGTACATCCTACGTATTTATTTTCATTGATTATCAGCCAAATCAATTTCCTTTCTCTCCACATTTCCATTAATTCCCTTTTTCACTTCTGTACAATTGCCATAATTCTCATTGAATTATCACTTCAATCCTTATCTCAGTTGGGTATTTAAATCAATAACAGTTTGAACTCTGTCCAGTTTATATTTAGAAAATAGCTTGGAAATTTTAAAAATAGATAAGTAGTTGAAAAATAATTAATAGTTTACAAAATAGCTATAAAATAGTTAACTAATTGTATAATAATTGCAAAATAGTTGTAAAATAGTAATCAGTTTATAGCATAGTTGAAATATAGTACTGAGGATAGTAAGCAATTGAAAATTGGTTAAATAGTTCCAAAAATAATTGTAACCAAGTATAAAATAATTAGGCTTTAAGAAAGAAAGGTTGTATATATTTAAGAACTTGGAAAAAAATAAGTTTACATCAAAATAATTAAATTAAAAATAGTCCAGAGTCAAAACTGTTCACTTCCCCCAACAATTCAGTTTAAATTTCCACTACCATTTAAATTGATTCAATTCTAACTTCAATTTCCATTGAAATTGATTTAATCCCAATTCAAGTTGAACTGATTCACAATTTAGTTCCAACTTCAAATCAAATTCCATTTAGTCTTTAAACTTGTACAACTTTAATTATAATTTCAATTTTACAACTTCCATTTATAATCAATTACATTCACATTTTCTTTTAACTCGGAATTATACATTTTATTTAGCCGATATATTTTTATTATTCCATAAACATTTAATCAAGATTCCAGAGTTTAAACAAATTTCCAAAATTTCAATATCACCTTAGAATTCAACTATATACAAAATTCTTTGGCAAATTCATTTATCCCTTTGAACTTCAAAACCAAACCCAGTTCACAAACAATTCCAATTTAAAACAATTTGGTAGCAATTTCTCTCCTAGTATCTCGAAAATGAACATCGATAATGCTGCAGTCATTACCGACGTTATTTTCCAGTGACCAAAAGAGTTCAATGCTTTTATCTCTTAAAAAAAATATTTTTGAAATAATACTATTATTTTTTTCCAAAACCTTTGGAAACCACTTCCAAATCCAAAGGAATTTTAAATTTTCCCAAAAATTCCAAATTCCCAATCCATCCAATTCATATTTAAACATTACTCTGGAATTTTCATCTTACTTTATTTTCAATTATTCTCTGGAATTCTATTTCAAATTATAATCTCATTTATTATGAAGTTTATTTCAATTTATAAATTACATTCGCAATCTATATCTCAAATTCCATTTTGTTATATAAGTTTATTCTTCAAACTTGGTTATAAGTTTCAATTTGGTCGCATTTTATATTACTTCTTATCTTGGTTTCAATAATTTAACAACCATTCGCCTTAATATTTATTAGAAGGAAATATTGCTTTATATCTCACAATATATATATGTATTTTTTTTAATCATTCAAAACCTTTATATAAGAAATTAACAAATACGCGCTCATATAAATATACACTCAACTCATTCTAGAGTACCACTGACTCTATTTAATGAGTAATCCCCACCAGAGCCAAGGTTCTCACTTAACCTTACAGCTCTGATACCAAATGTAACGACCCGAAATTTTCGAACCCGAAAATTCCCGATAGTTATGAAAAGAAGAAAAACAGAAACACCTAACATCTCACAAACGTAGCGGATAAAATATAATAAATCATAACAGTTTACAAAAGAATATTATAACTGTCGATTACATTTAATATACATCAGAGTTTCACATAATATACAGTCACTGAATATTTACAATTATCATGACTCAAATAAACAATAATATAAATACAGCGGATATACTCCATACGATATTGCCACTAGCTCGCCTCCTGAGCTCCTGAACGTCCTAGCCTGAAAATTTGTAATACTCGGTCTGACCCGAGCATTACACCAAAGTAACACCCAGCTCAGGCTGGAAACCAACGTGAGTAAACCCAACTAATATGGAATACCAAAACAATCATCTTAAATAAAACCCGGGGAACTTACCTCAATTTATCCAATTCACAAACTGCTATAGACAAGACTTATTTCACATATAAATTTCTAAGTACAAAACTTAGATAAAATAATCCAATTTACTTAAATCACTTCATTCCAACCTATTTATTCACACATCAATTTATTTTTAATCCGAAGTGGTTTCAGGTATCTTCCCAATATCCGATCCCGGCCTCTTTAAGTCTCATGAAATTTTAGCTCAAGTCATCCCAATGAAATTCTCAACATTTTATAACGAAGATATCAACTCATTCAAAACATCCAATACCACTCATCATTCATAAGCAAGGCTTAATCACAAACAAATCAATTCACTTGATTCAGATTGAGTTTCAATCCTCAATCGCTTAGATTCTTTCATTAACTAATTCCAAATTAATTAATTAATTTAATCAACTCCTCCATATCCATTTGTCTTAATCAACAACCTTGGATTAATTATCTTCCAATTCCATTCAAGTAATTGTCTTTAATTAATTTCACGACATTAATTATTTGACCAAATCAATGAGTAATCTTTAATTACTTCACAAAATAACTAACTGTTATTAATCACACTAATTCGAATTATTTAAATCAATTTATTTCTCATGAGTCATTTATTGATTAATTTCCCTTAGTTAATCAATCTTTAATTACATCGTTGATTATATACATCATTGATTTCCAATTATGTATTGATTTGTTCCAATCTAAATTAATTAGTTTAATTCCACGCCAATATTTATCATTCTCGATTAATCTCAATATATATTTAACTAATTCTCTTATTTACTTCATTAATAGGTTAATTATTCCATAATTAATTATCTTAACTAATTCTCTTGACCAATTTCACTAAGCAATTATATTTTATTAATTACATTAAGTAATTATCCATCACACCATCAAATGATTATTCTGCATTATTTATACTTAGTTAATTAGCTTACAACTTAAATTATTATTTATTCAAACCTTTAATTACTGAATCAATTAACACAAATCATTAATTAATTAAATTGATTAATTATCCATTTCAAATATTCTACTAATTTAATGTATCTCAAACCATTAAGTCGTTAGTAACTTTAAACAGAAATATTTTCTCATTTTATTTTTTTATTTATTTTAAATTTAAAACAATTTAAATTTCCAAGACATCAAGTTAAGCAACCAATTACTCGAGAACCATCCAATACCAAAATCACCCAATCATCAATTCACAGTGCATCTCAATAAATTAAATCATCCAAACAAGTATTTTAATTTAACCATTTAATCTCAATAGAATCTAATAAAGTGAGATTTACTCACATTTGCCTCACAATTGGCAATCCACTTCATTCAATTAATTACATCCAGTGATTATTTATTTATTACTTCCCAAGAGATTTTTTTCTTAATATATTATTCCCTGGCTATTAATTCTTAACCTTCATTTTTAATTTCTAAAACCTAATTCCCATTGTAAATCACTAATTACAAATTACTCAATCAAAAATTCAAATCAATTACTTAATTAATCTTTAACTTATCTCATAAGTGACCAAGTCTTAAATATACTCAGGATAAACATGTTTTTTGTTAACTACTAATCACAATAACATTTAAGATAATTAAGTTTTAAGTATCCTTTATGTACTTAACATACCTAATTTAACAATAAATCAAACTGTCTTAATTTAAGCTTGAAGAGCAGTTAATTTACAGGGTTCATAAATAATTTTAAACAATTCCATTTTTTTTACACCCTAAGTTTAAAACAAACAGAGATAAAATAAGTAAATAAAGGAGAAAAGAAATTACTCACAATCGAACATCACCCATCCCAGATCGCGTTTTCCCCCTTCCTGAACACATGCTCGCAGCCTTGTCATCGCCACCATGTAAAACCCTAGCTTGGACTTCGACAACCAAAGCCTTGCGCCGCCATGAACTCGAGTTCGAGCTCAGCCAACTACCAGAAGGGTCGACGACGCACGACCCCTTGCTTGATTTGTCGATCGAAACGCGACCATGCTTAACTACCCCCCTCAGGTCGACACCACCCTCTCGAACTCGACCGTGACTTCTTCCATATAACACACCGAGGCCATGCCACCAACTCGAACACATACGCGCAGCACACGAGCACGTATGCGCGAGCGTCAATGGTCAGAGACGATTCGATTCGGTTGCCCTTTTTTTTATGGGAACAGGAATTTACGATTTAGGGTTAAGGAAGGGAGCACGATTTACAAAGAGGAGGAACGATTAATTTAGGGTTTGTCTGAAGATAGATTTCGAGAATAAAAATGTACACGAGAAAGAAGTAAGTTCGGCCTCCCTTTTCTTTATATTTTTTTTTCTCGTTCGTGTTTTTTTTTTTTGGAACTTGAGGGAGACGAAGATAAGATATAGATTTTAGGAAGCTTCGTGAGTACGATTCCGTAAAATAATTTAATATAGAAAATATCTCGTTACATAATGCGAAATTCCGAACCCCGAATCAGACACGCCGACAGACGTTTATAAGGTTTTACCCGCATTTCGAACACGATGGAACGTGTTTCGAAGGCTAGTTTGATTGTATGCGCGAGTTACAGAATTAAACGATCGCTATTAAATTAAATCGATCCAAATAAATCTAAGCGTTTCGAGCTGCCAGGGTCAAACGACAACTCCGATTGCTACGAAAATTGAAATCCGATAATAACTAACTATTACGGATCCGATGGAACTGGTTTTGTCGAATTTCGAGAATGTCCCTCGAAAGGCTATTTTTAAATATCGATTTAAACGACATATGATTAAAACCGAACAAATTACCTTTAAATTAAATTCATTCATTCTATTATCTTCAGTATCCTCATTATAGATTTTACAAGCCTTCAGATTATTTTAAACAGGCTTAGAATCTCAAATTCAACAATTTATCCAATTTCAATTATATAATTTAATACTTTAAGTATCTAATAAATATTAATATTTTGGAATTCAAGCTGAAATTAATCTTCCAAATGTTAAAAATCAATTTATTATTCCATTTCAAATCGGCTTTGGAAATTTCCGGGTCGTCACATTACCCGTGCCCGCCACTAAAATGCTCGAGCTATACCCTGAGACCCATCATTCTTCTTTTTTTCCTTCTTTAAACTTTTGTTTTGATTCAACTATTTAAAACTATTGTAAAACCCACTCGATCTCCCCATAACAAACTCGAGCCAGGACCCAACTTCGCCGAGTATAACTTCGAGTCACAATCCTTCTTCCCCAAATTCGCAACTTCACCTGATACAAATAACAACCAATACACGTGCACCAACCATCTGGTCCACTCTGACCAAAACTTTGATCGTCAACAAGTCGCCTACCATCCCCTCTAGCGCCACGAACCCCCAGATTGATGATCGACTCGGTCAATCGAATTCGAACAATTTCGAGCATCAGGAACAAAACTCGATCGATCAAAGAACGCCTCACGCCATCGCCTACGTTCACCACACACCCCGTGATCATGCCTGAACCACCGCCGTAGACCCCTGCTTTGATTCCCCTCGGAGTGATCAACTCTGATCAACCATCGATATCACAATAGCCTCGAAAAACCCCACGATCAAAACTAGTGATCGAACCCTAAATTGACGTCGCCCAACCTCTACGATGATCTGAAAACTATGCCACTATTTTTCCAGTGACCACCGAACCTCGAGCCATCTCCACCTTCAAGCCCGAATAAAATCTCTTCGTCTATTATCGGCCGTTGACAAAAATATGAATATTAATCAACTCAAAATTTCTCTTCGTTCCCAAGCCTAAAAATCATGAAATTGCTACCTAAAATCATCATTTCTTGCTACGAATCAAATTATGAATTCCAAACTTGATTTTGTGATTATTGATTTTTCTGTTTTCAGACATACTTTACTGTAATTTCTATTTTCGAAATGAATTACTTAATATTTATTCTTGTTTCTATTTTTAAAAATAAATTTACATTTTTGTAATCATTTTGTTTTTTAAGTTCTCAGTTTAATATTGATGATATAGGGAGAAATTGAATTTCAATCAAGTTTAAAACCTATAAACCTAGTATACAGCATATTTGCCTGTACACAGATCTACACACATATATATAGACATTGTAGGCATCTATACAAACATTTTTCAAGTCATTGTCATCATCATCACAAGCATGCAAAAGTATATAAATATATTTGGGGTTTGAAAGTTTGCTTATCTTATTTTGGAAGTAGAGGACAAAGAACAGAGGCCTGGAATTGATTTTAAAACTGAATTTTTGATCCTGAAGCTTGCATGTTGAGTTGAAGTTTCAATCTTTACTTCAGGTTGCATTTCTTATTGTGGTTTGATTGCTTTAACTTCAAGTTTCTTTAGATTTGTATTTCCAGTTTTTGAAATCTAAAGTTGAAATCTTGAACTGTTTCTTGAGTTTGATTATTAACTTGCTTCTTGCTGTTTGATTTGGTTGCCAGGTTTTTAACTTGAATTGATTTTCCTTTTCAAGGTTTTGAAAACTTGTTTTGCGGTTTTAAAATGAGCTTTGATTTCCAGGTTTGAGAAATGAAAAGAGAATAGCCTGGTTTGTATTTCTTTATCATGCATATTTTCTAATTTCAAATTAAAAGAAAAGTTTTTCTTTTTCCACTTGTTCAAATTAAACCGTACACTTGTACATTTATATTAACACTTGTCAAATTCAAACAAATTTATTTTAAGACCTTTCCTTGAGTTTATTTACAAATAATAATTTAAACCTTGCTTTATTTTAAATTTATAAATTTTGTTTAAATCCTTCATCAGTTTGTGAATAAATTTATCTTATGTGTATTTTAATTCTTATGCTCATATTTAAAAAGATATATACACATCAAAGCTATATATATTATTTATATATATATATATATATTTTGAAAATGGGTAAGATTTTATTAGGGGCATGTACAGCCCAAATTAGGTTTCAGTTCTATACGACATGCCGTATAGTACATATACAATAATAACTGACATAATTAAAACAAACTTAAGTTATCAATTATACATTGTCACTTCCGTGTCTTCTTCAAAATCATGGCGGCCAGTGACTTGTACTTGGGTTTCCTTCCGATGAACTTTGCTGATCCTTTGCTACAATTCGAGCTTCATCTGGTTCCCATGAGGTTTGTTCATACTTTTTGTTTCTCTTCTTCACCATTTGAATGTCAGATCTGACGATTTTGCTAATTTCCGCACTTTTTCGTTGTTTTTTCTGGTATAATCGTCGATTCCTCTCCTTCCACACATTCCAAACTGTTGCAGTGATGGGGATACTGGCCAGTTTGGATTTTCTATCTACGCCATCTCCTCTCCGCATCAGGTGATGTATTTCCTCCTCTAGAGTGCTTTCTTGTTTCGGCAAATTATGTTGTGTTTTGCATTGTGCCCATATCTCATTCGAGATTTTGCATTTAAAAAACAGATGATTGTTGTGACGTCCCACCTCTATACCCACGCTAGCCAAGAAAACTTCGGAGTAATGCTGTCGACTAGCACGAAGAATAAGGCTGTTGAGGAGCGACCATCTGTATAATTGCTTTGTGCGAGTACCGATATGCCAGATAAAAATATAACTTTTCTTCTCAAGAGGAAATCCGACATACCGACACAAACTCAAAGCTACTACACAGTGGCTATAAAGGTCTTCGAAAACAAATATAGAAATAAACATAACACAAATCAGTCACAGATAATTCATATCACAAAGGCGGAAATAGATATGAATATTACACATAAAAGTGTTCATCAGAGCAGTGGTCTAATAAGGTCCACAATATCACAAAAAGAAATAGATACAAGTGCTAGACAAAAGAATATGCATACATCAAGGAGTCTATCTTAAATGTATACAACAAAAAACTACCAAACTAGAGTAGCTGGCCAAAAGATTAGATGAAGGTCCGATAAGGAGTCAAGCAGAAGCACCTGTGAAATCTCAGTCTGACCCGAGTATTATTTAAGAAGAAAATAATAAACGGATCAGTCTAGCTATAATTATCAGTTAAAATGAGATATAAGAAGAGATATAATAAAAACACATATGATAACCAAAAATGTCATACTATGACAAGTATACATTAGAAAATACACAAAAGTCATACAATATCTCAAAGAATCTCATAGCATCAAAAAGAATGTCATATTCTTTATTTCATTCACCAAGCCACAATAAAATGACATACATATCAATGCCAATTGTAAAAGTTGGTGAAACATAAATTTCAGAAATCATCAAATAGAAATCCATAAATCACAATAAAAGGATGGCCATTCCCATAAAAATGAGCCGGAGCTCCTCCTGACAGGGTATAGTCCCCCATTGCGGACATTGAGCCGAAGCTCGTCCTGGTGAGTCGAAACTCCTCCTGACAGGGTATAGTCCCCCATTGCGGACATTGAGCCGAAGCTCGTCCTGGTGAGTCGAAACTCCTCCTGACAGGGTATAGTCCCCCATTGCGGACATTGAGCCGAAGCTCCTCCTGGTGAGTCGAAACTCCTCCTGACAGGGTATAGTCCCCCATTGCGGACATTGAGCCGAAGCTCCTCCTGGTGAGTCGAAACTCCTCCTGACAGGGTATAGTCCCCCATTGCGGACATTGAGCCGAAGCTCCTGGTGAGCCGGAGCTCAATAAAATTTAGGTGTAGTCCTCCTCATGGACAAAGAGACATCGCACATTGCTAGTTTTAACCATAAAATGATCATCAAGAAGTGTCAATTACAGTAAGCTAGTAAATATATGAGTTTAGCTTCATGTCCCATAACCACTAGCTTAACTTAAATATTTGCGAACAAATTGTAGATCTCCACTAGAAAATTGTCACAAGAGATTCAATCGAACAAGTCCAAGAATTAACCAACGAAGTAAACGCAAGCGTTTCATACCACTTGTTTTACTAAGCCGTTTAATTAAATTTCTCATACGAGTGAGGTAAAGGTTTGTATATACTAGTAGATTGGAAAACGGTTTATAAACGAGTTAGGTATTGAAAATAGAGTTGAAATCATTTTGAGGAAAGAGTTTTGATATTTACTACTAGTATAGAAAACCTTTATATTTTAAAGTGACAAATCATAGAATTGATTGTAGAAATAATTAATCACAAAAATTCACATTTGAAGACGTGAATCAAATCCAAAGAAATCGATACCAAATCCATCAAAATGAATATTCTCAAAAATCACGATGAAAATGTCATCAAAGTCCATAATAAATGATAACAACAAAAAGGGAATCAACACGAATCGATTAAAGTTGGAAATATACTCAAAAATAGCCAAAATAGGCAAATTAAATAGTTCCAGACGTCTGGTAGGTGTTCCCAGACATCTGGCCCTAGGTTCTGGAAATATATGTGTTTTCTCCCTTCTATTATTAATTCCTGGGCCATTTCAGACGTCTGAAATTTTCAACCAGACGTCTGAATTTGATTTCAGGCGTCTGGATTTTGTTTCAGACGTCTGGATTTAGTCTCTGCCTTTTCCAGACCCCTTTCCAAACGTCTGGATTATTCAACCAGACGTCTGGATTTGGTTTCAGACTTCTGAAATCTTCTGCTAGGCAAAAAAAACAGCCTAGACCAAAAATGGCAAATCCAAACCGGAATGCGATCGAACGAGCGATGGATGCTAAGGATTTATGCCAATCGACAACCCAGCACTATAGGCTCTTCGATACATCACCAAAAACATGTTCAAACATCAAAGATTGGATTTTTAAAGATTTGACTACAAAACACCAAAAATTGGAATATTCACCAATTCAATCCAAATCAAAAGCAAATGAACATAAATAAGTGTTAGGAATTCATACCCAACAATCAAAGATAGATATAGACATAGATATGAGATAAAAATCTCACCTTTGAACCCAAATCAATGAAGAAGAAGCTTTAAAAACAAGCTAAGATCAATTCCTCTTCAATAACAACTCAAGAAGCTTCAATCTAAGCTTAAAAGAGAAACATTTCCTAAATTAGGTTTAGGAATTTTCTGAAATTGAAAGGAGAATGAGTTGGAGAAGAAGAAGGAGTTGCTTACCAAAGCTTCTACTATGAATTTGGAGCTAGAACTTGAATTTGCAAATGGAAACTAGGGCTTAGGATTTCCTAATTCTTTTTCTCTTCCCCCATTTTTGATGAAGCTTGAGTGTTAGGAATATGAAATGAAGTAATGAAGAGTTGGAGTGGGTTGGGACTGAGTTAGTAAGCGATTAATGGGTTCAGCCCAAACCAAAGCCCAAAGTGAAAAAGTGGCAAAATTTCACTATCTCCAAACATATCGAAGTTTATACTCAAAAAGGTCGCAAACGTCAGTTTGAACTCAATGAGGGTGGTCTCGAGTCCCAATTCGACTATTTGCAAAAAGTAGCTTTTTGGACCAAAATCCGACGAACGATAAAATATTTAAATAAAATATATAAATATAAAATCGATAAATATGCGGGTTGTTACAGACTCCCCTCCTTAAAGAAATTGCGCCCTCGCAATACTTAAGAAGAAAATAAGGAGTAACAACCATAAAAGCATATCAACACAAAAGAAAATTGAAATAAGAAGTTCACCATAAAGAGCATGAAAGAGTTAGCAAGAACGGGATCGCTCGATGAATTCTCTAGATTCCCAAGAGTAATCCCTAAGATTTGAGAACCATTGAACTCTTACAAGAAGAATATCTTTATTCCGAAGGCGCTCAACCTCCGAAGCAATGATGCGAATGGAATGTTGCTCATAAATCAAATCTGGTGAAACTTCAATTTCCACAATATCACCGGCTCAAGAATAAAAATCGGAATCCCTAAGGCATTTCCGTAGATAAAAGACGTGGAGAACGTCAAGAATAGCAGAAAATTGAGCTGGTGCAACGACGTAGTATAATAATAGTACGCCCGAGAAACTAGAAATTCAAATAATTTGGGACATCAGCGTAGTACAAAAATGTTACGCCCAATGAACCAAAGCCCGAATAATTTCGGAACACCGACGTAGTACAAAAACGGTACGTCCAATGAACCGATAAACCGGAACAACGATGTATTATAATAATGGTACATCCATTGATCCAGATAAGGCGGAACATCGATGTAGTATAATAACAGTACATCCGATGAACCGAACACCATAAAAGAACATCGGACGCTAGTCCATAAAAAAAAAAGATAAAGCTCAATAAAATGAAGTATATCAAAATGTTCGATGAACTTGATAAAAAGATAATTCCATTCAGACAACATCAAAGAATCAACAACTTATTGCCTACGACAAAGCACGTTGGCAACACGATTTCCCCTTCGGGAATAAAAGAATATCAAGATCATAAGATGCTAGGAACTCAAGTCAACATGAAGTTCCTTATGAGAAAATAAATATTCCAAGGATTTATGATCGAGATGGAGAACAAATTCCTCCCCTAAAAATGATGATGCAAAACTCTAAAAGTAGAAACAATAATCGCGAGCACTAGATCATGAGTGGTATATCTAGTCTCAATAGGCTATAACGATTTAGAAGCACAAGAGATAGCACGTTCTCCTTTGCAAGAGAATGACATCCAAACCAATACGACTAGTATCGGTACAAATAGCAAAGTCTTGGTTCCCCTTCAGGAATCACAAGAATAAGAGTATCGAAAGGAAGAGTTCTTTTAAATAACCCTTTTTTCGGAAAAGTTAAAACTTTCAAAATTACATTTTTATTTTTATGTAATAATCTTTCTACAAAAATTTACATTTTTACAAGTCAATATATCGTGTCTGACTGTCTCATCAAAGCGTTTAGGAGATTCTTATCGATAGCGTTGATCAAGCGCATCGACAAGAATTCTTAAAACACTAAATGGGCAATACAATCACAAAATCATATTCTATAGGATAAGTAAGTTTCTCAAAAACTTCTAAGAAAATTCTTTGTTCGTTTTAAGAACAAAAATCCAGTTATACTTCTAAATAAATCTTATGAAAAAGATTTTGCAAAATTTTAAATTACTATTTTCATCCAAAATCAATAAATGCAAAAAATGGAATCATCGAGATATTCGATGGAATGCTCGATACCTAACACGGATGAAATAAGCTGGACAAACTGAATGACATAATAATTCATTCATAGGAATCATAACAAGTGCAGAATGCGGTAAGTGGAATGCTAACTTTCGCAACTCGTAGCAAATGAAAACCAGTGGTTAGGTCAAACTGAAAAGACCTTAGCACCACACAAAAGATTACTTAGGCGATAATCCTAAGACAAGCTCAAAAATGCCGAAAAATTTCTCAAACTACATGAATGAGAGAAATAACACTTTCCTTATAAGTGGGCTTAAGGAATAAAATGATGCCATCAAGTTGGAATCAAAATCATAAAGGAAAAATAGAAATCTGCTTAACAGATTGAAAATGTCAAAGATGAATAGTCCACACGGCACAAAGGATATGGCCTCATAATAATTAAGACAATCCTTACAAAATTAAATTCCGAAGCCTGAGTAAAAATCGGCTCGGACAGAAAAATCACATAAAATAATTTCGACATCAATAAAGACAAATTGAATGTTGCGGATCTACCATCCGGATTCACAATCCTCAAAGAAGTCATCAAGTCCAGAAATGTTTAATGAAGAAGAATCACAAGTTCTTTTGATATAAAAATAATGAGATGAAACCCATATCAACAAGAACTCAAATAAGAAGATCACGAAATAAAACAATGCCATCAAGGATTGAGTGAAAAATACCTTGACCAAGAGAAGAGTTGTTAGGGCCTTGCAGCTTTCCCTCTCCCTTGTTAGGAAGCCTAGGACACGAAGATAAAAGATGACCCGAACCTTTGCAATAACGACAAAAGAGCGGTTTTGGACACATATTCGCATAGTGTTCCTTAGAATTACAATTGTAGCATCCTCCACGATTAGGAATTGGAGTCTTTGCTACAAAAGTAGTTTGCTTCACTCTCTTATTGGGATTAAGGCTCTTGAACTTAATATGCCTCTTCTTGGAAGTCCCAATATCACAAACACTTCCTTTACCAACCTCTCCATGAAGAAGAGTAACATCCACAAGCTGATTGAAAGAAACTTCAAGTTTCAAAGGTAGAACCATTTCGGGGTTCTTACTCAAAGCATAGATAAACTCTTGATTCTTTACAAGATCCAAAAGTTGTTGAGCATACATGAATACTCCATCCTGGGGAGTAGCACTAGATTGACCGGCGCTGGGACGGCCACGTCTAACCATTTCTCTTCTTTAAGAAAGAAAGAAAGAAGAGGAAAAGGTTATTCTCAAAATAAATTTCAATCAAACTTGATTGATAAAACAAGGAATCATAAAGAAAATAGGATGAATCGGTACGAAGACTCAAATTAAATTCTAAAGCACGACTCCTAAGATGGACTTAGGACGATGATCCTTGTTAAATTATTCTACATTGTTCCGAAGTTTGGCTCTGATACCAAGCTGTGACGCCCCACCTCTACACCCATGCTAGCCAAGAACACTTCGGAGTAATGCTGTTGACTAGCACGAATAATAAGGCTGTTGAGGAGCGACCATCTGTATAATTGCTTTGTGCGAGTACCGATATGCCAGATAAAAATATAACTTTTCATCTCAAGAGGAAATCCGACATACCGACACAAACTCAAAGCTACTACACAGTGGCTATAAAGGTCTTCGGAAACAAATATAGAAATAAACATAACACAAATCAGTCACAGATAATTCATATCACAAAGGCGGAAATTGATATGAATATTACACATAAAAGTGTTCATCAGAGTAGTGGTCTAATAAGGTCCACAATATCACAAAAAGGAATAGATACAAGTGCTAGACAAAAGAATATGCATACATCAAGGAGTCTATCTTAAATGTATACAACAAAAAAACTACCAAACTAGAGTAGTTAGCCAAAAGATCAGATGAAGGTCCGATAAGGAGTCAAGCAGAAGCACCTGTGAAATCTCAGTCTGACCCGAGTATTATTTAAGAAGAAAATAATAAACGGATCAGTCTAGGTATAATTATTAGTTAAAATGAGATATAAGAAGAGATATAATAAAAAGACGTATGATAACCAAAATGTCGTACTACGACAAGTATACATTAGAAAATCCACAAAAGTCATACAATATCTCAAAGAATCTCATAGCATCAAAAAGAATGTCATATTCTTTATTTCATTCACCAAGCCACAATAAAATGACATACATATCAATGCCAATTGTAAAAGTTGGTGAAACATAAATTCCAGAAATCATCAAATAGAAATCCATAAAGCACAATAAAAGGATGGCCAATCCCATAAAAATGAGCCGGAGCTCCTCCTGACAGGGTATAGTCCCCCATTGCGGACATTGAGCCGAAGCTCCTCCTGGTGAGTCGAAACTCCTCCTGACCGGGTATAGTCCCCCATTGCAGACATTGAGCCGAATCTCCTCCTGGTGAGTCGAAACTCCTCCTGATACGGTATAGTCCCCCATTGTGGACATTGAGCCGAAGCTCCTCCTGGTGAGTCGAAACTCCTCCTGATAGGGTTTGGTCCCCCATTGCGGACATTGAGCCGAAGCTCCTCCTGATGAGTCGAAGCTCCTCCTGACAGGGTATAGTCCCCCATTGCGGCCATTGAGCCGAAGCTCCTCCTGGTGAGCCGGAGCTCAATAAAATTGAGGTGTAGTCCTCCTCATGGACAAAGAGACATCACGCATTGCTAGTCTAAACCATAAAATGATCATCATTGATCATCAAGAAGTGTCAATTACAGTAAGCTAGTAAATATGTGAGTTTAGCTTCATGTCCCATAACCACTAGCTTAACTTAAATATTTGCGAACAAATTGTAGATCTCCACTAGAAAATTGTCACAAGAGATTCAATCGAACAAGTCCAAGAATTAACCAACGAACTAAACGCAAGCGTTTCATACCACTTGTTTTACTAAGCCGTTTATTTAGATTTCTCATACGAGTGAGGTAAAGGTTTGTATATACTAGTAGATTGGAAAACGGTTTTATAAACGAGTTTGGTATTGAAAATAGAGTTGAAATCGTTTTGAGGAAAGAGTTTTGATATTTACTACTAGTATAGAAAACCTTTATATTTTAAAGTGACAAATCATAGAATTGATTGTAGAAACAATTAATCACAAAAATTCACATTTGAAGACGTGAATCAAATCCAAAGAAATCGATACCAAATCCATCAAAATGGATATTCCCAAAAATCACGATGAAAATGTCATCAAAGTCCATAATAAATGATAACAACAAAAAGGGAATCAAACGAATCGATTAAAGTTGGAAATATACTCAAAAATAGCCAAAATAGGCAAATTAAACAGTTCCAGACGTCTGGTAGGTGTTCCCAGACATCTGGCCCTAGGATCTGGAAGTATATGTGTTTTCTCCCTTCTATTTTTAATTCCTGGGCCATTTCAGACGTCTGAAATTTTCAACCAGACGTCTGAATTTGATTTCAGACGTCTGGATTTTGTTTCAGACGTCTGGATTTAGTCTCTGCCTTTTCCAGACCCCTTTCCAGATGTCTGGATTATTCAACCAGACGTCTGGATTTGGTTTCAGACGTCTGAAATTAATTTCAGACGTCTGAAATCTTCTGCTAGGCAAAAAAAACAGCCTAGACCAAAAATGGCAAATCCAAACCGGAATGCGATCGAACGAGCGATGGATGCTAAGGATTTATACCAATCGACAACCCAGCACTATAGGCTCTTCGATGCATCACCAAAAACATGTTCAAACATCAAAGATTGGATTTTTAAAGATTTGACTACAAAACACCAAAAATTGGAATATTCACCAATTCAATCCAAATCAAAAGCAAATGAACATAAATAAGTGTTAGAAATTCATACCCAACAATCAAAGATAGATATAGACATAGATGTGAGATAAAAATCTCACCTTTGAACCCAAATCAATAAAGAAGAAGCTTTAAAAACAATCTAAGATCAATTCCTCTTCAATAACAACTCAAGAAGCTTCAATCTAAGCTTAAAAGAGAAACATTTCCTAAATTAGGTTTAGGAATTTTCTGAAATTGAAAGGAGAATGAGTTGGAGAAGAAGAAGGAGTTGCTTACCAAAGCTTCTACTATGAATTTGGAGCTAGAACTTGAATTTGCAAATGGAAACTAGGGCTTAGGATTTCCTAATTCTTTTTCTCTTCCCCCATTTTTGATGAAGCTTGAGTGTTAGGAATATGAAATGAAGTAATGAAGAGTTGGAGTGGGTTGGGACTGAGTTAGTAAGCGATTAATGGGTTCAGCCCAAACCAAAGCCCAAAGTGAAAAGGTGGCAAAATTTCACTATCTCCAAACATATCGAAGTTTATACTCAAAAAGGTCGCAAACGTCAGTTTGAACACAATGAGGGTGGTCTCGAGTCCCAATTCGACTATTTGCAAAAAGTATCTTTTTGGACCAAAATCCGACGAACGATAAAATATTTAAATAAAATATATAAATATAAAATCGATAAATATGCGGGTTGTTACAGACTCCCCTCCTTAAAGAAATTACGCCCTCGCAATACTTAAGAAGAAAATAAAGAGTAACAACCATAAAAGCATATCAACACAAAAGAAAATTGAAATAAGAAGTTCACCATAAAGAGCATGAAAGAGTTAGCAAGAACGGGATCGCTCGATGAATTCTCTAGATTCCCAAGAGTAATCCCTAAGATTTGAGAACCATTGAACTCTTACAAGAAGAATATCTTTATTCCGAAGGCGCTCAACCTCCGAAGCAATGATGCGAATGGAATGTTGCTCATAAATCAAATCTGGTGAAACTTCAATTTCCACAATATCACCGGCTCAAGAATAAAAATCGGAATCCCTAAGGCATTTCCGTAGATAAAAGACGTGGAGAACGTCAAGAATAGCAGAAAATTGAGCTGGTGCAACGACGTAGTATAATAATAGTACGCCCGAGAAACTAGAAATTCAAATAATTTGGGACACCAGCGTAGTACAAAAATGGTACGCCCAATGAACCAAAGCCCGAATAATTTCGGAACACCGACGTAGTACAAAAACGGTACGTCCAATGAACCGATAAACCGGAACAACGATGTAGTATAATAATGGTACATCCATTGATCCAGATAAGGCGGAACATCGATGTAGTATAATAACAGTACATCCGATGAACCGAACACCATAAAAGAACATCGGACGCTAGTCCATAAAAAAAAAAGATAAAGCTCAATAAAATGAAGTATATCAAAACGTTCGATGAACTTGATAAAAAGATAATTCCATTCAGACAACATCAAAGAATCAACAACTTATTGCCTACGACAAAGCACGTTGGCAACACGATTTCCCCTTCGGGAATAAAAGAATATCAAGATCATAAGATGCTAGGAACTCAAGTCAACATGAAGTTCCTTATGAGAAAATAAATATTCCAAGGATTTATGATCGAGATGGAGAACAAATTCCTCCCCTAAAAATGATGATGCAAAACTATAAAAGTAGAAACAATAATCGCAAGCACTAGATCATGAGTGGTATATCTAGTCTCGATAGGCTATAATGATTTAGAAGCACAAGAGATAGCACGTTCTCCTTTGCAAGAGAATGACATCCAAACCAATACGACTAGTATCGGTACAAATAGCAAAGTCTTGGTTCCCCTTCAGGAATCACAAGAATAAGAGTATCGAAAGGAAGAGTTCTTTTAAATAACCCTTTTTTCGGAAAAGTTAAAACTTCCAAAATTACATTTTTATTTTTATGTAATAATCTTTCTACAAAAATTTACATTTTTACAAGTCAATATATCATGTCTGACTGTCTCATCAAAGCGTTTAGGAGATTCTTATCGATAACGTTGATCAAGCGCATCGACCAGAATTCTTAAAACACTAAATGGGCAATACAATCACAAATCATATTCTATAGGATAAGTAAGTTTCTCAAAAACTTCTAAGAATATTCTTTGTTCGTTTTAAGAACAAAAATCCAGTTATACTTCTAAATAAATCTTATGAAAAAGATTTTTCAAAATTTTAAATTGCTATTTTCATCCAAAATCAATAAATGCAAAAAATGGAATCATCGAGATATTCGATAGAATGCTCGATACCTAAAATGGATGAAATAAGCTGGAAAAACTGAATGACATAATAATTCATTCATAGGAATCATAACAAGTGCGGAATGCGGTAAGTGTAATGCTAACTTCCGCAACTCGTAGCAAATGAAAACCGGTGGTAAGGTCAAACTGAAAAGACCTTAGCACCACACAAAAGATTACTTAAGTGATAATCCCAAGACAAGCTCAAAAATACCGGAAAATTTCTCAAACTACATGAATGAGAGAAATAACACTTTCCTTATAAGTGGGTTTAAGGAATAAAATGATGCCATCAAGTTGGAATCAAAATCATAAAGGAAAAATAGAAATCTGCTTAACAGATTGAAAATGTCAAAGATGAATAGTCCACACGGGACAAAGGACATGGCCTCATAATAATTAAGCCAATCCTTACAAAAGTAAATTCCGAAGCCTAAGTAAAAATCGGCTCGGACAGAAAAATCACATAAAATAATTTCGACATCAATAAAGACAAATTGAATGTTGCGGATCTACCATCCGGATTCACAATCCTCAAAGAAGTCATCAAGTCCAGAAATGTTTAAAGAAGAAGAATCACAAGTTCTTTTGATATAAAAATAATGAGATGAAACCCATATCAACAAGAACTCAAATAAGAAGATCACGAAATAAAACAATGCCATCAAGGATTGAGTGAAAAATACCTTGACCAAGAGAAGAGTTGTTAGGGCCTTGCAGCTTTCCCTCTCCCTTGTTAGGAAGCCTAGGACACGAAGATAAAAGATGACCCGAACCTTTGCAATAACGACAAAAGAGCGGTTTTGGACACATATTCGCATAGTGTTCCTTAGAATTACAATTGTAGCATCCTCCACGATTAGGAATTGGAGTCTTTTCTACAAAAGTAGTTTGCTTCACTCTCTTATTGGGATTAAGGCTCTTGAACTTAATATGCCTCTTCTTGGAAGTCCCAATATCACAAACACTTCCTTTACCAACCTCTCCATGAAGAAGAGTAACATCCACAAGCTGATTGAAAGAAACTTCAAGTTTCAAAGGTAGAACCATTTCGGGGTTCTTACTCAAAGCATAGATAAACTCTTGATTCTTTACAAGATCCAAAAGTTGTTGAGCATACATGAATACTCCATCCTGGGGAGTAGCACTAGATTGACCGGCGCTGGGACGGCCAGGTCTAACCATTTCTCTCCTTTAAGAAAGAAAAAAAGAAGAGGAAAAAGTTATTCTCAAAATAAATTTCAATCAAACTTGATTGATAAAACATGGAATCATAAAGAAAATAGGATGAATCGGTACGAAGGCTCGAATTAAATCCTAAAGCACGACTCCTAAGATGGACTTAGGACGATGATCCTTGTTAAATTATTCTACATTGTTCCGAAGTTTGGCTCTGATACCAAGCTGTGACGCCCCACCTCTATACCCATGCTAGCCAAGAACACTTCGGAGTAATGCTGTCGACTAGCACGAAGAATAAGGCTGTTGAGGAGCGACCATCTGTATAATTTCTTTGTGCGAGTACCGATATGCCAGATAAAAATATAACTTTTCATCTCAAGAGGAAATCCGACATACCGACACAAACTCAAAGCTACTACACAGTGGCTATAAAGGTATTCGGAAACAAAAATAGAAATAAACATAACACAAATCAGTCACAGATAATTCATATCACAAAGGCGGAAATAGATATGAATATTACACATAAAAGTGTTCATCAGAGCAGTGGTCTAATAAGGTCCACAATATCACAAAAAGGAATAAATACAAGTGCTAGACAAAAGAATATGCATACATCAAGGAGTCTATCTTAAATGTATACAACAAAAAAACTACCAAACTAGAGTGGTTAGCCAAAAGATCAGATGAAGGTCCGATAAGGAGTCAAGGAGAAGCACTTGTGAAATCTCAGTCTGACCCGAGTATTATATAAGAAGAAAATAATAAACGGATCAGTCTAGCTATAATTATCAGTTAAAATGAGATATAAGAAGAGATAATAAAAAGACGTATGATAACCAAAAATGTCATACTACGACAAGTATACATTAGAAAATCCACAAAAGTCATACAATATCTCAAAGAATCTCATAGCATCAAAAAGAATGTTATATTCTTTATTTCATTCACCAAGCCACAATAAAATGACATACATATCAGTGGCAATTGTAAAAGTTGGTGAAACATAAATTCAAGAAATCATCAAATAAAAATCCATAAATCACAATAAAAGGATGACCAATCCCATAAAAACGAGCCGGAGCTCCTCCTGACAGGGTATAGTCCCCCATTGCGGACATTGAGCCGAAGCTCCTCCTGGTGAGTCGAAACTCCTCCTGACAGGGTATAGTCCCCCACTGCGGACATTGAGCTCCTCCTGGTGAGTCGAAACTCCTCCTAACAGGGTATAGTCCCCCATTGCGGACATTGAGCCGAAGCTCCTCCTGGTGAGTCGAAACTCCTCCTGACAGGGTATAGTCCCCCATTGCGGACATTGAGCCGAAGCTCCTTCTGGTGAGTCGAAACTCCTCCTCACAGGGTATAGTCCCCCATTGCGGACATTGAGCCGAAGCTCCTCCTGGTGAGCCGGAGCTCAATAAAATTGAGGTATAGTCCTCCTCATGGACAAAGAGACATCGCACATTGCTAGTCTAAACCATAAAATGATCATCATTGATCATCAAGAAGTGTCAATTACAGTAAGCTAGTAAATATATGAGTTTAGCTTCATGTCCCATAACCACTAGCTTAACTTAAATATTTGCGAACAAATTATAGATCTCCACTAGAAAATTGTCACAAGAGATTCAATCGAACAAGTCCAAGAATTAACCAACGAAGTAAACGCAAGCATTTCATACCACTTGTTTTACTAAGCCGTTTAATTAGATTTCTCATACGAGTGAGGTAAAGGTTTGTACATACTAGTAGATTGGAAAACGGTTTTATAAACGAGTTTGATATTGAAAATAGAGTTGAAATCATTTTGAGGAAAGAGTTTTGATATTTACTACTAGTATAGAAAACCTTTATATTTTAAAGTGACAAATCATAGAATTGATTGTAGAAACAATTAATCACAAAAATTCACATTTGAAGACGTGAATCAAATCCAAAGAAATCGATACCAAATCCATCAAAATGGATATTCCCAAAAATCACGATGAAAATGTCATCAAAGTCCATAATAAATGATAACAACAAAAAGGGAATCAACATGAATCGATTAAAGTTGGAAATATACTCAAAAATAGCCAAAATAGGCAAATTAAACAGTTCCAGACGTCTGGTAGGTGTTCCCAGACGTCTGGCCCTAGGTTCTGGAAGTATATGTGTTTTCTCCCTTCTATTTTTAATTCCTGGGCCATTTCAGACGTCTAAAATTTTCAACCAGACGTCTGAATTTGATTTCAGACGTCTGGATTTTGTTTCAGACGTCTGGATTTAGTCTCTGCCTTTTCCTGACCCCTTTCCAAACGTCTGGATTATTCAACCAGACGTCTGGATTTGGTTTCAGACGTCTGAAATTAATTTCAGACGTCTGAAATCTTCTGCTAGGCAAAAAAAACAGCCTAGACCAAAAATGGCAAATCCAAACCGGAATGCGATCGAACGAGCGATGGATGCTAAGGATTTATGCCAATCGACAACCCAGCACTATAGGCTCTTCGATGCATCACCAAAAACATGTTCAAACATCAAAGATTGGATTTTTAAAGATTTGACTACAAAACACCAAAAATTGGAATATTCACCAATTCAATCCAAATCAAAAGCAAATGAACATAAATAAGTGTTAGGAATTCATACCCAACAATCAAAGATAGATATAGACATAGATGTGAGATAAAAATCTCACATTTGAACCCAAATCAATGAAGAAGAAGCTTTAAAAACAAGCTAAGATCAATTCCTCTTCAATAACAACTCAAGAAGCTTCAATCTAAGCTTAAAAGAGAAACATTTCCTAAATTAGGTTTAGGAATTTTCTGAAATTGAAAGGAGAATGAGTTGGAGAAGAAGAAGGAGTTGCTTACCAAAGCTTCTACTATGAATTTGGAGCTAGAACTTGAATTTGCAAATGGAAACTAGGGCTTAGGATTTCCGAATTCTTTTTCTCTTCCCCCATTTTTGATGAAGCTTGAGTGTTAGGAATATGAAATGAAGTAATGAAGAGTTGGAGTGGGTTGGGACTGAGTTAGTAAGTGATTAATGGGTTCAGCCCAAACCAAAGCCCTAAGTGAAAAAGTGGCAAAATTTCACTATCTCCAAACATATCGAAGTTTATACTCAAAAAGGTCGCAAACGTCATTTTGAACTCAATGGGGGTGGTCTCGAGTCCCAATTCGACTGTTTGCAAAAAGTAGCTTTTCGGACCAAAATCCGACGAACGATAAAATATTTAAATATAATATATAAATATAAAATCGATAAATATGCCGGTTGTTACAATTGTGTGTTTCTTCCTCCTGTTCGCATAGTTCATATTTGTTTTCTTTTATAATCCCCCGTTTCATTAGTCTGTCTTTGGTAGGAAACGCTTCTGAACCATTTTGTAAGCAGTGAATGCCATTTTAGGATTGTTTACTTAGTTCTAGATGACTTTGCTCCAATCTACTTTGTTATCATGGTGTCGTATCTCTTCCACGCTGATTTAGTAGTGAATTCTTCACCCGTTGGTTTCCAGATCCATATATCACTTTCTCGCCCATTATATATTGGCATGTACTGTATTTTCTCCTTGATTTCTTGGTTTAGTGGTAGATTTGAGCAGTCCCATTCGTTGTTTTTAATTATGTCTGAGACTCTTTTTTCTAGACAACCATAATCTGAATAAGTAGTGATACCCAGTATATCACCTTTTATCCATGGATCTTTCCACAAATTTGTCTCTCTCCCTTTTGCTATTTCTTTATCGCAGCACTGAGCTAGTGTTTTCCTTATTCGCATGATAGCTTTCCAGTTTGTTAAAGCATTATTATCTATCTCCATGCACCAGAAACTGCCTTTTATGTATCTTCTTCTCATCCAATTTCCCCATAAGTCTTTGCCTTTAATTATTCTCCAAGCTTGTTTTAATGTGAAAACCATTCTCATGTCTTTAATTCGTCTAAGCCCCACTCCACCCTCTTCTATAGGTCTACATAAATCCTCAAATTTAATTTTATGCATTCCTCCTTTCCAAATAAAGTTCTGCACAGACTTTTTCAATTTTTGTATTGACGCGTCCGGAATTTGAAAAGTTTGTAACCAGAAATTGATTTTGGCATGAATAACTGTATGAACCAGTTCTATTCTGCCTGCTAATGATAGAAGTTTGGAACTCCATCCTTGTAGTTTATTTCTTATTGAGGAAACCAAAACTGCACATTATCTCTATCAGTTATTTTATTTGTTGATAGAGGTACACCTAGATATTTAACTTGAAGTTCTCCTTCTTTCACTATTAAGATATTCTGGATTTCGTTTCTATTGTTGCATGTCTTGTTAAAATAGCATTTGGTTTTTTGTTCATTCAGTTTAAGTCCTGTATATCTCTCTAGCTTGCAGAAAATTTCTTTGACTGATCTAGCCGATATGTTGGAGGATTTTATACAAATGAGCAAATCATCTGCATATAATAGGTGGGTCACTATAGGCTGAATATTGTATATTGGCTGGACTAATTTGTTATGTGTTTCCAACTCCATTTGTAGCGAAAAATATTCCATGGCAATAGCAAAAAAGTAAGGAGAGAGAGGATCACCTTGTCTAATCCCTCTATTGGATACTAGGAAGCCTTTTGGTATCCCGTTGATTAGTATTGAAAAGGTAGGAGTGGTTATGCATTCTTTTATTATGTTCACAAATTTTGAAGGAAAATCCATTGATTTTAGCATGTGGATGATAAAATCTCTGTTTATTTTGTCATATGCTTTATGAAGATCTACTTTAAGACAGAATTTATCTGCTCCTGGTTTGTTGAAGTTTCTAATCAATTCATGTGCCATCAATGAGTTTTCGAAAATGCTTCTGCCTTTGGTGAATGCACTTTGACTTTCTGAAATAAGGTCAGGTAAAATGAGTTTCATTCTGTTGCATAGAATTTTGCTTAGAATTTTGTATATCACATTGCAACAAGCAATAGGTCGATAGTCTTCTATTTTTGTTGGATTATCCTTCTTAGGGATCAAGCATATGAATGTGTGATTAATTTCTTTGACGAATTTGCCACTTTGTAATATATCCTGCATTGCTGATAGAATGTCTTCTTTCAGGGCTTCCCAGTGACAGAGGAAGAATTTGGACCCCAACCCGTCTGGCCCGGGACTGTAGTCTATATGGATGGATTTCAGAGCCTCCCAGACCTCTTTCATAGTTATGTTTTTGGACAGCATTCTTTTCCCTCTGGCATTCACCATCCGTCTGCATTGAATTTCTGGTAATGTGTGATTAGCTTCTCCGTTGAACATGTCTGTGTAGTAGTTTATGGCTTGTTCTTCAAATGCTGAGCTATTGACACGGTTGTTACCATCTTGGTCAATTAAATGATGATTGTTATTGAGATTATGTCTAATTGCCATTTTTGTATAAAAGAATTTTTTGCATTCATTTTCCTTCAGTTATCCACTTTTCTTTAGCTTTCTGTTTTAAATCAATGGCTTTTATGCGAAGAGCTTCTTTTAGATTGCTTTGGGCTTGGTAGTATTGCCTCCATATATCATCTGTTGAGTCTCCATTATCAATTATTTTTAGCAATACTTCACATTTTGTCTGAAGTGTGTTGATCGGATCTTCATTTTTTGGTCTATTTTTATTCCATTCTTTAGTTGATGTTTGGCAGCTTTAAGAATTTGCACCAGTTTATAACATTCAGTTCCTTCCTCCCTTGGTATATCATTTATGTGAATTGCTGATGTGTAACCTTCTAACTCTGGCTATTGATTTGAGTACCTGAAAGGTTTTCCTTTTTCATGCATATTCTTTTCCTTTAAGTTTATGAGGATGGGACAATGATCGCTAGTTGAAGGAGGTAGTATGTTCACATTAATATTTGACAATTTATTTATACATTCTACATTCACCAGTGCTCTGTCCAGTTTACAAGAAATTTTCTTACATTCACCGCTCCTCCATGTGTATTTCATGCTACAATGGATGGGCTCTAGTAATCCTGCACCAATGACACAGTTGTTGAATTCCTCTAGTTTTATATATATACTAACCATATAATTTTAAATATATAAAAGAAAAATAAATTTAAACCTTTATCAAATCTCATTTTAATTTTCCAAAAGTATATATATTACATATATTTAAATTTTTCAAAAATTCTTGTTTACATTTTATATTACTTATACTTATACAATTTTATAACACATGATTTGAAATCAAATTATCCATTACGATCAAATAACTATATATTCATATATATATTGGTTCCTTGAAACATAAAGTTTAATAAATCCAATATCTATTTATAAGATATTTATAATCAAATTCTAAATTAAAATACATTTATATAAATAACGATACAACTTATTTAATTTTGGAAAACCCAAATACAATTTTATTCCCTAAGATATTTAAATTTGAATCCCAATTTCAAATTCTATTTATTTAATCTAATTTATATACATATTCATTCCCAGATATTCAAATTAATTCACTATTAATTCATAACTTAACCAAATTTTTATATAAATTTCCAAATTAATTTAGCTTAAAAATCAGGAATGTTACAGATTCCCCCCTTAGAAAATTTCGTCCTCGAAATTTGAAAGTAGGGAGACAACAAGAATATAGAATATCTATTCTGCATTTGGCTTACCAAATCAGAATATCATTAATAAATACAAGAACGAATCTATTTAACACTTCACAAGATACTCGGGACATCCTGATCTACGAAGTATGTAGGGCATTAGTTAGTTCGAAAGGATAACTAACCACTCATAGAACATATCTGGACCCCAAAAAACAGACAGATATATGGATACAATCCCAAAACTTTTTAGTTTAAACAAAGTATATCTATCAACCATAGCAACCAAAGCAAACAATTCATCCAAACAAACAATTCTGACCCATTTGGAGTTTATGTCCCATATCAACTTATCCTTTGATTTAACCAAAAATAATGATTTACTACCAAAGCTTCTCCCTCAAGCTGCCACAAAGCCATCAAAGAATTGAAAATCGGATGATGATCAAAGAAGATTGATAGAGAAAGATTGTTTCCTTGTTGCTACATGTATCGACCATTTGTAGAGGTACTCTCCTATCCCCTATCTCATCCTCTTCTTGCATTCGTACTCACTATCAGTGGACAGTAAGAGAATTTACTGAGGCCTACGGACGGATATCTTAGGAATACTCATTCTAGGGTATACTTCACCCTATCTCTAATGAGTTACCTAATGTGTTATACTCCTAAGCTAAAGTTTCAACCTTCAAATCTGATACCAAATATAACGACCCTGACTCGACCTTCTAAAATCGGCACCCATATTTCACTTGTACTCGAGTGCCACAGATTCAAACGTCGAATCTGGCTCGCCAAAGCTTATAACACATTAAGTATGACAATTCAGTGGAAGAAAATGAATAATATCATATACATCTCCAATGATACAGTATCCAATGATATACATCAATATCAGAGCGACAAAAATAACAGCAGAAACTAATAACAATGATCTCAAATAGAAAGAATAGTCTTTAGAAGAGAATTCTAATATCATCAATCTCCGTCTCCAAAGCACCAATCCAGAAGTAACTCGAACTCCCAATCAGGATGTACTAAGCAAATCCATGTCAGTCGGAATCCAAAGACTGAACTAGCTCCAGATAATCTACTAAACCCGACCATCTGAAAAACTCAACTTTAGACTGTCCGTGTGGAAAATTATGGGCACCTAGAGTTTAGGAGGGAAACAAAAAGCTCTAGGTCAGTCATGGGACTGGTATAAGCAAACAAAAACATTTTTATCTTTAAAACAACAACAAAGAATTTTAAAACATTAAAATCCGCAATGCTTTTTGGAAAATGAAACTGCCATAAGGCCTCCCGCCACACACACAATGCAAGCACACACTTGGAGGAGATTTCTCCTTATGACAGTCAAAAATGCTTGATATTCGAAAACCATTTGATATTATTATAAGTGCATAGTGCAGAAAAACCTTTCGAAAATATAATATCAATCTTAGCCAGCATAGACATTTCGTACTATGCCTACTATAGCTACCATTTAAGAATGGCAGGTTATACAACTAAAACCGTACAAGGCGTGTATTGGTTGATTGGATTTCCAATAAATGGTCAGGCTAAGGAACTTCCTTATCGAAATGGGAACGCCTCTGGAAGGATGCCCCCGAGAACCTAACCAGATCTCTACTAACAAGGCCGATGTTACCTCATGCTTTAACCAAGCTATAACATTGGTAACTAACACACAAGTATGACATCCCCGGTTGTTACCGACCTTTATCCGAGGTCTCGATACCAATAACCACAAAGTAATAAATTTGCAGTAACCACATAGGTTAAATATCTGGGCTCCATACCATGATATCACCTTTTATCCCGAAGGAAATGGACACACCATAGGGGCGCGACCCCTAAAAACCTTGTTGCATCTTTCCTGTTTCGACCATTTTTGGGGTGTGAGGTCCTGATGCAGTCTCGTTCACAAAGCTATGCTTTTTCACAAAGCCATGCTTCGATCAACAAATGATCAGCAACACACAGCAGCACTTAGCACGCCACACTACCAAATTGGGAATGTATCACTAGTAACCATCAACAACATAACCACTGAGCTCATACGTCTCAGAGAAGGGTGTTAAGCTAAGAGAATAAATTCTCTGCCACCGTACATAAATGTATTTGATAGAAACCATCTTTACATCTCAAAGTGTAATGTCAGACACACATCCATACAAGTCTATTCCAGGTTCGAACAGAACCGAAGGCACTTCACAAAGAAGCCTTTGCACATCCGGATAATCCCTAATCACGTTCGGACTTCCCATCACAAAAGGTGATAAAATCTCTATACCGGGGATCAACCGGTGTAGGGACATTCGACGAGTTATCCTTTCACTTTTGAAAATATTCGGTCTTCACCCCCAGTCTTCAAATGCTATCTGTAACGTCGTATCATTATTCGGAATAGGTTATATGACACAAAGGTCCTCTCCCGGCTTAACCGAATAACGAGCGTAATATTTAAAAGCATATGGATATTGGAATCTCAGTTAAGTCACAACTTATTATCCAAAACCTTTCTTTCAATGGTTTAAACAAATTACCATTCTCAAATCTTTAAACAAAAAGATTCATTTCACAAAGTTCACAAATCTTCCACAAAGGTTAATTCATAGTTTTCAAACCAATTTCCATTTCAACTCTTTTATAGAAAATATCAAGATCCCCTTTCAATTTGGAAACAAAGTATACCAATCTTTAACAAAAATTCATTCATATTCTTTCAAAACAAATTTCCCTTTCTAACTGGATTAACTCATCCAATATTTAAATCAAATATTCAATTTATAGTTTTCAAAACTATTTCCAAAGATCCATTCATAACTCTCAACACAATTCCCATTTCAAATATTTTATAAATAAAAGATACACCATTTAGAACCCTCTTCGATTCCAAAAACAAAACTTAACAATCTTTCACAAAGATTCATTCATAGTTTCCCAAACTATTTACGATTCAAATCTTTTTAAGTAATAGATCCATTTCAGTTCAATAACAAGATTTACCAAAATTTTAAGATAGCTTTCAAATTTGAAATCCTCCCAACAAAAATTGGAAATCCTTTCCTTAAATGAAAGCTTTTATTATTTGAAAACAAATAATTTTCGTTTTAGGAAAATTCGTTACATTTATATAAGTTAAAGCCCTTCAATTATAAGGCTTGGATTAAGTTCAAATACCCAAAACAATACTTTTTAAATGGTTTAAAACCCATATAAACACCTTTATAACTCGTATACCCTTTTTAAGTCATAATTTCCAAACATAGGATTCAATTCCAAATTTTGAATTCAAATCCAAACCAAGTTATTTAAATTCCTAAAACTTTATCATAAACAAAATAAATTTTTGCCTCTTTAAAACTCTTTTTCAAAAGCTTACATATTTAATCCAATTACATTTCCAAAACTATTTTGGATCCAAAATTCAATTTTAAAATCTTTTCAAAAATCTATGACTTAACCAATTTCCTCGTGCAAACCATATTTGTGTGTGTATAGTGTGGTCTAAGGGTTTTACATACAATAGTGCAACAATCATCAATCAACAAAGATTTAAACACGGCAAGATATTTGATAAGCGGTATAAACCATAATGCTTATCTTTATTTTCAGGTCATAGATAAGTAATTATAAGTTCATCGCAGATTATATTACATCACAGAAAATTAAATTACATCACCATTCACAGCTCAAATTAGAAATCAGAATATCACAAATCAGATAGAATAATCAATTCAAGGCATCTCATAAATACAATCATTCATAAGTAATTCAAGCATCCAATACTCATTTTTAAACAGGATTAATTAATTGTTTAATCCTTAATTAATTCAATTAATTTAAATTAAACTAATTACTTATGAATTAATTACCCCAAATTAATCGTTTAATATTAATAAATAAAATTAATTTATTGATCCTCCTTAATTATCCTTCAAATTAATCATCCTTAATTAATTAATTATTCCTTAATTAATCTCATTACTGAAATTAACCTTTAAGTTAATTACATAATTAATTATCCCTCAATCACCCTTAAGTAATTAGAAATAGATCCACCTTTAATTATTAATTAGTTAATTTACCTTTAATTAATAACTTTAATTAATTATCCTTTAATTGTTAAGTAATTATCTCTTAATTACTTATTTTAATTAATCAACTTCAATTAAATTAAGGCAATTAACCTTTAAGTAATCGCATTAGGTAATGATCCTTTATGAATCAAAAATAAATCATTACACATCTTAATTATCATTTAAAACTTTTATTACTTAAACCATTATAATAAATCACCATTTACAAATAAAACAACATAAGTTCCTCAAGTTAATTTAAAATTTGAAAGCATTTCATTTTAACTACTAAAACATAGTTAATGTGTTTTGAAAACTTGATTAAATTAACATATGCTTTTTAAAACTATGTTAAAAATAGTTTAAAACTTGCTTTTCCAAAATTACCCGAGCCTGCCACCAAAATGGTCGAGCTATACCCCGAGACCCATCATTCTTCTTTTTGTTCCTTCTTTAAACTTTGTTTTGATTCAACTTTTTTAAAACTGTTGTAAAACCCACTCGATCTCCCCGAACAAACTCGAGCCAGGACCCAACTTCCCCGAGTATAACTTTGAGTCACAATCCTTCTTCCCTAAATTCGCAACTTCACCTGATACAAATGACAACTAGTGCACGTGCACCAACCATCTGGTCGACTCCGACCAAAACTCTAATTGCCAACAAGTCGCCTACCATCCCCTCTTGCGCCACGACCCCCAGATTGATGATCGACTCAATCAATCGAATTCGAACAATTTCAAGCATCGCAAACCAAACTCGATCAATCAAAGAATGCCTCGCGCCACCTCCCACGTTCACCAGACACCCATGATCACGCCTGAACCACTACCGCAGACCCCTGCTTTGATTGCCCTCGGATCGATCTACTTCGATCAACCATCGATATCACAATTGCCTCAAAAAACACCACGACCAAAACTAGTGATCGTACCCTAAATTGATATAACCCAACCTCCACGATGATCTGAAACCTATGCCTCTATTTTTCCAGTGGCCACCGAACCTCAAGCCATCTCCACCTTCAATCCCGAAAATAATCTCTTCGCCGATCATCGGCAGTTGACCATAATACGAATATTGATCAACTCAAAATTTCTCTTCGTTCCCAAGCCTAAAAATCATGAAATTGCAACCTAAAATCATCATTTCTTACAACGAATCAAATTATGAATTCCAAACATGATTTTGTGATTATTGATTTTTCTGTTTTCAAACATACTTTATTGTAATTTCTATTTTCCAAATGAATTACTTAATATTTCTACTTATTTCTAATTTTAAAAATAAATTTACATTGTTGTAATCATTTTCTTTTTTAAGATCTCAGTTTAACATTGATGATATAGGAATAAATTGAATTTCAATCAAGTTTAAAACCTATAAACCTAGCACACAGCATATTTGCCTGTACACAGATCTACACACATATATATAGACATTGTAGGCATCTATACAAACATTTTTCAAGTCATCGTCATCATCACAGGCATGCAAAAGAATATAAATATATTTGGGGTTTAAAAGTTTGCTCACCTTATTTTGGAAGCAGAGGACAAAGAACAGAGGCCTGGAATTGATTCTAAAACTGAATTTTTGATCATGAAGCTTGCATGTTGAGTTGAAGCTTCAGTCTTTGCTTCAGGTTGCATTTTTCGTTGTGGTTTGATTGCTTTAACTTCAAGTTGCTTCAAATTTGAATTTCTAGTTTTCGAAATCTAAAGTTGAAACCTTGAACTGTTCTTGAATTTGATTTTTAACTTGCTTCTTGCTGTTTGATTTGGTTGCCAGGTTTTTAACTTGAATTGATTTTCCTTTTCAAGGTTTTGAAAACTTGTTTTGCAGTTCTAAACTGAGCTTTGATTTCCAGGTTTGAGAAATGAAAAGTGAATAGCCTGGTTTGTATTTCTTTCTCATGCATATTTTCTAATTTTAAATTAAAAGAAAAGTTTTTCTTTTGCCACTTGTTCAAATTAAACCATACACTTGTACATTTATATTAGCACTTGTCAAATTCAAATAAATTTATGTTAAGACCTTTCCTTGAGTTTATTTACAAATTATAATTTAAACCATACTTTATTTTAAATTTATAAATTTTGTTTAAATCCTTCATCAATTTGTGAATAAATTTATCTTATATGTATTTTAATTCTTATGCTCATATTTAAAAAGATATATACACATCAAAGCTATATATATATAGATTATTTATATATAGATTAACTATATACTTTTAAATATATAAAAGAAAAAAATTTAAATCTTTATCAAATCTCATTTTAATTTTCCAAAAGTATATATATTACATATATTTAAAATTTTCATAAATTCTTGTTTACATTTATACAATTTTATAACCAATGATTTGAAATCAAATTATCCATTACTATCAAATAACTATATGTCCACATATATTGGTTTCTTGAAACATAAAGTTTAATAAATCCAATATCTATTTATAAGATATTTATAATCAAATTCTAAATTAAAATACATTTATATAAATAAAGATACATCTTATTTAATTTTGGAAAATTCAAATACAATTTTATTTCCTGAGATATTTAAAGTTGAATCCCAATTTCAACTTCTATTTATTTAAATCTAATTTATATACATATTCATTCCTAAATATTCAAATTAATTCTCTATTAATTCATAACTTAACCAAATTTTTATATAAATTTCCAAATTAATTTAGCTTAAAATCAGGAATGTTACATATAACATGAGTAACTACCACAAGTATACCATCCCCGATCGTTACCGACCTTTATCTGAGGACCCTCAACCATAAAGCAACAATCACAAAGTAATAAATTTGCAGTAACCGCATAAGTTAAGCATCTGGGCTACATACCATGATACCACCCTTTTCCATAAGGAAATGGACATACCCTGTGGGTTCTACCCCTAATTGTCTTGCTGCAACATTCCTGTTTCGACCGTTTTCAGGTTGTGAGGTTCGACGAAGTCACGTCCACAAAGCTACGCTTTTACAAAAGCCATGCTTCGATCAACAAATGATCATCAGCACTTCGTATGCCACATTACCAAATTGGGAATGTATCACTAGTAACAATCAACTACATAACCTCTGAGCTCGTACGTTTCAGAGAAGTGTGTTAAGCTAAGAGAATAAATTCTTCGCCACCAACAGAAATGTATTTGATAGAAACCAGCTTTACATCTCAAAGTGTAACGTCAGACACACATCCATACAAGTCCATTGCGGGATCAAACGGAACCGAAGCACTTCAAAGAAGCCCTTGTAAATCCGAATATCCACTAATCACGTTCGGAATCCCCATCACAAAGGGTGATAAAATCTCTATACCGGAGCAACTCGGTGCAGAGACATTTGACAGGTAATCCTTTCGCTTTTGAAAATACCCGGTCTTCAATACCATCTTCAATTACAATCCCATTTTGTCGTATCATTATTCGAAATGGGTTTTATACACAAGGTCCTCTTTCGGCTAATCCGAATAACGAGCGCTTATTTTAAAAATAAGTGTTACATTCAGATTCAACAAATCACAACAAATTTTCACTTTGATCTTTAAAACAAAAGATCCATCATAATCACAAAGGTTCGATGTGGTTTTCGAATATCCACTTAGAATCCGACCCCCGGTCGCATCAAAATTCAAATGCCATTAAAAAGGCCAATATTGATAGTCGGTTATTTAACTATCAATCATCATTCACAACAATCACCAGATTTCAGTAATTTTCCCCCATCTAATATTTTAAAAATTATCTTCACAAGATATAATTCTAATACTTCAACCATTTGAAAACAAATTACAAATCACTTTTCACCCTTTCAATATTTTGAAAACAAATTTCAAATCACCTTCCTCACGTGGAATAAATTTCCAAATATTTATTTAATTCCGTTGAAAATTTGCCGAGTTCAAATACTTTAAAAATAATTTAAAATACTTATCCAAAATATACTTGGAAATATTTAAGATAAAATCATTTTAAAACACTTGCGTAAATATTAGTTATGAAAATATTATACTAATATCTCATATGAAAATTCAAGTCCAAACTAATTTTAAAATAAAATTAGTAGATAGGATATAATTATTTAAATATCCATTTTTTAAAACAAATATCAATTAAAACTATAACTAAACACTTCTATAATAAATTAAAATAAATCTTTACTTTAAAGATTTTCAAAATAACCTAAGTAAATAATTTCTCAAAAATATTCTGTCCTTCAAACCATCTTTACAACTTCAATTTATATTTATAAACTATATTGAAAACATACTCGGCTTTCTAGGGAAAGTACACCTTACATTCTAAAATGCTTTATTCAAATCAATTTATAAATCATTTTGGATTTATTTTAAATTTATGTTCCAAATCCGTAAGTTCCTTTTCACACTTTTAGAAATAAAACAATATTTATTTTTAAAACAAATTTCCCTATCTTTGATAAAATTCCCATTGTGAATTCAAATTTTCAAATATCCACTAATATACGATTTTCAAATTGATTCCCAAATATTCACTTTCAATACCAAACCAATTTTCAAATTGATTTCCAAATTTATTTCAAATACCAAATCAAATCCTAAATTGATTTTTCAAACATTTGTTTCAAAACACCAAATCGATTTCAGAGTTGATTGCCCAAATTTATTTTTAAACACCAAATCAATTTCAAAACGGTTTCCCAAAGATTTATTTTCAAACACTGAATCAAATTCCAAATTGATTTTCCAAATACTTATTTCTTTTAAAATAAATTCCTTCATTTCTTTCAAACTATTTAAAATTCATATTTTAAATAAATTCTTCAATGTTTGAATAATATTACCTGAAATCCATTTACTAAGCCTTTTTCCCATATTTTGGAATTTTATTCACTAGGATTCTAAAATAAACTTTATCCTTTTAAAGTTCCTACTTTTAAATTTATCCAATCCTTAAAAATAAAATTTTACTAAAACTTTCAACATGAATTTCAAAAATCCAATTTTATTTATTTCCTGTATCCTACGATATCAAAAAATATATTCGACTAAAATATAGCCTTCAACGATTTCAATCACAAATATGATATCATAATGATTGTAAATAAATCAACACACAATATTGAAACAAATTCAATTATTTAAGGAATCCAGTTGGATCCCTCCAACCTGTTTCCCTGCATCCACAAATGTTAGCACAACAATTAAATACCAGTTCCACTTCGAGGTGGAATATCGCGGTATAAGGGATTTATAAAAATGTCATCCGCTATTACGCGGCGCACAGGGTCTCATCCGCTGTATAATATGGGAAATCAATCACTCCAAAAACATATATAATACCAATTCCACTTCGAGGTGGAATATCGCGGTATATGGGTTTAATATAATATCATCCGCTATTATGCGGTACATAGGGTCTAAATCAATACAACTAATAATAATTTATCATCCAAGCACAAAATCAACCATTTTAAAATTTAACTCTCACAATTAAACAATCAACTAATAACTGAAATTTTCAATTCTGAAGTTTCCATTATTTCCAGTATTGTCAATATAAATTTTCTAAGCCATCAAATTATTTTTAACAGGCTTAAAACTCAGGATTTAATATTTTACCCAAGTTCAATAAATAAAATTCGATAATTAAATTTCCAAATTCACAGTTATAATTAAAATTCAAGTTAGAAATAACTTCCAAATATTTAAAATCAATCAAATATTTTCAATTTCAAATGTTCAAAATTCTGGATTGTCACATCCTTCCACCCTTAAAAGAATTTCGTCCCGAAATTACTAGTTAAGAAGAATGACCCTTAACCTGTACATTATTTTCCCAATCCAAACAGTTTTAACTTTCCAAAACAATCTTTTTTTTGAAAACCCATTATCAATTCAACTAACATTCCAAAATCCTTCATAGTTTCCAAACGGCATTGTTTTCTCAACTATACAAATTTAAATTCAAATATTAAATTTCAAACTTTTTTCTAACTCCCTAAATTTTCGAAAAATTTCACAAGCGTCTCCTTTGCGTGGCGAGCTCGGTATGACTAAAAAATAGCACCATGGGCCCTCAGATTTCAAAAAGAAAACGAAAAGCCAAGCGGCTAGGAAAGAAAATCATCAAATTTCATATAGAAATTTAAATACATAAATTTTTCGAGCAATTCCAATTATCTTCGAAATCAAAAATCCAATTCCATTTTCCTTTAACACATCTATATATCATGCTTATCATTTTGTACATTTCTTTTCAAAAGTTGGAATACTTATTTCATTCAAATCCCTACGATATACTTATGTCATTCGTACGCCATATCAAATCCGATCGCTCACTCGATCACACAATTTCACTTTCAAACTAGTATCGTTCACCCGACTTTCTAGTGCGGACTCAGATCTGGTTTCTTGATCAAAAAACATCATCCCTCCTTGCATAGTTCTAAACTATGATAGAGAATTTTCATAATCAACCAAAAATCCATATCCAGGTTCGCCGTCGAAAATCGAGTGAAAAATTCCAACTTGGATCGATATAAATATCTCGAAATTATGTGCTTGAATTCTAGATCAAATTGCTATTGCGAATAAAGTATTATACGTACATATTACGTATTTATTCCAATTGATTATTAGCTATATCAATTTACTTTTCTTTTTATTCACATTGATTTTCATTCACTTATTCACAATTTTTCCATTTCATAACTTCATGTTTATCCTTTATTCACTTATTAACTTTGAATACTTCTAATACCAAATTTACTAAAGAATTTTAAGCTTCATTTCTTAATTTCAATGCAAATATGTTAAAACTTGGAGAATGAGAAAAAAATGAATTGGTATTATATATGTATTTGGAGTGATTGATTTCCCGCATTATATAGCGGATGAGACCCTATGAGCCGCATAATAGCGGACGATATTATATAAATCCATATACCGCGATATTCCACATCGAAGTGGAATTGGTATTTAATTGTTATGCTAATATCTGCGGATGCAGGGAAACACATTGGAGAGATCCAATTGGATTCCTCAATACATTTGAATTTGTTTCAATGCTATGTGTTGATTATTATAATCTGTGTGTGGGCATATTGGTGATTGAAATCGTTGAAGGCTATAGTTTAGCCGAATATATTTTTGGTATCATAGGATACCAGAAATAGATAAAATTGGGTTTTAAAAATTAAAGTTGAAAATTTATATTAAAATTTATTTTTGAGAATTAGATAAATTTAAAACAAGGGATTTAAAAAGATAAAGTTTTATTTTTGTAATCCTTTTGAGTAAAATTCCAAAATATGGGAAAAAGGCTTAATAAATGGATTTCGGGTAATATTACTCAAAGTTGGAGAATTTATTTAAAATATGGATTTTAAATATTTTGAAAGAAGTAAAGGAATTTATTTTAGAAAGAAAATAAATTTGGAAATCAATTTGGAATTTGATTCGGTGTTTGAAAATAAATTTTTAGGAAATCAATTTGAAATTGATTTGGTGTTTAAAAATAAATTTTGGGAAATCAATTCTGAAATCGATTTGGTGTTTGAAATAAATGTTTGGAAAATCAATTTGGGATTTGATTTGGTATTTGAAGAAAATTTATAAATCAATTTGAAAATTGATTTGGTGTTGAAAGTGAACATTTGGGAATCGATTTGAAAAATCGTATATCCGTTGATATTTGAAAATTTAAATTCACAATGGGAATTTTGTAAAAGGAAGGGAAATTTGTTTAAAAATAAATATTGTTTTATTTTAAAATTTGTAGAAAGGAATTTATGAATTTGGAACGTAAATTTAAAATAAATCCATAAAGATTTATAAATTGATTTGAATAAACCATTTTAGAACGGAAGGTGTACTTTCCTTGGAAAGCCGGGTATGTTTTGAATATTGTTTATAAATATAAATTGAAGTTGTAAAGATGGTTTTAAGGAATGAATATTTTGAAGAATTATCTACTTAGGTTATTTTGAAAATCTATAAAGTAAAGATTTATTTTAATTTATTATAGATGTGTTTGTTTAAAGTTTTAATTGATATTTGTTTTAGAAAATGGATATTTAAATAGTTATACCCTATCCACTAATTTTATTTTAAAATTAGTTTGGACTTGAATTTTTATATGAGATATTAGTATAATATTTTCATAACTAATATTTAAGCAAGCGTTTTAAAATGATTTTATCTCAAATGTTTCCAAGTATATTTTAGATAAGTATTTTAATTATTTTTAGAGTATTTGAACTCGGCAAATTTTCAATGGAATTAAATAAATATTTGGAAATTTATTCCACGTAAGAAAAGTGATTTGAAATTTGTTTTCAAAGAATTGAAGTGTGAAAAGCAATTTGAAATTTGTTTCCAAAAGATTAAAAGGTGAAAAGTGATTTGAAATTTGTTTTCAAATGGTTGAAATGTTAAAATTATATCTTGCGAAGATATTTTGAAAATAATAATTGGGGGAAAATCATTGAAATCTGGTGATTGTTGTGAATGTTGATTGATAGTAAAATAAGTGACTATCAATATTGGCCTTTTAATGACATTTGAATTTCGATGCAACAGGGGGTCGGATTCCAAATGGATATTCAAAAACCACATCGAACCTTTGTGATTGTGATGGATCTTTTTTAAAAGATCAAAGTGGAAACTGTTGTGATTTGTTTGAAATCTGAATGTAACACTTATTTTTAAAATAAGCGCTCGTTATTTGGATTAGCCGGGAGAGGACTTTGTGTCATAAAACCCATTTCCAATAATAATTCGACGAAATGAGATTGCATTTGAAGATGGTGTTAAAGACTAGGTATTTTCGAAAGCGAAAGGATTACATATCGAATGTCTCTACACCGAGTTTCTCTGGTATAGAGATTTTATCACCCTTTGTGACGGGCGTTCCGGACATGATTAGTGAATATCCAGATTTGCAAGGGTTCTTTGATATGCCTTCGGTTCCGTTTGATCACGGAAAGAACTTGTATGGATGTGTGTATGACGTTACACTTTGAGACGTAAAGTTCGTTTCTATCAAGTACATTTTTGTTGGTGGCGGAGAATTTATTCTCTTAGCTTAACACCCTTCTCTGAGACGTACGAGCCCAGAGGTTATGTCGTTGATTGTTACCAGTGATACATTCCCAATTTGGTAATGTGGCATATGAATTGCTGCCGATCATTTGTTGATCGAAGCATGGCTTTTGTGAAAAGCATAGCTTTGTGGACGAGACTTTGTCGAACCTGATAATCCGAAAATGGTCGAAACATGAATGTTGCAGCAAGACAATTTGGAGGTAGTACCCTCGAGGTATGTCCATTTCCTTCTACAAAAAGGTGGTATCATGGTATGGAGCCTAGATACTTAACTTATGTGGTTACTGCAAAATTTATTGCTTTGTGGTACCAGAGTGATATTAATCGGTTGCGAATGAAAGATAGATGTAAAAAAAATTTAAGCTTCGAATTTAAGACGATTAAAAATTGAATTTAAATTCAAATATGAATGATAAATTATATTGAACATTGTAGCTTTCTTGCCACGCATCTCCTCTTACTAGAACGTGTCGCATGTTTTCTTTCTAACAACTCCAGATGTTCACTTCGAAGCATAAAAAAATGGACAAAACAAATATTGTTCAAATGAATCTCATTCTCTCTGCTTAACTCAAAATCAGTTCGTATAATAAAAAAAGAATGACCTTCTCAATTCAAAAAATTCCTTTTCAATTTAAATTCACGAATTCATTAGGAAACCCTAAATCCTTTCAAGATTTCTCGAAACCAAATCGCATGCGTGAAATGGTAATTATGAATAAGGAAATGAAAAATCAATGTGAGTCATTGTAACGACCCAATTTTTCGACGCCTGAAAGTCGACATTAATACGTCCACTGTATCAAATGCCGCACAATCGAATGCTGGAAAACTGAACCGTTATGGTTAAAGAAGAAGAATATTGAAGAAGAAATAGAAACAATAACATAATCTAACTTTTCACAGCGGAACAACATATAATAGATAAATGAATACCTTTAAAACAAAAAACTATATTAGTTTTACATACATCACATTATCAAAGTTTACAGCAACACAAATCATAACACTGGCATTCATTAGGACTTGCTTACATGAAAACTAACTTTGCACCAACCCAAAAGTAACAGATAATACATAGTATAGATAATACGCCTCGCCATCCAACTTCAACTCCTGATCTCCACAGCATACTTCTACACTTCGCTCCATAATAATTATAACCTGACTCTAGGCTGCCCGTGTGGAAAATTATGGGCACCCAGAGTTTAGAAAGGGAAAAATAAACTCCAGGTCAGTCATGGGACTGGTGTGAGATCTTAAGAACAGTTATTTTCACAAAGAAAGGAAAAGAAATCTGCTATGCTTTTGGAAAATGAAACTACCATTAGGCCTCCCTGCACACACACGATGCAAACGCAGAATTGGAGGAGATCCTCTTTATGACAGTCAAATATGCTTGATATGCAAAATCTTTTTAATACTATCATTAGTGCATAGTGTGGAAAACCTTTCAAAATTATAATATTAATCTTAACCAGCTTAGACATTTCGCATTTATGCCTACTATAGCTACCATGTTCAATAGCAGGTAACCGCCACATTCGATGGCAGATTATACAACTTAAACCGTACAGGACGCGTATTGTTTCTTTGGATTTCCAACGACGATCAGGCAACGAAACTTCCTACACCAAAATGGAATGCCTCTGAAGGGACGTCCCTGAGAACCTAACCGGATCTTTGCCAACATAAGGCCGAGTTACCCCACATTGTAATACAGCTATATCATGAGTAACTACCACAAGTATGCCATCCTCGGTCGTTACCGACCTTTATCCGAGGATCCTCAACCACGAAGCAACAACCACGAAGCAATAAATTTGCAGTAACCACATAAGTTAAGTATCTGGGCACCATACCATGACACCACCCTTTTCTAGAAGGAAATGGACATACCCTGAGGGCGCTACATCCAAATTGTCTTGCTGCAACATTCCTGTTTCGACCATTTTCAGGGTTGTGAGGTTCGACGACGTCTCGTCCACAAAGCAATGCTTTTCACAAAAGCCATGCTTCGATCAACAAATGATCAGCAGCACTTTCTATGCCACATTACCAAATTGGGAATCTATCACTAATAACCATCAACTACATAACCTCTGAGCTCGTATGTCTCAGAGAAGGGTGTTAAGCTAAGAGAATAAATTCTTCGCCACTAATAGAAATGTATTTGATAGAAACCAGCTTTACATCTCAAAGTGTAATGTCAGACATACATCCTTACAAGTCCGTTTCGGGATCGAACGGAACCGTAGGCGCTTCAAGAAACCCTTGCATATCCGGATATTCACTGATCACGTCCGGAATCCCCATCACAAAGGGTGATAAAATCTCTATACCGAATCAACTCGGTGCAGAGACATTCGACAGGTAATCCTTTCGCTTTCCAAAATACCCAGTCTTCAACACCGTTTCAAATGCAATCTCGTTTCAATGTATCATTATTCGGAATGGGTTTTATGACACAAAGTCCTCTCTCGGCCAATCTGAATAATGAGCAATTATTTTAAAAATAAGTGTTACATTCAGATTTCAAACAAATCACAACAATTTACACTTTGATCTTTTAAATAAAAGATCATCATAATCACAAAGGTTCGATGTGGTTTTCGAATATCCATTTGGAATTCGACCCCTGGTCGCATCGAAATACAAATGTCATTTAAAGGTCGATATTGATAATCGGTTATTTTACTACCAATCAACATTTACAACAGTCACTGGATTTCAAATAATTTTCCCCCAATTATTATTTTCAAAATATCTTCGCAAGATATAATTTTAACACTTCAACCATTTGAAAAAAAATTTCAAATCAATTTTCACCTTTCAATCTTTTGAAAACAAATTACGAATCACTTTTCCACATTTCAATACTTTGAAAAAAAATCAAATCATTTTTCCTTAAGCGGAAAATATTTTCAAATATTTATTCATTTCCATTGAAAATCTGTCGAGTACAAATATTTTAAAATAATTCAAAATACTTATCAAAAATATACTTGGAAACATTTAAAATAAAACTGTTTTAAAAAAGCTTATTTTAAATATTAGCTATGAAAACATTATCCCAATATCTCCTAGAAAACTTCAAATCCAAACTAATAATTTTTTTTTGAGTAAAATTAATAGATAGGGTATAACTACTTAAATATCCATTTAAATCAAACATCAATTTTAATCTTCAGAATAATCCCTTCTATAATTAACTAAATAAATCTTTGCTTTAAAGATTTGAAACCAGCTTAAGAAAATATTTTCTCTACAAACATCCTTTTTTTTAAACCAACTTCAAAACTTTTAATTTTGAAAGCTACTTTAAAACATACTCGGCTTTCCAGGAAAAATACACCTTCCATTCTAGAATGGTTCATTCAAATCAATTTACAAATCTTTCTGCATTTAATTTTTAAATTTATGTTCCAAATTCGTAAATTCCTTTCCACACTTTAAAAAATAAAACTATATTTATTTTTAAAACAAATTTCCCTTTCTTTTATAAATTCCCATTATGAATTTAAATTTTCCAATATTCACAGATATACGATTTTCAAATTAATTCCCAAATATTCACTTTCAACACCAAATCAATTTTCAAATTGACTTCCAAATTTATTTCAAATACCAAATCAAATTCCAAATTGATTTTCAATTTTATTTCAAACACCAAATAGGTTTCAGAATTGATTTCCTAAATTTTATTTTTAAACACCAAATCAATTTCCAAATCAGTTTCCCAAAGATTTATTTTCAAACACCAAATCAAATTCCAAATTCATTTCCAAATTTATTTTCTTTTAAAATAAATTCCTTTATTTCTTCCAAACCATCTAAAATCTGCATTTCAAATCAATTCTTCAACCTTTGAATAATATTACCCAAAACCCATTTATTAAGCCTTTTTCCCATATTTTGGAATTTTATTCAATAAAATTACAAAAATAAAACTTTATCCTTCTAAAATTTCTTCTTTTAAATTTATCCAATTCTCAAAAATAAATTTTACCATAAACTTTCAACTTGAATTTCAAAAATCCAATTTTATTTATTTTTGGTATCCTACGATACCAAAAATATATTCGACTAAATTATAGCCTTCAATGATTTCAATCATAAATATGATCACACACCAGTGTAGTTAATGCCCCGCTATTACCCCGCTACAACCCCGCTATATCTCATAACGGATTTCTGCCACTACGATTTTTTCATATAGCCTCGAATATAGCCTTTCCGCTTTAATCCCCGCTATTTCCGCTATATCCCGTTATTTCCGCTATTCCCGCTATATCTTTTTCAATAAAATGAATTGAAAAATTGCATTTATGCATTATAAAATTATGAAACTAATTTATTTAATTTAATTTTTAATATATTTTCAGAAATGAAAATACTCTAATATTCTACCAAATTCAATTATGTTATATAATAGTTTTTCGTTTATTTAAAGTATATTCGCACATGTTTTTATTTTAAATTATTTATGTATTATTTATAATTCAATTGAATGATATTTTTTCATTTAATTACAATTTATATATTTGTAGAAACATTAAGTACGGGTTTTATATGCTATTTTAGAGCCATCCGCTATATCCGCTGTATCCTCGCTGTATCCCCGCTATGACTTTTTGCACCTCCACCGCTTTGAATCTACAGAGAGCATTACTGCACAGTCACACACAGATTATAAATAATCAACACACAATATTGAAACAAATTCAAATATTTGAGGAATCTAGTTGGATCCCTCTGACCTGTTTCCCTGCATCCACAGACGTTAGCATAACAATTAAATACCATTCCACTTCCAGGTGGAATATCATGGTATATGCGATTAATATAATATCATCCGCTATTATGGGATGCATAAGGTCTCATCCGCTATATAATGCGGGAAATCAATCACTCCAAATACATATATAATACCAATTCCACTTCGAGGTGGAATATCACGGTATATGGGTTTATATATAATATCATCCACTATTATACGGCGCACGGGGTCTAATCCAATACAACTGATATTAATTTATCATCCAAGCACACAATCAACAATTTAAAATTTAACTATTTAAAATTAAATCAGAAAATCTAATTGAGTGAGAAGATCTCACCTTTGCTTATGCATGCAACCCTTTTCTATTCCCAATTTGTTCTATTCACAAAACTAGACCTTGTATAAACAATTTTACAATTCATTAATATTCAAACAATCGAATAATCAATTTTCATTTGGTAATTTTAATTATCCAATGATTTTATTTTAAACCAATTTCTTTTAATAAATTTATTTAACTAAAAAATTAATTTCAAACTAATGATTTAATTTTCGACGCTTTTACTTATCGTACAATCACACAATAACTCTGAATGCTATGAAAATTGAAATCCGATAATAATACAATATTACGAATCCAATGAACAAGTTTCATCGAATTCCGAGACGATGCCTCGAAAGGCTATGTTTTAAATATCGATTTAAATGATATATATATTTCAATACTGAATAAAACAGTTTCAAATTCAATTATGAAGCTTCCACTATCTTCAGTATTATCATTATAGATTTTTCAAGCCTTTAAAATATTTTTATTCAGCTTAAAACTGAAGATTTAAATTTTTACCCAATTTCACATTATTAAATTCAACCATTTGATTGCCAAATTCATAGCAATATTTGAAATTCATGTTTTGATTAACTTCCATATATTAAAAGTCAATTAAATATTTTGATTTCAAAAGTTCAAAATTCTGGGTCGTGACATGTACTATGACGGGCGGTACCACAGTAGCCAGTCATTATTGTATGGAATCCATTCTCTACTACGAGACTTTATGGTTTTGATTGTAGAGCCTAGTATGCTAGACTTTAGTTAATGTAACAATTTCGGCTGTTTGAATAAGTGTATGTACTTAGACTCTTATAATATCACTAGATTTTCTACAAAAGGTTTGGTCATCGTAAGGGAAAAACCCATTGTATTTATGTGTGACGCGGTCTTATGAGATATCTTTGTTTTTCATAGGATTTTGATAACTTTAATAATTCAAGTTGAGTGTGTTTTCTCATGCTGGTTTTCTAGGCTGACTCTGGAGTTATTTTATTATAATGCTCAGGTCAGATCGAGGATTACAGATTCATGCTAAGGTACTATGGAGCTCAAGAGACGAGCTGGATGATAAAGACGTGTACTTATACTTGATTATATTCTGCTCTGTGTCTGTAGACTGTATAGTCAACACTGGTGAAGAAAACTTATAATAATTGTCCAAATTGATGTATTGATTACTGTTCTCTGATGATTGTATGTGTATATATAGATAGTTACAGTTTTCTTTGTATAAAGATCTGTTGTTATATATTATATTTTGTTCCTCTGCGATTGTGAGATTCTATGTTGTTGTTTCTGTTTCTTCTTCTATTTTTCTTCTTAACCCTTAGTGATCTGGTATTTTCGGCACTCTATTGCTCAGCATTATATACAGTGAACGCATGGAAGTCGATTTTCGAGGGTCAAAAATTTTGGGCGGCTGCATTTGGTATCGAAGCTGAAGGTTAAGCGAGAACCTTGGCTTTAGTGGGAATTACTCATCAGAGATAGGGTGAGTAGAACCCTAGAATGAGCTTGAGTGTATTGATAGATATGAATGTGCACTTGCTAGTGAATAAAAAAAAATTATATTGTGTTGGTTGATTTATTGGGTGGCTTATGAATTCTGGTCGACACAGTCCAAACAACTGTATCGATAGGGATTTCTATACACATGAATAGAGCAATTTGACGTAGTATTGTTTTAAATGGGGTAGACGAAATAATTTTACCCAAAGATATATTTTGATATAAAGGAAATAATTTTTCGAAATTATTATAATATATTGGAGTGTTTGGGTGATAATATTATAATCTAACCATGTTATAAAATTTAAAATGGTTATATATAACCAAATGAAAATTGCATAAATATGAATTATATAAATAAATTGTAATTAAAATGGATTCAAACTAGAATTCAGAAATATAAATCCCGAAAAGTTGGAGATATTTTCAGAAGTGTTATGGAAATGAAATTAATGTTATTTTGGAAATATTTTTGAATGGTGATATTATCGTGAATTATTTTTTAATAAAAGATGTTTTAAAAAAGGATTTTGGAAGTGGCATAGCACTGAACTCACTATAGTCACTGAAAAATAATTCTGATGATGATCGTGACATCATTGGTGTTCATTTTCGAGTTTCTAAGACGGATTGCTACCAAAATAATTTAATATGGAGACTTTTGTTGAAAAAAAAATATTGTTTTAGAAATTTCAAGGGAACTTATTTTGGATAAAACCAAGTTTGAGTTTTAAAAAAATTTCCAAGGAAATGCTTTGTTAAAACAAATAGTTATATATTTATATATATCTTTTGTTTCAAAACGATTTGAAAAAAATGGGTATTTGAATTCTGGAATTTCCATTTAAATGATTAGTGAAACCGAAAGAAGATAAGTTTTTGAACTTATATCCTGGAAATGTGGATTTCGATATGAAATTAAAAATTTAACTTAAGCTAGTTAAATGAATTGAGAGGGTAAATGGAATGGAAAAAACCAAATTGAAAATGAATTTATATGGAAATTCAACTTGGATTAAAAAAATAAAGTTGAACTCAAGTCGAACCAAATAAAGTGAGTTTTGGAATAAAAATCCGAATTTGAATCACAAAATGAAATTGAAATTAAGTGAAGATAAATAAAGTAATTTTGAAAATAAGTTTATAACATATAATTTGAGAAATGATGTAGATAAGAAAAGAAAATGTGAAATCGAGATATGAAATTGGATGTAACATTCCTGGTTTTAAACAAATTTAAACTTATAATTAATTTGATTTCCTAGATTAAATTAAGAATTAATTTGGTAAATTAATATAAAATTTGATTAAATTTCAAATTGATTTAGAATGAATTTGAGTATTTGGGAATGAATATGTATATAAATTAGATTTAAATAAATAGAATTTGAAAATTTTAAGATAAAAGATATGTTCTGTTATTTATTTATATTTATAAATTTAGTTTAAATTAAATCTTGGAATTAAAATTCAAAAATTAAAAATCATATAAATATGTTGGGTTTGAAAACATTATATTTTCAATTACTAAAGATTTGTTTTCCAAATTTTATTAAATAGATATTTTGAATGCGAACATATAAACAAGAATAAAACATTAATTATAAATATTTATTAGTAATGTATAATTTAATTTCAAGCCTTTTTCTTTAATTTGTATGAGTATTAAATAATTGTTTTTAATATTTAAAACATAATAAGTATAATTTGAGAATTTACATATGTGAATATAAGGTAATTTATAAAATGATAGGGTTTAAAACTAAAATTTTAAAATCAATTAAATTAAGGGTAGACACAAATTTATCATGTATGTACATTTGTAACCTATGAAACAAGAAGATTTACAAGTGTTTACAAAAGATGAACAAGTGGCAAGGATAAAGAGAAGAAAAAAAACTTTTATTAACATGTATTTAAAATAAACAATTAGGTTTCTCAATATTTTTCTCAGTTCATACTTCTCAAACCTGAGAAACATCCAAATCTGAAAAAAAGTTTAAATCTGAAATAAAACAAACCTGTTCAAAAAGATTTAAGCAAGCAAAAGAAACCTGAGAAATGAAGGAAGCAAACCAGGAAATCAAAACTTTAGCATTCTCAAATCAGATGAAAGCAAAAGCAAAAGAATCAAAGCCTGATTCAATACCCAGAAGTAACTCAAAGAAAACAAAGCAACTTTAAATCTAAATCAAGAAGATCAGATCACAAACAAACTCAAGCAGAGCAAAGGAATTTAAAGCAACCTGAGATGATCAAGTTAAAACAATATCAAAAAAATAAAAACAATTGAAGTTGCAGGAAACAAAAGAATCAAAGTTTAAAGGAAAATAATGCAGGTTTTGCTTCCTCTTTGTTGCAAATATACAGGTGAGAAAACTCACTTTTCCCTGATTTTATCTTTATGGATTCATGAAGTATGATAATGTGATGTGTTTGAATAATGTGTATATTGGCCTGCATGTTTGTATATTTGCGAATGACTGAGTGCATTTATCTGTATATAGGAAAGTAGTTCTGTTCTAGTTCACTTTTTAGTTACAGAGTTCCAAATCTAAGCTTTAAATTCAATTCACTTTGTGTAATAAATATTAAGCTTAGAACTTTGAAGAGAAAATGTTTATAATGACATAAAATTATTTTTAAAAATAATCACAAGTAAAAAATGTGATAAATAATTCAAAATTTTGGAAAATACAGAGGAAATCAGTGACAGGTCAAATATTTGACCATCTGGAAATTTGTATTGGTTATATAAACAAAATTGTATTGAAAAATGATGAATTCAAGTAATGATTTCAAGATTTTTAAATTTGTAAAAGTGGGGAATTCTCGAGTTCATCAAATGCGGTACTTCCATCAATATCGATGAATGGCGATGAGTGAAAAGTCAAGATTGTTGTTGGAGGTAGATTGTAAGTAGGGTTGCTCAAGAAAAATAGTGGAGGATTTTTTTTATGATTGTGGTGGCCAGAGATTGATGACCTAGGGTTTTGATGGCGGGTTCTTTCGTCGATGTTGTTCGAATTAGTGTGGCTGCAATGGTGGATCGGAAGAGGCCAAAGTGGGTTGAATCAATGCATTGGGGTATGGTGAAGTTCTGGATGCGATGGCAAGTTCATCGGAGGTGCAAGGCGATGGCCAGAGATGGGTTTTCAATTGAATGTTGTTTCCAGTCAAGCACTTCACTACCTCATTTTCGATATGAGAGGTCGATTGAAAATTTTGGGAGTGTGGGTCATCGGCATGGTCGATGGCAACTTGTGGATATCCTCAGCGATGACCGGAGCAGCGTCGACCTTTGGTGCACGGGCACGCGTAAAGACCGGTGTATCAGGGAATGACATTGTTTTGGGAAGAAGCAGGTGAGTCGAAGCATGAGTTGGGAAATCGTGTAAATGGCTCGAGCGTTGTTTCGAGCAGGTTTTAGTTATTCAGGGATTATGATCAAAAGAAGGAAGAAAATGAATTTCTATAAGTTTAAAATAAAGGTTCGTGCAATGCTCGGGGGTAGACTCGGAGTTAATTGGCATGTGTCTCGTGTAATGCTCGGGGAGGACTCAGGGTAAATTAGGAACAGTTTTCAGGTTTCAAAATAATTTAGTTTAAACCTCTTTTAGATATAATATTTTATGTAAACATTTGATTTATGAAAGTTATATAAATTGTTTAGCTTGAATTTATAAGTTATCTTAAAAGGGAACGGAAAAAGTAAAAATGTTTTTAGTTGTGAATTAACTTAAGTTAATTTATGAAATAAAAATAATTTTGTTTCAAAGAATAAAGGTTTAAGTATTAAATGTTTTCGAAGATAATTGAAAGTAATTAAGAATGGATAATCTATGGAAAAAAAATTTGATAAATAAAATGTTTAAAGGTTAATCAATTTAAAGAATAATTAATAAATGAGGTTAATTAATTAATGTAATTAATTTGAGAATGATTAATTAAGTAAAGGTTAATTAATTAGTGAAAGCAATCAAGGAACGATTATTAATTAAGGCTGACTTATTATTGTAATTGATTTAAGATAATTAATTATTAACATAAGGTTAATCAATTTATAATTAAGGATTTATTAATAAATGTAATTAATAAATGAAGATTAAATTAATGAAAAACAATTAAAGGTAATTAATTGTTTAAAGATAATTACTTAATTAAAATTAATTAATTATTGATCAAAGTTAATTAACCAAGTGATAATTGAATTATGTGATTAGGAATAATCAATAATTATTATTAAAGTATAATTAATTAAATGATAATTAATCAAAATGGTGATTAATTTAGGTAATTAATTTAAGGATAATTAATTAATTTAAAGTTTAATTAATTAATGAAGAATGATAATTAATTGAGGATAAATGGTAATCAAGTAATCAAGGGTTAAATTAATTAATTTAAGATGATCAATTAAATGGTTAATTAAATAATTAAAGGATAATTATTAATAATTAAAGGTTGATAAATTATAATTAAGGGTTAATTAATATTATTATTAATGGTTAATTAATAAATGATTAAAGAATAATTAATCGAAATGTATTGTAATTATTTAGTATTAAATAACCAGGATTAGTAATTCATAAGTAGTTAATCTGATTTGAATTTAAATTAGATAATTAACCGACCTTACTTATGTATGTTTGGATTCTATTGGATGATTGATTTTTTTGATATCCCTGATTGTGATGCTCTGTTTTGCTTTGAGCTATGTTTACTATGATTTATTTGTTGTGATATATACATGTGATATGTGAATGAAAGATAAGCGTTACAACTAGTTTGTACCGCTTGTCAAATATAAGCGTTATAGTTTATATCGCTTATAAAATATATTGTTGTATTTGAATCTGTGTTGATTGATGATGTGGCACTTTATTGGGTAAAACCCTTGGACCACACTTATACACACACAAAGATGGATTGCACGTTGAAATGGGTTAAGTCGCAGATTTTGAAATAGTTTTAAAGATTGAATTTTTGAATCCAAAATAGTTTTGGAATTAGAATTGAAAGCTTTTGAAAATTAATTTCAAAAAATAAAAGTTATTTTGAATAACTTGATTGAGTTTTGAAATTTAAATAATTTGATTTAAATTTGAATTCAATAATTTGAGATTGAATTCTATGATTTGGAAACTATAGTTTAAAAAGGTTATTCAACTTATAAATGGGTTTTAAACCATCTTTAAAGCTGTTATTTGGGGACTTTAGAATTTAACCAAAGATTTTGACTTGTATAAGTATAATTGGATTTTTCCAAAACGAAAACTATTTGTTTTCAAATAATAATAGCTTTCATATAAGGAAAGAATTTCCAATTTGTGTTGAAAAGATTTCAAATTGAAAATGAAATTGTTTTGAAAGCTATGAATGAATCTTTGTTTAAAAGATTGGTGAACCTTGTTTAAAAATTGAAAAGGGTCTTACAAGTGTATCTTTTGTTTAAAAGATTTAAATGTGGAAATTGTTTAAACCATTGAAGGTTTCTGAAATGAATCTTTTTGTTTAAAAGATTGAGAATGGTAATTTGTTTTAACCATTTGAATGAAAGGTTTTGGGCTTTAAGTTGTGACTTAACTTAGATCCCATTATCCATATGTTTTTAAACATTGCGCTCACTATTCGGTTTAGCCGGGAGAGGACCTTTGTGTCATATAATTCATTCTGAATATGTGATATGTCGTAAATGGATAGCAATTGAATACGGTGGTGAAGACCGGGTGTCTTTAAGAACGATAGGATAACCTATCGAATGACTGTGCACTGAGTTGCTCCAGCATAGAGATCTCTATATGTGATGGGGAGTCCGATCGGTATTGAAGATGCCCGGATTGCAAGGGCTTCTTCGGAAGTGCCTTCGGTTTTGTTCGAACCCGAAACAGACTTGTATGGATGTGTGTCTGACATTACACTTTGAGATGTAAAACCGATTTCTATCAAATACATTTCTGTTTGGTGGCGGAGATTTATTCTCTTAGCTTAACGCCTTTCTTTGAGATGTACGAGCTCAGTGGTTATGTAGTTGATGGTTGCTAGTAATACATTCCTAATTTGGTAATGTGACATACGAAGTGCTGCTGATCATTTGTTGATCAAATCATGGCTTTGAAAAAAAGCGTAGCTTTGTGGACGAGACTTCGTCGAACTTCACAACCCGAAATGGTCGAAACAGGAAGAATGCGGCAAGGTTATTTGGGGTAGCGCCCCTTGAGGGTATGTTCATTTCCTTCTGGATAGAGGTGGTATCATGGTATGTAGCCCAGATACTTAACTTATGTGGTTGCTGCAAATTTATTACTTTGTGGTTGTTGGTGAATCCCGGGATAAAGGTTGGTTACGAGCGGGGGATGGCACACTCGTGTAGTAGTTACCTAGTTACAGAGGTAACCCGGCCTTGTGTTGGCAGAGATCCGGTTAGGTTCTCGAGGCGTCCCTCCAGAGGCGTACCCATGTGGCCCAGGAAGTTCAATAGCCTGACCATTTGTTGAAAATCCAAAGAAATAATACGAGCCCTTTACGATTGCAATTGTATAACCTGCCTCCTAAGGAGGTAGCTATAGCAGGCATAATATAATGGTACCTATGCTTCCTAAGATTAATATTATACTTTCGAAAGGTTTTCCATTATGCACTAATAATAATAATATCAAAAGATTTTGCGTATCAAGAATGTTTGGCTGTCATAACGAGAAATCTCCCCCATGTGTGCGATTGCATTGTGTGTGTGCCGGAAGGCCTTATGGTAGTTTCATTTTCCAAAAGCATTGCGGATTTCAAATTTAATGTCTTTGTTTGTTTTAAAGACCAAATGTTTTTGTTTGCTCATACCAGTCTCATGACTGACGCGGAGTTTATTGTTCCCTTCCTAAATTCTAGGTGCACACAATTTTCCACACGGGCAGTCTAGAGTTGGGTTTTTTAGATAGTAGATATAGATATATATATCGATTCGGTAGCTTCCAGCTTTCACTTTGGAGATCCTGGATATTGGAGTCTTTGGCTTTATGGACGAGACTTGCTTAGCTTGGTGCAACGTGATGGTGGTTCGAGCTTGTGGGTTGGAGTTTTAGCTTTGGAGCATTGGATTGGAGTTATCTCTTGGCTAATTATTTTCCGCTGTTGTTTGTGGTCTCTGATATTCTTGTATCATATTCATATCATTATTGTATATTTTGATATTGTATTATTGGAATTGTATATGATATTGATTTCTTTTCTTCCGCTGTGTTGTTATACTTGATGTGTTATAAGCTCCGGCGAACCAAATTCGACGTTTGGATCTGCGGCATTTGAATACGAGTGTTGTATTTATTGCCGATTTTCGAAGGTCGAGTCAGGGTCGTCTCAATTGGTATCAGAGCTGAGGGTTGAAACTTTAGCTCAGGAGCATAACACGTTAAGTAACTCATTAGAGATAGGGTGAAGTATTGTAACAACCCGTTAAATTAATAATATTAAATGAATTGAATTAATATAATTTCTAATCTAATTGAGAATAAATGTAGAAATTTGGTATAGTAGTTGTAATTTAGTGTAACAATAAAATTTTATGACAATAGATTTGGATAATGTAGATTGTCACAATTTGATTTAAAGTTAAATATAAGAAACTGATATAAGGGTTGAATTAGTGAATATCAATAAAAAGATTAAGTAGAATGGAATTCATTTAATATAAAATAAATAGTGGAAGACTTACATTGGATTGTAAAATGGATAGTAACTAAATAAAAGGTGACCGCTGAATAAATCAATGCAATAAGTGTTGATAAGGAAATTTAATGAATGTTGTCAATAATAAATGGACTTAAGATAGTAATAAAATTTGTTTTGCCTATGTAAATTTTATGTATTGATAAGCCATAATTAAATTTGAAATTTGGTAGTAAATAGGGGATAAGTTGACTAAGGCAATTAGTAATTTAATAAATGAATGCATAGTAAGTAAGTGGAAATGTATGCATAAAAATATTTCCATATATGGGATAATTACAAAAGTTTACCCATTTATCTAATGTATATAATTGAATCTAAATTTAGGGCAACATTTTGTTATTGATGGTATAAGTGAACTTGAATAAAAGGGTAAAAATTATGTAGATTTAACATGTATTGAGTATATAGCTAAGGAGGGCATTCGATGTAAATGAATCTAAATTAATGTGTCTAGTCAATAAAGGAGAACTTTAAGGGAATAAATATAAATGAATGTATTTGGGGAATGGAGTCCTTTTATATGTTGAATAGTATAACGTTGTTATTAAGAATGAACGTTACTTTAGTAATTATTAATATGGTAACGGAAGAGTGTATAAATTTTATAGTAACGTAAAACGTATTGTAAGGTAATAATTATGTGTAGACTTATAAAATAGATTTATGACAATAATTATTGTACGTATTTATTCTATTTGTTTGTTAAGTTTATTTTAATCAATTTCAATTTATGCACTAAATTATTTCAGTTAGTGTGGAATTTTTGTAAGTGGATAAATAAGATGTAACCAAGGGAAAATTTCATTTTTATAATATAATAATTAGTGTAATCTTAAGAATGAAACCGAAGTGGAATGAATTAATTGAGGTTTTAAGTTTTATTCAAGTGTTAAGTTAACAAAATTTCCAATAAGATTGAAATACAGTAATTTATGCAAATAAAAGATGGAAATTGGGTAAATATTAATGTATTGGAATATAAAAGAAACGTTAACTATGTAGGGAGTAATAATTGATTTATTTGTGAGTTGTAATCAAATAGAGTCAAATTTATTAGAATTTATTGCAATTAATGGGATTAATTGCAGTAACCTTTGAAGATTTATTCACTAAAATAATTGACGATGGAAATTATATGTAAATTTGCTTTTAGTTAATATTAAATATCCAGAGGGCTAGAAATGACACAAATCTACTAGTTACAATAAAAAGTGGTAAGTAATTTTTCTAAATATTTAGATAGTAGGAAGATGTAAATTTAGATGGAATTTATTATTTAACTATTTCATAAGTTGAGATCTAAGTTTAGAATTGAGATTTTTAATGTATAGATATTGAGCCAATGTTAGTTTCATTAAATTGACATCAATAACTTTGAATAATAGAAAGAAAGTGAATTTAATAAATTTAATCAAACGTATAATGTTGAATTTAATAAAAATTGAAATTTAACCTTTAAGTAAGGATTAACATCTAAATTGATGAATAGAACAACTATGTATTGACACTTGAATTGTTTAGAATTGGAGTAAATAATTAAGAAAATTTAGAGGGAGAAATTTGGTCAATTTTATTTATTTATTTAATGAATATTGAAAATAGCCATTTTGGTCACGGACTCGGATTTCGATGAAACCAGTTTCATCGGATCCGTATCGGTGAATTATTATAGGGTTTCAAGTTTCGTATCGATCGGACCTGTCGTTTGATCGTACGGACGCGAAACGCCTTGAAAATCAATTTTATTAAAATCAATTTGAAATCAATTTGGAAATCTTGTTTTCAGCATAACTTCTTCATACGATCAAATTTGGACGTGAAACTTTTTCCATCGCGTTCAGAATATTTTAAAATACCTATCTGGATATATGGGTTTGACAAATTTCGTTCCGGGGTCAGAACGGGCTTTTTGGGCCTTAGTTTGTTTCGTACGTTCATCTATCTAGTCTATCTACTCTAACCCAACCCTACCTATAAATATACAGTTATAAACCCTAGCTCCATTCTATTGTCTATTTGTTGTACGTTCATCTTCTTCAAGCTTCTCTTCTTCTTTAATGGGGGCTAACCCTAGATCCAGTCAGTTCAAAAAAAAAATTCAAATTTAGAAAAAGAAAAAAAAATTCGGATCTGCAGCAGCTTCTGGTCGTGCTTCGGGTTTCAGGGGAGAAAACCCTAGAGCAACTTCGGGTCAGGAATAAAATGACTCTGGTCGATCCGGGTCGTTTTGGCGGAAACTCCAAGCAAGCACCGGGGAATTGAGGCGGCGCACCGAAGTCGAACCCGAAGTCGACCCAGGACCAGAATTTTCCATTTTTCAAATTTTCATAACTTTTGCATACGAGTTCGGATTCGCGCGCGGTTTGTTTTGATGGGATCGTATCAGAATTTCTGACGTTTTGGCACTAGTTTGGATAAATTTGGATACTGTCCAAATTTTGGGTTTAAATTGGATTTGAATTCAATTTAAATTCAAAAAGGTGAGTGTTTTAACCCACTCACAACTACTAGAAGCTTTTATGTTTGTTTAAATTAATTTTAGAAATGAATAGAAATTTATTTATGAGTATTTGGCATGTTTATTTTATTCATATCTGTTGAATTGCATTTATTTAATTTAACTGTTAATTTAATTAATTTATTGCGTATAAATTTACAGTTAAAATTTATTTGTTTGTATGTGAACTGCTAGTTAACAGTTATATAATTTATTACTGAATATAGACTGTAAATTAATAGCTGTTAAATTTAATTTGAATAAAATTGCCAGTATTACCTGTTATGTAGTACCAAAAATAATATTGTTATTGATTGATATTGATTGATGATTGCGATTTGGATGATGGATGATGTTGATGAATGGATGTTTATTGTATATCATTAAATTGCAAATTATCATGCATATTTCATTTCATTCGGGATTGTGGTTTGAAAAGATATATAACCGCAAAATTTTATATCTTTTAAATTGCGGATTGAAATGATAAATATCCGTATCACTTGACCATAGGATAGAAAATTATATACAGGCACCGCGGTATATATATAACTATTTAAATGTGATTTCTATGGTTTGGATGGAATACAGTTTATAATAATCTTAAATTTTATATTGTATAAATATTTTTCTTCCATATATATATACATATGAAGTTGAAAATTTTGAAATTAAAAGGTGTATAAAAATCTTTATTAAAAATGGAAGAAAATTTAGAAAATGGAGTTTAATAATTTATATCATATGTTTAAATGTTAAGTTTGGAAATTTTAAGATATGATATTTATAATTGGATTTTTCCCAAAATAAATTGAAATGAATATTCTAGTATAATTTGAATTGGGAAAAATATATATATATTATTACTAGAAATTGAAGTCTTATTATTTATGGATTTTATATGAATATTCAAGACTAATTAATAGAACAATTGATTTGTTGAAAGCATAAAATCCAACTTTAGTTTGAAATATTGATACTCAAAATGGATATACGTATATATAAATAAATTGAAGTGGTTTTGGAACTTGAGAGAGATAATATAAATTTTGGTTTAGACTTTAATAAAGAAATGTATTTGTAAAGCCATGAGAACTATTTTCTTTACAAAGTAACATTTAAGTTAAACCATTTAATTCATATACCGTTGAATGTCCAAACCATTCAAGTTTTTAGAAGTTATGGTTTTAAATTATGATTTTCAAAATATTATGCTTTGAAAATATTTGATTTTCAGACGTTATGAAGTTAAAGCATTATGATTTTGGAAAAGAATTATATTTGGGATAAGTGATAAAATATGGTTTTGGGTTTTGAAATGATATCGTATTCATGGTTATGAAATGGAATGTTTATTCTGATTTTTAAAGTATAACCTATTTTTAAATGACCGCGGTGTTATAATAACGATGGGTTGGCAAAGAGACCGGGATCGGATATGGACATACTCTCTGTCGATACCGAAAACCACTTTGACTAACCGTGTACGCGGTGGAGATTCCAGAATGAAGTAGGTGGTGGCGACGTTTCCTGTAAGGTAAATACGTGGACCCGACTCCCGTGAGTTGGCATAAGATGGCTAAAACAGGAGCGATTCTCAGGCCAATGAGGTCATTCCTCTGATCGGACCCTCCTCTTCGATATTATACTTTGATTTTGGATTGATTCAGTGGCCACTTCTATATTTTGATTTTGGGGAGTTAGTCCGAGGTGGGCGGTAACTGCGGCCACGCGTTTCCACCAGCCTGGATAGCAATTGGTATATCTACCCTGGCATTGCCTAGTTGTGCCGTGTCACCTACCATACCGAGCCTTTACTACGAGTTTCTATTTGTGTCGTACCTATGGAGTATCCTCTGGTAGCTTCCCGATCAGGAGGTATTACGGTACTGTATAGACTATTGGCATTATTTGTGTTAAGGGCTATATGGGTAACCCCTTAACGCTATTAAAAAGTAAGTTTATTTTATAAATAGACACTATTATAATAGCGCAATATACTACATAGTAAATAGTTTAACGGATCCTTAGGAGATGTAAATCCCGAACATCTCTTGAGTTACTGTACTCATATTTATTTCTGTTAATTTAACTCACATAAGATCTTTTAGTCTGACTCGAGTGTTTTTGTCTTTTCAAATTCACTCGGGTCAGTCCGAGCGTTTCAGGATCGAAGATTTTAGCTTTGGAGGACGAAGACGAAGAATCCGTATTATATTATTTATAGTATTGCACCACACTCTAAATTTCCGCTGCATTGATTGTATTGGTATGTGTAACTCTGATATTCATTGTATAAGTAAAATAAATATTTTGTAAACAGTTATCATGAACTGTATATTGATTATTATATTTTATCCTTCCGCTGTGAGATTCTATTTTGTTTTATTTCTTCTCTTTTTTTTTCTTGTTTACCCCATAACAATCCGCCCTTGCGTATGCTTTGAATTGGCACGTGTGTCGGTTTAAAGTGTGCGAAAAGGCGGGATGTTAAAGTTGGTATCAGAGCTTTGGTTTAGCGATAAACTTTGGCTTTGTGGGGTTTGACTCTTTGTTAATAGGGTAGTAATACCCTATGGGTGTCGTTGAGAGTATATATATGAGAGAGCGTATTTGTTAGTTTTATAAAAAGATTTTGATATTGTGTTAATCTGTTCCACTTTGTATTTATAAATTCTGGTTGATGCATGGGACGCTATGTCATCAATAGGGATTTCTAAACACTTAATAGGACAGACCGACATAATATTTGTTTTTGATATAGGTGAATGAAATAATTTGGCCTATTATATTTTCTATATATAAAAATATTTTTATAAAGATATATTTTGGTTGCTATAGTTGGGTGTTAGGTAATAAAAATATTTGTAATGAATTAAAGCTAAGTTGAAATTTTAATAAATCAAATTGGAGATTTTAGAACTTAAGTCCAGGATTTTTGAAAATCTTCTTTCAAAGGATTTATGAAATATAGGGATTTGGTTTATAAGTATTTTCTTATATAAATATTTAGTATAATTCGAAAGAATTGGTTTAAAGAGGATTTTGAAGAAAATAAGTTTGTACTTTCCTCTCTGTCGCTGGAAAATAATTTCGGTAATGACGGCCGCATCATCGACTTTCATTTTCGAGTTTCGAAGGGAAAGGCCACTGTAGTAAACTCTACTGCAGATTTGTTTTGAAATTATTTAAAATTTTAATTGTTTAAAGGTAATTAGAGATATAAAAGTTGTAAGAAATTAATTATCTATTATTTTAAAGTAATTTTGGAATTTGACCCGGTATTAATTCTTGAATTTCCATTAATTAGTTGTAAAAAAAAATTTAGGTTAGTGAAATAAAGGTTAAGTAATCAATGAATTAAAAGGGTTGAGATTAAACTTGTATAAGTTCTTTTTCTTTTTCTTTAACATAAATAACTTACCAAGTATAAAAAGTTGAAATGTAAATTAAGAGTGGAATAGAATATTATGCAAGTAGAATTTTTGGAAATAATGAAGTATTCAATAAATTACTGTTATAAAAAAAGAATTTAATGGTATTAACTTAAGTCATGATTGGAATTTTACTAAAATTAAAGGTTGTATTATTAATAGGTGATTTTAACCTTAAGAAAGTAAAAAAAATGAAATTCCTTAATTTATAAAGTTTGATTGTAGGGTTATTAACTTAAGTACGCCTTAATTCCCCTATTCTAATATAATGGAAAGTAGGAAAAATATAAATGACTGCAATTCATAGTTAATGAATGAGTAAAATCTTTCACTTATAGGAATGTAAGTTATAAGGTTAATAAATTAAGTGTAAGTAGAGGGTTGCTGTAATTAAATATAATGGAAACTTCAACATTAAATAAATGAATGAGATTAAAGGTAAGTCGAAATTGTAATTTATAAAACAAATATATATTAATTAAAGGAATGGAGAAGAAACTTGTAAATTTTCACTTACATTCTTAAAACATACATAACTTACCATATAATAAAAAGTTGCAATGTTAGTAGGAAAATGTAAATGGAAATCTTACAAGTGAAGAGTAAGGTAATAAAGGTATTCTATTAATTTGCTATTATTAATGAGAATTAATTGTATAGACTTAAGTTAAATTGGAAATTTTACTATAAGTAAAGGTAAGTAGTATAAATAGATGATAGAAACTTTAGTAAATAAATTGGAATACAAATATAATGAATTTTGTGATAAATGGAAAATGAAAATTGTAAGAAATAAAGAAATCACTCCATAAATGAAAGAAAGAAAATCAAACCATTGAAGCATGAGATAAATGTATAATAAATAAATTTGGGTGTTGGTTTGAATTGTGTTGTTTGATTTATGTTGTTGGGTAAGAAATTTGAAGTGGTTAAATGAATAAGTATCTATCTTTGTTCCATCTAAGACTGTTGAGTAAAGGATGCACTTGATAGTTAATTCCATTTCATACAAATTTCAAGTTTGAACCCAAACAACTATCTGTTTGATGGATTAAATGGTTGCTTCGTTTGTGTATGTATGTTGTTTGTAAGGTTGATGGTTGTTGAATTGTTTGGTTGATTAATGATTGAATCCACTTGAATAGTTCACTTTAAAATAAATATTTAACCTTTTAGATTATATAAGTGAATACAGGTGATGGAAGCAACTGCTACTGCTTTTGGTTCCAAAATAATAAGCGTATATTGCCCGACAAATAGGTACGTTTTCGGATTACGTTTAAAGCGCTATTTTTCCCGTGTTGGGATATAATATTTTGATAATATATGTAATATATTTGTATATTTTGATATTATACTTTCGCCCGAGCCTCACCGTACAAAGGAGACTCTTTCAAAAATTTTCGTAAATTTTGGACTTAGAATTTTGTTGAATATTTTCCAAACTTTAATGATTTAAGTATAAAAGGTTGTAATGATTATAAACGGGTATATTTCATTAAAGGAAATTAATCCAGTAAATTATTGTTTATAAGTTAATATTTGAAATAAGATGTACTGTTTATTCTTCCTTCTCCCTTCTCCCTTCTTTTTCCTTTTCGGGGACGAAAAGTTTTGAGTGGGGGAGATTGTAACGACCCGTTAAATTAATAATATTAAATGAATTGAATTAATATAATTTCTAATCTAATTGAGAATAAATGTAGAAATTTGGTATAGTAGTTGTAATTTAGTGTAACAATAAAATTTTATGACAATAGATTTGGATAATGTAGATTGTCACAATTTGATTTAAAGTTAAATATAAGAAACTGATATAAGGGTTGAATTAGTGAATATCAATAAAAAGATTAAGTAGAATGGAATTCATTTAATATAAAATAAATAGTGGAAGACTTACATTGGATTGTAAAATGGATAGTAACTAAATAAAAGGTGACCGCTGAATAAATCAATGCAATAAGTGTTGATAAGGAAATTTAATGAATGTTGTCAATAATAAATGGACTTAAGATAGTAATAAAATTTGTTTTGCCTATGTAAATTTTATGTATTGATAAGCCATAATTAAATTTGAAATTTGGTAGTAAATAGGGGATAAGTTGACTAAGGCAATTAGTAATTTAATAAATGAATGCATAGTAAGTAAGTGGAAATGTATGCATAAAAATATTTTCATATATGGGATAATTACAAAAGTTTACCCATTTATCTAATGTATATAATTGAATCTAAATTTAGGGCAACATTTTGTTATTGATGGTATAAGTGAATTTGAATAAAAGGGTAAAAATTATGTAGATTTAACATGTATTGAGTATATAGCTAAGAAGGGCATTCGATGTAAATGAATCTAAATTAATGTGTCTAGTCAATAAAGGAGAACTTTAAGGGAATAAATATAAATGAATGTATTTGGGGAATGGAGTCCTTTTATATGTTGAATAGTATAACGTTGTTATTAAGAATGAACGTTACTTTAGTAATTATTAATATGGTAACGGAAGAGTATAAATTTTATAGTAACGTAAAACGTATTGTAAGGTAATAATTATGTGTAGACTTATAAAATAGATTTATGACAATAATTATTGTACGTATTTATTCTATTTGTTTGTTAAGTTTATTTTAATCAATTTCAATTTATGCACTAAATTATTTCAGTTAGTGTGGAATTTTTGTAAGTGGATAAATAAGATGTAACCAAGGGAAAATTTCATTTTTATAATATAATAATTAGTGTAATCTTAAGAATGAAACCGAAGTGGAATGAATTAATTGAGGTTTTAAGTTTTATTCAAGTGTTAAGTTAACAAAATTTCCAATAAGATTGAAATACAGTAATTTATGCAAATAAAAGATGGAAATTGGGTAAATATTAATGTATTGGAATATAAAAGAAACGTTAACTATGTAGGGAGTAATAATTGATTTATTTGTGAGTTGTAATCAAATAGAGTCAAATTTATTAGAATTTATTGCAATTAATGGGATTAATTGCAGTAACCTTTGAAGATTTATTCACTAAAATAATTGACGATGGAAATTATATGTAAATTTGCTTTTAGTTAATATTAAATATCCAGAGGGCTAGAAATGACACAAATCTACTAGTTTAGAAATTTACAATAAAAAGTGGTAATTAATTTTTCTAAATATTTAGATAGTAGGAAGATGTAGATTTAGATGGAATTTATTATTTAACTATTTCATAAGTTGAGATCTAAGTTTAGAATTGAGATTTTTAATGTATAGATATTGAGCCAATGTTAGTTTCATTAAATTGACATCAATAACTTTGAATAATAGAAAGAAAGTGAATTAATAAATTTAATCAAACGTATAATGTTGAATTTATTAAAAATTGAAATTTAACCTTTAAGTAAGGATTAACATCTAAATTGATGAATAGAACAACTATGTATTGACACTTGAATTGTTTAGAATTGGAGTAAATAATTAAGAAAATTTAAAGGGAGAAATTTGGTCAATTTTATTTATTTATTTAATGAATATTGAAAATAGCCATTTTGGTCACGGACTCGGATTTCGATGAAACCAGTTTCATCGGATCCGTATCGGTGAATTATTATAGGGTTTCAAGTTTCGTATCGATCGGACCTGTCGTTTGATCGTACGGACGCGAAACGCCTTGAAAATCAATTTTATTAAAATCAATTTGAAATCAATTTTGAAATCTTGTATTCAGCATAACTTCTTCATACGATCAAATTTGGACGTGAAACTTTTTCCATCGCGTTCAGAATATTTTAAAATACCTATCTGGATATATGGGTTTGACAAATTTCGTTCCGGGGTCAGAACGGGCTTTTTGGGCCTTAGTTTGTTTCGTACGTTCATCTATCTAGTCTATCTACTCTAACCCAACCCTACCTATAAATATACAGTTATAAACCCTAGCTCCATTCTATTGTCTATTTGCTGTACGTTCATCTTCTTCAAGCTTCTCTTCTTCTTCAATGGGGGCTAACCCTAGATCCAGTCATTTCAAAAAAAAAATTCAAATTTAGAAAAAAAAAAAAAAAAAATCGGATCTGCAGCAGCTTCTGGTCGCGCTTCGGGTTTCAGGGGAGAAAACCCTTGAGAAACTTCGGGTCAGGAAGAAAATGACTCTGGTCGATCCGGGTCGTTTTGGCGAAAACTCCAAGCAAGCACCGGGGAATTGAGGCGGCGCACCGAAGTCGAACCCGAAGTCGACCCGGGACCAGAATTTTCCATTTTTCAAATTTTCACAATTTTTGCATACGAGTTCGGATTCGCGCGCGGTTTGTTTTGATGGGATCGTATCAGAATTTCTGACGTTTTGGCACTAGTTTGGATAAATTTGGATACTGTCCAAATTTTGGGTTTAAATTGGATTTGAATTCAATTTAAATTCAAAAAGGTGAGTGTTTTAACCCACTCACAACTACTAGAAGCTTTTATGTTTGTTTAAATTAATTTTAGAAATGAATAAAAATTTATTTATGAGTATTTGGCATGTTTATTTTATTCATATCTGTTGAATTGCATTTATTTAATTTAACTGTTAATTTAATTAATTTATTGCGTATAAATTTACAGTTAAAATTTATTTGTTTGTATATGAACTGCTAGTTAACAGTTATATAATTTATTACTGAATATAGACTGTAGATTAATAGCTGTTAAATTTAATTTGAATAAAATTGCCAGTATTACCTGTTATGTAGTACCAAAAATAATATTGTTATTGATTGATATTGATTGATGATTGCGATTTGGATGATGGATGATGTTGATGAATGGATGTTTATTGTATATCATTAAATTGCAAATTATCATGCATATTTCATTTCATTCGGGATTGTGGTTTGAAAAGATATATAACCACAAAATTTTATATCTTTTAAATTGCGGATTGAAATGATAAATATCTGTATCACTTGACCATAGGATAGAAAATTATATACAGGCACCGCGGTATATATATAACTATTTAAATGTGATTTCTATGGTTTGGATGGAATACGGTTTATAATAATCTTAAATTTTATATTGTATAAATATTTTTCTTCCATATATATATACATATGAAGTTGAAAATTTTGAAATTAAAAGGTGTATAAAAATCTTTATTAAAAATGGAAGAAAATTTAGAAAATGGAGTTTAATAATTTATATCATATGTTTAAATGTTAAGTTTGGAAATTTTAAGATATGATATTTATAATTGGATTTTTCCCAAAATAAATTGAAATGAATATTCTAGTATAATTTGAATTGGGAAAAATATATATATTTTATTACTAGAAATTGAAGTCTTATTATTTATGGATTTTATATGAATATTCAAGACTAATTAATAGAACAATGATTTGTTGAAAGCATAAAATCCAACTTTAGTTTGAAATATTGATACTCAAAATGGATATACGTATATATAAATAAATTGAAGTGGTTTTGGAACTTGAGAGAGATAATATAAATTTTGGTTTAGACTTTAATAAAGAAATGTATTTGTAAAGCCATGAGAACTATTTTCTTTACAAAGTAACATTTAAGTTAAACCATTTAATTCATATACCGTTGAATGTCCAAACCATTCAAGTTTTTAGAAGTTATGGTTTTAAATTATGATTTTCAAAATATTATGCTTTGAAAATATTTGATTTTCAGACGTTATGAAGTTAAAGCATTATGATTTTGGAAAAGAATTATATTTGGGATAAGTGATAAAATATGGTTTTGGGTTTTGAAATGATATCGTATTCATGGTTATGAAATGGAATGTTTATTCTGATTTTTAAAGTATAACCTATTTTTAAATGACCGCGGTGTTATAATAACGATGGGTTGGCAAAGAGACCGGGATCGGATATGGACATACTCTCTGTCGATACCGAAAACCACTTTGACTAACCGTGTACGCGGTGGAGATTCCAGAATGAAGTAGGTGGTGGCGACGTTTCCTGTAAGGTAAATACGTGGACCCGACTCCCGTGAGTTGGCATAAGATGGCTAAAACAGGAGCGATTCTCAGGCCAATGAGGTCATTCCTCTGATCGGACCCTCCTCTTCGATATTATACTTTGATTTTGGATTGATTCAGTGGCCACTTCTATATTTTGATTTTGGGGAGTTAGTCCGAGGTGGGCGGTAACTGCGGCCACGCGTTTCCACCAGCCTGGATAGCAATTGGTATATCTACCCTGGCATTGCCTAGTTGTGCCGTGTCACCTACCATACCGAGCCTTTACTACGAGTTTCTATTTGTGTCGTACCTATGGAGTATCCTCTGGTAGCTTCCCGATCAGGAGGTATTACGGTACTGTATAGACTATTGGCATTATTTGTGTTAAGGGCTATATGGGTAACCCCTTAACGCTATTAAAAAGTAAGTTTATTTTATAAATAGACACTATTATAATAGCGCAATATACTACATAGTAAATAGTTTAACGGATCCTTAGGAGATGTAAATCCCGAACATCTCTTGAGTTACTGTACTCATATTTATTTCTGTTAATTTAACTCACATAAGATCTTTTAGTCTGACTCGAGTGTTTTTGTCTTTTCAAATTCGCTCGGGTCAGTCCGAGCGTTTCAAGATCGAAGATTTTAGCTTTGGAGGACGAAGACGAAGAATCCGTATTATATTATTTATAGTATTGCACCACACTCTAAATTTCCGCTGCATTGATTGTATTGGTATGTGTAACTCTGATATTCATTGTATAAGTAAAATAAATATTTTGTAAACAGTTATCATGAACTGTATATTGATTATTATATTTTATCCTTCCGCTGTGAGATTCTATTTTGTTTTATTTCTTCTCTTTTTTTTTTCTTATTTACCCCATAACAATCCGCCCTTGCGTATGCTTTGAATTGGCACGTGTGTCGGTTTAAAGTGTGCGAAAAGACGGGATGTTAAAAGTATACCCTAGAATGAGTAATCCCTAAGATATCCGTCTGAATGCCTCAGTAAATTCTCTTACTATTCATCGACAGTGAGTATAAGTGCGAGAAGTGGACGAGAAAGGGGACAGGGAAATACCAATATGGTTAATGCCCTGCAATAGCGGAAACAACTTTCTCTATCAATCTCGTTTGATTCGTCTTTTCATTTCTTTGATGATTCCTAGCAGCTCTAGGAAGAAGCTTTGATATGTTTTGCATGGGACACAAACTCCAGATGGGTCAGAACTGTTTGTTTGGAAGAATTGTTTGTTTTGGTTGCTATGGTTGATAGATATCTTTTGGTTGTTTAAACTAAAAGTTTTGGATTGCATCCATATATTTGTTTATTGTGTTGGGTTCCGGTATATTCTACGAGTGGTTAGTTATCTTTTGAACTAATCAATACCTCTGTGTATTTGTAGATCTGGATGACCCGAGTATCTTGATTTCTTGTATCCATTAGTGATATTCTGATTTGGTAAGCCAATTGCAGAATAGATACCCAGTTTAATTTGGAACCTGTCTCTCTATCTTTGTGTATCCATCCTTTGTTGTCTCCCTTAAAATTTCGAGGACGAAATTTTCTTAAGCGGGAATCTATAACATTCCTGATTTTAAACAAATTTAAATTTGTAATTAATTTTATTTCCTAGATTAAATTAAGAATTAATTTAGTAAACTAATATAAAATTTTAATTAAATTTTAAATTGATTTAGAATGAATTTGAGTATTTGGGAATGAATATGTATAAATTAGATTTAAATAAATAGAATTTGAAAGTTTTAAGATTTATAAAAGATATGTTCTGTTATTTATTTATATTTATAAATTTAGTTTAAATTAAATCTTGGAATTAAAATTCAAAAATTCAAAATCTTATAAATATATTGGGTTTCAAAATATTATATTTTCAATTAATAAAGATTTGTTTTACAAATTTTATTTAATAGATATTTTGAATGAGAACATTTAAACAAGAATAAAACATTAATTATAAATATTTATTAGTAATGTATAATTTAATTTCAAGCCCTTTTTCTTTAATTTGTATAAGTATCAAATAATTGTTTTTAATATTTAAAACATAATAAGTATAATTTGAGAATTTACATATGTGAATATAAGGTAATTTATAAAATGATAGGGTTTAAAACTAAAATTTTAAAATCAATTAAATTAAGGGTATACACAAATTTATCATGTATGTACATTTGTAACCCATGAAACAAGAAGATTTACAAGTGTTTACAAAAGATGAACAAGTGGAAAGGATAAAGAAAAGAAAAAAAAACTTTTATTAAAATGTATTTAAAAGAAACAATTAGGTTTCTCAATATTTTTCTCAGTTCATACTTCTCAAACCTGAGAAACATTCAAATCTGAAAACAAAGTTTAAATCTGAAATAAAACAAACCTGTTCAAAAAGATTTAAGCAAGCAAAAGAAACCTGAGAAATGAAGGAAGCAAACCAGGAAATCAAAACTTTAACATTCTCAAAACCAGATGAAAGCAAAAGCAAAAAGAATCAAAGCCTGATTCAATACCCAGAAGTAACTCAAAGAAAACAAAGCAACTTCAAATCTAAATCAAGAAGATCTGATCACAAACAAACTCAAGCAGAGCAAAGAAATTCAAAGCAATCAGAGATGATCAAGTTAAAACAAGATTAGAGAAATAAAAACAATTAAAGTTGTAGGAAACAAAATAATCAAATTTTAAAGAGAAAAAAAATGCAGGCTTTGCTTCCTCCCTGTTCTTCCCTGTTGCAAATATACAGGTGAGCAAACTCACTTTTCTCCGATTTTATCTTGATGATTCCTAAAGTATGATAATGAGATGTGTTTGAATAATGTGTATATTGGCCTGCATGTTTGTATATTTGCGAATGACTGAGTGCATTTATCTGTATGTAGGAAAGTAGGTTCTGTTCTAGTTCAATTTTTAGTTATAGAGTTCCAAATCTAAGCTTTAAATTCAAATTCACTTTGTGTAATAAATATTAAGCTTAGAACTTTGAAGAGAAAATGTTTATAATAACATAAACTTATTTTTAAAAATAATCACAAGTAAAAATATGTGATAAATGATTCAAAATTTTGGAAAATACAGAGGAAATCAGTGACAGGTCAAATATTTGACCATCTGGAAATTTGAATTCGGTTATATAAGCAAAATTGTAATGAAAAATGATGAATTTGAGTAATGATTTCAAGATTTTTATCAAATGCGGTCCTTCCATCAATATCTGATGAATGGCGATGAGTGAAAAGTCAAGATTATTGCTGGAGGTAGATTGTAAGTAGGGTTGCTCAAGAAAAATAGTGGAGGATTTTTTTATGATTGTGGTGGCCAGAGATTGATGAACTAGGGTTTTGATGGTGGGTTCTTTCGTCGATGTTGTTCGAATTAGTGTGGCTGCAATGGTGGATCGAAAGAGCCCGAAGTGGGTTGAATCGACGCATTGGGGTATGTTGAAGTTCTGGATGCGATGGCAAGTTCATCGGAGGTGCAAGGCGATGGCTAGAGATGGGTTTTCAATTGAATGTTGTTTCCAGTCAGGCACCTGACTACCTCATTTTCGATATGAGAGGTCGATTGAAAATTTTGGGAGTGTGGGTCATCGGCATGGTCGATGGCGACTTGTGGGTATCCTCAGCGATGACCGAAGCAGCGTCGACCTCTGGTGCACGTGCACGCATAAGACCGGTGTATCAGGGAATGACATTGTTTTGGGAAGAAGCAGGTGAGTCGAAGCATGGGTCGGGAAATCGTGTAAATGGCTCGAGCGTTGTTTCGAGCAGGTTTTAGTTATTCAGGTATTATGATCAAAAGAAGGAAGAAAATGAATTTCTATAGGTTTAAAATAAAGGTTCGTGTAATGCTCGGGGGAAGACTCGGAGTTAATTGGCCTGTGTCTCATGTAATGCTCGGGGAGGACTCAGGGTAAATTAGGAACAGTTTTCAGGTTTCAATTTAGTTTAACCCTCTTTTAGATATAATATTTTTTGTAAACATTTGATTTATGAAAGTTATATAAATTGTTTAACTTGAATTTATAAGTTATCTTAAAAGGGAACGGAAAAAGTAAAAAAAAATTTAGTTGTGAATTAACTTAAGTTAATTTATGAAATAAAAATAATTTTGTTTCAAAGAATAAAGGTTTGACTATTAAATGTTTTCAAAGATAATTGAAAGTAATTAAGAATGGATAATCTATGGAAAAAATTTGATAAATAAAATGTTTAAAGGTTAATCAATTTAAAGAATAATTAATAAATGAGGTTAATTAATTAATGTAATTAATTTGAGAATAATTAATTAAGAAAAGGTTAATTAATTAATGAAAGCAATCAAGGAACGATTATTAATTAAGGACTGATTCATTATTGTAATTGATTTAAGATAATTAATTATTAACATAAGGTTAATCAATTTATAATTAAGGATTTATTAATAAATATAATTAATAAATGAAGATTAAATTGATGAAAAAAATTAAAGGTAATTAATTGTTTAAAGATAATTACTTAATTAAAAGTTATTAATTATTGATCAAAGTTAATTAACCAAGTGATAATTCAATTATATGATTAGGAATAATTAATAATTATTATTAAAGTATAATTAATTCAATGATAATTAATCAAAATGGTGATTAATTTAGGTAATTAATTTAAGGACAATTAATTAATTTAAAGTTTAATTAATGAAGAATGATAATTAATTGAGGATAAATGGTAACTAATTAATCAAGGGTTAAATTAGTTAATTTAAGATGATCAATTAAATGGTTAATTAAATAATTAAAGGATAATTATTAATAATTAAAGGTTGATAAATTATAACTAAGGGTTAATTAATATTATTATTAATGGTTAATTAATCAATGATTAAAGAATAATTAATCAAAATGAATTGTAATTATTTAGTATTAAATAACCAGGATTAGTAATTCATAAGTAGTTAATCTGATTTGAATTTAAATCAGATAATTAACCGACCTTACTTATGTATGTTTGGATTCTATTAGATGATTGATTTGTTTGATATCCCTGATTGTGATGCTCTGTGATTTGCGCTATGTTTACTGTGATTTATTTGCTGTGATATATACCTGTGATTTGTGAATGAAAGATAAGCGTTACAATTGGTTTGTACCGCTTGTCAAATATAAGCGTTATAGTTTATATCGCTTATAAAATATATTGTTGTATTTGAATCTGTGTTGATTGGTGATGTTGCACTTTTATTGGGTAAAACCCCTGGACCACACTTATACACACACAAAGATGGATTGCACGTGGAAATGGGTTAAGTCACAGATTTTGAAATAGTTTTAAAGATTGAATTTTTGAATCCAAAATAGTGTTGGAACTAGAATTGAAAGCTTTCGAAAATGAATTTCAAAAAATAAAAGTTATTTTGAATAACTTGATTGAGTTTTGAAATTTAAATAATTTGATTTAAATTTGAATTCAATAATTTGAGATTGAATTCTATGATTTGGAAACTATAGTTTAAAAAGGTTATTCAACTTATAAATGGGTTTTATATGGGTTCTAAACCATCTTTAAAGCAGTTGTTTAGGGACTTTAGAATTTAACCCAAGATTGTAACTTGTATAAGTATAACTGGATTTTTTTGAAACGAAACCTATTTGTTTTCAAATAATAATAGCTTTCATATAAGGAAAGAATTTCCAATTTGTGTTGAAAAGATTTCAAATTGAAATTGAAATTGTTTTGAAAGCTATGAATGAATCTTTGTTCAAAATATTGGTGAACCTTGTTTAAAAATTGAAAAGGGTCTTACAAGTATATCTTTTGTTTAAAAGATTTAAATGTGGGAATTGTTTAAACCATTGAAGGTTTTTGAAATGAATCTTTTTGTTTAAAAGATTGAGAATGGTAATTTGTTTTAATCATTTGAATGAAAGGTTTTGGGTTTTAAGTTGTGACTTAACTGAGATCCCATTATCCATATGTTTTTAAATATTGTGCTCACTATTTGGTTTAGCCGGGAGAGGTCCTTTGTGTCATATAACACATTCCGAATATGTGATATGTCGTAAATGGATAGCAATTGAAGATGGTGGTGAAGACCGGGTGTCTTTGAGAACGGTAGGATAACCTATCGAATGATTCTGCACTGAGTTGCTCCAGTATAGAGATCTCCATATGTGATGGGGAGTCCGATCGGGATTGAAGATGCACGGATTGCAAGGGCTTCTTCGGAAGTGCCTTTGGTTCTGTTCGAACCCGAAACAGACTTGTATGGATGTGTGTCTGACATTACACTTTGAGATGTAAAACCGGTTTCTATCAAATAAATTTCTGTCTGGTGGTGGAGATTTATTCTTTTAGCTTAACACCCTTCTCTGAGACGTACGAGCTCAGAGGTTATGTAGTTGATGGTTACTGGTGATACATTCCCAATTTGGTAATGTGGCATACGAAGTTCTGCTGATCATTTGTTGATCAAAGCATGGCTTTGTAAAAAAGCTTAGCTTTGTGGACGAGACTTCATCGAACTTCACAACCCGAAATGGTCGAAACAGGAAGAATGCGGCAAGGTTATTTGGGGGTAGCGCCCCCTGAGGGTATGTTCATTTCCTTCTGGATAGAGGTGGTATCATGGTATGGAGCCCAGTTACTTAACCTACGTGGTTGCTGCAAATTTATTACTTTGTGGTTGTTGGTGAATCCCGGGATAAAGGTTGGTTACGAGCGGGGGATGGCACACTCGTGTAGTAGTTACCTAGTTACAGAGGTAACCCGGCCTTGTGTTGACAGAGATCCGGTTAGGTTCTCGGGGCGTCCATCCAGAGGCGTACCCATGTGGCCCAGGAAGTTCCTTAGCCTGATCATTTGTTGGAAATCCAAAGAAACAATACGAGCCCTTTACGATTGCAATTGTATAACCTTCCTCCTCAGGAGGTAGCTATAGCAGGCATAATATAATGGTACTTATGCTGGCTAAGATTAATATTATACTTTCGAAATGTTTTCCACTATGCATTAATAATAATAATATCAAAATATTTCGCGTATCAAGCATGTTTGGCTATCATAAGGAGAAATCTCCCACATGTGTGCGATTGCATTGTGTGTGTGCCATGAGGCCTTATGGTAGTTTCATTTTCCAAAAGCATTGCGGATTTCAAATTTAACTTCTTTGTTTGTTTTAAAGACCAAATGTTTTTGTTTGCTCATACCAGTCGCATGAATGACCCAGAGTTTATTGTTCCCTTCCTAAACTCTGGATGCCCACAATTTTCCACACGGTCAGTCTAGAGTTGGTTTTTCAGATAGTAGATATAGATATCGATTCGGTAGCTTTCAGCTTTCACTTTGGAGATCCTGGATATTGGAGTTTTTGGCTTTATGGACGAGACTTGCTTAGTTTGGTGCAACGTGATGGTGGTTCGAGCTTGTGGGTTGGAATTTTAGCTTTGGAGCATTGGATTGGAGTTATCTCTTGGCTAATTATTTTCCGCTGCTATTTGTGGTCTCTGATATTCTTATATCAGATTCATATCATTGTTGTATATTTGGATATTATATCATTGGAATTGTATATGATATTCATTTCTTTTCTTCCGCTGTGTTGTTATACTTGATTCGTTATAAGCTCCGACGAACCAAATTCGACGTTTGAATCTACGACATTTGAATACGAGTGTTGTATTTGGTGCCGATTTTCGAAGGTCGAGTCAGGGTTGTCTCATTGGATTTAACTTAAGTTGATTTAAAAAGAATATATTTTTGAAATAAAATTTATTAGGATTTGTATTGAATTAATGAAATAAAATTTAACTTCTAAGAAGTTAAATGAAATTGGATTGAGACGAAATGGATATGAACCTAAGTTGTAAAATAAATTTGATGGAATGGTTGCTAAGTTATAAATGAGGTGAAAAGGAATATTAATTAATTAAATAGAAAGAAAATTGGATGTGTGTAAATGGAGGGAACAAATAATATGAATTGAAACTAAATGTTAATAGTGGGATGAATGGAACGTAATGGAGGATATTGAATGTCAATTAATTAAATATGAATATATTGAAGGTGAATTAATAGAAGTTGATAAATTGATTTAGAATCAATTTAAATGGTGTATAAGCTGAAGTGATTATTTTATTAATGAATATCAACAAGTAGCATGAAAAAATTTGTCGTTTAACGTAGGTGGAAGTAAACAAAATTTTATGAGTCAATGGAAAGTGAATAAATTGATTTTGAAACAAATTGTAATGGATATGAATATACTGTGTATGGATATGAATTGAATGTTAATAATTTGGTTGTAAGTCATTCGGATTGAATGAAATGATATCTAAATCGATAGAAATAAATAATCGGATGCTGGAACCTAGTGATTATTGATAAATTCATGCTATAACATATTTGGTTATGAAATCTATGTGTCTGCGCTCGTTAAATAAATGAAATGTTGTTACATTTCAAATTTTTGGAACTTATGTGTTTAAATTAAGTAAATATAGGTACAAGGAGACTAGTGGGCTAGATGCGGGTTGCGAAATTGCATATAAAATAAGCCACTCGCTTAAAATGCTGAATAAAGGTATGTTTTTGGAATAAATACAGAAAAAATATATATTAATATATATTGTGTTTTCTAACCGTGTCGATGTATATATTTCTTGCACCTTTGTCATATTGCAAAAGGCTATTCGTACAAAGGAGACTGCCAAAAAAATTGAAAATTTAAGGTGTTGGAAAAATTTTAAAAATTTTTGCTAACTAAAAAGTTGATTTTTGAATTGTAATGAAAATAAAGGGTGTTGAATTAAAAAAGGGAAAACTAATTGCTTGGTTAGATCTAAAAGATTAGAAAAGTGGAATGTCGGGTTTTAACAAAGTAGGTTTTGAATAAGTTAATGGGTTTGGATCATTCGTCTTACCAGTAGCAATTTCGAGGATGAAATTCTTTAAGGGAGAGGAATGCAACGACCAAGATTTTTCATCGTTTGATTTTGAATATTTCATAATTGAGTTAGAAAGTTTTAAAACTGGAATTTCAAGCGATTTCATAAATTTTTGAAATCATCGATTTTATCGACGCGTTAAAATATCGATACGGGGCACAGTCTTGAAATTCAACGAAACTAGTTCCATTTGATCCTTAATATTGTATTATTATCGGATTTCAAATTTCGTAACGTTTGGAGTTGCCGTTTGGTCACACGATCGAATAACGCCTGGAAATAACCTCATTTAAATAATCAATTTAAAAAGCTATCTTCTCCATACAATCGAGTTAGGATCCAAAACTTATTCCATTGGGTTCGAAATAGCGATATAACATTATGAACTACAGGAGGCACGCCTCGATTGGGGTTCAGGATTTCAAAATATGCAATCGAGACAGTTTGAAAATATAATTTAAATAAAAGGTCAACTCTAACCATCAGCTTACATTCTTTCATCTCAGCCCCAAATACTTGCCATCAGACGACCTATCAGCCACCCTACCTATATCGCACTCACCCTTTTCTTTCTTTTGAAATCACGAAAGCCTCCCTCTTCATTTTTTTAAAATCATGAAATCCTTTCTCCTCATTTTTTCAAATCCCCTTGCTCATTCACGAATCGAGTTTAAAAAAAAAATAGAGTCGCGTAAGGCAAATTGCATCGGCATCTTAAACGAAGATATGATAAGGTCAATACGACCTAGGAACCACGCGTACAGGGATTAGGGATGGTCGCATTCGATTCCAGGGTTCACGTGGCCACTATGGGGGCGCGTGCGAGTAGAGGCTTGAGCACGAAGGCATGAGGTGGCGATGGAGTGTTGTAGGTTGCATTCGATTTTGAACAGGAATAGGGGATGGTTACTGTCAGGTTACGGTTGCCAAAGTTGAGGCTGGTGTTCTGTTTAGCTTAATGTTTGATATTGGCAATTGGAAGAGGAAGCATATATGAGGTTTTGAGAGGCCACGGTCATGTGATTTGGCATTTAGAATCAGATTTGGTCGAGAAGTGGTATTCAGTTGATGGCATTGCTGTGGTTGCGGTGTTGTCATGGTGTGGTGATGTAGGAGGTGTTGTGATGCAAGGATTGTTGCAGTGATGAGGAGTTGCTGATATGGATTGTAGTTAGATGTGGTTTCAGGAAAAATAGAGGGTGAGGCATGTGTAGCGGCTGAGAGCGGAGACATGAGCAAACGTGTGGTCAAGCACGATTTTTAGTGATGGTCGCAAGGTCAGAATTCTAGTAATGGAATTCATGATTCGATGAGTTATTCTACAACTCACAACTATAGTTTAAATGCCCTTATATTTGATTTTATTTGATTATTAGATGATGGATTATGGTTAAATAGGTGATTAGTTGAATTAAGTAATTAGTTTATTAATTATAAAATTAAAAATAGAAATCATTAATTTATATAATTCATAATTTGCTTATACGAGGTTAAATCGCACGGAATCGGTCGTACTAGATTTGGAGCTATGCAATCTAAGCAAAAGAAATTAAATTGGAACAATTGGCAAATTAAAAATCGAGGTGAGTAAGTCCCGCTCAATTTGGTCGGTTGATTTAATTTATTGCCATTAAAAATTAAATCTCGATGATTGGTTGAATTTATATATTATTATCAGCTGGATGTCATATATATAGTAGTATATATGTTAGTTGTTGGATATATTTCCCTGCCATTGGAGCGGATGAAACCCTATGTATCCCGCATAATAGTGAATCACCATATATATCGCGATATCCCCTTCGAAATGGAATTGGTATTTTTATGTTGTATTAACATTTGTGAATGCAAGGAAACAGGTTGGAGGAATCCAACTGGATTCCTCAAAATGTTGGTTTTAGTTTCATATATAATGATATATGATGTGTTAGAATAATCCGTTATGGATTATTGTTGTCATTTGAATAATTGGATGATATGGTAGTGTTGGCCTGAATTTTGGTATTTTAAATACCATATATATTACTTTTGAATTTGAAGGAATTAAAAGGGATTTTAGATATAATATATATATATATATATATATATATATATATATATATATATTGGAATTTGGATTATTCTAAAGGAAATCGAGTTGGATAAAACAATAAATTGATTTTTGGGTTTGTACTATACTATTCGAAAATATTTTTAATCGAGCTTTTAAACTTACATAAGGAATTTTTAACTATGGATTTTAAAAGGATATTTTTTTTTTAAATATGGATAAGGAGTTTTAAATCGATATTCAAAAAAGATCTGAAAAATCAATGGGATTATTAAGGAATGGATTTATAAAATGAGATTTTATAAAATGAGATTTTATAAAATGAGATTTTACAAATGAGATTAGTTTTATAAAAATGAAACTCAAAGGAGTTACAAATGTATAAACGATGTTATAAACAAAGGAAATCAATATTAAATGATAATTTGGGAATCTAAAATTTGTAGGGGAAATTTATATTAGGATATGGAAATAGGGTTAAGGAAAAATAACGGATACTAGTTTTGAAAAGTGAAAATGGTTAAGGAGATCAGAATGAAAGCGATGTGTTAGGAATCGAGAGAAATTTATAAATTTAATTGGTTATTAATATTTTTAAAAATATCTTTTTAAATTTAAGAAGTTAAGTTGTTTTTTCTAAAAAGGGAAAGTTTATTTATCCAATTATGAATATTTAAGCTGTTGGTGGTGAAATATTTTGGGAAGTAGATTATTCAAATATATACTATTTATAGAAATGAATTCACATATTTACAATAAGCTTCGTAAATCAATAAGTTAATTGAAAATGAAATAGGGAATAAATTATAAATGATTATTAAAGTATTTTAAATTTTTAAATAACTACTTAAACGTGTTTAAAAATAAATTATCATTCTTTAAAAAAAATTATTATACATATGTAGTGTTACTCGGTTGCTTGGCCCGGCTACTAGATGCTAATTGTAGTGGTATTGATTGAATCAAAATGATAATCCAGCCAGTGGAAGGTTGGAAAATGTAAAAGATTGACCCGAATTGAGAGGTTCAACATATATACATATCATTCGGCATGACAACATGGCACAGCCGGTATACGTGGTTCGGCTTATGTGAAGGCTCGTCCTGTATGTATGGTTCGGCCGAGGAAGGTTGGTGTGTGTCGCCCGGCAAAGGGAAGGTGTTGCTAGGAATCTAGTGAATGTCATTCGTCTAGGGAGACGTTGCGCCATCCGGTTTGGGTAGTTCGGTATGTACCATTCGGCCTAGATGTTTCGATAGAGCGGCTCGGTCAAGATGGAGCTGGTACCAGTGGCTCGAGGTGAATAGTTCGGCCTTGGTCATTCGGTCGATTATGGTTCGGTCTTACTGGTGTCAAATCGTGCATCACTCGGCCAAGGAAGGAAAGGTGAGACGGTTCGGTCGATCGTCGTTCGGTATGCATGGGTTGGCAGGCCTGTATCGGTGAACACTATGATGGTTAATAATCTCTTTGATCTACAACAAAGTGGCGCTTTTAGCCTTTCTATACTTCAAGTCATAAGACCACCTTCTTCGAGTCCTTTGACAATCTGCTTTGAGTCAACGGTGAGACAACCATTGGACCGGTCAAGGTGGATCGGCGACCACCGTTCAGTATGTCTGGCTCGATGCACAGAAGTCGCCTGCTGTGGGTCGAAGTGCCTTATATCTAGGCCTACGAAGGGAGTCAGCCTATATTCGTCTATAAATACAGAGGCAGGGGTACAGTTGAAGGGACCTTTTTTCGAGAACTCTAGAAAGACTCTGCCATTTTCAAGACTCATTTCTTTTCTGTTAAAACTTGTTCTCAAGTTGTTAGTGTACGGATGTGCCTATATTCTATTATTTGAAGAAGTAATAAAGATTACGGTCAAAGTGGATGTCGGCAGTTACGCCGAACCACTATAATTCTGGTGTTTTCGTTTCTTACAGTTTTCATTGCATTCTACTGTGATATTCCTCGGTTTTAATTTACATTCTTCATTAATATCTCTATATAATCCTACTCAAGGGTGTTAGTGATCGATTTTGGTGCAAACATTTTGGTGCTTTCACTGAGAATAGCATTCTCAGGCCGTTAGGATCTACTTTGTCGCTACTGGATTGAAGAAATCCCTCAAAGAAGATCCAAATTCGTTCACAAGAAGTTATAGATTCTATTAGAGTTCCTACCGCGTACTAGATCAACCTCTCATAATGCGGATGTCAAATGAGACCGCTAGCGTCCAACAAGTAGGACCCAGCATTCAACAAGCTAATCCAGGTGCAGGGACCGTCGTCGTCCTAAACCAAACAGAAGTTGTCACCAGAACGGAGTCTACGAGCTGATGAGAGAACTCGTGAAAAGCAGGAGACAGCTTAATGCGAAAATTCAAGTGAGCGCCAACCTCATGACTTAGATTACTCAGTAACAACATCAGAATGTGGAGGAAGCCCCGCTGCCTAATCCTCGTCTGACTGCTCCGCTTTGTCTAATGAACCACCCAGGCATAGACACCGTAGGACTGAAACAACGCAAACAGGTGCAGCTGAACGATCCACCAGGGATGGTCCAAGTTCACTACCTGGAGCCATGGCCCCTCATTTACACTAGAGTAATCATACTCAAGTCGAAACTAGAAACTTAGGATTCGGAGCATGGGTGGAAGCTGGACGATCGGCTCACCAAGGTCACAATAAAGCGGGTCCCCAGGACACGCATTTGGTAGATCGCCAACCGAGGAAGCACCAACCGAAACAGTCCCGCAGGACAAATTCCAACTCTCCATCTTCCATACGAACCCCAAACCTATCGGCTATGGTTAGATAGCCGATGAGGAAAAATCAAGGCTTATCTAATGATAATTGGGGCGTATCTAGGAGCCATAGTCCATTTACAGATGTTATCCTACAGGCTGAGTACCCTAGGAAGTTTAACATGCCGACTATTCCAGCCTACGAAGGGAAGACTGATCCCTGACAGCATGTAAAGAGATATGATTGGATGATGGATTCAGCTAGGGAAAATGATGCAACTAAATGTAAATTCTTCCCAATAACTTTATATGGAATCGCTACCATATGGTTCACCCGACTTCCCCCGCGGTCTATATCCAACTTTAATGAGTTAGCGACGAAATTTTTAGTGCAGTTTAGGATTCATGCCACTCATCCCAAGGGCGGGATGTCCTTATCCAGTGTGATTCAGGCTCCAGGGGAGTCGTTAAAGGAGTATTTACAAAGATTTCACGTTGTTGCTGCTGAAGTTAGCAACCTAAATGACCATGCTATTCTAATGGCCGTAATGCGAGGAGTAGATCCGGATTTAGAGTTTGGTGATTGGCTGGCAGGAAAACCTCCGGCTACACTGGAATGGTTTTATTCAAAGGCACATCAATTTATAAGGAGGGAGGAAACCATGTGGACGAGGCGAGACAATGCACCAGGGCCTGGCAAGGAGACTATGCAAAGCAATATTGCTGTAAAACAATCCGGTGACAACTCTGAAAAGGTTCAGGTTAATGTTTAAAACAAACCAGAGCAATCTAAAGGATCTGAAGGAGGAAATCTCGGTAAGAAAAGAGAAGCAGAAAAGTGGAAACCATGGATCCCAACCTACAATGAATACATTCCTCTGAATGCATATTTGGAAAATATTTACCTATCGACTTGTAATACTTTTCAATATTGAAAGCCATGCCCAAAAGAGTCCACTGAGGAACAAAAGCAGACTGGGAAGTATTGCCGCTTCCATGGGACTTACAGACACAATAAAGAGGATTGTAGGCATCTCCATGACGCTATAGAAAAGCTAATTTGGTAGAAAAGGTTACAGGAATTTGTTAAAAATCTACAAGAAGGCGGACAAGGGACATCTGACCCCAACCGCGGGCAAGCTCCACGCCATCCTAAGGAACCTGCTTGGACTGTAGGTAGATTGGTCATAAACATGATAGTTGGTGGGCTTCACCTAGCAGATAAGAATTGGAAAGAAATGGAGCATTATGCTAGTTCCCTAAAGCATGCAGATTTTGAATGTTGTTCAAACACAGAAGATGGGACCCCAGCTAAACAGCAGCGAATGATAACAGATGATATAATGTTCAGGAGCAGAGACGCCGATCAGGTGGAGGCACCTACCATTGACTCGATGGTCATCTCAGCCACTATTGGGCTAGCGTTTGTGAGAAGAATACTGATTGACTGTAGAAGTGCTGTTAAATCATCTTCAAAAAAAGCATATGACCAGATGAAGATGGATACAAAGGATCTAAAACCATCTAAAGCCCGTATTCATGGCTTTAACGGTGTAGATGCAGTGTGTTTTGTTGAATTGCCAGTTGAACTTGAAGAAGGTGAATGTAGGAGGGTGCGGATCTTATCGTTCATCGTTTTGGACGTCGATTCAACGTATAATGTGTTTCTAGGTCGACCAGCCTTGGAAAAGTTTAGGGCAGCTTTGGTCCTATGGTGTTTTACCTTGAAATTTCTGATGGATAAAGGAGTTGGTGTTGTGCATGGCTATCAAGCGACTGGTCGTGCGTGTTATGTAGCTGAGCTAAGAGAGGCCCAGCGAAGAGAGAAAGGAAAGGTTATGGACAGCTCCAATCCGCATCCGAGTCACTGAAGATTGATAAGTAATTCCCGAGCCTTGACTCGGGCAACATGATCGGATCTATAGAGACATAGATACAAGGGACGATGATGAGGAACCCAAGGAGGCAATAGCAGCACTGGCTAAACTAACAATTGACATTACAGTCAGCCGTGATGACCCATCGCGGGTACTTAAGATTGGATCACAACCCAACCCCTCAATAATCGAGGATCTTACTGATTTCCTCCAAGCAAATCTAGATTTTTTTCGCTGGGACGCATTTCAATATGTGCAGGATTTCTCCCACCATTGCGAGTCATATGTTTAACATAAACCCAAAATATGTGCCGGTGAAGCAAAAAAGGAGAGGCATGGACCCAAAGAGGTCCGCTGCTCTCAGAGAGGAGGTGGACAAACTCAAAGTCAATGGGTTCGTCCGCAGAGTCCTCTACCCAGAATGGGTCTATAACTCCGTACTTTTGAGAAAAGCGAACGAAAAATGGAGGACCTGCATGGATTGCTCGGATCTGAACAAAGCAAGCCCTAAGGATAGTTTCCCTTTACCCAGGATTGATCAGCTGGTCGACTCGACAGCAGGACACGAGTTATTGTCATTTATGGATGCGTACTCGGGATATAATCAAATCCCGGTGCACATTCTAGATCAAGAACACACTAGTTTTATCACAGACATTAGACTGTACTGTTATGTAGTGATGCCTTTCGGATTGAAAAATGCAGGAACAACTTATCAACGTCTGGTGAATCGGACGTTTAAAGACCAAATTGGTAGGATGATGGAAGTCTATGTGGACGACATGCTCATGAAGTCAAGGCAGTGAAACGACCACATTCGTGACTTGGCGGAAATGTTTGATATACTCAGGTATTACGGAATAAAAATCAATTCTTTGAAGTGTTCCTTTGGATCGCAGGGAGGACCGAGTTTAAAAGCCGGTGTACTATGTCGGTAAACGTTTAACGGGGGTAGAAAGAAATTATCCTAAAATTGAGAAGCTAGCTTACTGCTTGGTGTTGCATCACGTAAACTTCATTCGTACTTTAAGGCACACCTGATCAGTGTTTATACCAATCAACCATTGCGATAGGTACTCCAATGACCAGAAACCTCTAAGAGGCTGTTAAAATGGAATATTGAGTTGAGTTAGTTTGACATCACCTACCTGCCACGAAGGGCCATACAAGGGCAAGTGCTAGCAGACTTCATCGTAGAATTCATCATATCAGACGAACCAAATAGTGATGATGTTATTCCTCCATTCGATGGAAACTATACATCGATGAGGCATCCGACGACCTATGTTTTAAGGCTAGAGACATTCTTGTAACCCTTGAAAACCAATCAATTTGTTATGCTTTGAAGCTTAATTTTTCAGTTACGAATAATGAAGCTGAGTACGAAGCATTGCTTGCTGGCTTGAAACTTATCAAAGAACTCGGAGTAAGATCGGTTGAAATCTTTTATGACTCACAATTGGTAGTGTACCAATTGCGGGGAGATTATCAAGAAAAGTGGCAAAGGCTTGCTCCATACCTCACTCTATTTCAAGAGCTGTTGGTAGACCTTGATATTATGATATTTGCATATCCCGTGTGAACAAAACAGGAAAGCCGATTCATTGGCAAAATTCGTAAGTACTGGCGATGCACGGGAGATGGGCTTGGTTTCCGTCAAATTTTTACAATCTCCAAGTATAAATGAGATGGAAGTAGATTTTGTGCTTGAAACAGAAATTGAAAAGGAGTCATGGATAACCCCATTCGAAAAATACTTACTACATGGGATTTTGCCCAAAAGAAAGAACGAAAGACGACAAGTCATTAGCAAAGCTTCACGATATGTAATGCAGGATGGAGTAATGTATTGAAAAGGATTCTCAATTCCCTTACTTCGGTGCATCGCCAATGATGAAATAAAGCAAGTCTTGAAAGAAGTTCATGAAGGAGAATGCAGCGACCATATTGGAGGGCAGACATTAGCAGAAAAGATCCCCCGCTATGGATACTATTGGCCAACCATGAATCGAGACGTCGTGGACTATGTGCAAAGATGCGATAAATGTCAAAAATAATTGAAAATCCCAAGAGCTCCTCGGACAAAACTCACACAAATGGTTAGCCTTTGGCCGTTTGCAATATGGGGATCAATATATTCGGCTCCTTCCCAATCTCCAATGGTGCTGTAAAATACGCAATAGTTGCATTCGATTACTTTACCGAGTGGGTGGAAGCAAAGCCCTTAGCTACAATCACTGCCAAAAAGGTCATTAATTTCATTGTGTGAAACATCATATGCCCTTTTGGCCTCTCGCGAAGTATCATTATGGACAATGGAACTCAGTTTGAAAGTAGGGAGTTCAAAGAATTTTGTCAAAAGTATGGAATTGAGAAAAAGGTTTGTAGCAGTTGCCCATCCAAAAGCCAAGGGACAAGTAGAAGCCGTAAACAAAATAATCAAATCCATATTCAAAAAAACGTTTGGAGAAGACTAGAGGAAAGTGGGTGGATGAGCTTCCGACGGCACTTTGGGCTTACAGAACCACCCACAAGTCCATGACTGGCCACACTCCATTCACATTGGCATATGGCACAGAAGTTGTTATACCCATGGAACTTGAAGTTCCTTCATATCGGGTAACTCATTATGACCCTAAAACGAATCGGGATCTCTTGCTGGAATCAATGGACTTTGTTGATGAAAAACATGAAGAAGCTGATTTAAGAGCGGCTGCATATAGGCATCGAGTCGCTTGATATTATAATGAAAAAGTTCGACCAAGAATCTTCGATGTAGGCGATCTTGTTTTGAAGCAAGTTTTTCCGATCCCATCGCATATGAATCCCACATGGGAAGGTCCATATGTCATTGAATGGAAGCTTGGAGAGGGAACTTTCAAGCTAACAACCGTCGATGGCGCGGCACTCCCTCGAGCATGGAATAGCGAGCATCTGCGACATTATTATGCTTAGTTGTTTCCTTTGCATTTTAGTAGAAATTTTTTCCACTTCGTTTTTCTTTTGTTTTCGGCATGTAATAAGATAGTTCAGTTGTTCCTATTTGATTATTATAATAAAGGCTTGAAGCCACTTTTGTATGAACTATCGATGTTCCGTGTGTTGTAATTCCACGGCAAAAAATAAATCACATTATTCTGTCTGACATACGAACGCATGTGCAAAATTAAAATTCAATCAGAAAAAAAACTCTAAGTCCCTAGAGTGTGGACTAGAGTAATCTGAGTCCCTAAAGTGCGGACTAGAGTATAAACGACTTAAAAATCTCTAAGTCTCTAGAGTGCTGACTAGAGTACTCTGAGTCCCCAGAGTGTGGACTAGCGTATAACGACTTAAAAATCTATAAGTCCCCAGAGTGTGGACTAGAGTATAAACGACTTAAAAATCTCTAAGTCCCCAGAGTGCGAACTAGAGTACTCTGAGTCCCCAGAGTGCGGACTAGAGTATAAACGACTTAAAAAATCTCTAAGTCCCCAGAGTGCTGACTAGAGTACTCTGAGTCCCTAGAGTGCGGACTAGAGTACTCTAAGTCCCAGAGCACGGAATAGAGTACGACTTAAAAATCTCTAAGTCCCCAGAGCGCCGACTAGAGTACTCTAAGTCCTTATAATGCAGACTAGATAGAAACGACTTAAAAATCTCTCAGTCCCCAAAATGCGGAATAGAGTACTCTGAGTCCGTAGAGTGCGGACTAGAGTATTAACGAATTAAAAATCTCTAAGTCCCCAAGGTGAGGACTAGACTACTTTGAGTCACCAGAGTGCGGACTAGAGTATAAATGACTTAAAATTATCTAAGTCCCTAGAGTGCGGACTAGAGTACTCTGAGTCCCCAGAGTACGGACTAGAGTATAAACGACTTAGAAATCTCTAAGTCCCCAGAGCACGAAGTAGAGTATTCTGAGTCCCCAGAGTTAGGAATAGAGTATAAACGAATTAAAAATCTCTAAGTCCACAAAATGCGGACTAGAGTACTCTAAGTCCCCAGAGTGCGCACTACAATATAAACGACTTAGAAATCTTTAAGTCTCCAGAGTTCGGACTAGAGTATAAACAACTTAAAATTTTCTAAGTCTCCAGAGTGCGTATTAGAGTACTCTGAATCCCCAGAGTCCGGACTAGAGTATAAACGACTAAAAAATCTTTAAGTCCCTAGAGCACGGACTAGAGTACTCTGAGTTCCCAGAGTGCGTACTAGAGTATAAACGACTAAAAAATCTCTAAATCCTCAGAGTGCGGACAAGAGTAATCTGAGTCCCCAGAGTTCAGACTAGAGTATAAACAACTCAAAAATCTCTAAGCCTCCGGAGCACAGGCTAAAATACTCCGAGTCATGCAGAAACAAACAAGTGCTTAAGTGACCCACACAACTTTGGATTTCAGCTACAAGTTATACAGTAAGCTGAGCAACGAAAATCATCGAAAGCAAAGAAACAAAGTTTTATTCACTAATCCAAAATAAAGTCCCACTACAATTTCTCCTGAACTCGGAGCAAAAAGTCTATCTACGACGACTATGAAAATAAATTAAAGTAATTAAATGATCCAGGCCTATTCACATCGAACGAGGCATGATAGCTACTTTTTCGACTTCTTTTCCTTCCTCGGTTTCTCTAAAGAATCCTTCCCTAGGCGTTTTCACTTGGACGCCTTACTTGGTGAGGCCCTATCAGGGAGAATAACCTTCAGGGGCATGTTCAATGGATCACCAAGTTCCACCACCTAAGGCTCAACCTTAATACCAGCCTTCTTCTTCCCCTCTTCCATGATTTGCTCCTCCATGCTCAGTTTTGAAGTGTGTTCGGAGGTGCCCATAATTTTAACTTCATCATGTTCTTCTATGGGCGTTGGATTCTCGGATTTGTCTTCGTCAAGCGCCTTAATCACTTAAGCGTCAGGTCCGAGAGTCTTCCCCGTTTGAATTGCCTCTCTCACTTTCTCCTCCCTCTCCATGGAGACAACACTCCTTGGTGTGGGTTCGAGGTTGAAATGGCCTATACGAAATTATAAGAGACAAATGTTAGAATGCATTTACTACTCGCCAAAAACGATAGCCCTTTGAACTTTAGGAAGAAAAGTTATGTACCAGTTTTTGGGTGACTCTCAACTGTTCGGGGAGTTTCACCTTCTAGAATAGGAGATAGAGCGTGAATATCAAGTCTAGGCTTCTCTGGGTCATAACCAACATGCTGCTTGAAGGGATCAAGTGATAGACGACCAGTCGGCTGAATAAGAGGAGGGACTGAGGACTCAGTTTCGGATGGACCGGCGGTGTCACTTTTTCCTTTTGATGAGGAAGAGTCCTTTCCACAAAGGGCCTTTATCGTAGATAGATTAATGCGCTCATTCTCGCAAAGCACTTCCTTTTCAAGAGAATCCTCATCAACCTCTTCTGTTCCCAACTCAACCTTTTTAATTTTTATTAAATTTTCTCATGCTTTGGCCAAAGATTCGAGGTAACCCTCGCTAAGAAACGTTAGGTCGCAATGCATGAGAACTCGAGCATTGTACTCGGCTATGAGTGGATCAAACATGCACTTAATTTCCTCCCTACCAGCCTCGACAGCCGCCTCGAGACGAGAATCAATTTTCGAGAATGCCATTCTTTTTCCCTCCTCACGCTCTTCTTCCTTCAGCGCTTCATCCTTGGAGAGCTCCTCATCAAGCTTTGTTTTTAGGAGTCGTGTAGCAATAATTTCGTCACATTATTGTTGTGACTCCTCGTGAGAGGCCGTCTTTTATTCCTTTTCTTTGAGGAGTAGCTCCTCCAATTATTTGACATGTTGAGCGAGGGCATCTTTCTCTTTTTTAACGGAGTCTTTCTCTAAGGCTAAGGCACTACAGCGTTGAACAGCTTCGTTAATTTCTTTTTTGTGGGTAGCCTCCAGGCGATTGACTGCCTCAGCAGTATCTTTAGCGTTCTTTTGGGTGGCCTTAAATTGAGATATATACAAGGAAAACTCTTCATCTTGGGCTTTGATAATATCCTTATCATGGATGGCCTCAAGCTTCAGGCGACTGATTTCATGCTGACGTTCAATAGAAACTTCAGAAACTTTTTCTGCCAAGTGAATGAATGCATCGTGTTGGACGTAGACGTCATTATTGCAAGCAATGGTACTTTGTTTAACATACCCTGGAATAGGATGGATCACAGGAAGAAATTTTAGTCCATCAAAGCATATTTTTGGAAATGTGGCTTTAAGCTCAGCTAGCATTTTTGCTATCGATGGATCGGGTGCAGGGGCTGAGGAAGTTTGTTTAGCCGAAACCATGGACTTCTTGTAAGGCTCGCGAGATTGCCTAGTGCTTAATGAACCCGAGAATTGGTCGTGAGGAGGTTCAGATTGAGATCCCCTTTGAGCATGTTTCTCCCTAGTTCTGGTAGAGGAGGAGGATCATTGGGGTACGAAGAATGGCTGTAAGTTTTCCTTCAAGACGATGACGAATCTCGAGGACGATGGTCTCTATCGATGTTGTCGTCTCTATCTAGGCGTCTACCGGACCCTGAGTCTCGGCTGGCCTGATGAAAGATAAAAGACTCATGAAGGCGGTCGAATCCGTGAGTACGCCCTATATCACCTGCACAGAAATTAAGTGAGGACAAGTAGCAAGAATAACATGATGGCTGAAGTTTAAGTGCAAGGTGAAGTGTAAGTGTTCGTGTGTGTCCTAGTGATTCCCCTCGACGGACCAGATTCTTTTGCTTTATTAATTGGGGTTGACTCTCCATGTAGACCAGCCGAATCGCCTACATCGCCTCTCGTGAGCGAATTAAGCCCCATATCTCCTGGGTCATTAAAACCATAATTCAGCAGGTCATCGGGGATGATCAATCTTGAAAGACCTTTAAGTGAACTCTCTAGGTGTTGTGAAGGCAGCTCTTTCTCAACCAGCGTAATTGTCAATTTCGAGGTTCTGCCCACTATCTTCTTCCTTAGTTTGTAAGCTAATTTCTTCTTCCCCTTTAAAGGAGGAGGTGGCTCATCAATGCTAGGTGAATCAACCACCGGTTCCGGAACAGGGCTTATATTCTCACCCGGCACTCCTGGCACCCCAGCTTCTCTAATCTCACCCTCCTCGGATGTGTCGGGGGCACCACTTGTGGGAGCACTGAAGGCTTGGCCTTTTCTTTACCCTTCTCTGACGTGGATCCAGTTGTAGTGGCATCGGATGGAAGATTTGTTCGACGACCCTCTGCCATGAATCCGAATTTTGAAAGCGATTCTTTGGACATAACGGATTTGATCTCACGATTTCCCATACGAATGGCATGAATGGCATCGACGGCCTCAGAATACCCGATACCTTAGAGACATGGGCTGATACCTGTAAAAAATGAAAGAAGTTTAGAAACAATCCACTACGTGCCTTAGACAAATAATTCTCCGGAAATGGAACTTACTCCATTCCAGCCATCTTCTCGCAAAGCCAGGGGCAGCGTATGTAAAACCATTCGTGCTTATATTTGGAGAATTTACTCCATGCCCCCATTAGGATCTGACACTTGGAGTGTGGCTCAAGGAATATGAAAGATGGGCTGTCGAACCGTCTCTTGAAACGATAGATATAATGGATATCACTGGGAGTGGGGAGCCTGAATAGGACGCTCATGGAGAGAATACAAGTATCATAGATGAACGCATGACTATTGGGATGTAGCTGTGTCGTGGTGATCCCAATGTAATTAACACATCACGAAGAAAGGAGTAGAAAGGTGGCACGCTACCAACCCAGCACATGAATTATTGCAAGCTGTATATCCAACCGAGAGCAGGTGAGGTCGATCTTGCCTCGATGGAACTAAATCGTCATCAAAAGGGATTCCATGAATTATGCACAATCATTAAAGACCGGCTTCGCCAATTTTTGAAGCTTGGGAATCAATAGGATTATCTAGAATAACCACTCCGTCTATTACATTAGGAGCCGGGTCAATAGTTGCAGCCGATGGATATGGGATATCCTGTGTAGGAGTTGTCAATGGATTAGAAGTTCCCACCACTTCCTGCTGAGAACTTGGCTCATGTTTACCTGAAACTATGGCGGAGCTCGACTTTTTGAACATCCTTAATGAGCGTCAAATTTGGTTAAATACCTGTTTGAACTATACTTAAAGACAATCGATATTAGATATAACAACAAAAATGTTCCCCCCGTGTGGTGTGTGGACTAGTGCAATCATTCAAGTATAAGTGTGAAAGAATTAAGGATTTGAAGACTGATGAAGTGTGATTGAGCATTAAACTATCATCTTCGAAGACCGTCATCGCTGACCATCTCTGGGAGCTTGTCTTTTGATTCGACGATAATGGTTTAGGAGTCGAACATTTGCATCACAAAGTGTGGAGACTATCTGTGTATTTGGTCGGTTGAGTTTGCATTGAACATTATTTAGGTTGTGGGCTAGATTGTTAAGTAAAGTCCCGGAGCTATATGGTTTGTTACTTGTCATTAACTGTTATTCAGTGCTTGGTTGTTGAGGCGGATTCAACACATGAATGTTATGTTTAAATTAGAATAGTCCTGATTATGAATGTCGGCCAACCGTCTTATGGAGTGACCGAACGTCCAATCCTCCCTCTCTCCCTAACTACCAAACCGACTTCCTTAAACTGTACCAAACCTCTATCCTTAACAACTGAACGACCACACTCAAACTTTGACCGATCCACTTTCCTAATTCCCTACCGTCTTGTGCTCTCCCTTGGGGTCGAATGACACTTTGGACCAAAGACACCGACCCACTCGCTCTCCTCCATCTCACTTGCTCAAATCACCTAAACACTCTCCTAGGTGCCCACCGAACGACACTCTTACTCATACAATACTTCCATGAGGGATCTACCGATTAGTAGACTTCCACCCAACCTACTGACTCGGCATTGAAACTCAGCCTACACCTTCTAAATTTACTAACCCATGCTAACCCACTTCCACTTCCTTCTTTCCCCTTCCCTATTAGCCGAACGACTTTGTACCAAATCACTAATTCAACTCTACTTTAATAAACTAACAGCCACACTCCCTCACTCAGTGGTCCAACAGGAGCCTGCGTCCTAGAGACCACCGGTTTCCTTTCCTCTCTCCATCTCACTGGCCTCGAAATCGGCTAAAGCTATATCGAGTTCCAACCCTGAGGCATGTTCTAACCTCATATTCATCTTCCTCATCTACATGACTCCTACCGTCCGTAATCTGAAGAAAATTCACGAATTCGAATTTCGTACAAAACCCCTAATTTGGGAAAGTCGATCGAATGAGAAATTCATACATAAGAGGATGAATCGAAGCTTAGGGAACTGTTAGATTTGGGATTGAAGTTTGTTTAGACTTGTTATCAAGGGGAGTTGTGGAGCAAACGTACTGGATTTAGGATGAGGGAGGAAGGTTGAAGCGGTAGCCGAAGTTCGAGGGAAGGTAAATTAAAAGGTCATGTAGGGTTGAAGTGAAAGTAAAAGAAAGAAGAAGAGAAATGTTGGCTTTTATATAAAGAAGGGGAGGTGAAGAGGCATTAACCAGTGGTCTCGGTTAGAGTATCTCGGTAGGTCGGTTAATAATCATACCGAGTGACAATGAGAATACCGAACAAGTGGTTCGATGTGTGTACGCCGACGACCCGCACCAAAGACGATAGCGCAATGGAGAAACAGATTCCACCCGATAGGTAGAGAGGAGTGGGAAGCATGGATTGCTTATGGTTCAAAGCGCATCATGTTGACTCTCATGATACGCTTTGGGGGGCAAATATTACCCGGTTGCTTGGCCTGGCTATTAGATGCTAATTGTAGAGGTTTTGATTGAATCAAAATGATACTCGAGCCAATGGAAGGTTGGAAAATGTAAAAGGTTGACTCGAATTGAGAGGTTCAACATATATACTTATCGTTCGGCATCAAAACATGGCCCAGCCTGTATACATGGTTCGGCTAATGTGAAGGTTCGTCGTTTATGTGTGGTTCGGCCGAGGAAGGTTGGTGTGTGTCGCCTGGAAAGGGGAAGATGTTGCTAGGAATCCAGTGAATATCTCTCGGCTGGGGGAGACGTTGCGCCATCCGGTTTGGGTAGTTCAGTATGTACCATTCGGCCGAGGTGTTTCGACAGAGTGGCTCGATCAAGATGGAGTTGGTCCCGATGGCTCAGTGCAATAGTTCGACCTTGGTCGTTTGGTCGATTTATGGTTCAGTCTTACAGGTGCCAAATCGTGCATCGCTCGGCCAAGGAAGGAAAGGCAAGATGGTTCGGTCGATCGTCATTCGGTATGCGTGGGTCGGCAGGCTTGGATCGTTGAACTCTGTGATGGCTAGTAATCCCTTCGACCTACAACAAAGTGGCACGTTTTCCTTTCTATACTTCAAGTCATACGGCCTCCTACTTTGAGTCCTTTGACAATCTGCTTTGAGTCATTAGTGAGACAACCATTGGACCGGCCGAGGTGGATCGACGACCACCGTTCGGTATGTTTGGCTCGTTGCACAGAAGTTGCCTACTGTGGGCCGAAGTGCCTTATTCCTAGGCCTGCGAAGGGAGTCCAGCCTATCTTTATTTATAAATACAAAGGCAGGGGTATAGTTGAAGGGACCTTTTTTCAAGAACTCTGGAGAGATTCGACCATTTTCAAGACTCATTTCTTTTATGTTAAAACTTGTACTCAAGTTGTTGGTGTACGTATTGTATCTATATTCAATTATTTGAAGAAGTAATAAAGATTAGGATCAAAGTGGACGTAGGCAGTTACGCCGAACCACTATAATTCTATTTTCTCGTTTCTTACAGTTTTCATTGCATTCTACTTGATATTCCTCAGTTTTAATTTACTTTCTTCATTAATATCTCTACACAATCCTACTCAAGGGTTCTAGTGACCAATTTTGGTGCTAACATATGGAGTTTTGGAGATGATTTTAAATTATTTATAAACTCTCTTGAGATGTGGAAACGGATATGATTTTTAGAAGTTGTAAATGAATAAACGAGATTAGAAGTGAGTATAATCGATTTTGGAAGATGTAAAAAGAATTTAATATAAATTCCAAAAAATGTGGGAGATATGACAAGAAAATTCCTAAGTATTGATATTTGAAATGATTTTGGGAAAAATGGACTTAAAATATTTTCCTAAGTGTGGAAATGAAAGGTTTTTGAAAATATTAGCGATGAAGGGTTTATATCGAGATATTTTTCTAAGTAAGGAATTATAAATCGAAGTTAGAAACATTTCACTATGTGTAGAAGTGAGATATGGATTGAAACAACCTATTGCGGATAAGTGTTTGAATTTGTTTTCAAATATTGAAATACGGGAAGAGATTTGAATATATTAACCTTATAAAGATATTTTGAAAATAAATATTTTGGAAAATTTATATAAGGCCTAATGACTGCTTATGGATGTTATTTGATAGTTAAATAATTGACTATCAAATTTGGCCAAATTCGTTGATCGTTTCAAAGAGACTGTGATTAGATTTAATTATCCGAAAATCACTTCGATCCGGTTTGAACGTTACAAATGGTGATATCATGAAGATGGTGAAGATGGTGACTCGGTTTGTCCAGACCCAGGACAACTTGTATGGACGAATGCTATCAGAACATCATCATTGGAGGACGATGAGCATTCTAAGTGGAATTGTTCTTGGAAGGTAAACGTAGCCTCAAGCCTCATCCACCGGGAATGACTAAAACAAGGGAGATGCAATAAGGCTAAGTGGGTCGCACCCAATTATGGTATGTTATCACCTTTCTAGATCCCCTTGGAAATATATTATGAATTATGGATATGGTTGTGCATGGAAAAAGAAGAGAGCTCGATTATGGGTAGGAACACCCAGGGTGATAACATATTTGGTACTATCCATCTTAGGGGTAGGCCGGCCTTGTGTTGGCTAGGGATCCTGGCGATGTCCTCGGTACATTTTTCTATAGGTTTCCTATGACGGGTGGTATCCAACTAGCCCAGTCATTGTATGGAATCCATTCTCCACTACGAGCCTTTAAGGTTTTGATTGTAGAGCCTAATATGGTGGAATTTAATTAATGTAACAATTTCGGCTATTTGAATAAGTATCATTACTTAGACACTATAATAATAACACTAGATTTTCAATAAAACATTTTGGTTATCGTAAGGGAAAAGCTCGTCGTGTTTATGTGTGATGTGGTCCTACGAGATACCTTTGTTGTAACGACCTGTAAATTTTCAATCATTAAGTTGGTTATTTTAATTAAAACTGAGTAATTAAATTTAGTAGAAATAAAAAATTTATAAATTAATATTGAAACGAACGCTAAAATAAAATATAGCAATGGTAATTAAAACCTATTTATTTGTAATTTTGAATTAAATTCTAATAAATGAAGTAGTGAAATGTTTATACCGGGATATAAATTGAATATGTGAAATTTGAGGTAAGTATCGAATTGATTAATGTAATAAAACATGGTTAACAGTAATTGGATGTAAATTAATAAAATACGTTACTGCAAGTTAATAATTTATGAACTTGAATGAACGTTCCAATTTAATATAATAATTCAAATGTTATGACTTAGTTTTAAATGGAATATAGTATAAACAAATGCAATCAGTGTATTTATGTGTGAAATAATATATTGATTTATTTGTAACTGAATGTAAATTAATGCAATTATGTTAATGTAAGTTAATAAATAATTAGTTTAGCGCAATCTCATTTAATTGAAATAACTGTAAGGTTATAATTTATTGTATCTAGTAAATTTGGAAATTTGATTCCAATAAATGCAACAAAGTATTAGAAATATATATTGTTTTCATAAGATAGTATAAAGGGATGTAAACTTGTGATCTATGTAATAAATAAATAGAAACGTGAAATTTTTCATAAGAAATAAATAAATCTAAATTTAATGTTTGGTTACAGTAAATTAAAGTAATAATTGGAAATAATGATAATTTTATTCATAATATGACTATTGGTTGATGTAAAGATTATAAATCAAGATTATTAATTTAGTTGAATGTAAGTAACAGGTGTTGTATAAATAAATGAATTAGTATAATAAATGGTAATTGGATGAATTCAGTGTTACGCAAGTAATCATATTAATTAGTGAAATTAATAAATTTTATTGTATTATAAAGTTAATGGTAACGATTGTTATATTTAATTGGCCTTATAAATCAAACTAGGAAATCTTTAATGTTTTAATGAAATTTGTGATGAAAGGTATGAATGTAATAATGAAATAATTGGAAGTGTAAATTCATTCATAATGTAGTAATCTATATAATTGAAAGTATGAACACAAGTGAATGAATTTGTATAGAATGTTAATCGCAATTAGCGTGAATATTGGTAGAAATGTAATAAAATGGAAATGGGGTAGTTAATACAAAGGAAAGATGGAAATTTGAACTTACTAATGTAATAAAGGGTAAAACAAAGATTATCTTTGTTTATCGAATAATAATTGGTCAGATAAAAAGGATTGAAGTAAATCAAGTTAATTTATTGGAATAAATTTTAAATAATTGTGTCTATTGCAAATAGGTAGAATTAAACATTTAATTTTTCCTTATTTGAAATGAAGATGGAATAAGAAAATATTAATGCAATAGTTTTGAATCCAATGATAAATCCATCTATTTGACAAATATGAACGGAATAATTTTTTGTTTATGTAATTAAATGGAAATTTTGAAGATAAGAACTATAATTTGTGGATATAATGAAATTTAAAATTTAACATTGAAATTGATAAGTTAGTTAACTTTAAATTGACATCATAAATTTGTTAAATTAGCGTTAATGATTTGGAAATATAAAATGAGAAGAATTGTCAATGTTAAAAATTGAAATTGGGAATTTGAATTAATTAATTAATTCTTAATTTATTTAATTAATGTAAAATAGCCATTTTGGGACTGACTCAGATTTGGACGAAACTAGTTTTATCAGATCCGTAACAGTGAATTATTGTAGGATTTCGAGTTTTGAAGCGATCGGACTTGTCATTTGATCATTCGGACTTGAAACGCCTTGAAACAAATGAAATTGAAATCAATTGAAATCAATTTAAAAAATATTGATTTTAGCATAACTTCTTCATACGATGGAATTTGGACTTGAAACCTTTTCCATTGCGTTTAAAATATTTAAAAACAGTTATTTTGATATACGGGTTGACCCAGTTTCATTCCGGAGTCGAAACGAGCTTTTTGGGCCGCTTTGGCGTTAGCGCGTAAATTGTCTTATCTATCCTTTCAAATGTCAACCCTGCCTATATATATCATGCGATAAACCCTAGCAGCCTCTATGCCTCATTTCTATACGTACAATTCATGCTATTCTTTCCCTTCTCCTCAATAGCCGCAAACCCTAGATCCAATTGCAAATTCAAAAAATCAAATGAAAATTCAAACTCCTCAAAAAAATTCCGAAAAAATATATATTGAAGCTCTCGAAAAGCGTAATCTTCTGGTGTGATTCGTTTTTCAAATCGATACACATTTTGCCCCGAATTCGCGAATCAATTCTAGCCATTCATTGTGGATTCTGGACGATCCAACGGCGGATCTGCAGCCAATCGACGATCGGGAGCCAGCGTTGGGGAGCTGGTGACGTGCAGGTCTCGGATCTAGCATCCGTTCACCTAGATGTTGAGTGAGTTTGCCAGATTTGAGGGTTAAAGGGCCGGCAGCGACGGCTTGCCGTAGGTCTTCGGGGGAGGCCGCGCGTGGCCGTAGGGGTCGGACTGAGGTGAGAGACGCGACGGCCGTAGTGGACCGAGATGATAGCATGTGTGGTGGCATGCGTTTGCTTAGATTTGGTGGCAGTTTCGTTCGCGACCTGTAAATGGGAAACGTGCGCGTGATTAGGGTTGCTGTGTAGACGATGACGTGTAAAGAGAGTAAGTTTTTGTTTATTTTAATTTAATTTTAATTTTAATTTCAATGTTAAAATCTTAATGACTTTTTCCATACTTACTCCGTTTCACGCGCAGTTTCCTCCGCTAAGTTCGTATTGGAATTCCAGACATTATGGCGTTGGTTTGGACGGATTTGGAAACTGTCAAATTTTTTATTTAAATTCAATTTAAATTCAAAAGGTGAGTGTTTTAACCCACTCACAACTTCTAAAATTTCTTATGTTTGTTAAATTAAATTTTCTTAAGATTATGCATTTATTTATGACTTTTTCCGTATATTTTAATCATCATCTCAGTTAATTGCATTTAATAAATTAAATCGTTATTTAATTTATTTTTGAATATAACTGCCAGTTAAATACCTGTTTGATATTGATTGATTGTTTTGGATGATGATTGTGATGGATGTATGATCTGTTGATGGATGAATGGATGTTTTATTTATATCATCATAACTTGCAAGATGCATGCATATATTTTGATTCAGGATTGTGGTTTGAAATGATATACAACCGCAATTTTATTTTTAAATTGCGGATTGAAATGATAAATATCTGTATCACTTGACCATAGAATAGAAAATTATATACAGGCAACGCGGTATATAAATTTTGAAATGATTTTTATGGTTTTGGAAAGAATATACGGTTTAATAAATATTAAATTTTGATTTACATAAATATTATTATATATATAGTTAAATTCTTGAATTTAAGCTATGTATAAAATTTATTAATAAAACGAGGTTAATAATAAAGCTGATTTCCTTTATATAAAATGGTTAAATATCTATTTAATTTCTATTGTATATTGAGTTTATAATGACTCAAATAAAATTAAGGTTGGAAGATAAATGTGAATTTGATTTAAATTAAAGTATTTAAGAATTATCCTCGAAAATTTTGATTTGAAATGTAAATAAATTGAGGTTTAAAGGGTATGATTTTATAACTTGATTTTTATTTAGAGGATTTAAATGAGTATCAAGTTTGAATAAAAGGATATTATCAAGTTAACGTAGTTGGAAGAATATCCAGTTATTTGAAGTTTAAAGGTTTTTCTTTGAATTATTAAGTAAATATTTCAAATCGAAATAATAGTAATGGAATTTGATATATATGAAATTGTCAAAGAATTCATTTTGAAATGGTATAATATTTAAAGCTTTGAAATATATGGAAATTGAAATGGTTTAATTGGGAATTTAAATCTATAATTGGAATTGATTTGTGAAGGTGAAGAAACTATTTTATTATATAAAGCAATTTGATATTTAAACCATTTAAGTGGTGTAGTATGTTTCAAAGTTATGAAATTCAAAGTTTTATGCTTGAAAGGCTATATTTCAAGTTTTGGTTTCGAAATATTATAACTTTGAAATGTTATAGTTTTAGAAAATGATATATTTGAAAATGATATCAAAATGATTAGGGTTTTTAAAACGAAATGATATTGTATTTATATGGTTTTGAAATGAACATTTTATTCTTATTTTTAAAGTATAAACTATTTTAAAATGACCGCGGTGTTATAATAACGGTTGGTTGTTGAAGACACCGGGATGGAAGTTGTCATACTCTCTACCAACTCCGAAAACTGCTTTAACAACCGTGTACGCGGTGGAGATGCCAGAATGAAGTAGGATGGTGGCGGCATTTCCTTTAAGGTAAATACGTGACCCGACTCCCGTGAATTGGCATAAGGTGGCTAAAACAGGAGCGATGACGGGTTAATGAGGTAGCACCTTTGATCGGATACATCCCTTCGATATTATACTTTGACTTTTGGATTGATTCGATGGCCACTTTTGATTTTTTTTATTTGGGGGTTTAGCTCGAGGTGGGCGGTAGCTTCGCGCTACGCGTTACCACCGACCCAGAAGCGTAATTGGTATATCTACCCTGACATTGCCTAGTTGTGCCATGTCACCTACCCTATCGCGCCTTGTACGAGTTTGGATTTCTCCAGTAGCCCGTGTGGTATCCTCTAGCGGCTTCCCGATCAGGAGGGACCATGATATTGGATGGACAACTGGAACTATTACGTGTTAAGGGCTATATGGGTAACCCCTTAATGCTAAGAAAAAAGTAAGTTTATTTTACTATTAGACATTATTATAATAGCAAAATATTACTACATAGTAAATAGTTTAACGGATCCTTAGGAGATGTGAATCTCGAGTATATCTTAAGTTACTGCACTCATATTTATTTCTGTTAATTTAACTCACATAAGATATTTTAGTTCTGACTCGAGTGTTTTGTCTTTCCAATTCGCTCGGGTCAGCCTGAGCATTTCAGAATTCGAAGACTTTAGCTCTGGAGGACAAAGACGAAGATTTATATTATTATTATCTATTATAGTATTTCACCACATTCATACTTTTTTCGCTGCATTAATTATTATTCTCTGGTATATGTACTCTGATATGTATTGTATAATATAATCGAATATTTTGTAAACAGCTTCATGAACTGTATATTTGATTATTACATTTTATCGTTCCGCTGCAAGATTCTATTTTGTTTCTTTCTTTCTCTGTTTTCTTATTTACCCCATAACAATCCGCCCTTCTGTATGCTTTAAGTCTGACGTGTGTGGTTTATCATCGATTTAAATCGTACAAAAGGGCGGGATGTTACATCTGGTATCAGAGCTTTGGTTTAGCGATAAACCTTATCTTTATGGGGTCTGACTCTTCATTAATAGGTTTGTAATACCCTATGGGAGTCGCTGAGCGTACATATATGAGACAGCGTAATTTTAGTGTTATAAAAAGGTTTTAATATTATGTTAATTTGTTCCGTTTTGTATTTATAAATTCTGGTTGATGCATGGGACGCTATGACATCAATAGGGATTTCTAAACACTTAATATGACAGACCAACACAATATTTGTTTTTGATATAGGTGAATGAAATAATTTTGCCTATTATATTTTCTATATATATAAAATAAAGTTTTATAAATGATATATACTTGGTTGCAATATATTGGTTGTTAGGTAATGAAATCTATAAATAATAGTTGAAATAAGATTGAAAATAAAATAAATGAAATTGGGAATTTCGAACTTAAGTTCCGGGGTTTTGAAAATTTCTTTCAAATGGTTTTGGAATATAATAATAATATTTTAGAAGTATTTTCTGATATAAATATTTCAATATAATTTGAAAGAGATGTTAAAGAAGATTTTGGATAAAAATAAGTTCTGTACTCCCCTCTCTGTCGTTGGCAAATAATTTCCGTGATGAGTGCACGCATCATCGACATTCATTTTTGAGTTTCGAAGTGGGAAGGCCACTGTAGTAGTTTTACTACAGATTTATTGTGATAAACAAAAGTGAATTTTAATTTGTTTTAAATCTACTTGGATATATATTGTAAGTTTATATTTATCTATTATTTTAAAATGAATTGAAATTTAACCCGGTATTTAATTCTTAAGTTTCCAATTTATTAATAGTTTCCATTATTTTAGTGAAATGGAATGTAACCGATTAATAATTGGAGTCTTTAATTAAAATAAGGAATTTAATGCTAGGTTATGAATGAAATTAAAGGTAACTTGAAAACTGTAACCTATGAAACAAAAAATAATATTATTGAACATTTAGTTAATTAAAAGAAATAGAATAAACTTGTATAACTTTCAATTACATCCTTAAAAACATATATATAACTTACCAAATATTAAAAGTTGAAATGTTTGATAAGAAATGTAATGGAAATTGTGGAATTAAAAGTATGAAATGAAAATGTTCAATCAGTTGCTTTTATTTATAAGAATTGATGTTATAGAGTTATAAACTTAAGTAATTAATGAAATTCCTTAATAAATAAGAATTTGATGTTGAAATGGTTATAAACTTAAGTTATAATTGAAATGTACTATGATAAAATATAATAGAAATGTAAGTATTATAAATGAATGATAATAAATTTAAGTTAACGGTTGAAGCTATTATAAGTAAAATAAGTAGAAAAGAAGAATGCATTAAATATATGATTGTAGACTAAAGTTAATGCATTAAGATGTTAAGTAAATGAAATGGAGAGATGAATGAATGTAATGCAAATAAATAAATAAATAAATAAAGATGAAAATTTGCAAGAAATAAATGAGAATTAAGAGAAATCATTATATGAATAAAAAGGAAATCAAACAATAAATATTTTGAAATGAAATTTATAAAAATTAACTTGATCTATTGGTTGGAATTGTTGTTTGTCTTGGTTTATGGTAGTTTGGGCAAGGATACTTTAAATTTGTTGGAAGGTATGAATAATCTATTTGGTATCACCTAAGACTGTTGAGTAAATGGTGCATTTAATAGTTTATTTTCCATTCCGCACAATTTAAAGTTTTAAAACCCGAACAACTATTTGTTTTGTTCGATATGAATGAATGATTGATGTGGGTTGATTTTATGTGGTGGTTGTTTGCTTGTTGCAAGTGATTGATGTTTGTATTGATTTGTTTGTTTGTTTGTGGTTGAAACCACTTTAAGTATTTTATTTTATATAATTGTTAACTCTTTTGGATTATATAAGTGAAATATAGGTTATGGAAGCAATTGCTACTGCATTTGGTTTCATAATAATAAGCGTAAATTGTCCAACAAATAGGTATGTTTTCGGATTATGGTTTATGGCGCTATTATATTGTTTTTCCCGTATTGGGATATATATTATTTTGGAAAGTATATGTTATATATTGTTATTATATTTTCTCCCGATCATCCCCGTACAAAGGAGACTCTGCCAAAAATTTATGTAAATTTTGGACTAAGAAAATTTTAAATTGTTTCCCCAACTTTATTAATTTGAATATAAAAGATTTAATTGTTATAAATCTATATTTTTTTTTAAATTATCCTATTCTGTAAATTTATTGTTATGAATATAATGTTTTGAATAATAGATATTGATTTATAAGTTCCTCTTTTTCCTTTTTTCCTTTTCGGGAACGAAAAGTTTTGAGTGAAGGAGAGTGTAACAACCCGTAAATTTTCAATCATTAAGTTGGTTATTTTAATTAAAACTGAGTAATTAAATTTAGTAGAAATAAAAATTTTATAAACCAATATTGAAACGAACGCTAAAATAAAATATAGCAATGGTAATTAAAACCTATTTATTTGTAATTTTGAATTAAATTCTAATAAATGAAGTAGTGAAATATTTATACCTGGATATAAATTGAATATGTGAAATTTGAGGTAAGTATTGAATTGATTAATGTAATAAAACATGGTTAACAGTAATTGGATGTAAATTAATGAAATACGTTATTGCAAGTTAATAATTTATGAACTTGAATGAACGTTCCAATTTAATATAATAATTCAAATGTTATGACTTACTTTTAAATGGAATATAGTATAAACAAATGCAATCAGTGTATTTATGTGTGAAATAATATATTGATTTATTTGTAACTGAATGTAAATTAATGCAATTATGTTAATGTAAGTTAACAAATAATTAATTTAGCACAATCCCATTTAATTGAAATGATTGTAAGGTTATAATTTATTGCATATAGTAAATTTGAAAATTTGATTCCAATAATTGCAATAAAGTATTAGAAATGTATATTGTTTTCATAAGATAGTATAAAGGGATGTAAACTTGTGATCTATGTAATAAATAAATAGAAACGTGAAATTTTTCATAAGAAATAAATAAATCTAAATTTAATGTTTGGTTACAGTGAATTAAAGTAATAATTGGAAATAATGATAATTTTATTCATAATATGACTATTGGTTGATGTAAAGATTATAAATCAAGATTATTAATTTAGTTGAATGTAAGTAACAGGTGTTGTATAAATAAATGAATTAGTATAATAAATGGTAATTGGATGAATTTAGTGTTACACAAGTAATCATATTAATTAGTGAAATTAATAAATTTATTGTATTATAAAGTTAATGGTAACGATTGTTATATTTAATTGGCCTTATAAATCAAATTAGGAAATCTTTAATGTTTTAATGAAATTTGTAACGTAAGGTGTGAATGTAATAATGAAATAATTGAAAGTGTAAATTCATTCATAATGCAGTAATCTATATAATGGAAAGTACGAACACAAGTGAATGAATTTATATAGAATGTTAATCGCAATTAGCGTGAATATTGGTAGAAATGTAATAAATGGAAATGCGGTAGTTAATACAAAGGAAAGATGGAAATTTGAACTTACTAATGTAATAAAGGGTAAAACAAAGGTTATCTTTGTTTATCGAATAATAATCAGTGAGATAAAAAGGATTGAAGTAAATCAAGTTAATTTATTGGAATAAATTTTAAATAATTGAGTCTACTACAAATAAGTAGAATTAAACGTTTAATTTTTCGTTATTTGAAATGAAGATGGAATAAGAAAATATTAATGCAATAGTTTTGAATCCAATGATAAATCCATCTATTTGACAAATATGAATGGAATAGTTTTTGGTTTATGTAATTAAATGGAAATTTTGAAGATAAGAACTATAATTTGTGAATATAATGAAATTTAAAATTTAACATTGAAATTGATAAGTTAATTAACTTTTGACATCATAAATTTGTTAAATTGGTGTTAATGATTTGGAAATATAAAAATGAGAAGAATTGTCAATTTTAAAAATTCAAATTGGGAATTTGATTTAATTAATTAATTTTTGATTTATTTAATTAATGTAAAAATAGCCATTTTGGCCACTGGCTCGGATTTGGACGAAACCAGTTTCATCGGATCCGTAACAGTGAATTGTTGTAGAATTTCAAGTTTTGTAGCGATCGGACTTGACGTTTGATCGTACGGACTCGAAACGCCTTGAAATAAATGAAATTGAAATCAATTGAAATCAATTTGAAAAATATTGAATTTAGCATAACTTCTTCATACGATGGAATTTGGACTTGAAACTTTTTCCATTGCGTTTAAAATGTTTAAAAACATCTATTTTGATATACGGGTTGACCCAATTTCATTCCGGAGTCAAAACGGGCTTTTTGGGCCACTTTGGCATTAGCGCGTAAATCTATCTTATCTATCCATTCAAATGTCAACCCTGCCTATATATATCCTGCGATAAACCCTAACAGCCTTTATGCCTCTTTTCTATACGTACAATTCATGCTATTTTTTCCCTACTCCTCAATAGCCGCAAACCCTAGATCCAATTGCGAATTCAAAAAAATAAAATGAAAATTCAAACTCCTCAAAAAATTAAAATATATATATATATATTGAAGCTCTCGAAAAGCGTAATCTTCTGCTGTGATTCGTTTTTCAAATCGATACACTGTTTTCCCTGAATTCGCGAATCAATTCTGGCCATTCATTGCGGATTCTGGACGATCCAACGGCGGATCTGCAGCTAATCGACGATCGGGAGGCAGCGTTGGGGAGCTGGTGACGTGCAGGTCTCGGATCTTGTATCCGTTCACCTAGATGTTGAGCGAGTTCGCCAAATTTGGGGGTTAAAGGGCCGACGGCGGCGGCTTGCCGTAGGGCTTCGGGGGAGGCCGCGCGTGGCCGTGGGAGTCGGACTGAGGTGAGAGAGGCGACGGCCATAGTGGATCGAGACGATAGCGTGCGTGGTGGCGTGCGTTTGCTTGGGTTTGGTGGCGGCTTCGTTCGCGAACAGTAGATGGGAAAAGTGCACGTGATTAGGGTTGCTGTGTAGACGATGACGTGTAAAGAGAGTAAGTTTGTGTTTATTTTATTTTAATTTTAATTTTAATTTCAATGTTAAAATCTTAATAACTTTTTCATACTTACTCCGTTTCACACGCGGTTTCCTCCGCTAGGTTCGTATTGGAATTCTAGACATTTTGGTGCTAGTTTGGATGGATTTGGAAACTGTCAAATTTTTGGGTTTAAATTCAATTTAAATTCAAAAGGTGAGTGTTTTAACCCACTCACAAATTCTAAAATTTCTTATGTTTGTTAAATTAAATTTTCTTGAGATTATGCATTTATTTATGACTTTTTCGTATATTTTAATCATCATCTCAGTTAATTGCATCTAATAATTTAAATCGTCATTTAATTTATTTTTGAATACAACTGCCAGTTAAATACCTGTTATATATATTATCAGTTATCTGTTGACATTGATTGATTGTTTTGGATGATGATTGTGATGGATGTATGATCTGTTGGTGGATGAATGGATGTTTATTTATATCATCATAATCTGCAAGTTGCATGCATATATTTTGATTCGGGATTGCGGTTTGAAATGATATACAACGGCATTTTTATTTTTAAATTGCGGATTGAAATGATAAATATCTGTATCACTTGACCATAAAATATAAAATTATATACAGGCACCGCGGTATATATATATATATATATATATATATATATATATATATATATATATAATTTTTTTGAAATGATTTCTATGGTTTTGGAAAGATACACGGTTTAATAAATATTAAATTTTGATGTTACATAATTATTATTTTATATATATATAGTTAAATTCTTGAATTTAAGCTATGTATAAAATTTATTAATAAAATGAGGTTAATAATAAAGCTGATTTCCTTTATATAAAATGGTTAAGTGTCTATTTAATTTCTATTTATATAGAGTTTATAATGACTCAAATAAAATTAAGGTTGGAAGATAAATTTTAATTTGATTTAAATTAAAGTATTTAAGAATTATCCTCGAAAATTTTGATTTGAAATGTAAATAAATTGAGATTTAATGGGTATGATTTTATAACTTGATTTTTGTTTAGAGGATTTAAATGAATATGAAGTTTGATTAAATGGATATTATCAAGTTAATGTAATTGGAAGAATATCCAGTTATTTGTAGTTTAAAGGTTTTACTTAAAGGATATTTGATTTATTAAGTAAATATTTCAAATCGAAATAATAGTAATGGAGTTTGATATATATGAAATTATCAAAGAATTCGTTTTGAAATGGTGTAATATTTAAAGCTTTGAAATATATGGAATTGAAATGGTTTAATTGGGAATTTAAATCTATAATTGGAATTGATTTGTGAAGGTGAAGAAACTATTTTATTATATAAAGTAATTTGATATTTAAACCATTTAAGTGGTGTAGTATGTTTCAAAGTTATGAAATTCAAAGTTTTATGTTTGAAAGGCTATATTTCAAGTTTTGGTTTCGAAATATTATAACTTTGAAATGTTATAGTTTTAGAAAAGGATATATTTGAAAATGATATCAAAATGATTTGGGTTTTTAAAACAAAATGATATCGTATTTATATGGTTTTGAAATGGACATTTTATTATGGTTTTTAAAGTATAAACTATTTTAAAATGCCCGCGGTGTTATAATAACAGTTGGTTGTTGAAGAGACCAGGATCGGAAGTTGTCATACTCTCTGCCAACTCCGAAAACCATTTTAACAACCGTGTACACGGTGGAGATTCCCGAATGAAGTGGGATGGTGGCGGCGTTTCCTTTAAGGTAAATACGTGGACCCGACTCCCATGAGTTGGCATAAGGTGGCTAAAACAGGAGAGATTGACGGGTTAATGAGGTAGCAACTTTGATCGGACACATCCCTTCGATATTATACTTTGACTTTTGAGTTGATTCGGTGGCCATTTTAGATTTTTTTTACTTGAGGGTGTAGCACCAGGTGGGCGGTAGCTGCGCGCTACGCGTTACCACCGACCCGGAAGCGTAATTGGCATATCTACCCTAGCATTGCCTAGTTATGCCGTGTTACCTGCCCTATCGCGCCTTGTACGAATTTGGATTTCTCCTGTAGCCCGTGTGGTATCGTCTGGTGGCTTCCCGATCAGGAGGGACCATGATATTGGCTTGACTACTGGGACTATTACGTGTTAAGGGCTACATAGTAAATAGTTTAACGGATCCTTAGGAGATGTGAATGCCGAGCATCTCTTAAGTTACTGCACTCATATTTATTTCTGTTAATTTAACTCACATAAGATATTTTAGTTCTGACTCGAGTGTTTCGTCTTTTCAATTCGCTCGAGTCAGCCTGAGCATTTCAGGATTCAAAGACTTTAGCTCTGCAGGACGAAGATGAAGATTTATATTATTATTATCTATTATAGTATTTCACCACATTCATACTGTTTCCGCTGCATTAATTATTATTCTCTGGTATGTGTACACTGATATGTATTGTATAAGTATAATCGAATATTTTGTAAACAGCTTCATGAACTGTATATTTGATTATTATATTTTATCATTCCGCTGCAAGATTCTATTTTGTTTCTTTATTTCTCTGTTTTCTTATTTACCCCATAACAATCCGCCCTTCTGTATGCTTTAAGTCTGACAAGTGTGGTTCATCGTTGATTTAAATCGTACAAAAGGGCAGAATGTTACATCTATTTTTCAAAGGATTTTGCTAACTTCAGTAATTCAAGTTGAGTGTGTTTTCTTACTCTGGTTTTTCAGACTGACCAGATGTTATTATATTGTAATGCTCAGGTCAGACCGAATATTACAGATTCAGGCTTGGATATTATGGAGCTCTGGAGACGAGCTGGATTACAAAGACGTATACTTATACTTGATTATATTCCGCTCTGTGTATAGACTGTATAGTCAACACTGGTGAAGACAAGTTATAATTACTGTCCATTTGATGTATTGATTGTTGTACTTTGATGATTGTGTGTGTGTATATATATAGACAGTTACAGTTTTCTTTGTATAAAGATCTGTCGTTATATGTTATATTTTGTTCCACTATGATTGTGAGATTCTATGTTGTTATTTCTATTTCTTCTTTTATCATTTATTTTAACCCCTAAAGATCAGGTATTTTCGACACTCTATTGCCCGGCATTCTATACAGTGAACGTATGGATGTAGATTTTTGAGGGTCGAAAATTCCGGGTCGCTAAGGAAAATACTTTATTTACGTGCAACTCAAATAGAGGTCTGAGTTTTATTCTTTGAGAAAGTACGCATATGCTTTGTTATGGTATCTTAAATAATTGGTTGTCTGCATATCTAACGAATATTATTACTAAACATTTGTCAACTTATTGAGTTATGGATGATGTTTGAGGATGAAGAATGTTTGCTTTTATTGTTATGGATAAAATGAATTTGAGCTGAAATTGTCCTTTAATACTGGAAATTATCAATAAATCTTTGGTTTCTGTGCTAAAAATATTTCTTTTGTTTTATGAAGTTGCATACTGAAATTGTTACTATATGCATATACACATTTCAGCACCAGCACAATGCACCTTTTTTGTGTATCTTCTACTTTTTGATGCTTTGAAAACTTTTGCTTTTGGTTTAATGTATATATTTATGTACACATGAGTTATTAAAAAACAAAAACGTTGTTCTAGGAATAAAAAAGGTTAAGATTGAAAAATATTAAAATTTAAAAAGTGGACCAAATAACTTTAATATTTAACTAAACTAAAAAGGCTTACTGATAAAACAACTTTGATTATGTAGGAGATTTATTTGCAAAAACCGAGAGTTACTTATGAGTACCTAAGTTGAATAAAGTAGCGAGAAATTCTGGTGCCTACAAGAAATATGATTATGTATCAGCAACTGAGATTACTCAGATCAGCACTTGATGCAGTCCAAATAGTTGTAAGTTGATGTATATGAATAGCATAATCTTCCTTCACTATAACAATATAAAATAATTGACTTACTGTTTGTTCCTCCCCGGTGTCCAAATTGTAACTCAAGTCGAATATTAGGCCTGTTTTTTTGAAGTACTGATTAGAACTTTGCCTGGATCAAAAAAGTGTTATAGGGCATTAGTAACCTTATATACTTAATTATTAGATAAAATTCAATGGACTAAAAAGCATATTAAGCCCTAACATCTTTCCAGGCAAAAGTAGGATTTAACAGAAGTAAAATTCATGAGATTAGGCGGCATATGCATAGATCGATATGGCATAGAACAAGTTCTCACATATAGTTATCTTTTTATAAGATTCTCTAATTTAAATAGCTCAAGCTATAGTGTTAAAATGCAAATTCATAATGTTTGCAAAATAAGACTGAATAAAGTGCAACTGCTTCATTATCTAGAAGCATAACATACAAGAAATTGCATAGTAATTTGAAGCAAGATGCATAGCAACAATAACAAACATGAATTTTCATAGAATTTTTGCTACCACCAAAATCAAATTCACGATTCTGTATAATTCAGCATGCTCTCCTTTTAGTACCAAAAAGCGATTAAAAACCCTAGGTTTCGAGAAAACCAAGATTAATCAGAAGAAATGATTTAAGTATCCAACTAATGTTGATTAAAACAAAGAGCAATCCTGAAAAGATAAAAATTAAAGCAGATTTAACGTTTGAATAACCAAACTGTCGATCTACTATCATTATGCGAAGAATAATTTTGAATGAAGGATCAAAAAATTATTAAATCCTTTGTTTTTTAACGATGTCAATTTGAAATGAAAAATAAAAAGAACAAAGCAAAGAATAAAACAAAGTTTACGAGAGCGACCATCAACTTGCTCGATAATATTAGGCATGTGGACCGAAGCTTACTAAAACTGAGATGCGGTGGTTGAATGGAGTGCGGTGGAAGATGTGGCGGTCCAACGGAGTGTGGTGGAAGATGCGGCAGTCAAACAGATATAGGTTTATTTCTTTTTCTATTTTGAAGTTTGAACTTAGATCTAGGGTTTCAAGTTCGAATGGTTGTGGAATGGAATTATGGAAGTCGATGTCTCATGTCTATACTGTTTAGTGTGCGTGAGAATAATTATTGGCATTTGGGCTTATATTTTTGTAAACGGGCCAAGTGATAATGGGTTTGTATTTTTGTAAAATAATTTTTTTTCTAATGTTAGTGTATTTGTATTAAATTTATGGATATAAAATAACATATTAAAAAATATATATTTAACTTCAAACTGGATGGATATTTATCGGATACAGATATAGCCATATCCATATCCGTATCTGAAATATGTTTCGGATATCGGATATCCGCATCTGCTTTTCGGATATCAAATATTTTATACGGATGTGGACGGATTTCGGATATTTCGGGTATTCATTGATAGGCCTAATTCTATTATATATAAATAGTTTAATGGATCCTTAAGAGATGGAAAATCTCATAACATCTCTTAAGATATTGCACGCACGTTATACATTGGATGAGAGTTGTAAAATCCCATAAACATCTCTAACGCCACGGGACTCATATTATATGCGATAGTGATTTGACTTACATGAGAATATATTAGTCCTAACTCGAATGTTTTGTTTTTTAATCACGCTTGGGTCAGCCCTGAGTTTTTTAGTGTATTGAAGATTATTCACTGGAGGACGAAGATGGAGGGTTGGTGTGACGTCCCGGAATTTTGAGCAATATCAATTTAATAATCTTTGATAATAATTAAATTGATTTGATCATTTTACATTATAAATTGACAAGTTAAAATTTATTTTAAAGATTAATAATAATAATTGGTTAATATCTATTAATATTTTCTTAACAATATAAATAAGCAAGGTTAAATTCTTTTGAAAGTTTATAAAATTTGATTTGGAAACATTTATTTTTGGTAAATAAGAAGTTTTTAATGTAATAAAACTTTATATTCAAATTGTAATATATATGAATGTATATATATTGTGATTTGATATTTGTTTTAAAATTTAATATGGAAATTAACAAATTTAATGTTTGAATGTTTCTATTTGAAATGTGTATATATATTTGAAATAGGAAAATTATTAATTTAAATTTAACAAGAGTTTTTGCAAACCTTAATAAATATATAATTTGTAAATTGAAATGTTAATTTGATTTAATGTCTTTGAAATGATATTTGAAATTTAAATTTTAAATAATAGAGTTAATTTCTTATTTTATAAACATATATTTTAGCTTTTGTTTTTAATAAGATAAAAATTGTTTTAAGAATCTATGTAAAGAGTTAAATTAAGTTTCTCAATTTATAAACAAATGAAAAAAATTAAATTGATTAAAATATAAGTTATTTAAAATGCCTATATGAATTTGGTTTTAGGATAATGAAAGCCTAAAGTCTATTTTTATGTGATGAAAACATTTTTATCTAACATTACATAAACATATATATAAGGCTTAAATAAATTATTAAGAAGAAAATAGCATTTAAACATTTATAACACATTAGGAATATACTTTAGTAAATATTTATTTAACATTTTAAATACTTATAAACATTTTAGGATATGTGAAGACATTTGTAAACTTGAACATATATGTGTAAGCAAACTAGGGGCCTAAAATGACAAGTGTCATTCTCTTGGTTTATTAAATTTAAAAATTAAATTGTGAAATAAAAGATGAATTTTATTTTCAGCAAATTATTTTCTCCTTTCAGCAATTTATTGCAAAACAAAGATGAATAGAAATCTGAAAAGAAAAAAAAAAGGAAATCTGGAATTCAAAACAGAGGCAAATGCAAGATTCTTTCAAATAGGAATCAGAGGCATGCAAGATATAAAACTTCATCAATTCAACAGCAATAAAATATAAACATCAACATGCAAGGATAGATTCAGGAAATTCATTCAACTTGAAAGATAAATTGCAAAACCTGGGAAGCATATAAGTCTCTGTCCTCTGCATTAATCTGGTGAGTAAATAAATTCTTTTAAAAACAGTTTAAACTTTGGATTCATCGTGTTCTTATGATTAGATAGCATGACATTGATAGAATATTTGATTTAAATTTGAATGCATTGGGTATGTTTGTTTTGCCTGAGAAATATGCATATGTTCTGTGTATAGAAACAGGTTTCAATTTCATTATAAAATCAATAATCTAGTATTGAATTCGTATTGACCTATGATGTATAAATAAAAGTTGTTTGTAATCAACTAACTTATCATCTAAAAATGTTTGTAAGTTTTAAATTTGAAGAATTAGTTATAAAATTCAGATTTACAGTGAAACTTTTATTTTGGGTCAATCTTTATTATTTCAATCTTAAGTTTTGATCTTATAACTAGATTACATATAGTAAATCATGATTTTTACTGAACATATCATGATTTTTAGATTAGTTTTTAGTGTGAATTTAGGATTTTTCTGTTTTGGGCAAATTGATCGAATCACGGCAATCCATGGCGAACTGAGTCTCGCCGTTGGTCATGAAGGTGGAGGGGGCTTCAGTGATCATGCAAAAAATGCTTCAAGAATTTTTAGTAGAGTGTGATGATTGTGGATCGAGGAGGTAGGGTTTAACTCCCTGTAGATGACATTGTTGTTCAGTTGGAATTCTCGGCATCATAATACAACCGGAGGCTGTCGCGAGTGGAGCTACGGGTTCGAGGTGACGTGGGGAAGTTACGGCAGCGGTGGCGAGGTTTCTCGAGGCCGGGGGTTGCCGTGGAGGATTGGTTGGCAGGCGATGTGGTTTCGAACTGTGTAGCTCGTTTGGGCTCAGAGGGCATGATTTTGATTCTCGTTTTTATTCTAGTTTCTGTGTGTCAAGTTTGAACGTTGGGGTCGAAGTTGACTTGTCGGAGTTGTGACGATGGTCGCTGGTGGAAGGGGGGCGGTGCACGTTGCACGGTGCAAGGAGTATCAGGAAGTATGGTTTCTGGGATGAGGAGGGAAGGAGACTCGAAGAATACATCGTGTTTTGTTGGGTGGGACTCGAAGCAGGAAGAAAGGTGGAGTACTCGGGGTGTTAGCTTGTTTTACTCGGGGTTGACGCGAGTTTTTGGAGAGGTATACTCGGGTATTAGGTATACAGGCTTTAGATCAAGATGTTTAAGTTGTTAATACAAAGAAAATTTGATTTTAGAAATTAAGTTTTTAAAACAAAGGTTAAACAAGTTTCAAAACTAAATTTGTTTCAAAGTTTTGTTTTTAAACAAGTTTATATATCTAAAAAAAATGGAAGTTTTAAAGTAAAATAAGTGGATTTGAAATAAAGTTTATATTAAACTTTATTAAATAAATTTGGAAGGGTTTTAAAGATTTAAAAGTTCAATTTAAAATAAGTTTAACTATAATTGATTTCTAAATGTTATATTTAAATAAAGTTTAATGATTTAGAATTTGATAATCAATGGTAATTAAGATTTATCTTATGTAAATGGGAAATTTTGATTTAAATTAAAAATAATTAAATTTGGAAAGGTAATTAAGATAATTACATTATTAATCATTGAAAAGTTATTGGTTAATATAAATAATTTAATTAAAATAATGATTTTCTTAATTAAGAATCTTTATAATATAAGAAATTAATGAATCGTTTAATTATTTTAAATGATTAAGTTAAACAAGTTAATTAATTAGATAATTAATTAGTGATTAATTAAGATAATCACTTATGAGTTAATTTAATATAATTCCTTGGTGAAGTAATTAAGTGGTTAATTATTAGAGGTAATTAAACAAAAATAATTACTTTATGGAAAGTAATTAAGTAATGTGATTAAGAGTTGATCACTTGAGTTATTAATTAAAGACTTAATTAATAATTAGTTAAAGGTTTAAATTATTTAATTAATGGTTAATTAATAAAAGGATTTAGAGTTGTAATTATGTGATTAATTATTTGTTAAAGTAATTAATTAAGAAGAAATTTAATTAATGAAGTAATCATTAATTAATGAAAATAATTAATTAATTATTAATTAATAATTTAAGAATAATTAATTTATAATTAAGTTTTAATTACTAAATATAATTAAAGTAACTAATCAAAGGTGATTAATTAAAAGTAATTAATTAAATATGATTAATTAAAAGTAATTAATCAAGTAGGTTTAATTAAAAATAATTAATCAAGTATGATTAATTAAAAGTAATTAATCAATGTGATTAATTAAAAGTGATTAATCAGGTGTAATTAATTAAAGGATAATTAAGGAATAATTATCAGGATAATTAAAGAATAATTAATCAGGGTTGATTAATTTTAGAAGGTAATTAAGAGGTAATTACTTAGTATAATTTGGAAGTAATTAATCAGGATGATTAATTAATATGGTAATTAAGTAAGAATTACTTAAAGTAATTAAGTGATAATTAATCAGGGAAGATTAATTGAAGTGGATAATTAAGTAATGTGAGTTAATTAATTAATTTGTAATTAATTAATGAATAGTAAAATGGATTGAAGATAATCCAAGTATTTAATTTAAGGATTAATTAATTTAAGGATTAATTAAATTAATTAAAGTTTGGATCAAACTTGTATATGAATGATTAATGATTGGATGATATATATCATTGGATGAGTTAATGATATTGGTTGTTGTGGATGACATTGATTGATGGGTGATGATGTGAATATGTTATATCTGAATGTGATATATATGATGCTTTGTGATATGTATAGATGCATGTGATTATAGATGCTTATCTATCTGTGTAATATGGTACATCCATTTATGTTAAGTGATATTTTCTAAAATATCTATTGTTTAAATCCCTTAAGTATAACTTGGACATAAAAATGGCGTTTGGTTTCGATGAGACCGGGATCGGGTTTCCATATTTGGATATCCGAAAACCACATCGATTCCAATTAAACGTAGGTCCTTAATCCAAGTGGAGCAAGTGAAGACTCGAGGTGTAAGGGCTATTCGTCAGTATAACTCTGTGGATGATTCCATAATGAGTTTGACGGAATAGTGGATATAGATTCGAGATGGAGAATTAGAGTGCAAGGGCTATGGTCGTTGACTCTGAGGGTGATTCCAAAATGAGTGCAACGAGATAGTGCCTTCGGTTTCGTTCGAACCTGGAACGAACTTGTATGGATTGAATGCTTTCAGCACATCGTCAGGCGGACGATGAGCATTCTAAGATAATTGGTCCTATAAAGGTAATCGTAGCCTCAAGCCTCATCAACCGGGAATGGCTAAAATAGGGGAGGTGCAGCAAGGCTTCGTGGGTCGCTCCCACTGGAGAGCGAGATACATCCCTGTCTAGATGTCCCTTTTTATTTCGGCTTTGTGGGCAGTTGGAACTGCAACCAACTGCGGGGTGGTCTTGTTCGGGACTGTTCAGTAAGGAATGGTTCCGGCCTTGTGTTGCAGGGGAGTGGGAATACTCCTCGGTACGGTGATCTAGGCCACGTACTATGACGGGCGGTACCCCGGTAGCCCTGCCATTGATGGAAACCCATTTACCCTACGAGACCCTATGGTTTTGTTTGTATTACCCACTTTCGTGGCTAGTAGCTGGAATTTAATGAATGTAACAATTTCGGCTATTTCATATTTATTTGAAAACCCTAGACACTATTATAATATCACTGGATCTCCTATCAAATGTTTTGGTTAGCGTAAGGTAAAAACTTTTCCATGTTTATGCGTGGGAAGTCTTACGTGATACCTTTCTTTTCAAAGGATTTTCTAAAGTTAAGAAATCTTAAACCGTTTACTCACACCAGACCCCTGTCTGACCCGAGTGTTTATTTTCTGTTTTATTAAACTCTTGGGTACTCATATTGTATATGAGTAGTCAAGTGATTCAGGTTATCTCTTGACGAATCTGGAGGAGCTTTGGAGCAGGAGACTTCAGCGTGTAGATATATGGTTAGAGTTTCCGCTGTGTGTTATTCTGTGTTGCTGTTCTTGTATTGTATTAGACAGAAGTGTTATAACTGTCTAAATTGAGATGTTTAGTTGTGTACTCTGATGTATATGATATTATGTATATGTTCTATATTATATTTAAATCGTTCCGCTGTGAGATTCTGATGTGTTTTTTCTCTTTCTTCTCTTTCTTTCTTCTTCTATCCCTTTCTTTCTTAATTAGTGATGCGATTTTCCGGGAGTGGAAAGTCGGGTCGCTACAGTTGGTATATTACTACTATTATAATTCTCTGCATCATGCTATTTTGGTGCATTGATTAATTATTCCTGATGTATATATATGTAACTCTAATAAATGTTGTATAGATTATAGTCAAATGTAGAGTAACAACTTCATGAACTGTTTATTTGATTATTATATTTTATCATTCTGCCGTGAGATTCTATTTTTGATTTCTTCTTCCTTTCTTATTTTTCTTAATTAACCACATTGATATCTACGTTCCGGATTGTTTAAGTTAGACATATGTAGATTATTTTTGATTTAAACCTTTCGAAATGTGGGTCGTCACATGTACTATTGTTGTCTTTTAGCAAAATTATACATAATTTTTTTCTTGGATTTCTAAAGGACAAGTAACTATATTTGAACAAAAAAGAACAAGATTATACAGCCAACATTGTGTTAATAGTTTTTCTACTTTATTTTATAATCGAATATATGTTGTACATTTTTTTAATAATGTATACTTTGTTTACACCCCGTCAATGTATGTTGATTGGAAGTAACTGACTGCTACAAGGTTAACAAAGTTGCTTGCATAGGTTTTTCTATTTACGTAGTATATTGGGCAGTTTATTTAGTTTTACCTTGTCAGTTCATCAAAGTTTCTTACATTCTGTCATTATTATGAAGCAATTTTTCTTTCCTCTTTTCCATTTGCTACAGCTGATTCAAAATACCGTCAAGTTATAGCTATCATGGTAAGTAAGAGTAAGGATTAGATACAAATATTACTGTATGGCACTTCATTGATGAATTTATGTTTGGTTGTGTAGTATATGTTACGTCCTCAAAACATTGAAGCTTTGTTATGCTAATCATTATAACTCAAGGGATTTATTCAGATTTCGAGCATTAATTGTATTCATTATTTAGGATTGTGAGCTTGAATGTACAATGAGAATCAATTTAATGCATGTTTCAAAAAAAAGTGAAACTATGTGTTGGTATCTAAGATATCCAATTAACTTTTAATTTTTTAATTAATACATTAATTTTCATACTCAATCTACTTTCGCATATTCTAACCACTAAGCGACGGTCCTATATTTCAATGTAGTTAGTTTAAGCTATCATAAGTTCATTTCAATCATCAAATGACTGTTATATTATAGTTTTAATCCTAATTTTGTATAAATTTTCCAATTTTCCATAATCTTATCTGCTTCACATCAGATCCGCAATTAAACTACTATATGTTCTCATTTTTAAACCTTTTCCCAACTTTTTCAATATTTTTATGTTCCTGTCTGGTGATGCGTGGTTGTCTCCTGGATTTTATTTACAATTTCCTCTGTTATTGTAAAAGTGTTTCATGTTACCTAAAAACATCTTTTATTTTGTAAGAAACAGTTGAATTATAACTTTCAGGATCTGGAATTTAGGTGTTTTCATTTTATAGGAAACCATAATCGACGAAGACGAATCTGGATGTTTTTTATTTGGTAACTTTCTTTTCAGCTTTTTCATAGTAGTATAAAGTTGTTTGTCGATTACTTTCGTTTAATCATTTTCAAAGTAGTTAAATGTTGATTTTTTTCATTTCTGAAATTGTTCTCTTAGGAATGTTTTTATGCATCTGATCCTCATGCTTTGGCTCTTTTCAATAGATTAATAGGTAAGTTTTCATTTTTAGACTGTTATATTATAGTTTTAATCCTTATTTTGTATAAAATTTTCAAATTTGCCATAATCTTTTTGCTTCAGATCAGGTTAACAAATAAACCGCTATGTGTACTCAATTTAAACCTTTTTTCAACATTTTCAATATTTTTGTGTTCATATTTGGTGATGCGTGGTTATCTCTTGGATTTTATTTATAATTTCTTCTATTATTGTAAAACTGTTTCATGTTACCTAAAATGATATATACCTAATTATGAGTATCATAATCATAAAAGTAAAAAAATAATTCACAATAATGTTAATTTAGGTGTGTTTTACATATTTTATTTCTTTTATGTCCATGATTCGGTAAATATCATCAATTTTAAACTATTCTATGTTGTCATTTTCAAACCTTATTCTAACTATCGATCCTAATTTACAATTTTATTACCTTTGTAGCCTTATATGTTATTACGAAATTTTTATTCATGCTTTTTTGTTACCCTAACAATATAATTTCTCCTAACAGTAAACTAATCTAGTACATTGTGTTCTACATAATTAAATTTATGAATTTTGTGTTTGATTTCTTTGTGCTTGGTTTTTTTATTTTTCAATAATGACATCTTAAGTATGTTTTAAACAAATTTTTTCTTCCACGTTTGTGATCTTGCCACTATCGTCAATTTGATTGTCTAATGTAAAATATTTATTAAAGAAGTATTTAATGTCAGTTAAAGTGGTGTAACCACTATGAATAAGTTGTTTATTAAAAATATGCACATAAAATGATTATCTACATATTTATAGCAGTAGAACCCTTACTATCTATCCTCATTTAAAATTTTGTTGCCTTTGTGGTATTATGTGTTATTATGAAATTTTTGTTCATGCTTTTTTGTTACCCTAATTATGCAATTTCTTTTAATATTAAATTAATCGAGTATATTATGTTCTACACAATCAAATTTATGAATTTTGTGTTTGATTTCTTTATGCTTGGTTTCTTTATTCTCCTAACAAAATAGTATGTCCTACCTTTGTTACGGTTGTTCCAAACCTTTGGTTTTTTGTCTCATCTACTCAATTGTTTGTTTTTAGATCTGTTGTCTTTAGAGATAGTGTATTGCCAAATGCAATCAAAGCCGTCATTTGTAATTCAAAAGCAATGACCTATTTTATTTGTTTGCAGTATAAACTTTGATCCATGTTCCCATATCAAAGGCAGTATTTTGGTACTTACCATGGGTTTTTATGTCCATTCAATTTCAGCATTTCACTAAATCTTACACTATTTCACCAATTGTGTTCTTAGAATTGAATTCATTTCTTTAAGTAAATAAAGCAAATAATAATCACTATTATTATAGTATGTTATTTGTTTCTATCAAATGTAGCAAAGATAAAGGAAACATAAATGTTAGATGCATTAATTCATATTATCCTATGTTTTCTTCGCACTAAACAAAAAATTTAGTCACTGTCAGTAAATTGACATGAGAAAACAAAAAAATTGACCATTTTATTCAGAAATACTTATATTAATTTCTTAGAACTTCTCTAAATGAATTATATGATATGCTCCTGCCTTATTACTTCATTTCTTCCCAAAATTAAAAGAGCATTTCTTTTTGGAAATAATCGTATTCTAATCAACTATATTCAAATTAAATCCATGTTTTCTTTATAAATATAACTATTTCCTACTTTTTTATTGTACCAGGCTATAAATTTGACAACCATATTCCACACCTGTAATTCAAAACATAAATTTTGATTAGTTTCCATTTCATTGGAATTATTTCACTATTTATTGCAACTTATACTGCATATTCATTTGTTTTCTTCTTTTTTATCGTTTAACGATACTTTACCAGTCATGATCGTGGAATTTATTTTTTGTTCCCATTAAGATGATTTTATTATAAATAATATGTGAAAGATGTATCCTACTTTGAATTTCTTACTTCTTATATTTACTGGAAGTTATGGTATGTTGCCTATGGCTTCAAGGTTACTGAGAAAAATATAAAAAGTAAAATTTTGATGTACTGTTGTTGTCTTGTGGCTAAAATATACATAATTTTTTTCTTGGATTGCTAAAGGATAAGTAACTATATTTGAACAACAAAGGACAAGATTATACAACTAAAGTTGCGCTAATAATTTTCTACTGTTTTATAATCGAATACATGTTGTACATTTTTTTAATAATTTATACTTTGTTTACAAACCGTGAATGTATGTTGATTGGAAGTAATTGACTGCTGCAAGGTTAACAAAGTTGCTTACGTAGGTTTTTCCACTTACGTAGTATATTGGGCAGTTTATTTAAGTTTACCTTATCAGTTCATCAAAGTTGCTTACATTCTGTCATTATTATGAAGCAATTTTATTTTTCTCTTTTCCATTTTCTACAGCTAATTCAAAATACCGTTAAGTTATAGCTATCATGGTAAGTAAGAGTAAGGATTAGATACAAATATTATTGTATGGCACCATTGGTGAATTTATGTTTGGTTTTGTAATATATGTTACTCCCTGAAAACATGAAGCTTTGTTATGCTAATCATTATAACCCAAGGGATTTGTTTAGATTTCAAGCATTAATTATATTCATTATTTGGAATTATGAACTTGCATGCATAATAAGAATCAATTTAATGTATGTTTCTAAAAAAAGTGAAACTATGGTTGGCATTTAAGTTATCCAATTAACTTTGAATTTTTTAACTAATACATTAATTTTCATCTTCAATCCACTTCACACATTCTAACCGCTAAGTGATGGTCCTATGTTTCAATGAAATTAGTTTGATCATCAAATGACTTTGATAAATTGAGTGAGTATATATTAAAGATTTAGAGGATTATATTTTTATGTTCATATCACTTTCGGTAGTATAGAAGGTTGGAAAATAAATTTAATGCATAGAGTATATAATTTATTGTCTACATAAAATAGTAAAGGAAAAGAATATTGATTGAATTTTAAAATTTTTTTTACAGAGAAGTGAGTTTAATCAAAATGATCATGTTAACTGTGATTTAAAAAATATTTCTGCATTTATAGAAATAGGTATTTTATGGTAAAAATAGATAAATATAGTTGCAATCCGTACGCTTATTTTTACTCAATTTTGGTTTTTAAAAATCTACTTGATTTACACTTTCGCAACAAGTGTCATCTTTTGCACATTGATCTGCTTTTCATGTGCTAATTAATGTGACGCTTGCGGTCTTTACCAAATTGTGTAACATTGTTACTGTTCTCTAATAGAAAGCTTATCATTATGGTAAATAGATGAACATTCAATCCATTTGGGTTTAGCCATGGGGACATGGAAGGATGGCAACCTCTATCAGCATATGCTGCTTGATCAATGATGGTACACTATCCAGAACGCTAATTTTTCTTCTTCATTTCTTAATGTGTATCGAACCATACAATCCTTATGCTTATCTGTTGTAATGTTATAAACATATGTTTTTATGGACTTAATTTGGCCTCACTTGACTTCTTTGTTCAGCACAATTTGATATTCATGTATTTGATAAGATTTAGATAATACCCTTTAATTCGTCTTTCAAAAAATATATTTCATTTGATGTAATTAGTTTATGATGCTTATATATTTGTCACAAGTTAGTATTTCCTTGATTGGAAATATTAGGTCATCTATTTTATTTTATTTTCTGTTACCCAACTAGCTACTATGCCTTCAAATGAGTTTGATAACCAACAGTACAATTTATTATTTAGGTGCTAAAGAAATGCACTTCCATATATCCTCCATATTTTAGAAGCATGTTTGACTGTGCATTAAAATTGTTTGCACGCGAGCCATCGTGTACCATTCTATGTAACAGTTGTTTTTTTAAGATAGCTCCAACATTTGTAGTGAACCACTTGGACCAATTGATCTTCCAACACATGATAACTCAAGAGTACAAGTGCACATATGTATCACTTGTCATACATATCCCTTTGTGATGTTTATACTTTGTTGTTCTAATAGTTCCTATTTGTTAATAGGGTGGATTATATATTAGATTAGTTTTCTAATGCACCTATTGAATCGAAACCTATATTATGTATGACATTTTATTGTCCGACCTTTAACATTTGCATGCAATTTTTTTCACATTACTCTGGTTTGAACATGATTTACAAATAAGGTTTGTGACACCCCACCCTGAGACCTATATTAACAAAGAGTATTATTGGGTATTACTGTTTGTTAATGCGGAGGATAGTGTTAATGCGGAGAATAGGGTTGGTTAAGAGCGGCCATCTATAGCCTTGCCTTAAATATTTATTGAACACGTCGATTAGTGCTCTATATTTTTTTCTTTATCAAGTGGATCAACATATCCAATAAATGCTTAATACAAAATTACAGATGGCTATAGGATCTATCAGAACAAATTATAACAACTCAAATGCATAACACATCACAGAACAGCAAACAGATAAATATATATACATATATATTGATACATCCCAATACAATACAAATAATACATTACAAGTGGTATGACGACCACAATATACGCATGAGTCAAAAAAATATACATATCAGAGTAGCAACCAAAAAGGACTATACAAAAAGCTATAACAAAAAGAGCTAGCAGAATAGTCCATGCAGAAGCAGAATAGGCTAAATCCAAATGTACCTAACCTGAAACACCTTGGTCTGAGCCGTGTATAAAATACACGAGTTGGTCTAGCTAAATAAATCAGTTTACAAGGATAAGCGATAATATAAGCATAACGATAATGTGATAATATTCTCAAGTGAGAAATGACAATTAAAGTGTATGATTAGATCAAGTGATAATATGGTATCACTACACAAACATATAATATCAAAAGAGATAAAATAACCCATAAAATGCTAAAAGTAGCGAGCCTTATATCATCGGCATTTGTAAAACATCAAATATGATTTAGGGGAAAACCTAAACCCGCCATCTTGGCAAACCCAAAACATGCATAAGGAGATCCCATCTCAAACATGCCATATGGCAAATATATCTCCAAAGAGGAGAATAAAATCTCAAATAAATGCTAAAAGGAAAATCTCAAATAACACCTGTGTAAGCAATTCAAATCTCAAAGATAGAACTTCCAAGAGTTCAAATTCCCAAAAGGTAATCGCCACAAATATATATCGAATGGTTTGAATGACCAATTTCGGAAAGGGGCGATACACTAGGGAAAATAGTTAAAGAAACTACCTCAAAAGTGTTTGCACGTGCATGTGGTCGAAGCCTTACAAGTACCATTGTCTCAAATAGGTACCTTGCCCAAAGGAAAAATGTCACAATGACAAATACGCGCAATGGAAAATACGCTGTAATGGCAAACATCATGAAGACAAATACGCCGCAATGGCAATGACCCAAAGGTCCAGTACTGACATGCCGCAATGGCAAATGTGTCACAACTCTCGAATGGGAACCCAAATAGTGTTAATGTGCATCCCATACCACACGTTCGCACTAAATGGTTTACTAACCGCCAGTAAATTTCACAGTCAAAGCAGTAAAAAGTTTACCTCAGCTCATCGGTAAACTCGACCCGAAGGTCAAAACGATCAAACGGACAAGTCAGGAATTAACTGATAAGATAAACGCACGTGTCCCATACCACATGTTTTACCAAACAATTCAATTCTCCTTTTCATTCGCTCGAATAGTGCAAAAACGTGTATTTGATATATAAAATAATTTATTTGAGAAAACAAGCTTTTAATACCAATTTTGAAAGCCATATTTTACATTCCCTTATTATCGAGAATAAATAGATTCTATATTTGAAAATACTTTTAAAATATCGTATAATAATAATTTAAAATACCCACTTATTTCAAAAATTATTTTAAAAAGTTTCGGAAAAATCTGTGCTCGAAAACGAATAAACCCAAGAAATCACTTAAATCGATATTTGAATAAAATCCAAATTAAGTTCAAATCTAATTCAAAATTTGAATTTCAAAATCTTTAAAATTTGGCTAGTCTACTGATAGACATCATGGCCTCAAAACATTTCAGAAATATCACAAGAATATGAAGCAAAAGTAAAAAGTCAGACGGAAAAAGAACATAAAAATGCATCGGCAACACAATACCCAGGTCTGAAATCTTCTCTGGGTTCAACTTTCGGATATGAAACAGGCGGCCAAACGACCTTTGATTGAACTAAAAATAGGTGTGCACAAAGTAGAAAACTTTGCCAAACAAAAAAAATCGATGAATTTTGATTGGAAATGAAAAGGTTATGCTATCTCAAACATGGACTCGGGCAATGTTTGCAATGGTTCAAAAGCAAAAATATGCCCAGGCCTGAAAACCATCTTTGGTCCAACCTATAGGCCTGAAACAGAGGACCAAATAACCTCATATTGAGCTGAAAATTGATATGTACATAGTAGAAAACTTCATCTTTCAAACAAAAAATAAATCAGTGAATTCTGACTGGAAATGAAAAGGTTACACTGTCTCAATGGACTCAGGTCATGTTTGCAACAGTTCAAAAAAAATTTACAGGCCTGAAAACCATCTCGGGTACAAATTCCAAGCGTGAAATAGAAGACAGAACGACCTTGGATTGAGCTAAAAATTGGTATCCATATAGTAGAAAACTTTATCTTTGAAACAAAAAAATAACCACGCAATTTGGACAAAGTATGAGAAAGTTATGATTTCTCAAAGTTGAACCCAGGCAGTGTTTTCACTGTAAAAATCTGGGAAAAACATGCTCCGGATCAAAGTTCAGCAACATATTTCTATAAGCTATATAGGTTGAATGACTTAAGATTTGGTATGCTTAATCAGCAAAACCTGATCTACAAACCAAAAAAAATTCAACCGTACTTCATTGCCGGAATCGAGAGATATGACTACACAAATTTACAACTCAAGACAGTTTTCACAGAAACGAAAATATCAATAGAAAATCAAATATTAAAGCTATTTTACAACAATTTTTGGCATTCTAAAGCTTTTTCTTCAGCTAGCAGTATGTGAGCAGCAACTTACCTTGTTTTGGAGATCAAAAACTTGGATTATATGATGAAAGATTAAAGCTTTGGCTTGATTTCAGCCTTCAAACACCTATAGAAGAAGAAAATGATGCATGTAAAGAAGAAAAGGACTATTAATAAACAAACTCTTCTAAAAAAAGACTTGGATGCATTTAGATTTTGGAATTAAATAATTACCTGTTAATTTACTCTAGTTTGATAAAAATTATAGCTTGCTTTGAAGAAATTTGTGTTTGAAAGCTTGGGTTTTGAGAAAAATGACTATTTTCTTTTACTGGCTGAAGAGGAAGAAGGTGAGAATGGTTTTGAACGTAATGTAAAATGTTTCTCACTTCCTCTATCAAGTTAAGTTCGCTAATGGGCGATTTGGACCCAAAATTAAGGAACAAATTAACCACCCAAGGCTTTATTACAACACTTAAATAAAAATGCACATGTTTACACTATTTTATAAAACAAACTAGGTTTTTCTTCAAGTTTTAACACTAATAAACATGTAAACCTATAAACATGTTAAAAAAAATATTTTACACTATATAAAAGGGAAAAAAATTAAAAAATATTTTTATTATTAAAATCTCTTATTTTACAAAAATACACAATTTACACAAATAAATGCATATCCTTATTTTTAACTTCAAAAAATCTACAAAAATTATTTTCTTGCATATAAAAATATGACGAACCATATCAAACTTAATTTTAAAACCAAAACTCATTTTTAAACCAAATTTAACCTTTTTATTTAAATAAACAACCTTTAAAAATCAAATACTTCCTTTAAAAATTATGAAAAGAAGTAATTGGCAATAATTAATAAAATTATTGCATTTTCCCTAAATAAAACTATTTTCCATTCATTATTAACCCAAACAAATAAAATAAAGATTGGAATTTCATTTTCTCATGTTGAATTCCAAAATTCATTGTTTATTCCAAATAAAAAATTTAATTTCTTCAATTTTATTTTAATTCACAATATTAAATCGTAACTACCATTATAATTTAATATTTATAGGTAATCTCCAAAACCAGTGTTGTTACATTGTAACGACCCGGATTTTTCAATGTTGGATTTGGAACATTTAAATGGTTTTAAATATTGAAATTGAATTATAAATTGGTTATGAATATGGAAAACTTGGGTTTATTTAATAATATAGATTCATGATTCAGATATAGTGATTTATTGGACAATTCAACTTTTGAATTTAATAAATGGAATTTGGGTAAATTATTGTATCTTGAGTTATAAGCATGATAAAAATAATTTAAAGGCTTGTAAAATCCAAATTAATAATACTGAAGATAATGCAATCTTTAAAATTGAATTTGGAAGTGATCTTTTTGGTTTTAAAAATATATTGTTTAAATTGAAATTTAAAAATAGCCTTCCGAGGCACAATCTCGGAATTCAACGAAACTAGTTCCATTGGATCCATAATATTGCATTATTACCGGATTTAAAATTTCGTAGCTTTCAGAGTTATCGTGTGGTCGTACGGAAGATAAACGCGTTGAAATTTATATTGAAAATTTAATATAATAACTGGGTCCAAAAAGCTATCTTCTCCATACAATCGAATTAGGACTCGACATCTTTTCCATTGCATTCGGAATAGAGGCATAACATTATTAACGCCTTGCGACACGTTGTTGGTAGGAGGTCGAGATTTTGAGTCGCAAATTTCAAGACGATTAGAATTTAAATATATATATATATATATATATATGAATTGATTTGAAATTTATAGCACATCAGAACTTTTTGCCTTCACCTCAATGTCATTGTAGCTAGTTGTTGCAGGCACATTAACATCTTATCTTGTCCCCTATTCCCATCTTAAAGCGCGCAATCATCTTTTCTTGTTCCTCGTCCCCTCTTTATATCAACCTACTTTCTTCCTTTGGATTCACGAAGAAATCGCTGCCTTTAAAATTTATAGCCGCGAATTTCTTTTTTTCCATTAAATCGAATAGAAAATTGAATGTCTTTCCCTTATTCTCCAAATCAAGATTAGCAGCTCATTTTTTTGAAGAATTGAATGCATCCTTCTTTCTCAAATTCATCAAACTCGAGCACATCTTCGTCGAAACGTTCAAAGCTGGAATCAAAGATGAGGCTCGTGACTTAATCATGATCGATTCCTAGCCATTCGATGGTGAGCACGGCAAGGAGAGGGGCACGTGAAGGGCTAAGTCAGGCGAGCAGCGACGGAAGGCTTGGGATTTCGAGATTTTCGTACGTGCAATAGCAAGGCATTAGGAAGTCGCCAAGCTAGGGCTTTGGGAAGGAAGGGTCTCAAGTTTAGGGGGAAGTCTAGGGATTTGTCGAATCGATATAGTGAAGGAGGAGTTGTCGATGTCTGGGTTTGTGCTCTATTGAGGGCAGTGAGGTATATGTTTCAATTTAAATTTAATGATGCATATACGAATATGTACAGAAAAGAAAATACAGAAAATAAATTATGACAGTGAGGTATATATGCATATTTTTTCAATTTATGTATGTACAGAAAATAGAACGAAAAAAAATATTTACAGAAGGTATAAAATGATTATATTTTTAATTTAATATATATATAAATATCCACATACATATTTTAATTTAAAACAGTAAATATATATATAAGATTTTGAAGGAAAAAAAGGAATTTTAAAATGTCGAAAGTTTATATAAAATTAGATTTTTGAAAACTATGATTTATTTTTACAAGTATATATATATATATATACATATAAAGTTCAAAAGAAAATAAATATACATATATACATATTTTCACTTACTAGTTTAATTTTAAAATAATGTATTAAGGAGATTAATTTAATTTAATTATTTTAATTATTTTAGTTACTAAAAAGATTTGTAAAGGAAAATTACTAGTTTAAATTAAATTATTAATTTATTAACTTTATTAAATGGTAATAAATTGTTCGGTTATTCCAAATGTTAATAAACCATATAATGTTTATACAAGGTCAAAAATCGTGAAGAAAGCAAGTCGAGATGAAAATGGGTCGCAAACAAAAATAAAGGTGAGATTTTCTCACTCATTTGGATTACCTTGTTAAGATTAAATGTTAAATTTAAATTATTGGATGCTTGACTTGATTGATAAATTTATAATTTACTTGTTAGATGTTATATATATAGTAGTATATCTATACTATTATATTATTAGTGAGTTCCATTTCAAGAGCGCTCAAGGCATCTGGGCATTTTGAGAAATGAATGGCCACCAATTTTATTTTACTCTGTTCGTGTGCATCTCTCCACTTCCTTTCCATCCTCAGTCTCTCTTCCTTCGCACATAGCCTATGACCTATATCATTTTTCTTCTATCCTAAATTGTTATTTCCTCCATGTTTTCTGACCACGACCTTAAAAAAATTTGGACAACGCGTGAACTTTTACCTGTGCGGTGAAGGTAAAGGATCGATCTGCCTTCGTCCTGCTGCGCACGGGAGATAGATTGGCTAACGACATCAGATACAACTTTTTTCCCCAGTTTTCCTTTTACCCTTTTCAACCTACAATCTATGTCAATTTTCCTTTAACCTGAATCGGGTTCCCTAATCTACAGCCACAACCACCCAACATCTTTACTCACGTCAGACAATGTCTTCTCCGGAGCCTTCTAAGTACGAGTGTTCCTTTGGTTTAGGATATTTCATATTGTTTCGCCATGCCTCAATTAATCACATCTTTGTGGCTTTACAACCTTTAGGATTGGACAGAAATTTGGTACCGTTGTTATTTATGACGCAACATTTCCAATTTGCAGTTAATAATTTTGTTTCTTGCAGTGAAGTGCCTAATCTTTCATACTTCCTTCCCCTCAACTGTAGTTAATTTACTGTCAAATTTTGGTTTGTATACTGTTCTCATGTTTCGATTTTGTTCTCATGTTATATGCAGTTAACTATATCAACTTATGTGTATTGTTAATGTTCCAACCAAGTAAATTGATTTATGTTTTCCAGTCATTTCATGACAGATTACTGCAATATGGAAACCAATTCAGATATTTCCCCACATTAAATGTTTTAGAATGATTTACGATTTTACTCATGGTTCGAATAAATCAGAATGTTACTATAGGCACTGTCTTTGTTCTCCGTGGACCATCATAGTTTATTTCTGGGTTGGAAACGATGTTTTCACACATGAAGGAAAATATTGATACTATGGTTAGATAAGAATCAAGAAGCTCTTTCCTGATCCACTACAAATGCCAATATACCATCCATTTAGAATTATGCAAGCAGTGAAAGAGTATGGGGGTAGAAATGGAAAATTTTAGATATTATCTAGATAGAAATATCTAACTAAGCTCTTCTGTGTATCCAATATTCCAAATAAAAATTAAATATCAACGCTCATTTCCATCTATCACTAAGCATTACTTATTTGACCTTTGAAATTAGTTCATTTATTTGTTTTCACATTCATATATTGTAAAGCGATGAATTTTTTTGTGAAGATGATGTTATCCATTTGTATGCTATGAACCAACATGGAGCTGTGGTAGCTCAGGTTTAATTTTTTGGGGAGCTAATCAATGATTCTCCATTCATAGATGTTCCAGATTCTTATTACTAGGAATGAAAGAACAAATGATATGCAAATTTATTATATATAGATATTTTCCAACTTTTCAATTAGGGACATAGACATACATCGTTTGTATGTATGCAACTCAGTTTAGAGAAAAATTTAATGGTTATTTTATTCATTTGTTTATTCACTATTACATATCCTAGGGCTTAGCTCTTCAACTTTATGTCCCGTCCCTCTCTATCTATGTCTATATAACAAAATTCAATAAATTTAGCGGCAAGAGACAAACAAATATAAAGGAAGTTTTGGATTTAATATCGAGAAAGACATTGGATGGTTCTGAGCTTACCAGGTAACCCAAATTTAACTTTGTTAAGTATGCATATATGGCGTTAAATCATGTCATGGAAAAAACATAATGCTCTTTCAGTAGTTCAAATTGCCTACTCCACGATTAATCAACTTTGCCTTTTCTCTTGAAATTTCCTACATCTTCTTCCTACAATTAATCTATGTTTCTTCTTTTCTCTCACTATCCAATTCCTCTTCATAAAATTAATTGCCCTATTTTGCCAATATAATCCATTGAAGTAATCGATAACCTTTACGCTTATATTGATTTGGCAGCTACTGGATAAAAAACTGTGCACTCAAATTTAAGGATGGACCATCACATGTATTCCATAATCATGTGCTCATCATTTGGATAGTCTACTTGCTTATTGCTTCCGATTTGGAGATGTCGCTATGTTGTTCAATACTCTTAGGTAATTTCCTCTTCTCTTACTTCTCTAATTGATTTGTTTCCATGTTCATCTACTCAATTTGCATAGTTTATTATTTTAGATGGGTAGTATTATTTTACTATATTTCCCTAAAATCGAAACATGTATCATGACCTAAATAAGTTCGTCTTCAAAGTTGCATGATCTGATTAGTTCAAATGAATTTTTATATGCTAAGGACATTCGGTTGCACTTTCGGAGTACTTTTGAATTAGTGAATTAATCTTAATTTCAATTTGCGTTTAGTGCTTTGTATTGTTGTTTCAGCTGACTTTATTACTAATCTTTCGGTGATTAGCAATAGAGTATATTGATTTTCTACAGCAATAAAACACCTTCAACATTATGTAGCCATTGAATTTGGTAGTCCTAATAGGTTTGGTGTTAGGAAGTGGACTGTTGTAAATTTTACTTGGTTATTTACTTGATATCATCAAATTATAAAGTGGAATTATAGTATGACGCTTTATCAGTAGTGGCGCTGCTAAAATTTACCATGTGAGACTATGTGTACTGTAATTAGTTAACCATTATTTATTAATTTCACTTGATAGATTATTTTAGATGACTATGGTAGGAGTAAAATGTGTATATTCCATATAGATTATAAAATTTCCCATGAATATCAACTAATGAAAACTATATTTTACTCGAAACGAAGAATGCGAGATAATGAATCCTGCTATTAAAATTAATTAGCTTCCCTAATGTCCTCCATTAAACTTTTGATCTGCATACTCATTATTTTAAGGTATTTACCAACCCTCATTTTTTTAAATTTTCATGTTTATATTGTCATAATCTGTTCACATTCATCAATCAAACAGCACTAAGTGGAATATTGTTTATCATTAATTATTGCCACAGATTAGTTTGTAATTTTGGACATGTATTTTTCCTTTTACTTTGTAATATAGTTTATTCTAAACATATTATACTAGGTGCTTAATGGATTCAAAATTAGGTGCATAACAATGATGGATAAAACTGTGGAGGCATTAATGACTGAGAATGAACCATGAAGCATAAATAAAGTTAGGTGGGTATGTTACATGTAATATGCACTTACTCTTCTTTTTCCTAAGCTAATAATTAATTACTAACTAATTATATTATTAATTTTTCTTACATATTCATGCACTAATGTTCAAACTTCTTCCCATAATATAAAACCTGTATTGTTTTTACGAATTCCTTTTAACACGGATGCGCATTCCAAAAAAAATTGGCAATAATTATTTTTGTTTTATATTTATAAAGTAATTGGATGCACTACACTTAATAAATCTTTTTACCTATGTGTAAAGAATTTGGGAATAGATAATGGATAAAACAAAAACAAAAAATCCTTATATGAATGTTCTTGCCATATGAAAAAAAATTGGTTTCTTAAATGTTTACATTTTGATATTCATAAAGGTGGATGTTTTCATTCATCATCATGATTACTATTATACTAATAATGACAAAATGTAGATTCTTTAATAGTATTTCTACTTTGGAATACACGTGATTTTGTACATTATGGTTTTTATTTTATGGCTTCTTTTCATCAACTAATCTAATTAGCTTCATTATTTTGTCAGTTTATTGCAAGAGCCCGTATTGGTTTTTACTAAAACAAAATTTTCATAAAGCTTTAATGGATGTGTGTTTTTTGTTTACTTTAAATACCTGTGGTATTTTGTTGCTACTATAATTCCATAGCAGCACCGATCCCTATTGTTTATTTGTGTCCATGCATATTTTTTAGGATTGATCAATTTATAGTTATGAGTATTCATAATCCGTTCTATTTTGTTAACAGTATTTTTCTCAATATTTTAAGTTATTGAAATTATGCAATCATATATTTTAGATTAGCATTTATGAAAATGATACCCAAAGTAGATAAGGCATAAATTGAGCAAGTTTTTTAAATAAGTTTACAAATAATGGCAAGTACCGTTAGTTTAGCATCTATTATGATCAACCTTTCTCTTTTCTTATGGGTAAGAACTATTGTTAATTAGGTAAATATTTCTTTAAATTTACATCAGTTATCATATGCACCATGTGCTTCAAAAATGCTATTAATAATATTGACTCATGAAAAAACAATATGGTAGTTTGTATATACTGAATATTTAACAAGTATGATATCTATAAGGAGCAACCAAAGTGAATTTATATTCAAATGTAGTTCTTGCTACATTGTCTGCTGTACATTATTCTATTTTTTTCCATTTATACAGTATTCTCTGTCTGCATTCCTAAAACATGTAAAAATGGTAGCTTTTATCTTGATTATTTCTTTCCATGGATATATTCTCATTTTCCTTCGTTATCCAGAAAGATGTGAAGAACATTTTCCCTATGTATGTAATATCATGGTGGTGATAAGGTCAATGGTTCATAACTGTAACGGCGATCAACTTCAATTTCTATGTATGTTGTTTCCTTTTGATATTGCATCATCTACAGTGTATAATTTAAAATGAAGATCAATTTACTTAATTATCAAACAGCTAATTACTATTCACTTCATATGGCTCAAATGTTAGGAATTATGATTGGAAACACCGTAAATATCATCCTCATACCACTCTATTAATATCTTTAATAATAGTTGTAATAGCTTTGGTGTCACACTTTTATTATCAAGGTGAACTACCAAAAATGCCACTCTATATATTATCAAATCTTAATCACTTAAAAATAGGATCTAATATTAACTTCTTTTACAAATTCAAACGCCCCTAAAAGTATGATCTAACAATTAAACACGCTTTACAAATTCAAAACGTTTCTAAAAATATAATACAAAATTAAACTTCCTTTACAAATTTAAAATAAAAAAATCCTTTACAAATCTAAATATGATATCTACTTTACTATTAAATTTAGGCACATGTAGATAAATCCTACCTATTCTACGATAATTCAATTTAAATGCCAAGTCAATTTTAGGTAATTTAGAATTGTATGATGGTTAAAATGAATTGCATGGTATAATATTCAGTTATATGGATGGATAACTTTACCGTTAAATTCAATCAATCTCTACTTGAAAGTTCCTTCTTTGTGATAATAGATAATTTAACTGTTTGATTATATTTCCAAATATTACAAGAGATAAAGGAAACAAGGTTTCATTTATAGTATACATATAATTTGCTTAACTAATTTATATTTAATTTACATTTTGTCACTCATATTTCATACATATTTGATGATTTTATGATTAAGAACTCAATCCAACGTCTCAAAGTCATAGAAATAATATTGACTTCCATTATTGCTTGAAGGGCAAGAATAACAACTATTATGCTCTTTTATCTGAGCATTTTATCCTCTATCTTCCTTAAAATACCTTAAAACTTTAAAATTTAACTAAAGGTGGCCATGTTAAAATAAGTAAGCGAGCAAATTAAATCTAGAATTCACGGTTTAGATTACATAAATTTTTATAGGCAACTTCTAAATATGATATCTACTTTACTATTAAATTTAAGCACACGTAGGTAAATCCTACCTGTTCTACTATCATTCAATTTAAATGCTGAGTCAATTTTAGGTAATTTATAATTGTATGATGGTTAAAATGAATTGCATGGTATAATATTCAGTTATATGAATGGATAACTTTACCATTAAATTCAGCCAATCTCTACTTTAAGGTTCCTACTGTTATGATAAGTTGATAATATAATTGTTTGGTTATCTTTTGTATGATTTGTTTAATTTAACAACCAAAATTAATTTGTATTTTTATTGGATCTCAATGTTTGGCTAACTGGTTTAAATTGAAATTTATTAAAAGTCTACATCGACAAAAGTCAATATGCTCCGCTTTATAATTCTGAAGAACATATAGAAATTCAAATTCTCTCTTTACTTTCTATACAAATGTGTGCATGCATGTTATTGTTATTATTTTTTTAATTTTTTGTGTGTATGTTCATGCAAATAATTTGAGTGTTTAAGTTTCTATGATAACATTCTGAAACAATACCAATGAGTACAATGAAAGTAATATGCGGTGCAAATAACAAAAATATTATGCTTATACTCACTCTGTTTAGTGCCATATCATTAAATTAGTTAATTTTGAATATTGATTATTTTTGCCTCTCAAAATAGCGGAGAGGTTTAATTTCATCGAACTAAAGAGGATCAACATTGATTGTTAATGGCATAAGGTGAAGTTTGATGTATCTTGGTTAGAGGTTATTGGGTATGTATTTGCAAGATGAAGATTCCCTTGGGCTATGGTAAGAAAATGAAATAAAGTTTGAATTTTATGCCTACAGTGGTAGGTTATTAATAGTTATCGTGTTTTTTTGTGGAGGTTGGTAAATTACTAGTGAACGTTTACTTTTTTAGCTTTGCTTGGATGACAAGGGGAATGGAGTTGCGGGGAGTATGTGATCTGGGATGAAAGGTTTTATCAGTAGAAAGAGAAAAAATAGAGTAGATGATCTTTGCACCAGTCGATTTTTTATTCTCCAATTGATTTATCATTAGTGATATTTTTTCTTCCACGTCCATCTATGTATTTTGTATTTTGTAAATTCTTAATCGGAGTAGGGAGTATGATATTTTAATCAAGAAAAACAAAACTATTTCATTAGAAATGCATAAATACTTGCCATACATGGTTTATAATGTGAAATTAATTTCAGAAATTCTGATATACCAAGTGATTGGATAAGAATTTTTAAATAGAATTAGATAAAAATAATAGGGGATTTCACTATTCCTTAAACAAATTATTGATGTAAATTTACAAGTATATTTTTTTTTCTCAAAATGAATTCTACATTTTTATTTACTTAGGAATTTATTTTCTAATTAGTTTTGAATTTTTTGTTGTAGGAGCTTTTGTTACTGAACATCTCATAAAGAGCCAGCTTGTTGATTTCAAAATAGTGATTTTTTTTCAGAAGTTTCCAATTATTTTAATTTCTCATTATTGATTTGTAATTTCTTTAGTACTTAAAGAGAGTAAGATTATATCATATTTTTGAATTGATGTGCACTTTGTCTAAAGTTTTCCCTTCTTTTTGCCCAAGGTATGTTAATGCAGTTTTACAATCTAAATCCTCCTACATATTTCTTTTGGTGATATATTACCTAGTTTGAGAGGATAAATTTATTTGCACAATTTTCAATATGTAAATTGTTTTGGTAACATTGTATAGTTGAGTAGTATTGATGTCAATATGGATTGTTTATGAATTTTATACATTGTATAAATGAGCAATATTGATAGCAATATGGGATATATGTAAATTTTATGAAATGTTGCATGTAATTTTATTAATCCCACTTGAAAGTGTAATGTCTAAGAGTTGTTAGATAGTTTTTGAGATAGGTTGTGTCCAAAAATAACTTGCTTATAACATCTACTGTTTTGTTCTACAATATTAAATAGTGTTGCTAAAATAAATTTAAGATGAGCCATATAAGAAAATGATTTCTCAGATATTTGGAAAACTAACTAATATAATCCACAACATGTTCAGTTTATCATTAACTAAACAGATTACACGTAGCAAAATAAAAAGTGAGACAACATCCAAGTGCATTGAGAGTTTGGATCATTTTCAAACATCAAATGTCTCATGTAATGGATAGTTTATATAGTTATTTATGTCTTTATGTCAAGCATAAAAATATGGAAATGCCAATATATTGCATTAACTACAATGAACAGAATGAATACAATGTCGGTTATAATATCTTTACATTATTTACCAAATGGATTGAAATAAAATGTTGAAGTTAGTCATCATCTTAGTACTATTCCCGTAATAATACAATTAAAATTTTATAATAATTACAAAATACATTGGCAACCTTTTAGATAAAGCCGTGTGCGTAGCATGGGTTTGCACTAATATATAAGTATTGGAGTGATTGATATTCCCACATTATATAGCGGACGAGACCCTATACGCTTCATATAATAGCGGATGACCCTATATACCGCGGTATACCCTTTGAAGTGGAATTGGTATTTTATTTTTTGACTAACATCTGTGGATGCAGGGAAAAACAGGTTGGAGAGATCCAACTGGATACCTCAAAAATATTTGTTGTTCATATATATGTTGATATATGATATGATGGATAAATTACTATGATTTCTGTGTGTATTGAATTTATTAAAAACTATAACAGCATGGAAATTGAATTTGGTATGTTTAAATACTATAAGTAATTATTTTGAAGCAAATAAAAAGAAGATTTTAAATGAGAAATGTCTAAACGGGAAATTGGGTTATTTTGGAATGAGAACTATATAATTAACTAGGTTATATTTAACTATTTGTAAATTGGGTTAAATAGAGATTTTAAATGAAATTATATATTAAGGATATTTGAAAGATTTGGAAGAGATATCGGAAACGTTAAATAGATTTGAAATAAAATGGAGTTTATTAAGGGAAGATTATAAAATGGAATTATAAATAGAATTTGTTTTATAAATAAATGGAAAACTCAAAGGAGTTTATAAATTTATAAATGGGGTTTATAAATAAGATGGGATGATATTAGTGGATATGTGGAAAATATAAGTTAATGATGCGGACTTATATCGAGTTATGCGAATTGTTTTGAAAGGAAATAGTTTAATATATTTCAAATATGAGAATGGTGATAAATTTGGATATGGTTGATGTAGGTTGGATCAAGAGAGATTTATAAAGTGAAAATGGTGAATATCGGATTTTCTTAAAAATATATTTTGTCGAGTAATTAAATTTTTTTCTAAATGGAATTTTAAAATCTACTATATAATGTAAACTATTATTTGAATTTAGAATATTCCAAAAGTTAGTTATTTTAACACTTAATATTTGTTGAAATAAGTTCTAATTTTATAAACCAACTTTTGTAAGCTAGTTAGTAGTTGGATATGAATTTTCAATGCTTTTAAGATGTTATTATTTTACTTTTACCTAAAACTATATTTTGAAAGTAAACCATTATTCTTATTTTATAGGCATATATATATATATATTAAATGATTTAAATTCAGTATAAGTCCTCTCGAGATGGGAAGCGAAGTTTTATTAAGATGGATAAGATGTTAGAAGAAGATCTTATAGTGGTATTATGGGAACATAAATAAATGAACTTCGGACAGTAAAATAAACTCATAAGGGAAGTAGAAGCGAAATTGGGATTTTAAATAAGCATAAATGGATTTGGAAATATTAAAGGAAATTGATTAAGGAATTCTGGGATTTATAGAATTCATGTGAAACGAGTTGGGAATTTACAAATAAAACTGTTAACGGTTTTGAGAAAAGAAATAGGAAATAAAAAGAAATATTTTCTAAATGTTGGGTTACTAATGAAGTGGGAAAATATTCTAAGTATTGGGCAAAGGTTAAAAATATGTTCTGTGAGAATACAAAGGGATTTGAAAACTATTTTCAAAGTGTTAAAATATGGATATGATATCTTAAGTATATACTTCGAGATAAATAATTTAGAGAATTATTTAAGGCCTGATGGTTGCTTGTGAATGTTATTTGATAGTTAAATAACCGACTATAAATATTGGCCAATGCACTGATCGTTTCGAAGAGACCGAGATTAGATTTAATTATCCGAAAACCACTTCGATACAGTTTGAACGTAGCGAATGAAGACCGTAAAGATGATGAAGACGGTGATTCGGTTTGTCCAGACCCAGGGCAAGTTGTATGGACGAATGCTACCAGACCATCGTCATTGAGGACGATGAGCATTCTAAATAAATATGTTCCGAAAAGGTAACGCTTAGCCTTAAGCCTCATCAACCGGGAATGGTGAAAACAGAGGAGGTGCAGCAAGGCTTAGTGGGTAGCATTCAATTAGGGTAAGATTTCCCCTGTCTAGATGTCCCTTTATTCATGGGCGGTTGCCGATCCCAACCGCGGGGTGATCTTACTCGGATTATCCAGTAAGGGGTAGCTCCGGTCTTGTTTTGTAGGGGATTGGGAGTGGTCCTCGTTACGTTGATCTAGACTAGGTACTATGATGGGCGGTACCCCGGTAGCCCTGCCATTGTATGGAACCCAATCTCCAATAAGCGCCCTTATGGTTTTGATTGTGCCACCCAACTATTGCAGGAACATGAGATGCAAACATTTCTGCTAGATTTTATTTACTTTCTATAGACACTATTATAATATCATAGGATTTGATAAAAATGTTTTGGTTATCATGAGGTAAATACCCGGCATATTTATTTAGGGCGTGGTCTTACGAGATACCTTGTTTTAAAGGATTTTTGAAAATATAATAATCCAATTGAGTGTGGTAATCTCACGCTAGTTTTCCAGACTGACTCGGGTGTTGTTTAATTATGATGCTCGGGTCAGATCGAGTTGAACAGATCCAGGATAATATGCTACGGAGCTAAAGAGGTGAGTTGAATGACAAAGGCGTATCTCCATACTTGAATTATTATTTTTGCTATGTAAGGACAAATAATAAGCTGTCCAAAGTGATGGATGATTGTTGTACTCTGATAGTATGTATACATAATAGTACAGATTCCTTCGTATTTAAAAGCTGTATTATATATTATATTTTGTACCGCTACGATTATGAGACTCTGATGTATCTTCTTCATCTACCACTTTCTTTTTTTACCCTAGTTACTCGCTCTTTCGTACACTTTAGGTTGAAAGAGAAAGAATTTTTATCAACTCAAGGGGTATGGAACTGTGGATCGCTACATTTATATGGTTTTACCAATAACGTACCATTGTTTTTTAAAAGTTTTACATTCAATGTCGTGTGCGTTGCACCGGTTCACACTCGTTCTACATTAAGGTCAAATATAATTGCATTCTTTTAATGCAGTTAAATTATAAAGTGCATTAATATTAAATAAAATTATTAAATGCAACCAAATTTATTGCTACAGCACATAAAGTTGTTATTACAAAATGTTGTTCAACTATAATTGTATTTTCTAAAAGCATTTGAATGTAACTATATTTTCTTGATGTAGTTAAATCATAACTATGTTTGAATAAAATTATCAAATATAACCAAAATTATTAATACATCACATAAATGCAATTAAATTAGTTCAAAAAATATTGTAAAATTATAATGCATTTTGTTAAAGTATTTAAATATAACTGCATTTCCTTAGTGCGGTTAAACTATAAATTGTACATGTGAATCGACCTTAAATTTTCACAGTAATTAATATTTGACAAAACGTCGATATGTCCTATTTCTACAAGGTTAATTAACAGATTACTATTTTGGTCATCTTTTAGCAATTTAAACATAATTAATGTTGCACCTTAACATCTATTTCTTAAAAATATATATTATGTTTATTTTCTAATATCACCCGTCAAATCGTGCATGTGGATGCAACATGAATATTAAGTAGGAAATCCCTCACTTTTTAATGTTGACATCAAAAAAAAAGTTGATGACAAACTAATTGATGGTGTGTGAAGTCAATGAATTTAGTAATAAGATAGGTAGTTAAGAGTCAAGTACTAATAAACTATCAAATGAAGCCAAAATTATTAATGCATCATATAAATGAAGTTAAATTGATTCAAAAGACGCTATTAAATTATAACTGCATTTTCTAAAAGAATTTTGATTTAACTACATATTCTTATGCAGTTAAATTATAACATAACTAAAATTGAATAAAATTGTCAAATGCAACCAAAATTATTACTACATCACATAAAATGCGGTTAAAAAAATTCGAATGCATTTATTACTACATAATTTAAAAACAAACTCATTTTGATTAGGTCAAGAGATAATATCTATATTGTCTTACATTAATCCAGTTAAAACAACCGTACAAAGAATTTTACTCATCTAAAATAAATGCAATCACATAAATGCAGGTATACAAAGCGGTAGCATAGATAACTATAATATCTAAATGTAGTTATAAGTACTATGTAAAATTAGGGTTTTCAAAATTTTATTTTTAAGTATCAACCACAGATATCATTGGAAAATTTATTAAATTTACGACTTAATGGTGATCTTAAATCTGATTAATCCATAAAAAGTTATCAAATTTTAAGATTTGAATTAAATGAGATGGTGGATGTTTTTATTTGTTTGGTGTGATGATAAAAGAGTATGGAATCTGACTTATAAAAAATTATGGAGAAGGATCCACTTTACATTTAAAATAACAAATAGGGACCCATAATTAATATCCAGCTTATTTAATGATTAAGTTAATGAGTAAAATATTAAAATATATTATATATGCATATAAAATAATATTTTCCTTTTGAAAAAATAATATTTTCAAATCGGCATACATATAATACTTTTAATAGTATATCAATTAATTATATATGCGGTTTTAAAACTAAAAAAATAAATCTTTATTTCGACTTTAGAAACTAAAAGAAACTTTTTTGCCAATATTATTGGCTCAATTGGTTGGTAGTTTAGACTATGAGATTAAAGATCACAAGTTCGATCCTTGGGATCGATACTTGTTGGCAATAATGAACCAAGTTCAAAAAAACATTTTATTTTAGATTTTATATATATATACATACACTTATGGGCATATATTTTTATCTTACATTTTTTTTGCTTGTTTCAAATAATAACAAAAAAAACTTGTTTTACTTTATGGAAAATTCAAGTATTTAAAAATTATAATATTTGAAAAAGCTAAATATATTATATTTAAGCGTAATCTGTATAGATTATAAAAAAAAATCTTAGGTCATGGCTTTGAAGTTTTTAGAAAAAATATTTTTATTTTTGAAAAAGTTATATTGTTTTAAAATTTAAAATTTTAATTATCGTGTGTGTGTATTTGTGTGTGTATATATATATAATACATTTATATATATTTGGATTATTAAATTGAAATAATTATTTTAAATATATGTTTATACACATGACATAAAAGTATATATTATAACATTTATATACATATATAACATTTAAATAACACTATATATATATATATATATATATATATATATATATATATATATCAATAAACTAATATTTGAATTAAAATAAACGTAATGTTAGTATTGGGTTATTTGAATGTGGATATAAATAGAAATGATTGTGTGTGTGTGTGTGTGTGTGTGTGCGCATATAACATCATCATTAAATTATGACATTAACCTATTTATTAACCATAATTCACAATAGTGAATTGCACAATAATGACATATGTTCATAATTTTATCCCTAAGTTAGATCATCGTGTTTAATATAGTTACAATGTATGTATCATGAATACAAACATATTATAACATCGAAATAAAAAATTAAAAGTAAAATCAAGTTAATAATAAAATATTATTATTAGATCACGGTAAACAAACATAAAATTTTGATATACAAATTAATCAAATTAAAATCATATCCCAAACTTTTTTTTTGCAACCGAGGAACCAGTTAAGTAAACCTAGGGAAGCCTGAACCCAGGCCCGCAATTAGACTCTAACTAAATTTAAGAGGGCCAAAATTTATTCCCACAAGAATTATGTGCCTTGATGGGATTGAACTATCGACCGTTCATGTGTTATTCCTGTGCCTTACCACTTGGCCACCCCAACGGATTCCATGTTAGAACCTCTGTTGTTGGATTTTAATGACAAAAGCCATACGATCATATCAAAGAATCTCTAAACCAACATATTGGTACATGATGGTCAAAAAGAAGCTTTGAATACAATCGGAGGCACAAAAACATCAAAGACCCAACGTAAAGAAAAAATTTTGTGAGAACCATATATTCTATGTCAATGTCTTAGATGAACTTATATAATCTCCCATGAGTGATATAAGCTGACACAGTTGCATCGGAAGGTTTTTAAATCACTCAAACTAAGTTTATAAGCAAGTGTTAACATTTACAGGAACTCAAACGTCTGGCGACATCCTTTAGCCATCGGTGTCACACGATTTTGAACTAGATCTTCTCTGAACAAGTTATTTTCAAAAATTAGATGTCCGTGGTCATTAATTTTTGAACTACTTGTTTTATGAAGAAATATTTTAAAAAAGTTAGATGTCTGAATTTTTGTAACAGCTATCTTTTGAAAAGACATGTCTCTTTTCTTTCACTGATTGCAGCTCTTTTCTCAATAGTTTTCTCTAATGAATTGCAACTTTTGAAGGAGACTTTTTGATACTTATAAATACATTACAATGGCTAGAGTTTAACGATATAATTTTCTTGTTTTTTATATTCCTCTTTATTTGAACTCTAGTGCTTTCAAAGTTCTAAATTTTATTTCAACATCACTAACAAATATTATGTAGTCTATGATGATCTGCATCCATAAAAACCCATGTGCTTTCACCTATTAAACTCAAAGAGGAGATTACAAGAAGATTGTAACATAAGTAAACATGCCGATAAAACATAGCATTGTCAAGTCAACGAACTCATATAAATGCCTATTCCTCTGGGATAAGCGATGGTGTTTGATTAGTGGAAATCCAAAGTAAAGCTTAAGGACTGGATGTAGCACAGGAGGTCTAAACTTGTATAAAAACTATGGCGTGATTGCTATTACTTTACTCTGATTTAATAAGTATTCTTCTTGGTTATACACTCACACACACATTTAAATTAGCCATACTATTGATCCTATGCATTTTATTTGGTATCAGAGCTAGAATTTTCATTAACTGTAACAAAGTTTTTGAAAAAATAAATAATATGGCAAGCACCTTTCTTGAAGGTCTATCTGCTGCATGCCCTCCACTTTTTACCGGCTCAAACAATGCATGTTGGTCAACATATGAGAATTTTTATGGAAACTAATGGTCTTGAGATTTGGCAAGCTACTCAAAATAGGTATAAAGCACCTTCTGCCAAAATGAATATCTGATCAAATGCTCAAAAAACCACAGCAACCAATAATGTAAAATCTATGAATATTTTATTTTGTTCTCATGATAAAAATGAATTTTCTAAAGTCATGCTTTGCGAAACTGCCTATGAGATTTGGCATGCGCTTTAAGTTACACATTAAGGGATAAGCAAAGTAAAACAAACTAAGATTTTACTTCTTAAAAAACTATTTTAATCATTTAAAATGAAAGCGAATGAGTTTATTGTGGATAAGTAAGCAAGAATTCAAACCATACAACGTGACCTTATGGGACTGGGATAAACATTTATTGACTTTGATCTTGTTACACATATTTTAAATTCCTTAATGTTTGAGTGGGAAGAAAAATTCTAGCAGTAAAAGAAGCCAATGGTCTCTTCTGACTCAAAGTTGAATAATTAATTGAAAATTTGATGTCGTATGAAGCAAACTTACAGGCAAGAAAAGAAGAAAATCAAGATAAAAAAGTATATCCTTTTAAGTTAACAGTGAAAACTTCGACTTAGATGAAGATGAGGTTGTGTTCGTGGCCAAAAGCTATAGTATATTTAAGAAATTCATGAAAACACAAAATGGTGGAAATTCAACTTCAATCAAGTGTTTCGAATGTGACAAATTCAGGCATATGAAGAAGGATTGTCCACAACTAAACAAGGAAAGGATGAAGAACAAATTTGAAAAGTTCGAGAAGAAAAGAAAAGATTTTCAAGTTACATGGGATGATTGAGACTCATCTTCTTTGGAGAGTGAGAGTGAATGACATAGAGCAAGCAAATGTTTGTTTCATGGCCACTAGCAAGGTAAATTCTGATCTCTCCTACAATGATATTCCAAAAATTGGTATTAAACTTGATAATAAACTAAGACTTTGAAAAAATTATATAAAGAAAATATAGGAAAACTAAATAGAGCTGAATCAAAAATTGGTATGTTTAAAGATGAAAAACGTATTTTAGAAGAAAAATTAGAAAATTCAGAAAAATCTTGCGAAAATTTAACTTCTCAAAATGTCGCTTGAATTGACAAAACAAAGGCAAGTAAAATTGAGAATGATAGACTTAGCAAAGAAGTTTGTGAACTAAAATCCAATTTAGACTTTTCTAAAAATGAAGTTTTAGAATCAAATCAAAAATTAGAGCAAATCATAAATAACGTTATAAATTTAACCAAGGAAAACAAAGCTTAGAAAATTTGATTAAAATTTCAAAACCATCTACGAAAAAAATGAACTTGGCTTTATGAAAGCAAAACAAATAAAATAATAGTAATAAGAATTATAGCACTTTGTACATGAAATTTAGGAAACCTAAAGGTAATTCTAAAACAAATATTTCAACTTCAAAAAGTGTGCTGCTAAAAATACCCATAAACCCTCTTCCTAATACCATAATTTTTTTAATAAAATTACCTACGTTCTAATACCATGTTTAGTTTTCACTTACCTCCACACCACCGAAATCCATGTTTCAACTCCCTTCCTAAACCCATCTCAATATATCACTACTAACTACCAAAACATAACCCCTAAAGGATCATAAAAATCAAAATTACTCGAATTCTAATCAGAACCTAACATAAATTCATAATCAGACACTAACGAAAATTTACCCCAACATACATATTAACTGATTAACATATAATTCGAAACAAAATCTGGAAAAGCGGATAATTTAATTTAAAAAAATAATACGTGAAGGAGAAGATGCTGATTTGCTTGGATAATGGCCTCATACCTTGATTTGGATATGAGTATATAAGAGTTTTTACAACACCACGAAATTGGTACTCTTCTGGTTGATTTTGGACGATTTTTCAATTTCTGTTTTGGAATTAAGAGTTTTTAAAGGAATTGTAGTTTTTAAGTTAAGCAAAAAATGAATGAGACGCGATGATGGTAGCCTATAGAGGACAACATGGTATTATTAAGTGAATATAATGTCAAGTAGTGGTATTTTCTAGTGTTGGTATTAAGAAGAAGGTTTATGGGCGCTATTAGTAACACACTTCTAATAATATGAAATTTTGAATTTCTAAAACAATTAACAAATTAATTAGACAAAAACATATAGATAACTTTCTAAAAGATGTTTACTATGGTTCTAACTACGTTTATAAAGGTCCCAAACCCTTGTAGGTATGGCTACCTTTGTTATGGGAATTCTAACTCGAGACCATACAAATCAAAACCCCAAGCCATAGTGGAAAACGAAAACGTGGTAAGAAGTGCAAAAACGACCAATCAATATCTCAATCCAATCCAAAATCAATCACAATCACCAAACAAGTAATAGAAAACCAAAGAAATAGCAATAAAATAAATCACACACTGATTTATAATGGTTCCACTAACGTTTTGTTAGGTACATCCACTTTGAGAGAGGGTCTTTATTAACACCAATGAGAAGAGTACAAGAGATTGATTACAATGATCAATGTTTAAATTGAATAGATTTATGGAGAAGAGAATTGAAGAAAACAATGTTTTGCTAAACCCTAGTTAATGAAGGATAAAATCTTTGATTAAACCCTTGCAGTATGCATGCTTTGAATCTTAAAATAGCTTTATAGTGAACCATCCTTCTTGGACAAATACCCGATTAGCCTCTTGAAGCCCTACAAGCAAATACACAAATCCTAGATCGAAAAAAAAATTACACCTTGTCGGACATCTTTCATAACCTCTTGAACGTCCATCGCAACTTTTGGGCTGCAGTAAACCTATTGTCAGACATCTGAGGATTTCTGTCAAACATATGATACAACTTTCAGCCTACGCATCTTTAAATCGCGGTAACTTAATCATCCAAACTCCGATTTGTGCATTTTTTTCACCGTTATCAAGCTATTCTTGACCTCTTCAATTCACTATATAGCGTCGTCAAAATTCAACACTCTACCTCGACACTATATCCATCTCCAACACCAAAAACCGATTAGTGCCAAACTATCACCACTTCTACCTTTAACCAAACAAGCTTGAATGCTTTCTTAAGGAGGTCCGAAAAAACCCCACCCACTAATGACGTGTTGAAAGCATCCAAATCCAAAACTTTCTCACCAAAAGACAAAAGTACTAAGAAGTGTAAACTAGTACTCACCAAGAAGATAGAACCACGGTCTCTCACCGATACTCTTCATCATCTATAACTAAGCTCCTCCCTCTACCGTGCCACCCAACGATATCTAGCACTTGCTCAAGCAAATCAAGTTCAAGCAGTGCTCGAACTTCCCAATCAGCAATGCTTTAGTGAACATTCCACCGCATTATCCTTTTTGTGCACTTCTTGAAGATATACTTGCTTATCTTCATCCATGCCTACTAAAAATGACTCTCTTACTTCAATATGCTTATTCCGTGAGCTAAATGCCAAATTCTCTACCAAGTGAATAACACTCTGGCTATCACATCAAACATCGATACTATCATGCTTGAATCCCAAGTTACAAACCAATCGCCTCAAATAAAGTGCCTCCTTTGCCACCTCCACCGCGGCTATCAACTCTGCTTCTGTAGTGGATAGAGCAACTACGGTCTGTAACCTCGATCTCCAACTTATGGTTGTACCACCAAGTGTGAAGACATATCTGGAAGTTGACTTTCTCTTATCCATATCACCGGCGTAGTCTGAATCACAATAACCAACCAACTTGCAATTCATCCGCTCATTACCGCGAAAAACAAGACCATGAGATGATGTACCTCTAAGGTGTCTCAATATAAGCTTCACATCTTTCCAATGCAATTTCTTCGGATTAGCCACATATCAACTAACCATCCCGATGGCATTTGCAATATTAGGCCTTGTACATAGCACAGCATACATTAAACTTCCAACTACACTAGCATATGGCACCTTCCATATAAGCCTTGTCTTTCCCAAAGATAGGCAATCCCTAACTCAAAAGCTTTATATGAAAAGGTAAAGGTGTATTTTACACCTTTGCGATCTCCATGCTAAACCGTCAAAGTACTTTCTCAATGTACTTATTTTGAATCAATTTCAACTCAAAACGCTTTCGATCCCTCTCTAGTTCCATGCCCAATATCCTCTTTGCTTCTCCAAGATACTTCATTTCGATTTCGATTTTAAACTCAGTTTTAACTTGTTGATTTTATTCATATCCTTAGAAGCAATGAGCATTCATCCACATACAAGTGTAAATACACCCGATAATCATTTCCCACCTCTTAAAATATACATAAGCATCCGTGATGCTTCTATTAAAACCATTTTCAAGCAGAAAATGATCTTGTATCATTGTCTAGGTGATTGCTTCAAACCATATAGTGATTTGTTTAACTAGCAAACTAAATTTTACTTACCATCTACAACAAAACCTTCTGTTTTCTCCATGTAGATGCCTTCATCCCAGCCACCATGCAAGAAGGCGGTTTTCACATCAAGTTGCTCCAACTCCAATGCATGAATAATAACTATAGCAAGTAATGTACGGATTGAAGTATGGTGCACAACCGGTGCAAATATCTCATCATACTCCTTTCCCTTCCTTTTTGTAAACCCCTTAGCCACTAGCCTAACTTTGTATCTCCCATCGTATTTCACCTTGTATGTCCATTTGCACCCAATAGCACATTTTCCTTTAAGAAGTGGAACCAAATCCCAAGTTTGATTCTTCAATAACGATTACATCTCTTCCTCCATGACATAAATCCAATTTGATCTATCACTCGAATCCACGACGTCATCAAGGTTCATCGGCTCATCCTGGACTAAGTATAGTCCAAATTATCACAAAACGTAAGATAGTTTCAATCACCATATCTATCGGGTGGCCTTAGAGTATGTTGATCCATCTGAGTAGCAATACTATCACCCAAACTCCTTTCGGCTCCACCTTGAACCGAATCCTCTCTAAAATCATGTACATCACCAACACTACTTGAGGAATCCTGTCGACTATGTGATGTTACATCATCCGCTTCCTCCTCACAAGCATCTCCAACTACTGTACTCCTTGGACGAAAAGTGGAAATAACTTCCTTCTCCTTTGATTCACCATGAATCAATTTCGGAACATCCGATGAGCTCTCATTCTCCTTGAAAAAACCCGAATCATCAAAAGTAACATGACGAGAATTCACAACCTTCTTCATTTGCATATAACAAGCAAAATCCACTTGAAAGCTCTAGGCGCAAGCTTATCATTTCCTGGATCATGCATATAAACCGGACTACCAAACATACGAAGATAACTCAATTCAATGCTCTTTCCCTTCCACGCTTCCTTTGGAATTTTGTTTCCAATAACGGAGCACTGAATTTGATTCATAATATGCACCCAAAGCTTCGGCTCAAAATCCCTGAGACAAAATCGATGTCAATCTCAAGCATCGAGCTTTCTCAAATAGAGTACGGTTCATCCTCTCCACAACACCATTAGACTGTGGATCTCCCAGTGTAGTAAAATGCCTATGAATACCATGATGCTTGCAAAACTCCAAGAACTCTCCAGAAACATACTCTCCGCCATTGTCGGATCTTAGAACCTTCAAAGACTTGCCATTCTCCTTCTCAACAAGAGCTTTCCATGCTTTGAACTTTGCAAATGCCTCCGACTTGGCCTTCATTACATACACCCATACCTTTCGAGAAAAATCATCTACGAAAAAAATATAATAGCAAGCTCCCACAAAGAAGCTACTTGTGCAGGTCCCCAAACATCCGTGTGAACATACTCGATAACCCTTCTCGAATAATGTTTTTATTCACCAAATGACACTTTAGTTTTCTTTCCCATGAAATATTCCTTGCAAAACTCAAGCTTGTTGAAACTCTCTCCATTGTTCATCTCCCTCTTCCAAAGAATATCCAAACTTCTCTCTGATACATGACCTAACCTCAAATGCCACAACCTAGCCGCATCCAAGCCGCGGGAACTATCAACTCCCACACAAGTTTCACCTTCAATAGTCACTCCTTGAAGAAACTAAACACCATGTGTCCTAGCACCCTTCATCACCACATGCGAACCCTTCGAAACCCACAAGCCACCACTCTCAATAATGATCCTTACATCCTAAAGAATCCAGCTGCCCCAAAGAGATAAGAGAGTTCCGAAGTCCTAGAACATAGTGTACATTAGTGAGAGTATGAACCACTCCGTCAAACATGCGAATTTGCACATAACTAATGCCCTTCAACTTATTTATAGCACCATTACCCATAACAATTGAATTTACTTCTTTGTTGATAAAAGAAGAAAAACAATTCCTATTCGACGTCGTATGATAAGACGCTCGCTACCTGAAACATCTAATGCTACCGCCCACAAAACATCTATGTCTCCCTCACCAACTCCACTCTCCGCTGCTATAATGAAGATGCTACCTCCTTCTTTGCCTTCTCCTTGTTCGGACACTAGTTCTTTCAATGACCAGGTTTCTTACAAATAAAGAATTTTCCATTTCTTTCCTTTGACTTTCCTCTCCAACAGGGCTTTCTTGATCTAGAACGCCCCCGGTTCCCTTTCTTCTCGTATCTCTCCTTCTCCACAAATAAACCATGACAACTGCTAGCACCACTACTTCCATCACCCAACTCCTTCATTTGATCATGAAACTTCTCACTAAGAAGACCCATTTTGACATCATTTAGAGTCAAAGTATTCTAGCTATAGATTAAACTATTTGAAAAACCTGTATAACGGTCTGGCAACGAACACAACAATATCATCGCCTTTTGTTTTTCCTCAACCTTCAAATCTACTGCCTTCATCTTCATTAGAAAATCATTAAAGATATTCAAGTGCGCCTTTAGCGAAGTACCCTCCTTCATCTTATAGGTGAAGAACATTCGCAACAAAATCAAATGATTAGTTAGTGACTTCTTCATATACAACTCCTCCAACTTGTACCATATACCCTAAACGGTAGTCTCACCACTTATTTTGGAGATAACATTATCCCCCATAGAAAGTTGAAGTGCAGTGAGTGCCCACTCTTCTATATCTTCTCTCTCAACATTCGAGATGTCCGCGCACAACAAATGTGTATCAAACACTAACCGATGTACTCGATTCCGTCTTAGAACCTCTATCATCTTCCATTGCCCTTTTTTAAAATTATTATTGTATCCACTTGTCTATAACCAATAATGATCCCGAAGCCGCGTATGATCCACGTACATATGGCGTTACACCACTTGGACTAACCATTAAGGACTGCCTGAGGTATTATCCAATTCTGCCATTTGCACAACCACCTACCAACCACAAAGCTCTGATCTAAATGTTATGGGAATTCTAACTCGAGACTACTCAAATCAAAACCCCAAAGTACAACGGAAAAGATATCGTGGTAAGAAGTGTAAAAATAACCAATCCAAATCTTAATTCAATATAAAATCAATCACAATAACCAAACAAGTAATAGAAAACCAAAGCAATAGCGATAAAATAAATCACACGCTGACTTATAATGGTTCCACTAATGTCTTATTAGTGTACATCCACTTTAAGAGAGAGCCTTTATTAATACCAAAGAGAAGAGTACAAGAGATTGATTACAATGATCAACATGATTTGTGGAGAAGATAATTGAAGAAAACTAGGTTTTGCTAAATCCTAGTTAGTAGAGGATAAAACCCTTAATTAAAACCTTGCAATTTCCATGCTTTGAATCCTAAAAATAGCATATATATTGAACCATCCTTCCTTGACAAATACTCGATTTACCCTTTAAAGCCCTAAAAGGAAACATACAAATTCTGGGCCGAAAAAGCAAAATTGCATCAAGTCAAACATTTGTCACAACCTCTTAGATGTCTGTCGCAACTTTCGGCTGTAGTAAACCTGTTGTCAGATGTCTGGGGATTCCTGTCAGATTCTTGTCAGACGTCTAACACAACTTTCAGCGTATGCATCTTCAAATCACGATAACTTGAGCATCCGAGCTCCGATTCGCGTGCCATTTTGTAACATTCCTGAAAATTCATTAAGTTTAATTTGGCAATTAAATTAATTTTTGAAAATAAATTGTGAATTAATTAGAAAATTTTCTAGGATAAATAAATAAATAATTTGATTATAAATAGAAATTTATATTAGAAATTTAAGGATAAGTGATTTATAAAATAAATATTGAGTTTCAAAATATAATGTATTAAAAAAAATAAAAATAGAATATAAAAGCTTGAGATTAATAAAATGATAGTAAAAGTTGTTTTCTAAATTTTTAATTATATTAATATTTGGAAGTGGTTAAAAAGAAAAAAATTAGTGTACTCATTTTTGAAATATTATTCTTAAGTCAAATTCCCTCAAATAAATAAATTTAACTATTGTTAATATAAAATCAAAATATTTAAAAGTCATTCTTTTCTTTTTATAAAAGATTGTACAAAAATAAATAAATAAAAATATGTATGAATGTAAATTGTGTAGATATAACTTTTTTCTAAATAAATGTATGGATATGAATATATATATAAATGTACATAAGTGGTTATAATTCAATTTGAATTGGAATTTAAAATAAATGTTAACATACATAATAGAGATAAGCAAAGCAAATCAACATGCATAGATCTCATAATCATTTCTTCTTACAAATGGCATTCACCATAATAAATTGAATCAAATAATAAGATTAAAAAAATTTAGAAACTTTTCATTTCCCCACAAATTCCATCAATTGATATCTCATCAAATCTGAAAAGCAACAGTAAACAACAGATTTGAGAATCTCAAATCTCAACATTCAAGAAATCAAAATATACAAAACCAGGAAATAAAAGTAAAGTGCAAACAAGAATCAAAAAAATCAAAGCTACAATCTGCAGCAATATCTCAAACAATAGGATATAAATCAAATCTGAAAGTAAAGATTTTTCAACAGCATCAGTTTCAACAAGTAGAAGTTCCAGGCTCGGGTTCCTCTTTGATCATCATCTCAGTATGAATTCACAGCAAAGAAAAGTTCAATTCATCAATATTAACCAAATCAAAGATCTGAATCAAATATGCAAATTGAAGTCAACATTGTTGAGCAATGCAGAGCTTCAGTTTTAAAAACAAAAAAAAACAAAAAAGGGCAGATCAGAGTTCACAAATCTGAAAGTATACAAGTTCAAAACTTCAACAAGTTTCAGATGTCAAAAGCTTTTACCTAGGATAGCTTCAGTTTGTTAAGTGCAGTTGGTTTCTTAAATAATTTAAGGCAAGTCACTTCCTTTTTGAGAATTGAATTTTGAGTTGTGAATCAATAATAAAAATAAAGATTTAAACAATCTTATCCATCAGTTACAGAAAGAAATTCAAGGCAAATGTAGATCTGAAGTCTGCAGCTTTGAAAATAAATCAAGTTTGAAGCTTTAAACAAATTCAAACCGTAAGTAAATAAATTCTATTGTTTGTCATTGATGAAGTAAACAAGTAAATAAACAGGAGTTTGAGCAAAGTTTTGAATTTACAAACTTCTGCAGATCTAATCTTTAAAAGATTGAAGAAAAAAAATATAGTTCAGGCTCAAAAGAAATTCCTCTCTGCATCTGTTCTACTCTGTGCAACAAAATCTTGTGAGCAAACCCGTGAACCCTCTTTTATCTTAATGCTCATTGAAATATGATCTGGAGTTTTCTTAAATAATTATGTGGGTATGCTTGCATGTCGGTAAACATCTGTGGATTGAAGTAGACATGTCTGTGTTCATACATGTAATTCCCTGTTCTCCTACAAGCTTTAAAAGCATGACCAAAAATCAATCCTTTCTTCCCTGATTTTCTATAGGATATGAGTTATAAACAAATTATGTTATAATAACAGGATATAAGTTTAGGTGAAAATACTTTAGGTGAAAATTTAAAGAAATTTTTACTGCAGATAAAATTTACAGTATATTTTAAAACTGTAAGTAGACCTTTTCTATAAAGTCTAAGTTATTTGGCCAGTTGCATGTGATAATGCTTGAAATTTTGTTGAGTAGTATGCTTTACATCTTTGTTCAGAGACGACTTCATGTATATATGTATGTTAATACTGATATGCATATCTGTGTACCTATATACAGGTCTCTGTTTAATTGACAGATCAACAAAATTACGAGGAAAAAATTCGTACCTTAATATGCAAGCAGTTTTAAGTTATAATGTTTAAAGGGAAACTGTTAGAAATAGTCAGATTCACATTTTAAAAATAATTCTAGATAACTTTAACTTGCAGAGATTCTGGCATATGAAAATGTCAGTAATAACCAACAAAGAAAAAAAATCAAATGATTTAATTTCGAATTTCGATCATATAAACAGATTTGCATTTCAAATTTATGATTTTTGATAATCACTTTAAGATTTTTAAATTTATATTCGTGGAGAAATTTGGGTTTGAATGGAATAAGCAAATTCGTCAATTTCCGTTGATTGGCAAATTTATATTCGTCGAGATCATGATGGGAGGTAGCTTGCGTGTCGTAGATTGGTGGAAAAATGGAGCTACATTTTTTTGATGACTAGATTGGTCGTGGAGCGATGATTTAGGGTTTAACGGTATGTTTTGGTTGTTGACATTCTTGAACAAATTTCGTCGTCGACACTGCGATGCAGGCGATCGCACCTGGGGGGTCCAGTTCGTGGTGGGTCGAAGCGCCTTCGACCAGGTTGGCGTGGGTGATGGTGGTGTGTAGCGGCGAGGCGGAGGGGTTTTCAGATGAAGCGTGTGGTTCTAGGAAGTGATATTGGGTTCGAATTTGGCTCGATTTTGATTTCGAGTTCAATTCAACGTTCTGGGTGATAGTGGATGATGTCGAGGTCGTTTTCGACTTGTCGAAGACCAGAAGAATGGACGGAGGAGGGTGGCACATCGGTGCACATGCACGCGTAAGAAGTGTGTATCTGGAAAACGAGCATGGTTTGGGGAAGAAGATGGTAAACTCGAAGCCAAGCATGGGGATTTGATTAGTTTACCCGAAGCAGGAATAGGGTGCAGAGCGAAAATACTTAGTAAATTTTTTAGGTTGGACTGTTGGGGGGGCTCTCGGGTAAAATTGGAAAAAACTCGAAGTGACACTCGAGTATATTGGGTTTTGGCACGGGGATACTCGGGTTTGCCTGAAAACTTTTATATTCCAGTTTTTTATAAACTTTAATAAATTTGTTTGATGAATCCTGAAACTATTCCTCCTTATCAGTGATGATTTATTTATTTATTAGAAAGTATAAATTAAAAGTTTTAAAATGAAGGATTTTAAAAACAATTAAGTTTTAAATTTAAACATTTGTAACAAGTTATTTTAAATGATACCAAATGTAACGACCCTGACTCGACCTTCGAAAATCGGCACCGAATACGACACTCGTATTCAAATGCCGCAGATCCAAACGTCGAATCTGGTTCGCCGGGGCTTATAACACATTAAGTACAACACAGCGGAAGAAAATAGAAATAACAGATATCATATACAATATTGGATACAATAACTGATACAACATGGATGGTACAACAGAATGTTACAATAGAAAGATACAATAGACATCAACACTATCAGAGATACAAAGAATAGCAGCGGAAAGATAACGTCTTCAAATGCCAAACTCCAAGGACTCCACCTCCAATCCAAAGCTAGCTCGGCAAAAACGATCCACAAATCCAAAAGGCTAACGAATCAACTCCTACTATAGATTATCTGAAAAACCCAACTCTAGACTGCCCGTGTGGAAAATAGTGGGCACCCAGAGTTTAGGAAAGGAACAATAAACTCCAGGTCAGTCATGGGACTGGTGTGAGCAAACAAAAACATTTGGTCTTTTAAAACAACAAAAGAATTTAAATTTGAAATCTGCAATGCTTTTTAGAAAATGAAACTACCATAAGGCCTCCCGCCACACACACAATGCAAACGCAGAATTGGAGGAGATTTCTCCTTATGATAGTCAAACATGCTTAATACGAGAAAAATTCTTTGATATTATTACTATAAGTGCACAGTGTGGAAAAACCATTTCGAAAGTATAATAGTAATCCTAGCCAGCATAGACATTTCGAATTATGCCTACTATAGCTACCATCCAAACAGTGGGGCGCCACCATAAGTAGATGGCAGGTAATACAACTAAAACCGTACAAGGCGCGTATTGGATGAATGGATTTCCAACAAATGGTCAGGCTAAGGAACTTCCTATTGCCACATGGGAACGCCTCTGGCGGGACGCCCCGAGAACCAACCTGTTCTCTGCTAACACAAGGCCGGCTACCCCCTTCCCGGGGAATAAAACCTGAGATATGCCACCCCCGTTCCTTTGGGACCTTTATCCGAGAGCTCTCCAACAACAACATCACACAGTAATAATAATAGTGTGTCCACATGAGTAAGTATCTGGGCTCCATACCATGATACTACCCTTTTCCAAAAGGAATGGTCATACCCTAGGGGAGCTACCCCTGAAACCTTGCCGCATCTTTCCTGTTTCGACCATTACCGGTTTGTGAGGCTCGATGAGGTCTCGACCACAAAGCTACGCTTTTCACAAGCCATGCTTTGATCAACCAATGATCAACAAATGATCATCAATCACACAGCAGCACTTAGCATGCCACACTACCAAATTGGGAGTATATCGCTGATAACCTTCAACTACATAACCTCTGAGCTCGTACGTCTCAGAGAAGGGTGTTAAGCTAAGAGAATGAATTCTCCGCCACCAACAGATATGTATTTGAAAGGATCTGCTTTACATCTCAAAGTGTAGTGTCGGACACACAACCATACAAGTCTGCTCCGGGCTCGAACAGAACCGAAGGCACTTCCGAAGAAGCCCTTGCAATCCGGGTATCCACAATCCCGATCGGACTTCCCATCACTTAGGGAATCTCTATACCGTAGCTACTCAGTGCAGAGACAATCGATAGGTCATCCTATCGTTCTCGCAAATACCCGGTCTTCACCACCGGTCTTCAAATGCTATCCATAACGACGTATCATTATTCAGAATGGGTTATATGACACAAGGTCCTCTCCCGGCTAAACCGAATAACGAGCGCAAAATTTTAAAAACATATGGATATGGATTTCAGTTAAGTCACAACTTGAAAGTCAAAACTATTTCAAATGGTTTACACAAATTTCCATTTCAAATCTTTAACCAAAAAGATTTATTTCACAAAGTTCACTTAGTTTCACAAAGATCCATTTCACGGATTTCAAAACAATTTCCATTTCAAGTGGATTAATCCATTTAATCTTTAAATCAAAGATTTAACCCATAGCTCTCAAAAAAAAATCGTTTCCAAAGGTTCATTCATAACTTGGAAAACGGTTTTTTTTTCAATTCAAACTTGATATTCCTATAATACCAATTTGGAAATTCATTTCTTATATGAAAGCTTTTATCATTTGAAAACAAACAGTTTTCATCTTGGAAAACCAAACATTTAAATTATACAAATTTCTCAAACTTGGGTTAAATTTAATTCTCAAAACGACACTTTTAAAATTGGTTTAAAAACCCATATAAACTTGTATGACCCTTTACTTCATAAATTCTCAAAATAGAATTTAATTTCAAATTTTGAATTCAATTTTAAATTGAATTATTAAGTTTCAAAACTTTATTAAGTTATTCAAAATAACTTTTATTATAGAAATTCTTTCCCAAAAGCTTTTCATTTTAAAACCCGATCCATTTTCAAAATCATTTAGATTTAAAAATTCAATTTTACAACTATTTCAAAAATCTATGACTTAACCAATTTCCACGTGCAATCCATATTTGTGTGTGTATAGTGTGGTCAGGGGGTTTTACACACAATAGTGCACAACATCAATCATAAGAATATCGATAAGCGGTATAACTCATAACGCTTATCTTCATTCACAGATTCATGGATAAAGTAATATAATCAATCACAAAGATTTACTAATATGATTCGATGTGGGTTTTGGATAACCAATTAGAATCCGACTCCCTGTCGCATCGAAATCTGAATGTCATTTACGGGTCAAAGGGTTTGCATATTGATATAACAATATATTCATCACAAATAAAACAACTCATCACAGAACATTTCAAAGCATCACATCACATATCAAATATATCAATCCGTCACATAGCATCCAATAGCAATCAAACCTCTACAACTAAGATGAATAATTTGGGTGGTTTTTAAATTTATCAACCACATGATTTTTTTTCATTAATAATTCTTAATCGATGATTAATCACCCTTATTAATTAAATCATCTCTAAATTAATTAAATCTAAATAAATTGACCTTTAATTAATTAAATCTAAATTTGTTATTCCTTAATTAACTTCTTTAATTAATATACCTTTAATTATTGATTGATTAAATCTTAATTTTAATTAATTACCCTTTAAAAAAAATCTCATCAATTAATCCTCCTTTAAACAAAAACCTTTTAATTTCCTTTGTTAATAACCCATCATTAATTATTTAAGAACTTGATTAATTAAAAGATAAAACATTCTATCTTAATGAAGTAATTTACCTTGTTTAATAATCTTGTAATTAACCACCTTAACTTAAACTATTAAGTAGAATTAAAGATTCAAAACTCTTCATTCTTTAATAAATTAAAATGATTAATAAATTAATTCTTAATTTATTATGATTCCTTAATCACTTTCATAAATTGATTTAGTTTTAATTGATTAATTATTTTTCAAATTAATTACCTTTATTAATTTATCACATTAATTATTCTTTATATTAATTAACTCTCCTTAATATTATAAAGTTTATTTAAAACAAACTTTCCCAAAATATAAGTTACGTATGATTTAAGCATTTTGAAAAACTTGAAACTTTGATTTGCTTTTTAATTTCAAAACCAGTCCACTACTCAAATCCAACACGAGACATGATTCCACAAACCCCGGGCAATTACAACCTTTCCTCGAGCCAAACTTCGGGCCTCCCCTATACTTCATCTGCTTCGAGTCGTTCATGCGAGAAACTCGAGCACTAACGCGACTCATTTGTTTTCCTTCTCAAAACTTCATCTCCCCAGATATACAAATATACGCGTGCACCTGCACACGAAGCCCCAACACCTCTGGCTACTACCGTGATGCCCAGCAAGTCGGCAACGACGTCCCCACACCATCGAGCTTCACGACAACCTCGAACGAATCATCAAAACGAATCGAGCTTTCAGCTGCAACCCGAGACCCAAACCTCATCAGCAAAACTCTCGTATCGCAGTGCTCCGACCATCTTACCCTCTGAAACCACCGCCGCACCTCCACAACCCTTCCACGAAGCCGCCACCAGAACGCGGTGCAACTCGATCAACCAGAAAGTCACTACCGATCCAAACTCTCATCTCAACCAAAATTAGGGTTACACGAGAAAATTCATTACCGCCGACAGCTCAAAGCTCTAACCACCATCAGGACAATTTTTTCCAAGCCTCTGATCCTCGATGCAACTCCACGCGAAACCCCGACACCCCCAGTAGCGTTGACCACCGGAATCTCCTCAAAACCCAATTTCTGCTTAACCCGGAATTTCTCACAAAATTTTCAATTAGAAATTATGATCTTTGTTTTAAAATCGTATTTTCCCAAATCAATTCAAGCTATAAACATGAATCAAGTAATCTCAACATCTGGTTTATCATGTTGTTTTGCTTACTGCTGTATTTCTTGATTTTTCCAGATAGTGTATGAACAATCATACTAAAAAATGTTTTTTTAAATCTCAGTTTAAGCTTAAACAAGGATAACTTGTTTTGAAAATCCTAAGTCTACAAGAAATTTATAGAGGAGAGATGAATTTATGTTAGATGCCCATGCCTGTTACTCAAACAGAGGTCAAAAAAAATGACATGCACGGTCATTCATTTTTATAAATGCATGCAACATATTCACACTATTATTCCAACATAATTCATAACATATACCACTCCAAACATCAATAAGTATAGTAGAGTTAAGGGGGTTTGCTCACCTCAGGATGAAGAACAGAGGACCAGAGCTTTAAATGTTGATTTTTTTTTGTTTTCTGAGTTTGAATTTTTCCTGACTTGAAACTGTTTTGCCTGTGATTTTTTTGTTTTATTTGCTGCTTTTTGATTCCAGTTTTTTTTTCTTTGCTTCCCTTTTGATTTTCTTCCTGAATCTGCTACATCCTATTTGATGCATTGTTGTGATCTTTTTCCAGTTTGATCTTGAGATGATCTACAGATTTTTGAACTTGCATTTGCTTTGAATCTTGAAATGATCTCCAGCTGAAGAATTTGCATTTTCGACCAGGTTTGCATTTGAAACTGAAGTGTTGTTTCCAGGTTTTGTTTTTGAATTACATTTTCTGTTTCTTTTTAGATTTGGAGTTGCTATGTTTTTCCAGATCTTTGTAATTTGCTTTGGGAATCACTGCCTTTTTCCAGGTTGCATTGATCAAGTTTTGATTTCTTTTATCTTGAAATTTTTGAACTGAAGATAACTTGACTTAGATATTCTCATTCTACTTATCTTTTTTGATCTTTACCTCAGATTTGAGATCTCTTGTTACTGTATACTTTTCAGATTTGCTGAAAAGTTTAATAATTGCACATGGGGAAGTGAAGAGTTTATTATATTTTTTTAATTTTTATTTTGTATTTAATTATTTAATCCAATTAAATATAGTGAATGCCATTTGTTTATTTGTTTTAACACTTGTTATTGTTTTGACCTTACAAATTTACAAATATCATATATTCATCCTTATATGTTTATATTTTACAAACCAAATTTTATTCCAAAGGATATGTTCATTTTAATTATTATTATTTTCAATTTAGCTTTACAACCATTTTTGTCAAATCTTATTTAAATTGAAGCTATTATACAAAAAAAAATGTTTATCTATATACATTAATTCCAAAATATAACTTTTATATATATACATATATATATATATATATTATTCATTTCTCTATATTCAAATCAAACTTATTTTTAAGATTCAAATTCACAATTCAATTTACAATCAATTTGTATTTATAAGTAAATAAACAAACAAATATCTCATTTAAATTTGGAAAAATCAAATTAATTTATAACTTAATCCTAAAATTCAATTTAATTACCAATTAAATTTGACTCAAAAATCGGGATCGTTACAGATTCCCCCCCTTAAATAAATTTCATCCTCGAAATTTGCAAGGAAGACGAGAAAAAAATAGATGAAAGATAGAGAAATATCTTTCCAAGTCAAACGGGATATCAATTCTGCATTTGGCTTACCAAATAAGAATATCAACAATATGAGAACAAACTCATATAATATTACACAAGATATTTGGGTCCACTGGTCTACGAATATGTAAGGGCATTAATTAGTTCGAAGGATAACTAATCGTTTGTAGAATATATCGGATCCCATAGAATAGATAGATGGATTCAATCTTCTACAGTTTCTCAAACACTAGATATGGATTCCAAACTTAAGTCGGATTACCTCAAAGTATACATCAACTTGTCCCTCTTTGGACTTTGATATACACACGAAATTACAATAGAATTTCAAATTGGTTTTAATCAATATTGTTTTATTGGTACAATTCAAATTTAGTTTCATATTAGTTAACCAATTTACTTAATTAAAAATTTCCAACTTTATTAAATTTTCAAATTCCATAGAGTTGAAAAGCTAATAAGAAACCGATGAAGATACAAAGTAAGGATGGTTGCAAAGCCTACCGGTCGCCATTGCCTCGTGCCGTTAGAATTGGTATCAGAGCTGAAGGTTAAAACTTTAGCTCAGGAGTATAACCATTAAGTAGCTCATTAGAGATAGGGTGAACTATACCATAGAATGAGTATATCCCTAAGATATCCGTTCGAATGCCTCAGTAAATTCTCTTACTATCCACTGATAGTAAGTATGAGTGCGAGAAGAGGACGAGATAGGGGACAGGGGAATACCACTACCAATGGTCAATACCCCGCAATGGCGGAAACAACTTTTCTCTATCAATCTCCTTTGATTCGATTTCGTATTCTTTTGATTGCTTCGTAGCTGCTCTAGAAAGAAGTTTCGGTGTGATGATGGCCCTACGAATCGTTGCAGGAAAATTCTTACTTCATATCTTCATCGGTTTCTTATCAGCTTTTCGTTCTAAACTCTAATGAATTTGAAGACTTAAATTAAATAAATTGAAAATTTTAAATTGAGTTAAATTGGTTAATAGAATGTAAAGCTAAATTTGAATTGTATAAATAAAACGATATCGATTAAAACCAAATTTAAAATTGTAATTTCGTGTGTATATCAAAGTCTATATACTTTGGAGTATTCCGGCTTGAATTTGGTATCCATATCTAGCATTTGGGAATTGTTGAAAATTAAGTCCATCTATATTTTCTCTGGGATCCGATATATTTTACGAACGATTAGTTATCCTTCGAACTAATCAATGCCCTTGCATATTCGTAGACCGGTGAGCCCGAGTATCTTGTGAAATAATTGTTTGAGGTTGTTCTCATATTGTCGATATTCTGATTTGGTAAGCCGAATGCAGAATAAATATTTTGATCTGATCTGATCAATCGTTTCTCTATCTATCATCTATTCTTTCTCGTCTTCCTTGCAATTTCGAGGACGAAATTCTTTTAAGGGGGGAAATCTGTAACATTCCTGAAAATTCATTAAGTTTAATTTGGCAATTAAATTAATTTTTGAAAATAAATTGTGAATTAATTAGAAAATTTTCTAGGATAAATAAATAAATAATTTGATTATAAATAGAAATTTATATTAGAAATTTAAGGATAAGTGATTTATAAAATAAAAATTGAGTTTCAAAATATAATGTATTAAAAAGAATAAAAATAGAATTTAAAAGCTTGAGATTAATAAAATGATAGTAAAAGTTGTTTACTAAATTTTTAATTATATTAATATTTGGAAGTGGTTAAAAAGAAAAAAATTAGTGTACTCATTTTTGAAATATTATTCTTAATTCAAATTCCCTCAAATAAATAAATTTAACTATTGTTAATATAAAATCAAAATATTTAAAAGTCATTCTTTTCTTTTTATAAAAGATTGTACAAAAATAAATAAATAAATAAAAATATGTATGAATGTAAATTGTGTAGATATAACTTTTTTCTAAATAAATGTATGGATATGAATATATATATAAATGTGCATAAGTGGTTATAATTCAATTTGAATTGGAATTTAAAATAAATGTTAACATACATAATAGAGATAAGCAAAGCAAATCAACATGCATAGATCTCATAATCATTTCTTCTTACAAATGGCATTCACCATAATAAATTGAATCAAATAATAAGATTAAAAAAATTTAGAAACTTTTCATTTCCCCACAAATGCCATCAATTGATATCTCATCAAATCTGAAAAGCAACAGTAAACAACAGATTTGAGAATCTCAAATCTCAACATTCAAGAAATCAAAATATACAAAACCAGGAAATAAAAGTAAAGTGCAAACAAGAATCAAAAAAATCAAAGCTACAACCTGAAGCAATATCTCAAACAATAGGATATAAATCAAATCTGAAAGTAAAGATTTTTCAACAGCATCAGTTTCAACAAGTAGAAGTTCCAGGCTCGGGTTCCTCTTTGATCATCATCTCAGTATGAATTCACAGCAAAGAAAAGTTCAATTCATCAATATTAACCAAATCAAAGATCTGAATCAAGTATGCAAATTGAAGTCAACATTGTTGAGCAATGCAGAGCTTCAGTTTAAAAAAAAAAGGCAAATCAGAGTTAACAAATCTGAAAGCATACAAGTTCAAAACTACAACAAGTTTCAGATGTCAAAAGCTTTTACCTGGGATAGCTTCAGTTTGTTAAGTGCAGTTGGTTTCTGAAATAATTTAAGGCAAGTCACTTCCTTTTTGAGAATTGAATTTTGAGTTGTGAATCAATAATAAAAATAAAGATTTAAACAATCTTATCCATTAGTTACAGAAAGAAATTCAAGGCAAATGTAGATCTGAAGTCTGCAGCTTTGAAAATAAATCAAGTTTGAAGCTTTAAACAAATTCAAACTGTAAGTAAATAAATTCTATTGTTTGTCATTGATGAAGTAAACAAGTAAATAAACAGGAGTTTGAGCAAAGTTTTGAATTTACAAACTTCTGCAGATCTAATCTTTAAAAGATTGAAGAAAAAAAATATAGTTCAGGCTCAAAAGAAATTCCTCTCTGCCTTTGTTCTTCTCTGTGCAACAAAATCTTGTGAGCAAACCCTTGAACCCTCTTTTATCTTAATGCTCATTGAAATATGGTCTGGATTTTTCTTAAATAATTATGTGGGTATGCTTGCATGTCGGTAAACATCTGTGGATTGAAGTAGACATGTCTGTGTTCATGCATGTAATTCCCTGTTCTCCTACAAGCTTTAAAAGCATGACCAAAAATCAATCCTTTCTTCCCTGATTTTCTATAGGATATGAGTTATAAACAAATTATGTTATAATAACAGGATATAAGTTTAGGTGAAAATACTTTAGGTGAAAATTTAAAGAAATTTTTACTGGAGATAAAATTTACAGTATATTTTAAAACTGTAAGTAGACCTTTTCTATAAAGTCTAAGTTATTTGGCCAGTTGCATGTGATAATGCTTGAAATTTTGTTGAGTAGTATGCTTTACATCTTTGTTCAGAGACGACTTCATGTATATATGTATGTTAATACTGATATGCATATCTGTGTACCTATATACAGGTCTCTGTTTAATTGACAGATCAACAAAATTACGAGGAAAAAATTCGTACCTTAATATGCAAGCAGTTTTAAGTTATAATGTTTAAAGGGAAACTGTTAGAAATAGTCAGATTCACATTTTAAAAATAATTCTAGATAACTTTAACTTGCAGAGATTCTGGCATATGAAAATGTCAGTAATAACCAACAAAGAAAAAAAAAATCAAATGATTTAATTTCGAATTTCGATCATATAAACAGATTTGCATTTCAAATTTATGATTTTTGATAATCAATTTAAGATTTTTAAATTTATATTCGTGGAGAAATTTGGGTTTGAATGGAATAAGCAAATTCGTCAATTTCCGTTGATTGGCAAATTTATATTCGTCGAGATCATGATGGGAGGTAGCTTGCGTGTCGTAGATTGGTGGAAAAATGGAGCTACATTTTTTTGATGACTAGATTGGTCGTGGAGCAATGATTTAGGGTTTAACGATATGTTTTGGTTGTTGACATTCTTGAACAAATTTCGTCGTCGACACTGCGATGCAGGCGATCGCACCTGGGGGGTCGAGTTCGTGGTGGGTCGAAGCGCCTTCGGCCAGGTTGGCGTGGGTGATGGTGGTGTGTAGCGGCGAGGCGGAGGGGTTTTTAGATGAAGCATGTGGTTCCAGGAAGTGATATTGGGTTCGAATTTGGCTCGATTTTGATTTCGAGTTCAATTCAACGTTCTGGGTGATAGTGGATGATGTCGAGGTCGTTTTCGACTTGTCGGAGACTAGAAGAATGGACGGAGGAGGGTGGCGCATCTGTGCACATGCACGCGTAAGAAGTGTGTATCTGGAAAACGAGCATGGTTTGGGGAAGAAGATGGTAAACTTGAAGCCAAGCACGGGGATTTGATTAGTTTACCCGAAGCAGGAATAGGGTGCAGAGCGAAAATACTTAGTAAATTTTTTAGGTTGGACTGTTGGGGGGGCTCTCGGGTAAATTTATATCGTTAATGATAATCAAGTAAGTAATAATTTGTGATTAAGATTAATTCATTAATAGTTAAGAAAAACCAGTTAAATGATAATTAGTTATAATTAAGATTAAATTAATTAATAATTGAGCATTTATTAATTTAAGTATATTAATTGGTAATTTAAGTTAATCAATTAAGTAATTAATGAACGATTAAATTAAAATAGTGATTACTTAGTGAAAGTAGTTAAGGGAAGATGATTAATGATAAATGATTAATTTATCAATAATTTAAGGTTTATTAATTAAAGTGGTTAATTAAGAAATTTAGATTTTATTAATTAAGGGTCAATTTATTTAGATAATTAATTCGGAGATGATTTAATTAATAAAGGTGATTAAAAAACTAAATCAATTGCAGTGGATGAACTTAATCATCGATTAAGAATTATTAATGAAAAAATCATGTGGTTGATAAATTTAAAAACCACCCAAATTATTCATCTTAGTTGTAGAGGTTTGATTGCTATTGGATGCTATGTGACGGATTGATATATTTGATATGTGATGTGATGCTTTGAAATGCTTTGTGCTGAGTTGTTATATCTATGATGAATATATTGTTATATATGCAAACCCTTGACCCGTAGAACGACATTTGAATTTTAATGCAATAGGGAGTCGGATTCCAGTTGGTTATCCGAAACCCACATCGAATCATATCAGTGAATCTTTGTGATTGATAAATTTACTTTATCTATGAATCTGTTGATGAAGATAAGCGTTATGGGTTATACCGCTTATCAATATATCTGTGATGATTGATGTTGTGCACTATCGTGTAATACCCCTGGACTACACTATACACACACAAATATGGATTGCACGTGGAAATAGGTTAAGTCATAGACTTTTGAAAATATTTAAAATTGAATTTTTAAATTCAAATGGTTTTTGTAATGGATGGGGTTTAAAGTAAAAAGCTTTGAAAGAGAATTTCAAAGATAAAAGTTATTTTTGAATAACTTAATTTAGTTTTGAAATCTGATTTAAATTTGAACTCAAAAAAATTGAAATTAAATTCTATTTTGAGAATTTAAAACGTAAAAAGGTTATAGAAGCTTATATGGGTCTTCAAACCATTTTTAAAAGTTATGTTTCTGGAATTAAATTTAACCCAAAGATTTTAACTTCTATAAATGAAATCGGATTTCTTCCAAAATGAAAACTGTTTGTTTCAAATGATAAAAGCTTTCGTATAAGAAATGAATTTCCAATGTGTATAAAAGGAATTTCAAGTTTGAATTGAAATGGTTTTCCAAGTTGTGAATGAATAATTGAAAACGGGTTTGAAAGCTATAAGTTAAATCTTGGATTTAAAGATTAAATGAATTAATCCGACTAAAATGGATATTGTTTTGGAAACCGTAAATGGATCTTTGTGAAACTAGGTGAACTTTGTGAAATAAATCTTTTTGGTTAAAGATTTGAAATGGTAATTTGTGTAAACCATTTGAAATAGTTTTGAATTTAAGTTGTGACTTAACTGAAATCCATATCCATATGTTTTTAAAATTTTGCGCTCGTTATTCGGTTTAGCCGGGAGAGGACCTTGTGTCATATAACCCATTCCGAATAATGATCCGTCGTTATGGATAGCATTTGAAGACCGGTGGTGAAGACCGGGTATTTGCGAGAACGATTGGATGACCTATCGATTGTCTCTGCACTGAGTAGCTACGGTATAGAGATTCCCTAAGTGATGGGAAGTCCGATCGGGATTGTGGATACCCGGATTTGCAAGGGCTTCTTCGGAAGTGCCTTCGGTTCTGTTAGAGCCCAGAATAGACTTGTATGGTCGTGTGTCTGACACTGCACTTTGAGATATAAAGCCGATTCCTTTCAAATACATATCTGTTGGTGGCGGGGAATTTATTCTCTTAGCTTAACACCCTTCTCTGAGACGTACGAGCTCAGAGGTTATGTAGTTGAAGGTTATCAGCGATATACTCCCAATTTGGTAGTGTGGCATGCTAAGTGTTGCTGTGTGATTGATGATCATTTGTTGATCATTTGTGATCAAAGCATGGCTTTGTGAAAAAGCGTAGCTTTGTGGACGAAACCTCATCAAGCCTCACAAACCGGTTATGGTCGAAACAGGAAAGATGCGGCAAGGTTTCAGGGGTAGCTCCCCTAGGGTATGGCCATTCCTTCTGGAAAAGGGTAGTATCATGGTATGGAGCCCAGATACTTACTCATGTGGACACACTATATTATTACTGTGTGATGTTGTTGTTGGAGAGCTCTCGGATAAAGGTCCCAAAGGACCGGGGGTGGCATATCTCAGGTTTTATTCCCCGGGAAGGGGGTAGCCGGCCTTGTGTTAGCAGAGAACAGGTTGGATCTCGGGGCGTCCCGCCAGAGGCGTTCCCATGTGGCAATAGGAAGTTCCTTAGCTTGACTATTTGTTGGAAGTCAATTCAATCCAATACGAGCCTTGTACGGTTTTAGTTGTATAACCTGCCATGGAATGTGGCGGTAACCTGCTATTGAACATGGTATGTAACGACCCTAGATTTTAATTTAATTTAAATTGATAATTTATCGAATTTTTGAATTAAAATTTGTAAAATTGATTATAAATGATGCGAGTTTCCCCGAATCAAATAGAAATTATATTAAGTCGTATGAATTTGAAAATTTGTATATATGAGAATATATATGTATATATTGGATTTTAAATAAATTCTTAAATAAATGATTTTGAAAAATAAATAATATACTTTGGACACAAGCATAAAAATAAATAAATAAATTGATTTAAAAATTTATTAATGATGATAATTTGAGTTATATAAAATATATGTGTATATATAGAGAAATATAAAACAATAATTTTTAAAGTAAAATTTATGATAATTATTTAAACTAAAAATAGAAGTAAATTTAAAATGCAAGAATAAAGCAAATACATTTAAGTAAGCAAAATAAAAGTATATATTTTTACATAAATAAACAAATGCATAAAAAAAGAAACAAAATAGAATATATTGGTATCTATATAAGTTAAAGTTATAACCAATAACAAAACAAATCAAACATAATAAATACAAACAAATATAAAAGTTTTAGTATGTAGAAGCAAACCTGCAAAGAAAAATCAAAATAAAATAAAGTTAAAAAAAATAAAAATATGCATAAATAAGTATCGAACCAAACAAACAAAACAACAGGTATTAGTTGTAAACAAAATAACAAAACAAATACATAAATATGCAGGCAAATAGAAAGTAAGTATAAAAACATAAACAAACTGTACAAGTTTATAAAACAAATATAATACATTTCAGCAAAGTAAGAAGTAAGGCAAAACATAGTGTAAAATATAACATGAAAACATAAAGTACTTGGCATTAATGCAGCCATACCTCTAATATATCCTAGCACACTTGAAAACATTTTTTATCAAATTCTTCAAACATTTTCAAACTGTGGCAAAGCATCAAGCTTGGAAAGAATTTAGCTTCATCAATAAAAGTATGAAAACAAATCAAAATACAAAGAAGATTAACAAAATCACTGTAGCCACCAAGTATACAATATGCAGGTATAAAGAAACAAAACAAAATATGCATGTACACTTAAAAGCAAAACCGAAAGCCAATAATAAAGTAAACAAGAAGCAAAGAACTGTACATACATAATTCAAATAGTGTGAAGTTGTAAACCCAATAGCACATGCATTAAATGCCACATCTCCTCAGCATGACTTGATGACATCTTCTCAGCCGAAATGGGATAATTTTATCAGTAAACAAATGTAGAACAAATAAAGAAGTAAGCCTATACCCTGTACAACACTGTCTCTCTTAATATACATCTACTTCATTTCATTTTTATTCAAACCAATCTTAGTAAGCTAACTGAAAAAAAAAATGTAAAAGCAAATAGCAAAACCAAAAGAAAAAGAAAACATCACCATTTACAAAATCAAACATCATTCAATTCAAAGCAAAACAGGATTCAAAAAGAAAATTCAAACTGTTGTTTCAACTTGAAGTTCTGAGCTTGCTTTACTGGAAAACAGGTGAGCTAAACTCCTCAACCTATATTATGATATGAAGTATGCTTGCATGAATCATAATTTGCTTACACTTATATATATGTATGTGTCATTGATATGTTGCCTGGACATATAAATAGATGTCTCTGTTTTCTTTCTTTTGAACAATGTGAGTAACTCAACCCAGTTTTCTATGTTTATTGAAATGCCTGGGAGTAAACTACTGTCTTGAAACTTTAGTTGATTTATATCTTGATATCTGTGATTATAACTTGAAGTAAAGTGGTTGCATGAATGAAAATCTGTTTGAATATATATATATAAATATGTAAATGTTTGAGTATGCATGTCTGTGTAAAGGCATATACATCTCTGTTTGTATTCAGGCACCAATCTACCTAAAATAATTCTATCTCTCTTCATAGATTCAGTATTAGGCTAAGATGCCTGAAGATAAAATGCATATATGAAGGTCACATTTATTTTAAAACTAATTTTAAGTATATATGATAAGTAATTAATTCAAAAATGAGAAATTAACAGCAATGATCTACTAATGTCAGGAAATCTAGTATCCAAATATCAAGTTTTAATTTTATAAACTGAATCGAATCGGAGAATGATGATTTTTGATATATAAATCTTGATTTTTAAGTTTGTAGATGGTGTGAATTTTTGAGTTGACCAGAAAATGGGTTTTGGGAAAATTCTGATGATCAGAGGGGAGATGGTCGGCGCGATCATGTCTGGAGCTAGAGGAGTGATCGATGGTGTCGGGAAAAATATCAGGAAGGCGAACAAGTGGTGGCGGCGAGGGTGGTTAACCGTGGAAGATTTTAACCCTAGTTTTTGCTGCGTCTATTGAATTGATCACCGTGGTTTGTGTGATGGACCGAGTGTCACGAGCTTTTGAGGGAAGGTTGAGGAGAGGTGGACGAGGCTACGGCCGGAGTTTGGTGGCCTCCGGTGGTGGGAGCATCGAGCGCGACGTGTTGACAGGTTTGAGTAGCACCTGTCCTTTTTGCTGTTCCAGGTTTCGAGCTCGCCTTCGATTTTGAATGGCGACATGAATCTTGGGTTTTTGGTGAACGAGATCAGGTTGGGGGAAGATTGATGTCTTGCTCGACATTGAGGTGGTGGCTGGAAGCGATTAACTGGGTAGTACACGTGCACGCGGTGCACGTTGAAGTTGGAGGGGCTGTAGTGTTTTGGGAAGGAGGTGTGAATGCTCGGGGAAGACTCGAAGCATTCGAGTGACAATCTCGGGGAAACGTAGGGCTGGCTCGAGTTTGAGCTGGGGTAGTTTTTAGTTGTATCCGGGTCAATTTTTACACTTAAACAAAAATTTTGAAATTTACAAGTCTCGGGTTGGTTTGGGGAAAGACTCGAAGCAGGGCTTGGGTAGAACGTGGATTTTCTCGGGTTTGACTCGGGGAGGTATAAAAACAGTTTTTGAAACTTTAAAACAAAATTCAAGTTTTAAACATTTTTAACTCATTCTTTTAAATAATTGTTTTATTTAAGTATGGGATTGGTTTAAGGTTTAAAAGTAAATTATTTCAATTTAATTAAGTTTTACTTAAAGATTTAATTAAAAGGATTAATTAATTAAAGATTTAATTTATGTGATTGAATAAATTAATGTGATTAATTAAAGATTTATTATTTAATAATTTAAAGGTTAATTAAGTACTGATTACAGATTAATTAATTTGTTAAGAGTTAATTTATTAATCATGAATAATTAAAGGATGACTACTTAAGCATATAATTACTTAATGTAATTAATAAAAGGGTTTTTACTTAATGGAATTAAAGGATAATTACTTAGTGTAATTACATTAAAGGATAATTATTTAATAATTAAAGATCGATTGATTATTAATTAAGATTTATGAATTAATGTTTAAAAAGTTAATTCATTTAAAGGATAATTAATTAATGAGATTAATTTATTAAGATAAGTAAATTGAGGATAATTAAATAAATTTAAAGGTTAATTAATAAATGAAGGTAATTAAGGAATGATTATTAATCAAAGTAATTAATTAAAAATAATTAATAAAATAGTGAATTAAATAATTAAAGCTTTATTATTTAATAATTAAAGGTTGATAATTAAAGGTTAATTGATTTATTATTAATGGATAATTAATAAATGATTAAAGAATAATTAATCAAAATGATTTGTAAATTATTAATGTTAGTTAACCAGGATTAGCAATTCATAAGAAATAAATTCGATTTAAATTAATCAGATAATTTATTGATCTTACCTATGGATACTTGGATTCTATTGGATGACTTGATTGTTTGATATTCCTGATTTATGATGCTTTGTATATATCCTGATTTATGTTGTGATCTGCGATAAATTATCTGTGATGTAATTTACTAGCTGTGGTATATATATATTTGTGATCTGTATATGACAGATAAGCGTTATAGTTTATATCGCTTATCAATTATATTCATGTATTCTGATCTGTGATAATTGAATGATGTTGCACTACTGTGTATAACCCCTGGACCACACCATACACACACAAATATGGATTTCACGAGAAAATCGATTAAGTCACAGATTTTGAAATGATTTATAAAAATTGAATATTTGAATTCAAATGTTTTGGAAATGGAATCGGAATAAATGTGAAAAGCTTTTGGAATGAAATTTTCGAGTTAAAATTTATTATAATTTACTTGATCAAGTTTTGAAATTAAATAATTCAATTTAAATTTGAATTCGATATTTGGAACTGAATTCGATAATTGGAAATTATGGTTAAAGATATCATAAACAGGTTTGTATGAATTTAAACCATTTTTAAAAGGTATGGTTTTGGGAATTTGAATTTAACCCAAGGATTTCAACTCGTATAAATGAATCAGATTTCCAAAATGAAAACTGTTGTTTTCAAATGATAAACACTTTTAGATAAGAACTGAGATTCCAGTTAATTAGGGGAATTTCAAGATTGAATAGAGAAATGATTTTCCTAAGTTATGAATGAATTCTTTTTGAAAGCTATGAATTAAATCTGTTTATTTTTAACAGATTTAAATTGATGATTTATTTAAATCAAATTGAAATGAAATTGTTTTGAAGGCTATAAGTTAAATCTTTGATTTAAAGATTTAACGAGTTAATCAAATTGAAATGAAAATTGATTTGGAAAATCTGTGAATGAATCTTTTGTTTAAAAGATTAAAATGTGAAAATTGTTTAAACCGTTAAAGGTTGTGAAAATGAATCTTTTTGTTTAAAGATTGAAATGGTAATTAGTTAAACCATTTGAAAGAAAGTTTGAATTATTAAGTTGTGACTTAATTGAAATCCCATTATCCATTTGTTTTTGAAATATCGTGCTCACTATTCGGTTTAGCCGGGAAAGGACCTTTGTGTCATATAACCCATTCTGAATATGTGATTTGACGCTATGGATAGCATTTGAAGACCGGTGATGAAGACCGGGTATTTGCGAAAGCGATAGGATGACCTATCGATTGTTTCTGCACCGAGTCGCGCCGGCATAGAAACTCCCTAAGTGATGGGAAATCCGATCGGGATTGTGAATATCCGGATTGCAAGGACTTCTTTGTAAGTGCCTTCGGTTCTGTTCGATCCCGGAACAGACTTGTATGGATTGTATGTCTGACATTACAAATTGAGATATAAAGCTGATTTCTTTCAAATATATTTCTGTTGGTGGCGGAGAATTTATTCTCTTAGCTTAACACCCTTCTCTGAGACGTACGAGCTCAGAGGTTATGTAGTTGAATGTTATCAGCGATATATTCCCAATTTGGTAATGTGACATGCTGAGTGTTGCTGTGAAATGATCATTGTGTTGATTATTTGTGATACGATCATTTATTTGATCGTCTATCCTGGTGATCATTTCTATGATCATTTGTTGACCCAAAGCATGGCTTTTGTATAAAGTATGTTTTTGTGGACGTGACTTCGTCGAGCCTCACACCCCGTGAATGGTCAAAACAGGAAAGATGCGGCAAGGTTATGAGGGGTAGCGCCCTTTAGGATGTGTGCATTTCCTTCTGGAAAAGGGTGGTATCATGGTATGGAGCCCAGATACTTACTCATGTTGAAAACACTTTATGATTGTGTGAATTGATTACGAGCGCTCGGTTGAAAGGTCCCAAAGGACCGGGGGATGGCATATTCGGTCAGTTGTTACTCAGTTAGGGGTAACCCGGCCTTGTGTTGGTAGAGATCCGGTTTGGTTCTCGGGGATGTCCATCCAGAGGCATTCTCATGTGGCAATGGGAAGTTCCTTGGCCTGATCATTCGTTGGAAATCCAAAGAAACAATACGATCTTGTACGGTTTTAGTTGTAGGACCTATCATTCACTTATGGTGGCGCCCCACTGTTTGGATGGTAGCTATAGTAGGCATACGATAATGGTCGTATGTTGGCTAAGATTTATATTCTACTTTCGAAATGAATTTTTCCTACACTATGCACTAGTAATAATATCAAATGTTTCTTTTTAATGCGTATCAAGCATCTTTGACTATCATAAGGAGAAATCTCCTCCGATTCTGCGTTTGCATTGTGTGTGTGTGCGGGAGGCCTTATGGTAGTCTCATTTTTAAAAAGCATTGCGAATTGACTTTGAAAATCTTTTGTTGAATGTTTTAAAAGATAAACTGTTTTTGTTGCTCACACCAGTCCCACGACTGATCCGGAGTTTATTGTTTTCTTTCCTAAACTCTGGGTGCTCATTATTTTCTACACGAGCAGTCTAGAGTTGGGTTTTTCAGATAGTCAGGTTTAGTAGATTATCTAGAGTTAGTTCAGTCTTTGGATCGCACCATTCTTGCTCGTCTTGGTGCATCGTTATTGGGAGTTCGAGCTATTGCTGGATTAGTTCTTGGAAATGGAGTTGCAGTTATTTCTGGAGTTCTTCCTTGAAGACTATCTTAGAGTTATTTGTTCCGCTGCTAGATGTTATCTATTTTCTTTCCGCTGCTATTGTATTGTATCATATCTTTGATGTATATTGATATCTATTGGATCATCTGTTGTATCAGATATTGTATCAAAGCTGTATATCAATGTATTATTCTTTTATTCCGCTGTGTTAATTGCTTAATGATTGTTATAAGCTCCGGCAAATCATATTTGAACGGTCGAATCTATGGCATTCGAATACGATATGAAGTATGGATGTCGATTTTCGAGCGGGCAAAATCCGTCTCGTTACATGGTAGTTATAGTAGGCATACGGCGAAGAGTCGTACGCTGGCTAGGATTAATATTATACTTTCGAAATTGTTTTCCACTGTGCACTTATAATAATAATATTAAATGGTTTTCACGTATCAAGCATTTTTGACTATCATAAGGAGAAATCTCCTCCAATTCTGCGTTTGCATTGTGTGTGTGGCGGGAGGCCTTATGGTAGTTTCATTTTCTAAAAGGCATTGCGGATTTCAAATTTAAATTCTTTTGTTGTTTTAAAAGACCAAAATGTTTTGTTTGCTCACACCAGTCCCATGACTGACCTGGAGTTTATTGTTCCTTTCCTAAACTCTGGGTGCCCACTACTTTCCACACAGGCAGTCTAGAGTTGGGTTTTCAGATAATCCTGTAATAGGTATAGATTCGTTAGCCTTCGAAGTCTTTGGATTGGTAGCTTTCAGTCTTTGGGATCTTCTTCAGTCTCGGACGACTGACCTTGCTTAGCTTAGTGCAATATGATCTAGAGTTCTTGCTAGCTTTGGATTGAAGATGGAGTTCTCGGAGTTTGGCATTGAAGACACTATCTTTCCGCTTCTATTTTCTTGTATCTCTGATAGTATTGTTATCCATTGTACCATTCTATTGTATTCTGTTGTATCAGATATTGTATTAAATGTTGTATATTGACATATTCTTTTTCTTCCGCTGTGTTGTTTTACTTAATGGTGTTATAAGCTCCGGCGAACCAGATTCGACGTTTGGATCTGCGGCATTTGAATACGAGTGCCGTATTCGGTGCCGATTTTCGAAGGTCGAGTCAGGGTCGTTAGACATTTTCACCATTATTGAGCTATTCTTGACCTCTTTAATTTACTATATAGCATTACCAAAATTCAATAACCTTCTACTACTAACACATAGGACCCTATCATAGGAAATGGGTAATAATTTTTTTTTATTCTTTTGCAGGTACCCATAAATAAAAAGAAGAAATGGATAGTCGATACTGGATGCTCTAGGCATATGATAGATAATTCAAATATTTAACTAACATAACATACATTAATAGAGGAACCGTGACATTCAAAGACAACTCAAAAGGATTCGTAGTTGGAATTGGAGACGTCATCAATGTTGGTATATCTTGCTCTCCTTTGATTACAAATGTGTTACTAATAGAAAATTTAAAAAATAATCTTTTAAAATCAATTTAGTTAAAGATAAATGCAGTATTTTTGATCAAAATAAAATTTTAAATTTTGAAGGTATAAGAAAACAAAATATTTATGCTTTAAATATGAATTTAAATCATAATAACGATATGTGCTTAGTTGCAAATCATAACGTTCCGTGGCTTTGACATAAACGTTTTTTATGTTAATTTTAAATGTCTTCATAAACTGGCTAAAAATGAATTAGTAAGAGGTTTACCAAAAGTAAATTTCAAAGTTAATTTTATGTGACGCTTGTCAATATGGAAAATCAAAAAAAACTTCTTTTAGATCTATAAAGGAAATATCAATAAAACAATTACATTTAGGTTTATTTGATCCTACTCAAGTTAGATCGATAAATCATAATAAATATATTTTTGTGTCTGTTGATGATTTAATAAGATTTACATGGATATTATTCTTAAAACATAAAAGGGATACTTTTGAAATGTTTAAGATTTTTGCAAAGATAATTCAAAATTTAAGAGATTATAAAATTAAAAGTTTTAGAAGTGGTCATGTAGGAGAATTTGAAATGAATTATTTGAAGATTTTTGTGATAAGAAGAGAATTAGTCACAATTTTTCTTTTCCATGAACACCACAATAAAATGGTGTGATTGTGTACACTTTTAGGTAGCAGTAATTTACCAAAGAATTTTTGGACCGAAGCCGTTGCTACCGCTTGTTATGTATTTAGTCGTGTTTTTTAAGGCCATTGATTAAAAACACTTCTTATGAAATATTTACGGAAAGAAATTGAAATTTTTATATTTTTGAATTTTTGGTTCAAAATATTTCATTCTAAGTACTAAAGATCATTTATACAAATTTGATCCGAAAGCCAATGAACGCATTTTTGGTGGTTATTCAGAACGAAGCAAAGCCTATATAATATTTAATAAATGTACTAATACAATTGAAGAAATTTTACATGTGTCTTTTGATGAAGACTTTAAAAATAAAAATGAAAACAAAGATGAAGAAATTTTAGAAATGAAACAATCTTGTGTTTTAGAAAGTAATATTAACACTAGTAACAAAAATGATTTGACAATAATGGCAACAAAAATATTAACTGAAGATTTCCTCCTATAATCTTTAAAGACAACCTCATAGATAATGTGATAGGAGATGTAAATACTAGAGTTTCAACTAGAAATCAACTAAATCGAACAAGTCATGTAGCTTTTATTTCAAATATAAAACCTAAAATTATAAGGAAGCCGCTAAAGATGATTTTTGAATATTAGCAATGCAAGAAGAATTTAATATATTTGAAAGAAATAATGTGCGGGAACTTGGACCAAGACATAATGATCAATCCGTTATTGGAACAAAATGGTATTTCAAACAAAGTTGATGAAAACGATGATATAACTAAAGCTAGATTACTTACTTAGGGGTATAATTAAGAGGAAGGAATAAACTACGAAAAAACATTTGCACCTGCAGCACGACCAGAAGCAATTAGAATATTACTTGCTTTTGCATGTCATCACAATTTTAAATTATATCAAATGGATATCGAAAGTGCTTTTTTAAACGGTATTATTAGAGAAAATGTTTATGTAGAACAACCATCTTTATTCACTTACGAAAAAATTTCAAGTCATGCTTTCAAACTTAAAAATGCACTTTATGGTCTTAAACAAACACCTCATGCTTGGTATGATAAACTTAAAAGCCATCTATTAACCTCTGATTTTCAAATTGTTAAAATTGACTCTATGTTATTTATCAAAATGGAAAATGATGATATATTAATCATTCAAATTTATGTTGATGATATAATATTTGGATCTACTAATGAAAATATGTATAACGATTTTGAAGCTATTATGAAACTTGAATTTGAAATGTCCCATATAAGAGAACCAAGTTTCTTTTTGGGTTTACAAATTGAACAATTAGAAGATTGAATTTTTATTTTTTAAGAAAAATATCATAGAGAATAATTAAAATGTTTTGGAATAGATAACACTTTAAGTAAACCGACTCCAATTAGCACTAGTTTACATTTAGACAAAGATAAGAACGGTAAGGATTTGATTAAAAACTATATAGAAGTATGATAGGTTCTTTATTATATCTTACAGCTATAGATCCAATATTATGATGAGTGTTTGTTTGTTTACATGAGTTCAAGCACATCCTAGGGAATCACATCATTGAGCCGTGAAATGAATTATTCAGTACTTAACCAACATCAAAGATTACAGCTTTTTTATCCAAAAGGTATCTCTTTTGAATTAGTTTCACATAGTGATGTCGATTTTGGAGGTTGCAAGATGAATCGAAAGAGTATTAGTGGACCTTATCACTTTATTGGTCAATTTTTGGTCTCGTAGTTTAGTAAGAAACAAAGCTGTGTTTCATTATTGACATGAGATGCCTAGCATATATCGGCTGTTTTGGCTTGTGCTCAAGTTATACACACACATAAACACACACACAAAAAAATCTTTGGTCTTGTAGTTTAGTAAGAAACAAAATTGTGTTTCATTATCGATATGTGATGTCGAGTATATCTCAGCTACTTTGGCTTGTGCTTAAGTTATATGTATGTATGTATGTACATGTATGTATATACATACATATGTGTGTGTATGCATGCAAACATACATACATATATGTATGCAACAAACACTTCGCGATTTATGTACAATAAAAAAAATTATGTGACATCAATCATTCATGATCTAATTCGAAGAACGATCCCGCATTGGTAAATGGATTGCATAACTGTAACGACCCACTATTTTGTACCATTCGAATTCGACAAAACTTAAAAATTGTCGAGCTGGAATAGTTCAAAACAATAGGTTGTAAATATAGCTAAGGAACAAATGAAACCAAATACACAGAATCACAAACACAGATATCAGAATCTCACAGCGGAATGTAAAATATCACAGTGGTTCATGAAGCCACTGAAACTTTTACCAAACAGAAATACATTGTTTATAAACTTCGATACAATTTTAAGCCATAAGCAAATATAAAGTCTTTAATGCTTTGAATTACAAAATAGATAAAGATGAAAAAGCTTCCAACTAGCAAGAGTGATCTATGAGTGGTCCTAGCTCCGGAAAGAAAGCTGTAGCTGCAACTCAGGCTGACCCGAGCGTAACATAAAACATAAACACTCGAGTCAGGACATACATACTTATATAATGTAAGCTAAATCAAGTGTACTGTAATATAAAGCAAGTAACTTAAAGGATGCTTGGGATCGCCCATCCTCTAAGGATCCGTTAAACTATTTACTATGTAGTATATTGCGCTATTATAATAGTGTCTATTTATAAAATAAACATACTTTTAAATAGCATTAAGGCTTTACATTTTCCACCTTAACACGTAATAGTCCCAGTAGTCCATCCAATATCATAGCTCCTCCTGATCGGGAAGCAACTAGAGGATACCACACGGGCTACGGGAGAAATCTAAACTCGTACAAGGCTCGGTATGGTAGATGACACGGCACAACTAGGCAATGCCAGGGTAGATATACCAATTGCTATCCAGGCTGGTGGAAACGCGTAGCCGCAGTTACCGCCCACCTCGGACTAACTCCCCAAAATCAAAATATAGAGGTGGCCACCGAATCAATCCAAAATCATAGTATAATATCGAAGAGGAGCGTCCGATCAGAGGAATGACCTCATTGGCCTGGAATTGCTCCTGTTTTAGCCACCTTATGCCAACTCACGGGAGTCGGGTCCACGTATTTACCTTACAGGAAACGCCACCACCGACCTACTTCATTCTGGAATCTCCACCGCGTACACGGTTGGTCAAAGTGGTTTTCGGTATCGACAGAGAGTATGTCCATATCCGATCTCGGTCTCTTTGCCAACCCATCGTTATTATAACCCGTGGTCATTTAAAAACAATTTATACTTTAAAACCAGTATAAACATTTCCATTTCAAAACTATAAATACGATATCATTTAAAACCCAAAACAACATGATATCGTTATATTCAAATATAATTCTTTTCCAAAACCATACTGCTTAAAATTTATAATATCTGGAAACCAAATATTTGAATTATACCTTTAAACCATAATATATTGGAAATTTTTCTTTAAAAAAAACATAACTCCCAAAACACAAATGGTTTGGATATAAATGGTTTAACTTTATGGTTACTTTGTAAAGAAGATAATTTACATAGCTTTACAAATATATTTCTTTATTTTAAACCATAATTTAAATATCACTTCATGTTCCCAAGACCATTTCAATTCCTATATATATATCCAATTGGAGTATTAATATTCAAAACTAAGGTTGGATATTTTTTCTTTCAACAAATTAGTGTTTATTATTTCGTCTTGAATATTCCCATAAATTCCATAGATAAAACTCCAAAATTATGCCATTAAATAATTTCAAAATTTACTTAACACTAGAATGTTCATCTTAAATTTATTAAGAAAAATCCAGTTATAAATCTCATATCTTAAAGGTCTCCAAAACTTAAACATAAATATAATTTATCAAATTCCTTGAATTTCAAAACAATCAAATTCCATATTCTATAGCACTTAGGAAATGCTACCTAAAGTTACGGGTAAAACTAGTCCAATTTCAAAAGACAGCATTTAAATGCTTTAGTAGATTGTTTAACTTAATAAATATTTCCAAATATAACTTATATATATATTTCTTAACTGAAATCTTATCCTTTCAAAAATCCAGAATTTCCAAAATAAGTTATATTCCAAAATTTTATTCAAATATTTATTTATTTATTTATTAACATTTATAACTCATTCAAAATCAATATAAAATCCTTTAAAGATATTAAATCAAATATTTAACTTCCAAAATAATTTTAAATATTTCAGAAAATATTATAAGGACCACGGGCCTGTATATAGTTTTCTAGCCTAGGTCAAGTGATACGGATTTATATCATTTCAATCCGTAATTTACAAACCCCGGGTTCTATCATTTCAAACCCGCAATCCCAAGTTAACGGTTAAACAGTTAACATAATAATAGCACAGTAATCATCATTTAGGCCTATCATTTCAGCCCATACCATCTATAATAACAGGGAACTTGCAGTGGTGATTTAAGCAGTAAATAAACAATAACATAACTGCAGAAATAATATAACAGATAATACTGATGAGGTGTCAATTTAAATGGGGTCCATCATTCTATATTACACTACAGACAGATAATAGTGAAATACAATTTTACACATACACTTGCAATAATTTACCAAATATAAATACGTATGTCTGGTGAGAAATACTCACCTGAATTTTTGCAGAAAATTTTGAATTTCAAAAATGACAGTTCACCGGTACAGACCGACAGAGGGTAACGATAAAGATTCTCGGACGTCGCCTAGATTCAAATCTAGAAAAATTCAAATATTGAAACGCGACTTAAGAATTTATGGTCAAGGAAAATTAAGAATAGAACAAGAATATGTTTGCTTTGCTCGACCACTTCACCGTGTAACGTGACCAAAACATACCCAAAACTGTGAACCGTGCTAAAATTTTACGACCAAAATTTTTCCTAAACAACTACGGCAAAAGTTGAACACGAATACACGTGCACCAAATTTTCTTCATGAACGTGATATGGATATATGCACGTACGTGCACCACTCTATATTCATGCACACGGCCAAAATTTTGTGCAGCCTTCCCTTCCCATCTTTTCAGTTTTCTTTTTCTTTTCTTCTTTTTTTTTTCTTTTTTTCTTTCTTTTTTTTTTTTTTCAAAGCTTCGCACTTATTCAATTTCAAGTACCTCCCAACTCCTCTGTAACAGGTATCCACTAAACTCATTTACCCGAGCCAAAACCCACCTACTTCGAGTCTTCCCCACGTCTCAAGCTCACATGCTTCGAGCCAATACTGAAATTTCTTCGAAAAAAAATGCAAAGAAACTTCCAGCCATCTCTTTTTCAAAAATTATTGGAAACACAAATCTCACACTCACTGACCCCTATTTCCTAGTAACATCAACATTTCACTTCAGTTATGCATCAATACTCCTGTCCAGATCTTCAATCTCAGAAAAGAAAAAAAATAAAAAATAAAGAACATGACTCCTCTCCCCTACAAACAGACAACCCCTTTCTTATATAAAGGCAACTGAAAGACTCCCCTAAACCCAACATAAATGTATGCAGACTACTCAACACAAATGCAAGTTAACTCCCTTAAAGAATATAATATATATAATATAATATAAAAAAATGTAATTTTTTTTCCACTACTAACTAAATCAAATCCTGGAAAATCTTAAACAAATCAACCAAAGTCCTTCCCATACATTAAATATCATATCCAGGTTCTTGGCTAAAACTCACTAGCCTACAACTACAAAATGCATGCAAAACTCAACCTATATCTACACTCATCTTTATATCAGTGTTACTTCACCCCACATCCCTCAACATGAAAAAGGCCTACTGATCACTATATGCAGTTTGAAAATCAACAGGTTCAATACAAGGCTATTTCTTATATTGTCACTGAATCTAAACTTCCTAAATGCAACTTATCACTATTGTATAAAATTTCAACCATTCCTCATAACACTCAGTTTCTCCCACCAATCTACTGCTTCACCCTCTGATATGCACAAGACTAGCCTATATCTCAGCATAGGGATGAATGTACAGACATCTTATGCATGGCATAACAATGGAAATGGCCGAGCAAGGCACAGGTAGGACAAAATTTCGAGAAAGAGAAAGGGAGAAAAAATATCTGAACCGAAAGAAAAGAACAATACTATAACTATTTACCTGATAGATTCACGAGAAGGAGCAGAGAATTGGATCGATGCAGAGAACAAATGGGTAGAGGGGAATGAGTTTATAGGCAGATGACAAAAATAACGTGTCAGTTTCTATTGATATAAATGCTATTGATATGGACGAGAATTCTTCCCATCAGTTACAAAAGAATATTGCAAGCATTGATCTTCTGGCATGATTAATGGAAGGCAGGCATAAAGAGAAGGCCGAGAGGATTTTATTTTTTTGAAAACTTGTTGATGTTTATAAACTAGATTTTATTTCCTGCATGAGTTACGTACTTGATTCAAGGATTTGAATTGATATATAACTGATGAGAACAGAGGCTAAAGGAAGAGAAATGGTGTGTATGGTTTCAAGCTTTAATTGCATGCATTTAAGTAAAAAGGAAATCATCAGAGAGAATAAGGTTTTTAATGTTACCCTATAATTAAGTTTGTGTGATGAAGGCAGGGTTAATACACACATTCTTATAAATTAAAACTTGCGTGATTATAGGTTGATAATTGATGAGATAGAGGCAGAGGAAAGGAATTGATGTGCATGTTGATTTCTTTAAAGTGACAGTTAGGTTTCACACGTCTAGCTTAAATTTTGTACGTTACTACTTGTTGAATTTATCTCAGTTTTATGTATTTTGATTTGATATTTTTCTAGTTTGATATCAAAATGAAAAGGCAAATTTATGTAGGCAGTTGAAATGGAAACGTATACAATATGTGTAAAGTCAAATTGTCAATTAAAACAAGGTAACATTTGCTTTTTAAAACACTGACTGATATTTTTCTTCAAAAATATATGAAAATATGATTTTTACACTACGTTAAACAGACGCAAACTAAAACATCAAAAATTTGTGTGAAAATATCGTTTTGAAAACACACGTTTTATTACGTCACTTATACCCTATAATTGACGCGTCTTCCAAACGCGAAATTTAACAGTTCAAAAATAGCTTAAAAGTTTACAGTTATTATTTAATTTTATTGGCATACAAAATTTTATAAAATATATCTCCACATCAAATATTTAACCATATTGTTAAACCTAATCTATAAGAATATTATTTCAAATTTGAATAATTAAAATAAAATAAATTGTTAAAACTAGGGTTGTTACACAAGCTATTAAATAAAGATGTACATAAGAAATATTTAATAGATAAAATAAGATCTAGAAAAATAAAGAAATAAATGTCAAGAGATAGACATAGGAAAATAATAAAGAGGCTAGGCAAATAAAAAGTAAGAATTAAGGAGAGAGAAAACTTATATATAATTTATTTTTAAACGCAAATGAAAATGAGAAGTGGGAAATAAATCTTTTTATTTGAATGGCGAAAAGAAATACACAGTTATAAATGAGGTGGATAAAATATTTCTCACGGTCAGGTATGTTAAGATTTCAAACTTGCCCAATTGATTGATAAAAGCAGGGAGTTTCTTACGTAAATGTTGGCAAGCATTAAATGTTGATTGAACCAAAGAACGGCAAGAAATTTGATTGAATGTTTCATAGATGCATGCTTTATTTCCAGACATACAAAACTTTTGATTTCAACATTTGTTACCAATAAACAGTTGCGTGATTTTAGGAATAACGGTAAACAAATAAATTGGCTTTGAACTGAACATGCAACAAGTATTAAATCTCTTTGGACATTTCAAAGCATGCGTTGATATCCCTTCCAGCTTCTTTATATGTGTGATTGAAGATTTAGGCAGATAAGGTTTCGTGATCAGAGGAATGGCAAAATATGAACCGTTCCAATTATATGAGAATTGATATATATATATATATTTTTTTTTTAGTTTGATTAATTAAATGACGGCAAGAATTTTTCAAAGCTTTTGGAAATGGAAACGTATATACACCTTTTATTTAAAACCAAAACTGTCAGTTACAACCAAAAGTAATGTTCGTCTTAAAAATCACTAACTGATGTTTTAATCCATAAATGTGTTTATATATGATTTTAAAAGTACGTCAAACTGACGTAATACAAAACATCAAAAATATATATATAAAATAACGTTTTAAATTTTATACGTTTTATTACATTACTTACCATAAATTTTACGCGTCCTTTTAAACGCGATATTTAACAGTTTATAAATACACTAAATTCTTCAAAATTAATACTTAACTAAAATTCAAATTGGTTTACATTCTTCATATCTTATATATATATACGGTACTTATTCCCTAAATTTACGCGCCCTTTTTAACGCATAATTACCCAGTTCATTTATATACAAAAAAAATCTAGAAATTCTGACCATGCCGAGACTCGAACTCGTGACCTGTCGTGAATAGCCCAGATGTCTTAACCACCTAAGCTATAAATGTTTTCTTAATTAAAACTTGATTTTTCCAGAGATCTTATTAGTTAATCCTAAAATTTATTTTTCACTTTAAATAAACCCCAAGGTTTTTTTTTTTAAAATACAAGTGAAAAATACTTGAAAAAAAAAAAAAAAAAAATTGGGCTATTACACTCTCCCCCACTCAGAACTTTTCGTCCTCGAAAAGGAAGAAGGTAGGGGAATAGAAACAACCTGAAAGAAAACTAAATTGAAACCTAAATTTAGAATCATTAATCTAAACAATAAAATTCAATTTTAAATTAATCTTTGATTTCATCTATTTATACTTAAAATTTTAACATTTATTTATTTACATATTTACTTGTATAATATCCCTACACTAAAAAAAATCATTCAAAATTTTTTTTTTTTTTTCCAAATTTTTCACAAGGTATTTAAAATGTTTAACTTTAGTCCAAATTTGAAATGGTAATTTAACTTGATTTTTTTTAAGTACATTTACCATTTCCCAAAATAAACTAAATTCCCCATTTAATTTCTTCTTTATTCCAAACTATAATTAAATTTATTTTTCTCAATATTTTCTCATCTATGTCAAATATTTTTCTCAATATCTAAACCATATAAATTCAATTTAAATTAATTAATATTCAATAATTGATTTAATTCATTTGATTTTTTTACAGAAGTTAAATCAATCTTAACTATTTCCAAATTAATTATCTTATTCAACAAATTTAATTTTCTTTATTCCAGATTATTATTAAATATATTCTGCTTAATATATCTTATCGCACATATTAAGTAGATTATATTTAATATAACTATTCCAATATATTTCTAAATTTCCTTTAACACCATTTGATATTGTATATTATTCAATTATTATTTTATTTCTATTTACCTCTATTTGTCTTGTTGTAACTGAAACTTTAAGTGTATAACATTTATTATAACCACTCAAATTTTTATTTATAAAATCCTTTTATATTATACATTTTCCAATTACATAGTTAATTTCTGAATGATTTAGGTAAGTTATATTGGCATGAAATTTATACAAGTAAAATTTTCCAACTATATTATTCAAGTTTAAATATTCAAAATTTGACTTTATTTTATCATTAGAATCACCCTTTTAACATAAATTTATGAATTAAATTTCCAATTAACTTCAAACCCTTTAGAGATAAATAAATACATACATATAGTATATGTCAAATCAAATTTAAATCATATATCTATATATATTATAAATTAAGTCATATTTAGAAATTCAAATCAATTAAATTTTTTGAAGCAAAACTACAACGTGGTCTCTTTACTTCGATACTCGAAAATGAATGTCGATGATGTTGTACTCATCCCCGAAATTATTTTCTAGCGACAAAGAGAAGAGCACTGATTTTTAAAACTTTAAAATTCTTTGGAAACAAATTTATATTCGAAAATAATTTAAATAATAATATATCCTTTTGAGACTTTAAACACAGGGTTTGAAACTATCAGAAATTAAATTCTTAAATTCTTGTTTTAAATTCATTTCTGTTTCCAAATAAATTTATAACCATGTTTATATTCAATTATTTATATAAGAAAAAACCAATGGTTTACAAAACAATAAATAAAACCAAACACTATTATCTCTAAACAACTAGTTAAATTCTGAAAATTATACTTATATATATAATATTAGATTTTCTTTCGAGTATAGGAATAAATTTTCAACGAGGATGTCATCAATAAAGACTAGGACAAATTTATTGAGCACACCGCGAAAAACGCGATTCATCAAGTCTATAAAGAAAGCAGGGGCATTAGTCAAGCCAAAAGGCATAACTAGCCATTCAAAGAAACCATTCTCAGTTCGGAAAGTAGTTTGGGTATGGTTTCCTTAGCAATTTCTAAGCTGATGGAAACCTGTGGCTAGATCAAGCTGAGAGAAAACCGTTGCTCCAGGGATAAGATTGATACGGAATAAATTTCCCGCTTTGGTAAAGAAGTGACTTCACCAAATATGTCGGGAAAAGTTTGACTACAGGGGTCGAATGGATATCATCCGGAAAAGTGTCGAGAGGATAGATGAAACTACCAGCGAACTCCTGAGGTAAGTCACACTGGATCTCTAATGGATTCCCAAAATCATCTTTAAGAGCAACAGTACGAGAACTACAAGAGATTTCTGCACCATGCCTATTTAACCAATCGCCTTCGAGTAGAAGATCGAAAGCGTCGAATCCCAGACATAGAGGTCAAGATATTCTAGGATAAGATACAGCTTAACTTGGACAAGCTTTTAACAAAGGCTTGAATATAACGATGGAGAGAAAGAAGAAATAGCTGGAAAAAATATATTTAAAAAAAACAGGAAGTTTTATTTTTATCAAAATACTTCTTAAAAACCCTTTGAAAATCATTTTATACTTTAAAATACGTTCTCTCATAAGGAAAAGATTCTGGAATTTGACTTCACTCATTCTAGAGTATTGCTACTCTATCTCTAATGAGTTTTCGTTCCTTAGGCTGTGGTTTAAACCAAAGCTCTGATACCAACTGTAACGACCCACTATTTTGTACCATTCGAATTCGACAAAACTTAAAAATTGTCGAGCTGGAATAGTTCAAAACAATAGGTTGTAAATATAGCTAAGGAACAAATGAAACCAAATACACAGAATCACAGACACAGATATCAGAATCTCACAGCGGAATGTAAAATATCACAGTGGTTCATGAAGCCACTGAAACTTTTACCAAACAGAAATACATTGTTTATAAACTTCGATACAATTTTAAGCCATAAGCAAATATAAAGTCTTTAATGCTTTGAATTACAAAATAGATAAAGATGAAAAAGCTTCCAACTAGCAAGAGTGATCTATGAGTGGTCCTAGCTCCGGAAAGAAAGCTGTAGCTGCAACTCAGGCTGACCCGAGCGTAACATAAAACATAAACACTCGAGTCAGGACATACATACTTATATAATGTAAGCTAAATCAAGTGTACTGTAATATAAAGCAAGTAACTTAAAGGATGCTTGGGATCGCCCATCCTCTAAGGATCCGTTAAACTATTTACTATGTAGTATATTGCGCTATTATAATAGTGTCTATTTATAAAATAAACATACTTTTAAATAGCATTAAGGCTTTACATTTTCCACCTTAACACGTAATAGTCCCAGTAGTCCATCCAATATCATAGCTCCTCCTGATCGGGAAGCAACTAGAGGATACCACACGGGATACGGGAGAAATCTAAACTCGTACAAGGCTCGGTATGGTAGATGACACGGCACAACTAGGCAATGCCAGGGTAGATATACCAATTGCTATCCAGGCTGGTGGAAACGCGTAGCCGCAGTTACCGCCCACCTCGGACTAACTCCCCAAAATCAAAATATAGAGGTGGCCACCGAATCAATCCAAAATCATAGTATAATATCGAAGAGGAGCGTCCGATCAGAGGAATGACCTCATTGGCCTGGAATTGCTCCTGTTTTAGCCACCTTATGCCAACTCACGGGAGTCGGGTCCACGTATTTACCTTACAGGAAACGCCACCACCGACCTACTTCATTCTGGAATCTCCACCGCGTACACGGTTGGTCAAAGTGGTTTTCGGTATCGACAGAGAGTATGTCCATATCCGATCCCGGTCTCTTTGCCAACCCATCGTTATTATAACCCGTGGTCATTTAAAAACAATTTATACTTTAAAACCAGTATAAACATTTCCATTTCAAAACTATAAATACGATATCATTTAAAACCCAAAACAACATGATATCGTTATATTCAAATATAATTCTTTTCCAAAACCATACTGCTTAAAATTTATAATATCTGGAAACCAAATATTTGAATTATACCTTTAAACCATAATATATTGGAAATTTTTCTTTAAAAAAAACATAACTCCCAAAACACAAATGGTTTGGATATAAATGGTTTAACTTTATGGTTACTTTGTAAAGAAGATAATTTACATAGCTTTACAAATATATTTCTTTATTTTAAACCATAATTTAAATATCACTTCATGTTCCCAAGACCATTTCAATTCCTATATATATATCCAATTGGAGTATTAATATTCAAAACTAAGGTTGGATATTTTTTCTTTCAACAAATTAGTGTTTATTATTTCGTCTTGAATATTCCCATAAATTCCATAGATAAAACTCCAAAATTATGCCATTAAATAATTTCAAAATTTACTTAACACTAGAATGTTCATCTTAAATTTATTAAGAAAAATCCAGTTATAAATCTCATATCTTAAAGGTCTCCAAAACTTAAACATAAATATAATTTATCAAATTCCTTAAATTTCAAAACAATCAAATTCCAGATTCTATAGCACTTAGGAAATGCTACCTAAAGTTACGGGTAAAACTAGTCCAATTTCAAAAGACAGCATTTAAATGCTTTAGTAGATTGTTTAACTTAATAAATATTTCCAAATATAACTTATATATATATTTCTTAACTGAAATCTTATCCTTTCAAAAATCCAGAATTTCCAAAATAAGTTATATTCCAAAATTTTATTCAAATATTTATTTATTTATTTATTAACATTTATAACTCATTCAAAATCAATATAAAATCCTTTAAAGATATTAAATCAAATATTTAACTTCCAAAATAATTTTAAATATTTCAGAAAATATTATAAGGACCACGGGCCTGTATATAGTTTTCTAGCCTAGGTCAAGTGATACGGATTTATATCATTTCAATCCGTAATTTACAAACCCCGGGTTCTATCATTTCAAACCCGCAATCCCAAGTTAACGGTTAAACAGTTAACATAATAATAGCACAGTAATCATCATTTAGGCCTATCATTTCAGCCCATACCATCTATAATAACAGGGAACTTGCAGTGGTGATTTAAGCAGTAAATAAACAATAACATAACTGCAGAAATAATATAACAGATAATACTGATGAGGTGTCAATTTAAATGGGGTCCATCATTCTATATTACACTACAGACAGATAATAGTGAAATACAATTTTACACATACACTTGCAATAATTTACCAAATATAAATACGTATGTCTGGTGAGAAATACTCACCTGAATTTTTGCAGAAAATTTTGAATTTCAAAAATGACAGTTCACCGGTACAGACCGACAGAGGGTAACGATAAAGATTCTCGGACGTCGCCTAGATTCAAATCTAGAAAAATTCAAATATTGAAACGCGACTTAAGAATTTATGGTCAAGGAAAATTAAGAATAGAACAAGAATATGTTTGCTTTGCTCGACCACTTCACCGTGTAACGTGACCAAAACATACCCAAAACTGTGAACCGTGCTAAAATTTTACGACCAAAATTTTTCCTAAACAACTACGGCAAAAGTTGAACACGAATACACGTGCACCAAATTTTCTTCATGAACGTGATATGGATATATGCACGTACGTGCACCACTCTATATTCATGCACACGGCCAAAATTTTGTGCAGCCTTCCCTTCCCATCTTTTCAGTTTTCTTTTTCTTTTCTTCTTTTTTTTTTTCTTTTTTTCTTTTTTTTTTTTTTTTTCAAAGCTTCGCACTTATTCAATTTCAAGTACCTCCCAACTCCTCTGTAACAGGTATCCACTAAACTCATTTACCCGAGCCAAAACCCACCTACTTCGAGTCTTCCCCACGTCTCAAGCTCACATGCTTCGAGCCAATACTGAAATTTCTTCGAAAAAAAATGCAAAGAAACTTCCAGCCATCTCTTTTTCAAAAATTATTGGAAACACAAATCTCACACTCACTGACCCCTATTTCCTAGTAACATCAACATTTCACTTCAGTTATGCATCAATACTCCTGTCCAGATCTTCAATCTCAGAAAAGAAAAAAAAATAAAATAAAATAAAGAACATGACTCCTCTCCCCTACAAACAGACAACCCCTTTCTTATATAAAGGCAACTGAAAGACTCCCCTAAACCCAACATAAATGTATGCAGACTACTCAACACAAATGCAAGTTAACTCCCTTAAAGAATATAATATATATAATATAATATAAAAAAATGTAATTTTTTTTCCACTACTAACTAAATCAAATCCTGGAAAATCTTAAACAAATCAACCAAAGTCCTTCCCATACATTAAATATCATATCCAGGTTCTTGGCTAAAACTCACTAGCCTACAACTACAAAATGCATGCAAAACTCAACCTATATCTACACTCATCTTTATATCAGTGTTACTTCACCCCACATCCCTCAACATGAAAAAGGCCTACTGATCACTATATGCAGTTTGAAAATCAACAGGTTCAATACAAGGCTATTTCTTATATTGTCACTGAATCTAAACTTCCTAAATGCAACTTATCACTATTGTATAAAATTTCAACCATTCCTCATAACACTCAGTTTCTCCCACCAATCTACTGCTTCACCCTCTGATATGCACAAGACTAGCCTATATCTCAGCATAGGGATGAATGTACAGACATCTTATGCATGGCATAACAATGGAAATGGCCGAGTAAGGCACAGGTAGGACAAAATTTCGAGAAAGAGAAAGGGAGAAAAAATATCTGAACCGAAAGAAAAGAACAATACTATAACTATTTACCTGATAGATTCACGAGAAGGAGCAGAGAATTGGATCGATGCAGAGAACAAATGGGTAGAGGGGAATGAGTTTATAGGCAGATGACAAAAATAACGTGTCAGTTTCTATTGATATAAATGCTATTGATATGGACGAGAATTCTTCCCATCAGTTACAAAAGAATATTGCAAGCATTGATCTTCTGGCATGATTAATGGAAGGCAGGCATAAAGAGAAGGCCGAGAGGATTTTATTTTTTTGAAAACTTGTTGATGTTTATAAACTAGATTTTATTTCCTGCATGAGTTACGTACTTGATTCAAGGATTTGAATTGATATATAACTGATGAGAACAGAGGCTAAAGGAAGAGAAATGGTGTGTATGGTTTCAAGCTTTAATTGCATGCATTTAAGTAAAAAGGAAATCATCAGAGAGAATAAGGTTTTTAATGTTACCCTATAATTAAGTTTGTGTGATGAAGGCAGGGTTAATACACACATTCTTATAAATTAAAACTTGCGTGATTATAGGTTGATAATTGATGAGATAGAGGCAGAGGAAAGGAATTGATGTGCATGTTGATTTCTTTAAAGTGACAGTTAGGTTTCACACGTCTAGCTTAAATTTTGTACGTTACTACTTGTTGAATTTATCTCAGTTTTATGTATTTTGATTTGATATTTTTCTAGTTTGATATCAAAATGAAAAGGCAAATTTATGTAGGCAGTTGAAATGGAAACGTATACAATATGTGTAAAGTCAAATTGTCAATTAAAACAAGGTAACATTTGCTTTTTAAAACACTGACTGATATTTTTCTTCAAAAATATATGAAAATATGATTTTTACACTACGTTAAACAGACGCAAACTAAAACATCAAAAATTTGTGTGAAAATATCGTTTTGAAAACACACGTTTTATTACGTCACTTATACCCTATAATTGACGCGTCTTCCAAACGCGAAATTTAACAGTTCAAAAATAGCTTAAAATTTTACAGTTATTATTTAATTTTATTGGCATACAAAATTTTATAAAATATATCTCCACATCAAATATTTAACCATATTGTTAAACCTAATCTATAAGAATATTATTTCAAATTTGAATAATTAAAATAAAATAAATTGTTAAAACTAGGGTTGTTACACAAGCTATTAAATAAAGATGTACATAAGAAATATTTAATAGATAAAATAAGATCTAGAAAAATAAAGAAATAAATGTCAAGAGATAGACATAGGAAAATAATAAAGAGGCTAGGCAAATAAAAAGTAAGAATTAAGGAGAGAGAAAACTTATATATAATTTATTTTTAAACGCAAATGAAAATGAGAAGTGGGAAATAAATCTTTTTATTTGAATGGCGAAAAGAAATACACAGTTATAAATGAGGTGGATAAAATATTTCTCACGGTCAGGTATGTTAAGATTTCAAACTTGCCCAATTGATTGATAAAAGCAGGGAGTTTCTTACGTAAATGTTGGCAAGCATTAAATGTTGATTGAACCAAAGAACGGCAAGAAATTTGATTGAATGTTTCATAGATGCATGCTTTATTTCCAGACATACAAAACTTTTGATTTCAACATTTGTTACCAATAAACAGTTGCGTGATTTTAGGAATAACGGTAAACAAATAAATTGGCTTTGAACTGAACATGCAACAAGTATTAAATCTCTTTGGACATTTCAAAGCATGCGTTGATATCCCTTCCAGCTTCTTTATATGTGTGATTGAAGATTTAGGCAGATAAGGTTTCGTGATCAGAGGAATGGCAAAATATGAACCGTTCCAATTATATGAGAATTGATATATATATATATATATTTTTTTAGTTTGATTAATTAAATGACGGCAAGAATTTTTCAAAGCTTTTGGAAATGGAAACGTATATACACCTTTTATTTAAAACCAAAACTGTCAGTTACAACCAAAAGTAACGTTCGTCTTAAAAATCACTAACTGATGTTTTAATCCATAAATGTGTTTATATATGATTTTAAAAGTACGTCAAACTGACGTAATACAAAACATCAAAAATATATATATAAAATAACGTTTTAAATTTTATACGTTTTATTACATTACTTACCATAAATTTTACGCGTCCTTTTAAACGCGATATTTAACAGTTTATAAATACACTAAATTCTTCAAAATTAATACTTAACTAAAATTCAAATTGGTTTACATTCTTCATATCTTATATATATATACGGTACTTATTCCCTAAATTTACGCGCCCTTTTTAACGCGTAATTACCCAGTTCATTTATATACAAAAAAAATCTAGAAATTCTGACCATGCCGAGACTCGAACTCGTGACCTGTCGTGAATAGCCCAGATGTCTTAACCACCTAAGCTATAAATGTTTTCTTAATTAAAACTTGATTTTTCCAGAGATCTTATTAGTTAATCCTAAAATTTATTTTTCACTTTAAATAAACCCCAAGGTTTTTTTTTTAAAATACAAGTGAAAAATACTTGAAAAAAAAAAAAAAAAAAATTGGGCTATTACAATAACAAGTGACTGAATTTGCATGAGAATGAGGTCTCATAGTTTAGTAACAAATAATACCGTGTTTTGTTATCGACATGCATTGTCGAGTATATCTCGGCTGCTTTGCTTAAGCTCAAGTTATATGTATTCATGTGTATGTGTGCGTGTATCATGTATCATGTATAATAAAAAAAAATTATGTGCACATCAATCATTCATGATCTAATTCGAAAAAAAATCCCACGTTGGTAAATGGATTGCATAACAAGTGACTGATTTTGCATGAAAATGAGCGATATCAAACCCCAAAGTAGTCTTTCCTCCGTTTAAAAATTCCTAGCAAGGGTGCATTCTAGACAAACAATAACGGGGAAATAAAGCGGGCCATTGGGCGAAGAAGTTGAGTGAACAAGGATGCATTTGTGTGCTGCGAGCGGAAAATCTGAGCGGAGTATTTGAAACATATATTTTCAAATAAAATTGATTTTTGTTTAATTAATTATTTATTTGTTTTTTAATGAATAACGTGTGTCAATAATTTGAAAAAAAATAAATAAATTGTAAAAGTATAAATTGCTCAAATTCAGTTCAAGCCAACTCCACAATGTAGAGCACTTTGATACAATCACAACGCGTGAAACTGCGACTAACATGGACCTCGTTTGCACAAGTAAGTAATTTTAGAAATGTAACGACCCAGAATTTCTATTAATTAAAATTTGAATATTTAATTAATTTTAATTATTAATAAGTGGAATTCATAAGTCGAATAATTTATTTTCGAATATTGGATTTAATTGGATAATTAAATCGATTATTTAATAGTTGAAATTTCTGAAATAATTGAAAATCGAGTTAAATATGATTGAAAATGATTTGTAAAATTTTATTTAATCATGTTGGAGTTAGAACGATATTTTAGAACTTTTAAAATCGAATCAAAAGTTAATTTGTGAAAATTGAATATTTTAATATTTAAATCGACTGAAAAAATTAGTCAATTTTTGAACAGTCTCAGAATTGGACGAAACTAGTTCCATTGGATCCGTAATAGTTTGTAATTACCGGATTTCAATTTTCGTAGCAATCGGAGTTGTCGTTTGACCGTGGCAGCCCAAAACGCATCGAAATTGTTTTAATATTAATTTGGCGAGTTAAAATAGTCATTTTTCAAACAGTCTCGGATTTCGTCGAAACCAGTTTCATCGGATCCGTAATGTGATATTATTGTAAGGTTTCAAATTTCGTGTCAATCGGATTTACCGTTTGTCCGGAGCAAGCGAAAACGCATAGAAAATCGTTTAATCGGTTTAAATTTAAATCGATCGTTTATTGCCATAACTCGCACAGATGACCGGATTAGCTTCCAAAACTTATTCCATTGTGTCCGGAACACGGGATAAACCCTAGGAACGTCAGTTACTGCGCGAAATTCGGAGTTTGGAAAAGCAGGATGAATGGTATTCGTCGTTTTCTATAAATAGCCCCCCTTTATTCACAAAAATAAAAATAAAATAAAATTAGGGTTTAAAACCCTAGCCGCCTCCAATGAAACCGAAGGCCAGAAATGCACGATTCTTTTCTCCTCAAAATCTCCAAATCCGTTGATAATTACAAGAAATTTTCAACTGCAAAAACGTAGAGCATTGGAAGGGCTTTAAATCTATACGGCTATGATGGGAAATGGGGCTTTGGATTGTCGCGAATTTGGGTTTGAAGTGGCCGGCTTTGGGCACGTTTTTTGACGTTACACTGTAGCTGAGCTCGCCGTTCCTCCTGGCGATGGTGTAGCGTGGGGTGGCGCTTCATTTGGCACTAGTCGATCGAGTTCTCGTCGAGTGAAGTGGTCGCGACCTGGGGAGCTTCGAACGTGATGTTGGGTTCTTTGTCGCGATTTTTTATCTGGGAAGGAGATGGGCGCGCACGCGTGTTTGACCTAATGAAGAAAGCGAACGGCTGATATGGATGCTAGGTTAAAAAATTTAAATATTATTTGTAAATTTATATTGTATATAAATTCGTGAAACTTTAAAGTAATGTATCTTGTTCATACGAGGTCCGTTTCGGGCAAAACTTTTTGCGTTGGAATCGTTTCGACGAGCTCTTCGCAATAGAGCTGGATTGGAATCGTTTGGAGCTATTTGGAATTTCGGGTAAAATTAAACGCCCGTTTAATTTTATTCGAAATAAACGCTGAAACCAGAATCAAAAGCAAGGTGAGAACTCCTCACTCAATCGAACAGTTTCGATTTAAATTTTAAATAGTTAGATTTAAAATTGCTTGAATGTATGTTTGAATGATGATTGCAGTTATTGATTGCTGTTTGGTTGTAATATTAGATATAATAGGATATATCTATATATAACAATATATATATATATATATATTGGCATATGTATATATTGGAATTGATTTCCCGCATTGTATAGCGGATGAGACCCTATTGCGCCGCTTATTAAGCGGATAATATTTTTTTTAAATCCCATTTACCGCGGTAATTCCATACTGGAATGGAATTGGTATTGTGCTAATGTTTGTGGATGCAGGGAAGCAGGTTGGAGGGATCCAACTGGAATCCTCAACTGTATTGATTTATTTACAGATATTGTGATATTTGTTGATTATCATATCGATATATGATATTTGGATGTCGTGATTGACTATTTGGTGTTGCTGCATCATCGGATCCATTTTTGAAGTTTTAAAATAATGATTTTGGTTTTTAAAAGAATTTTTAAAGTGATTTTTGAAAGTATACGTTTTATTTAATTTTGAATTGTTAAAATAAATAAACATTTTAATTTTATGGTTATAAAATTTATATTTTTGGGAAAATAATACTTGAGTGTAATTTTGGAGTTATATAAGTTTTAAATAACGTTTTGTAAATTAATAAAGAGATTGGTTTATTTAAATTGAGATTTTTGAATTATTATAAACGGTTTATATAAAAGATTTATAAAATTTATATTTTATAAGTTAAAGATATTGGAATTATAAAACGAGCTTTTATAAGTGTTAAAATAAAGTTGTACTTAGTTTTATAAGTAAATAAGAATTTTAGATTTATAAACAAATGATGATATAAAAGAATGGATTTGTGAATAAATGGATTATAAGTAATTTACTTATAAGTTAGATTCGGCATATAAACGAAATATAAATTGTACTGATAAAGGAGATTTATAAACCGAAGCTTATAAATAGAAATGGAATTTATAGACATTGTTTATAAATTCGAAATCAATGGAATTTGATAAATTGAAAGTTGAAATTGGTTAAGGAAGTATATTCACGATTTTGGACAGTGAACATATTATCAAATAAAATGGATATGCTTGGGAAAATGAATATTATAAAATGAAGTTAATCGTTTTAACAATGTTTTAAAATGTATTATGAATCGAATACATAGATTTCAACATTTATTGTTGAAATAGACGTTTTCGAGAAATAGAAGGAAATGATGGACTATAACACTGTTGTTATAGTAAATGATTTCCAAAAGGAAATGTTTTTGTATAGTATTGGGATTTATATGTCTATCTAAATTTCGAATCCCTATACTAGTGATTTTGGGTTGTCGTAACGATGTTTTGCGCAACATTCGTTTTGGCCTAAATATGTTTAAGAGAATGATTTCCTTAAAGAATGAAATATATACTTAATTTCGGTTTAAGCATATTGAATATTTTCCAAGTGTTGAAAATAAATGGATTTGTGAATTACTTATTATTAGATAAGTATGGAAATGTTTTTCCAATGTGAGATGAAACGTTTTGAGAATTTATCTTTTTGAAGACAATTGAAAATGAATATTAGGAATCGATTTGGGAATCATATATTCATAAATATTTTGGAATGTAAATTCACTATGGAATTTATAAATGAAAAGGGGAATTTGTTTAAAAATAAACGTTGATTTATTTTTGAAGTGTGGGAATTAATTTACGGATTTGGAACATAAATATAAAGTAAATCGTTAAGGATTTATTTAATTGGTTTAAATGAACCATGTTGAAATGAAAGTATTTCGCGTAAGGATAATGTTTGAAATTTGTTTTCAAAAGTGGTAAAGGTGAAAAGTGATTTGAAAACTAGTTTTCAAATGTTGAAGTGTGGGAAATTATATATCTAGTAAAGATATTTTGGAAAGTAAATAATTTGGGAAATTATTTGGAATCTGGTGACGTTGAGCATACCTATTGATAGTTAAATAATCCGACTATAAATATTTACCTTTAAATAGGTATTTGTTGTGATTGCTTGAAATTGAATGCTACACTTATTTTTAATATAAGCGCTCACTATTCGGGTTAGCCGGGAAAGGACCTTTGGGTCGTATAACCCATTCCGAATATGTGATACGTCGTTATGGATTGCATTTGATGACCGGTGTTGAAGACCGGATATTTTTGAAAACGGAAGGATTACCGTTGAGTTACTCTGCATCGGTTGAACTCCGATATAGAGGTTTTATCATCCTAAGTGACGGGAAGTCCGGACGTGATTAGAAATTATCCGGAATGCAAGGACTTCTTTGTAAGTGCCTTCGGTTCTGTTCGAGCCCGGAACAGACTTGTATGGATTGTATGTCTGACATTACAAGTTGAGATATAAAGCTGATTTCTTTCAAATATATTTATGTTGGTGGCGGAGAATTTATTCTCTTAGCTTAACACCCTTCTTTGAGATGTACGAGCTCAGAGGTTATGTAGTTGAAGGTTATTAGTAATATACTCCCAATTTGGTAGTGTGGCATGCTGAGTGTTGCTGTGAAATGATCATTGATTGATCATTTGTGATATGATCGTTTATTTGATCGTTTATCTTTGTGATCATTGCTTTGATCATTTGTTGACCCAAAGCACAGCTTTTGTATAAAGCGTGGCTTTGTGGACGAGACTTCGTCGGACCTCATACCCCGGAAATGGTCAAAACAGGAAGGATGCAGCAAGGTTATTAGGGGGTAGCGCCCCTTTAGTGTATGTCATTCCTTCTGGATAGAGGTGGTATCATGGAATGGAGCCCAGATACTTAGCCTATGTGGTTGCTGCATTATTATTCTTATATGGTTGTTGGAAATCGAGGATCCTCGGATAGATCGGTTACGATTGGGGGATGACATATTCGTGTCAGTAGTTACCCAGTTAGGGGTAACCCGGCCTTGTGTTGGCAGAGATCCGGTTTGGTTCTCGGGACGTCATTCCAGAGGCGTTTCCATGTGGCAATGGGAAGTTCCTTAGCCTGACCATTTGTTGGAAATCCAAAGAAACAATATGATCTTGTACGGTTTTAGTTGTAGAACCTATCATTCACTTATGGTGGCGCCCCACTGTTTGGATGGTAGCTATAGTAGGCATAAGTGCGGAATGCCTATGCTGGCTAAGATTTATATCTTTATTTTCGAAATAATTTTTCCTACACTATGCACTAGTAATAATATCAAATGTCTCTTTTAATGCGTATCAAGCATCTTTGACTATCATAAGGAGAAATCTCCTCTGATTCTGCGTTTGCATTGTGTGTGTGTGCGGGAGGCCTTATGGTAGTCTCATTTTTTAAAAAGCATTGCGAATTGACTTTAAAAATATTCCTCTATTTTGTTTTAAAGATAAACTGTTTTGAGTTCTCACACCAGTCACATGACTGACTCAGAGTTTATTGTTTTCCTTCCTAAACTCTGGGTGCCCACCAATTTCCACACGGGCAGTCAAGAGTAAGGTGTATCAGGATATTCTGGAATTCAGGAGTTGCTGGAGGCAAGATGGATGCATAGCGTATTCACTAGTATATAGTATTTCTTTTCCGCTGTTTGTTGTTGTACACTCTGATGATGTAATGTAATGAAATGTAATGAGATGTAATGTAATAGCTGATATAGTACTTTGTTTAAAGATTATTCATTTATCTATTATATGTTGTTCCGCTGCGATTGTGAGATTCTGATATTGTTTTATTGTTTTTTTCTGTTCTATCTTCTACCTCTTTCTTCTATCTTTTTCTTTTTCTTCTTCTTTAACCCTAACATTTCGGTTTTTCGGCAACGAAAAATTGCAAACGTTACAAGAAATTTAAGAAAAATATAATTTACTAAATAAATACCCTAATTAAATCTCAAATGGACCAAAAAAATTGCGTTTATTGGAACGAAGCATTTGCCCCGTTACTGTTCCTCGTGCGTCGAACGTGTCTGATGTGTTAAGGATGGTAATAGGTAAAAAAATTATTATGAATAGACCCCAAGTGGTTGCTCATAGTAATTTGCTCCGTTACTGTTCCCAACGCGTCAGACGCATAGGGAACGATAACGGGTCAATTGCCACATTGCGATGAATGCAAAAGTTTGGTGTATGGGAAAGTATTAATTAATGTCAATTAGTAAATTTATAGTTTTATAAATAGAAAAACATTGTCAAGGACAAGTGTAACGTCCACTCTTTGCGCACACTTTAAACCGACACTTGTCCCAATTCAAAGCATACGCAAGGCGGATTGTTATGGGGTAAATAAGAAAAATGGAGAAGAAATAAAACGAAAATAGAATCTCACAGCGGAAGGATAAAATATAATAACAAATATACAGTTTCATAAACAGTTTACAAAAGCTTGATTCTTCTTTTACAATAAATATCAGAGTTACACATACCAATACAAGCAATGCAGCGGAATAGAAAGAGTGTGGTGCAATACTGTATGTAAAAATAATACTGATTCTTCGTCTTCGTCCTCCAATGCTAAAATCTGCTATCCTGAAACGCTCGGACTGACCCGAGCGAATTTGAAAAGACAAAAACACTCGAGTCAGACTAGAAAATCTTATGTTAGTTAAATAAATAGAAATAAATATGAGTACAGTAACTCAAGAGATGCTCGGGATTTACATCTCCTAAGGATCCGTTAAACTATTTACTATGTAGTATATTGCGCTATTATAATAGTGTCTAATTGTAAAATAAACTTACTTTTAAATAGCGTTAAGGCTTTACATTTTCCACCTTAACACGTAAAATGCCAATAGTCTATACAGTACCGTAATACCTCCTGATCGGGAAGCTACCAGAGGATACTCCATAGGTACGACACAAATAGAAACTCGTAGTAAAGGCTCGATATGGTAGGTGACACGGCACAACTAGGCAATGCCAGGGTAGATATACCAATTGCTATTCAGGCTGGTGGAAACGCGTAGCCGCAGTTACCGCCCACCTCGGACTAACTCCCCAAAATCAAAATATAGAAGTGGCCACTGAATCAAATCCAAGTCAAAGTATAATATCGAAGAGGAGCGTCCGATCAGAGGAATGACCTCATTGGCCTGAGAATCGCTCCTGTTTTAGCCACCTTATGCCAACTCACGGGAGTTGGGTCCACGTATTTACCTTACAGGAAACGTCGCCACCACCTACTTCATTCTGGAATCTCCACCGCGTACACGGTTAGTCAAAGTGGTTTTCGGTATCGACAGAGAGTATGTCCATATCCGATCCCGGTCTCTTTGCCAACCAATCGTTATTATAACACCGCGGTCATTTAAAAATAGTTTATACTTTTAAAACCAAAAAAAAAATCCATTTCAAAACCATAATATTACGATATCATTTCTTCTTTAAAATCCAAAAAGATTCATTTTGATATTATTTTTATAAAACCCAAATCAATGATATCATTTCCCAAATATAAATCTTTTCCAAAAATTATGCCACTTTTAAAATTTATAATTCCTTGTAACCAAATATTTGAACATTAACTTTCAACATAATAATTCGAAATCCATAGTTTTTAAAACCATTACTTTCAAAACTAAATGGTTTGGATATTCAACAATATATAAAATAAGTGATTTAACTTTATGGTTACTTTGTACGGAAAATAATTTACATGGCTTTGTGAATATTTCTTTACTCAATGTTAAAACCATAATCCAAAATATTATTTCAAGTCCCAACCATTCCAATTTTATATATTTTTATATCCATCTTGAGGGTTAATATTTCAACTAAAGTTGGATTTTTATTCTTTCAACAAATCAAATGTTCTATTAATTAGTTTTGAACATTCACATAAAATCCATAAATAATAAGACTTCAATTTCTAGTAATAAAATATATATTTTCCAATTCAAATTATACTAGAATATTCATTTCAATTTATTTTGGGAAAAATCCAATTGTAAATATACTATCTTAAAATTTCCAACTTAACATTTAAACATAGGATATAAATTATCAAACTCCATTTTCTAAATTTTCTTCCATTTTAATAAAGAGATTTATACACCTTTTTATTTCAAATTTTTCAACTTCATATGTATATAAATATGGAAGAAAACATTTATTCAGTATAAAATTTAAGATTTTTATAAACCGTATTCCATCCAAACCATAGAAATCTCATTAAAAATAGTTATATATAGACCGCGGTGCCTGTATATAGTTTTCTATCCTATGGTCAAGTGATACGGATATTTATCATTTCAATCCGCAATTTAAAAAAATAAAACTGCGGTTGTATATCATTTCAAACCGCAATCCCGAATGAAATGTAAATGCATACTAACTTGCAGTTTAATGATATCCAAATAAAACATTCATTCAACAACACATCCATCATCCAATCACACATCGATCAATATCAATCAATAACAATTATATATGTGATCATATATAACAGGTGATAACTGGCAGTTTATTCAAATTAAATTTATCAACTATTAATCTAACAGTTTATTCAGTAATAATTTATACAACTGTTAACTAGCAATTCATATGCAACAAAAATTTCCAACAGTCAATTAATACGCAATAAATCAATTAAATTAACAGTTAAATTTAATAAAATGCAATTCAACAGATATGAATGAAATAAACATGCCAAATACTCATAAATAAATTCCTATTCATTTCTAAAATTTATTTAACAAACATAAAAGCTTCTAGTAATTGTGAGTGGGTCAAAACACTCACCTTTTGAATTTAAATCGAATTTAAACCCGATTTAAACCCAAAAATTCGCCCGTCTCGGAATTCGTCCAAACCAGCGTCATCAAGTCCGGAATTAAATTACGATCCTAACAAAAGAAATTTCGTGTAAAACGGATATCGTATGACGAAGTTATAGTGAAAAATGCGATTGAAAAATCAAATTAATTTAAAACAAAACTTACCAAACTCACCCTAAAGCAAAAGCCACGTACGCACACTCTTTCTCCCCCACTGGTTCACGCATCTACAGGAAGTCGACTTCGGCTATAGACTTGCTAACGTTGACCGAGAAATTTCATCGCCCCCTGCCATAACGGCCCACGTCCCCAGCACCGTACGACTCACCACTCCACCCTCAACATCACCGTCCCCACTGACCGCCTCCATCTACAGGCCGCCGCCGCTAATAGCCTAGGGCCGAAACCCTAATCCAATTATTGACATATATCCAACCGTTAACTCGATGCAATAACCATATAGATCTGACCCCCTCAGTCCCCTCTCCAATACCCAGAAAAGGTTTGACGATCCGATGACGTTTTGTGCGATGATGATGAACGGTTTTGGGGCTGTTTGAATTTATTCTGGATAAACGACAGCTCCAATTGAAAAACGAACTACACCATGAGATTACGCGTATCGAATACTTCAACATATATTTTTTCTGGAATTTTCTGAAATTTTTGAGTTTTGACTTTTGATTTTGAACTATGGATAGATCTGGAATTGGATCTGAGATGTATACATTTGGGGAAGAGAAAAGAGTGAAGAAATGAACGTACAGCAAAAGAATAGAGACTAGGGTTTATAGCTGTATATTTATAGATAGGCTAGAGGTAGGGTAGCTAGACTGGATACGCGAACGTACGGAATAAACTATGGCCCAAAAAGCCCGCTATGCCTCCGGAGCCGAATTTGTTAAATCTATATATCCAGATAGGTATTTTAAAATATTCTGAATGCGTTGGAAAAAGTTTCGCGACCAAATTCGATCGTATGAAGAAGTTATGCTAAAACAAGATTTCCAAATTGATTTCAAATTGATTTTAATAAAATTGATTTCAAGGCGTTTCGCGTCCGTACGATCAAACGACAAGTCCGATCGATACGAAATTTGAAATCCTATAATAATTCACCGATACGGATCCGATGAAACTGGTTTCGTCGAAATCCGAGTCCGTGCCAAAAATGGCTATTTTTAATCTTTATTAAATAAATTAAAATAAATTATAAATCCAGTTTTTATGTTTCAACTTCTAATATTGGCCAAATTTTGTGACTTATATAATTCAAACAATCCCAAATGGTTTTCCAAGCTTGGATGTGAATTAAATTTATAAGTATATCAATTTTGCAGTGTTAATCTCTGCGTTTCCTTATTATTTGGGAATTATAAATTTTATTCGCAAAACCCAATTATTAAATCATATACTTTTATACTCTCACTTAAATCCAATTAGATAAACAGATTTGATTTCCATTCCAACTCATTTGATTGCAAATAAACTTTTTACCATAAATAAAATTCCAAATTATTAATAACTTTATTCCCATTTCCTTTACACACAAACATCGTATTATAAAGGTATCTACATTATTCTCCATTGGTTTGCCTTAACTTATTTAAGGTAACCTTACATTAATATCTATTGCTATGTTTTCAAATTATTCTTCCCTCATTCTTCTTTACTATTATTAATTCCAATCTTAACGAATTCAACATTATAGGTTTGATAAATTTATTAAATTCACTCAATTGTTTACAAATTCCATTTTAAATCCAATAACGTAATATTTTACGTTTAATTCCCTTTTACTTGTAGTAAATACCCTTTGTTGGATTTAATATTCAAATTATAGATAAAATCTTGCTTTCCAAAGTTATATCAACAATGCCCAACCAAATTTGAATTAGCTTTAACTTTATTCTATGGAATTAACTATTGCAATAAATCCAAATTACCATAAATTACATCCAAATAAATAAAACTTGATTTCTATTATTCAACTCAAAATATATCAATTGTCAATTCCAAAAAAAAAAAAATAACATTTGGTTCATACTTTTACAAATAACTCCCATTTCTTCCAAATAATAATTACATAAACTATTTGATATTAAATCCATTAAATTGCAATAAATTCAATTGATTGCAATTTATTTCCAAATAAATTTGGATTTTTATTTGGTTATACACAAAATTTCGTTATCACTTGCCTAACAAGGTTATTATCACTTAAGATCTCACTGCATCCACATTTTCACATTTTCATTTCCTAGTTTCTTTACTTTATTCTACATAATTTATTACAAATGGGATTTTCTTTGGTTTACATCTTATTTGTATTTAACATTTCTCAATCACCAATTCATTTCACTTTAACTGCGGTAAATTGGCGGATAAATTGAATTTGATTCCCAAAATCTAAATTAACAAGAAACAAGGGTAGGTAACATACAATAGTCATTACTCCAAATCCTAGTCACCTAAATAGGCTTTTATTCCTTGCAAATAAATGTTACTATTTATTTTCATAGTACAAATCTCAATGATTATTCCATTTTATATTTGCTTAGGCCATTTATAGTCCACTATACATATCTTCATAAATGGGTAATTTATTCAATTCATTAAGTGTCAATTCTATTAAGCCCTGTTTATATCTTTATGCATTCTTCTATTACTTTACAAAAGGGAATAACTTTTAAACTCATACACTTAATAACAAAACCGTTATAAATCCAATAAACTCCCAAATCCAAGTTTGTACACATTTTACACAACTATTATGATTTCTCACAAACGTTGAATTTATTAAATGTCCATTTATTATAATTTAATTCCCTTAATTGAATCAAATGCTTATTATTATATATATTCTTTTCATTCTACCATTCCTTCCCATTATAAATTCATTAGCGTATTTACACATCTCTATCTTTCAAATATTAATAACCAAACTTGATTACAAACACTGTCCTTATCAATCTTCATAAGTTTGTTCAAAACTATACTTTTGTTTACATAAAATAAATTTTATGTTTCTATTAGATTTCTTTTCCTTTCACTACAGGCATAAATTATTACTATCTACACTAAGTACATTTTTGTATACATGAATACTATTTAAAGTTAATATTTATATTAACTTTTATAAATTCAACTTCCATTCGTTTCTTATCACTAACTTTCAACAAAATGTGACCATCTACATTTACCAAACCTATTGTCATAATGTTTTATTGTTACACTAAGTTACGCAACTACTCTACCAAATTTCTACATTTATTCCCAAACAAATTAGAAATTATACTAATCTAATTTATTAAATATTATTAATTTAACGGGTCGTTACAACAAGCTTAAAGGCTTTTTTGCTAGATAAGACATCCCACTAACATTTAATTCCCGTGGACAAAAACGTTATTTTAAACAACCCTAACTGTCGCATGCTTTCTCTTCTTCTTCCTCTTTAATTCTTCTTCGCTTTTTTTTCACGTTCAAATTTGAATTTTGTTCTTCATTTTTCTTTATTATGGTGTGCGATCCATTCATGTTACTGTGATTTTGATTCTCATTTCTTTGAATTCGATACTGGAATTTCTCAAGTTTAGGTATGGTTCTATTTTTTTTCTTCTGCTTTTTCTTCTATTGGAGTTTTAATTTGGTCGTTTCTTACATTGATTTGTTTTTCTTTTTAATAATTGGATTCAGTTTTCTTTCTGCGTTTTTTCCCTTCATATTGTATGGCAAATTTGGGCAGTAGTAGCAGGTTCGTTCTCTTTTCTTTTCTTTTATATGCAGCAATGTTTTTTATTTGCTTTAAATCGAATGTTATTTGCTTTTGTTCACTGATGTATATGTTGGATTCATATTGATTTCGATGAAAACGTAGTTCTATGTTTAGTTCATTATGGATCGGTTTTTAGGTATCATTTTTAGTTTTTGTTAGTATCATTTTTCACAATAATGAACTTTTGAAGTGTTTTAATGTTTTTTTATGTATATATATAAATATATAGTTATTATGGAATATGTATAATTATATATATATATATATATATATTAAAATTTAGTGGGTTGAATTACACTGTTGTGTTAGTATCCAACATTCAATGAAGTGTGTTACTATCAAACATATTACTGTATTAGTATCAAGTGTTAGGTAATAAATTGACATTTTGAAGCAAACATTTTTTAACTACTGCATATTTTGCATTTATATCGGTTTGATAGATAATGTATTGCAATGTTTATTTCGGTGAGGATCACTTTTGTGATGCCCCACCTCTATACCCACTCTAGCCAAGGATACTACGGTGTAATGCCGTCAACTAGCACGGAGAATAAGGCTGTTGAGGAGCGACCATCCGTGTAATTGCTTTGTGCAAGCAATGATATGTCAGATAGTACAACATGCTTCAGGAGGGAATCTGACATACCGATGCAAACTCAAAGATACTACACAGTGACTATATATATTCTTCAGAAACAAATATAGAAATAAACATAACACAAATCAGTCACAGACATCCATATCACAAAGGTGGAAAAAGATATGAATATATAACACATAAAAGTGTTCAACAGAATTGTGGTCAGACAAGATCCACAATACCACAAAAGAATAGCTACAAGTGCTAGACAGAAGAATATGGATACATCAATGAGTCTATATCCCAAATGTATACAACAAAAACTACTAATCTAAGTAGTTTGCCAAAAGTCAGGGTGATAATCCCAGATGTGAAGTCAAGCAGAAGCACCTGTAACATATCGGTCTGACCCGAGTATTATTTAATAAGAAAATAATAAATGGATCAGTCTCACTATAAATATAAGATGAAATGATAAAGAATAAGAGATATGACAAAAATGTATGATAACCATAAAACCATACTGTATAAGTATGTAATTGAAAATCAACAAGAGATTAATCAATATCACATGAATCTTCTCAAGGATCAAAAAGAATGTCATATTCTTTATTTTTATTCACTAAAACCATAAGTATTGATTATTATATCAATGCTAATCACAAAAGTTAATGACGCACAAATTCACCAGTGCACAAATATTGATAAGACTTATCAATGTAAATCACGAAAATTAGTGAAACACGAATTCCAGAAATCATCAATGGAAATCCAGAAATCACAAAATGGGGGAGGCCTATCACAAAACGGGAGCATGAAAACTCACCAACACGTGTATCACAAAATGGAACGCTATTCCATGGTTGCTAACCATTAATTTTGAGCCGAAACTCCACAAAATGGCCCAAAGACCATGGGTCGCTACCCCACCAAATTGAGTCGAAGCTCCATAGAAACGAGGTTTAGTCTCCCTCGTAGACAAAGAGATATCGCATATTTGCTAGTATAAATCACAAAAATGATCATCAACGATCATCAAGAAGTGTCAATTACAGTAAGCTAGTAAATATATAAGCTTAGCTTCATATCCTATAACTACTAGCTTAACTTAAATATTTATGAACAAATTATAGATCTCCACTCGAAAATTGTCGATTCAATCGAACAAGTCCAAGAATTAACTGGCGAAGTAAACACAAGCGTTTCATACCACTTGTTTTACTAAGCCGTTTAATTAGATTTCTCGTACGAGTGAGATAAAGGTTTGTATATACTAGTAGATTGGAAAACAGTTTAAGAAACGAGCTTTGTAATAAAATAGTGTTGAAATCGTTTTATATGGAAGAGTTTTGATATTTACTACTAGTATAGAAAACCTTTATATTTTAAAGTGATAAATCACAAAAATGATTGTAGAAAAATAAGTCACAAAAATTCACATTCGAAGACGTGAATAAAATCCAAAGAATTCAATTCCAATTCCATCAAAGTGGAAATACCCTTGCGACTTAACAACCACGACTTACGACTTAACACAATACAATACAAGAAATCAGCGGCTCAACACATGCGACTCCATGGCATACGACATATCAGCGACATAGCATGCGGCCTAACTGAACGACTTAACATGGCGCGACCTATAGCATGGCGCGACCTAAGTTGGTGCGACCTAAGTAACGAGCGACCTAAAGAGCTAGCGGCTAAGGAGTAGCATGCGGCTTAAAGCAGGTGCAACTTAAAGCGTGGCGCGACATAACTGCAAACGACCTAAGGAATGGCGCGACCCAATGTTGCGAGATATAGCAGGTGCGACCCAAGGTATGGCGCGACTCATAGCGAGGCGAGCGACCTAAGGGGTTGCGACCTAAGGCAGGCCGACTCATTGCAAGGCGAGCGACCTATGGGGTTGCGACGCAAGGCATGTCGACCTAACTACAAGGCGAGCGACCTATGTGGTTGCGACCTAAGGGGTGTGACCAAGCCGAGCGACCTAAGGGGTGGAACGACCGAAGTTGTGAGAGAAGGTCGAGCGACTTAAGATGGAACGACCTAACACATGGCCGAGCGACCTAAGTTAAGGAACGACCTAAGTATGGTGCGACCTATGTTGGTGCGATCTATATTGGTGCGACCTAAATGTAGGCCGAGCTATTCGAATGGTGCAGGCCGAGTGACCTAGGGGATAGAAGTGCAAAAACTCTCTCAATTTGCAACCGATCGAACACGGACGATGGGGGATTACGCCCATCAGCTACCCGGTCCTATTGCCTCCTCGATGCATCACCAAAAACGTGTTCAATCATCAAAGTTAGGATTTTTTAAAGATTTGAACCCAAAACACTAAAAATTGGGATTTTCACCAATTTAATCCAAACCAAAAGCAAATGCACATGAATAAGTGTTAGGAATTCATACCCAACAATCAAAGACAGTTATAGACAAAGATGTGAGATAAAAATCTCACCTTTACACAAAATCAATGAAGAAGAAGCTTGAAAGCAAAGGAATAATCAACCACACTTCAATATCAACACAAGAAGCTTGAATCAATGGCTTCTCTTTGAATTTGGAGTTAGATGTTGGATTTGCAAATGAACTAGGGCTTGGAGTTTTAATTTCCCATTCCTCCCTCCATTTTTAACGAAGCCTGAGTGTTAGAAAATGAAAGTGAAGTTATCAAAGGAAGAGGGAGTTGAGCTAGAGTTAACAGTTTAGGCTAATGGGCTAAGCCAAACCCAAAGCCCAAAGTGAAAAAGCGACAAAATTCCACTATCTCCAAACATATCAAAGTTTATACTCAAAAAGATCGCAAATGGCATTTTGGACCCAATGGAAATGGTCCCGAGTCCTAATTCAACCGTATGCAAAAAGTAACTTTTCGGACTAAAATCCGACTAACGATAAAATATTTAAATAAAATATTTAAATATTCAATCGTAAAATATGCGGGTTGTTACAGACTCCCCTCCTTAAACAAATTGCGTCCTCACAATATATAAGAAGAAAATATAAGGTAACAACCATGAAAGCATGTCAACACAAAAGAAATTTGAAATAAGAAATTCACCTCAAAGAGCACGGGAAAGTAAGTTCGGATGTGTTCACTCAATGAACTCTCTAGATTTCCAAGAGCAATCCTTAGGATTTGAGGACCACTGAACTTTAACAAGCGAAACATCTTTATTCCAAAGGCGTTTGATCTCCGAAGCAATAACACGAATAGGATGTTGCTCATAAGTTAAATTAGGCGAAACTTCAATTTCTTCCACAACACCGAGCTCAAGAATAGAATCGGAATCTCGAAGGCATTTCCGTAACTGAGAAACGTGAAACACGTCATGAATAGTAGAAAACTGAGCCGGTAATAAAAGGCGATAAGCCACGGAACCAATACATTCGGTGATGGGAAATGGACCAATATATCGAGGTGCTAATTTTCTCGATCGACTAAAACGTACAACACCCTTCATAGGTGAAACACGAATAAACACAAGATCTCCCACAGAAAATTCTAATTTCCTTCTCCGGTTATCGGCATAGGATTTTTGTCTACTCTGGGCCTCTTTCATCCTATGAAGAATAAGGTCGATCTTTTCTGTGGAATCATGAATAAAATCTAGACCTAAAACCAGCTTCTCACCGGCCTCAAGCCAACAAGAAGGAGATTGGCATGGTCTTCCATAGAGTGCCTCGAAAGGTGTCATACCAATACTAGATTGGAAGCTATTATTATAGAAAAACTCAACAAGAGAAATATGATCTTTCCAACTTCCACCAAAATAAAGAACACATTCACGAAGAAGATCTTCAAGAGTTTGATTCACACGCTCAGTTTGTCCATCGGACTGGGGATCATAAGCGGTGCAAAAATTAAGCTTCGTTCCCAAAACTTTTTGAAGACACATCCAAAATCCACTGGTAAACAATGGATCACGATCACTAACAATAGAAGAAGGAACTCCATGCAATTTTATAATTTCTTTAATAAAGAGTTCGGCCAAGAGAGCAACGGTTCGATTGGACCGAACGGGAATAAAATGGGCGGATTTAGTAATTCTATCGACTATCACCCATAAGCTATCATTGAAATGACCCGCAAATCCGTACCCCTTGAGTCAATACTATTCTACCTAAATCAACTCAAGTTGCACAGAAATACGAACCATTTTGGTTAAAGAAGAAGAGGTAGAATAAGAAAATAGAAAAAAACATCAGAATCTAACCATCGCAGCGGAACAAAATATAATAGATAATAAATAATCTTTACTCAAAATCAAATATCTCTATATATATATTACATCATCAGAGTACGTCAATCACAGCTCAACAACAATATCATACAAATGGATACACAACAACTCAACACAGCGGAAATATATATATAAACAAGTACGAGAGTACGTATCGTCATCCAGCTCTTCTCCTGAGCTCCACAGCATCATATCCTGTATCCTATAACACTTGGTCTGACCCGAGCATTACAGTTAATAACACCTGAGTCAGTCTGGAATACCAGCGTGAGAAAATCACACCCAATTGATTATTAAAGTTTCAAAAAAAATCCTTTGAAAACAAAAGCATCCCGTAAGACCACGCCACAAATAAACATGTCGGGTTTTTACCTTACGATAGCTAAAATAATTTTTATAGAAATCCTCTGTTATTATAATAGGGTCTATATACAAATACTTATAAAATAGCCGAAATTTTTACATCTATTAAATTCCAGCTACTAGCCACAGAGTGGGTAATACAAACAAAACTCATACAAGGCTCGTAGGGAGAATGGATTTCCAACTAATGACTAGGCATTGGGGTACCACCTTTCACAGTACGGGGCCTAGATCACCGTACCGAGGAGTACGCCCGCTCCCCTGCAACACAAGGCCGGGACTACCCCTTACTGGATAATCCCGAGTGAGATCACCCTGCGGTTGGGATCAGCAACCGCCCACTAAGCCGAAATAAAAAGGGACATCTAGACTGGAATGACCTCACCCTGCTTGGGTGCTACCCACCTAGCCTTGTTGCATATCTCCTGATTTTCAGTCATTCCCATTTGATGAGGCTTGAGGCTAAGCGTTACCTTTTTAAGAACGTATTCCTTAGCATGCCCATCGTCCACCTGACGATGTTTTGCAAGCATTCATCCCTACAAGTCCGTCCCGGGTTCGAACGGAACCGAAGGCACTATTCCTACTACATCCATTTTGGAAGTATCCTCAGGATTAGTAGCGACTAGCCCTTGCACTTCACTGCTCCATCTTCGACTCCAAAATCGTTTTCACGAAACGTACAAACCGGATCGAAGTGGTTTTTGAGAAATAAATCTCGATCCTGGTCTCTTCGAAACGATCAACGCAGTTTGTCCAATATTGATAGTCGGTTATTTAACTATCAATTTATATTCACAAACATCCATCAAAAAATAAATAATTTTCCCAAATTATTTATTTATCTCAAAAATATCTTCACAAGATATATTTTCACTTTCAAATTCCTTTGAAAACAGTTTCAAACTATCATTCTTTTCAGGATAAACTTTCCTAAATATTTCCTATCTCCACTGAAATCACCAAGCACAAAACCAGATTTTAAAATAATTTAAAACACTTTATTGAAAAATACATTTATCATCTAATTTAGAAAAATTACTTTAATAATTAATTTTAAATAATACTCTAGAAATGATTAAAATAAGGTTAACTTATAACTAAACATTAGATTTCTTCTTTAATCAAAATACCAAATCATTCTTTAAATAATTACTGTTATAATAGATTAAAAGGAAATACTTACTTTAGACTTTAAATATTAGAAATAATAAATTTTACAAAACATACTTTTTAAAACAACTTCAAAATCTTTTAACTTATATTTAAAAATTTACTTTGAAACGTACTTGGTTATCCAGGGAGAATTTCAAATCTCAATCACTTAAATCAATTTCCCAAATTGATTTCCAATTTATTTTACTTGAAATAAATTCTTTTACTTATCAGTTCATTTCCAAAGTCAGTAGTTATGGACTTTACTATTATTATTATTTTATTCTTCTTTACTCTTTCAATAATCCAAATCCTAAATTCTAAATAAATGTTTGTTCTTTTTAATTAATAATACTGCATTTTAAAATTCATTAACTTCTGTTTATTCAAATTTTCCTTTCCATTCTCAAGATTCATTTATTTAAAGTCACTTTATTTCTTTTCCAAGTTATTCTTAAATTTATTCTATAATTACTTACTTGCAATTTCACTTCTTTTATTTTCATTTCCAAAATCAAATTTATATTTTTAGTAATTCATTATACCCAATTATATCAACCAAGCCATAGCATTCAATACTTCCACATAATTCATTATAGAGTATCAAACAATCAGAACAGAGAATATAATATAAAATAATTTAAATAAAAGTTGAGGGGACCAATTGGATCCCTCCAACCTGTTTTCCCTACATCCACAGACGTTAGCATCACATAATATGCCATTTTCAAATTATACTATACTACATCACATCAATCAATTCAACCATACAATCAATTATTTAAATTTAATCATTTAGATTTAAATTTAAACTAAGTGAGATTAACTCACCTTTGTCCTTAGTTTTATAATCCATCCAAATTAGCTTGCTTCCTTCGCCATTTTAACCTTTGTATAAATATTATATGATTTATTAGTAATTGAACTAATCGAAATATAAATCTCCATCTATTAATTTAATTTAAACTAATTTAAATGATAATTAAACTAGCCTAATTCATTATCTGAATTAATCAATGATTTTATTTTAGGCCAATATCTTAGATTTTAAAACTAACTCCTCTTAATAAATTCATTTAATTAAAAACTAAATTTACATCCCATCTCTCTTTAATAAATGCTCATCATATTTTTATTTAAACTAATTGAATAATCACTTATCCTAAATGATTAGCTAATACTTTGGGTTTAAAGTAATTTCTCTTTAACCATTTCTAAATTAATTAAACAAGTAAATTACAAAGTTATCTTCCTTTTGAAAACACATTTTACTTGTTGTTTACCTATAAACATATTTTATTAAATTCTAAGAAAATAAAAATTCCATTTCAGCCTATATATATACACTTAAAAAAAATTATACTATTGTTTATTTAAAGTTTTCTACTACCTAGACCTTACCTATAATATATCCTTTTTTCTGTTAGATCCATCAATTACTAGGTTGGATACATACATATAGAGATATATATAATTATTATTATTATTATTTTACTTTACTGGGCATATACATACATATATATAAATTGATTCTAATTAAACAAAATTTAAATTATACCTTACAGTTAGAATTCGAGCCATCTCCTGCCAACTACCACAACTAACATCAACTGCCTTCAAAATAGTCACCAATGAACGCCACCAGTCCTGCCAAGATTGCAGCTACCACCCGAGACCCCCATCCCTTATATACGCTTGCCTCAACACCCTATTAGTCAACCAAGACATTAGCTGGTCGCAAACAAGCTATCGAACCTAGGTCGCACAAACCACTTGCTCCTGATCGCACAAACCTCGATTGCAGATCTCGTCTCCATGCCATGATGTTCCGCCTAGGCTTCGCGCAACACAATTCACCGCCCCCTTGCTCGCGCACGAGGTCGATCAACGACCGTTTGCAAATCGCGACACCACAAAATCGCCAAACCCCCTTGCGAACGCGCGCGCAAACGTCGCTTGCTTCCCTCCCTTCTTCCATGCGCCAATCGATTAGAGAATAGGGTTAACGAACTCGATTTATGGAGATTGAGGCTACGGCCATTTTTTTTCTACTGAGTGGTTTTGGGGTTTGAAAGGAAGAAAAGGGTTCGGCCCCTATTGTGTTTCTCTTTCTTTTTATTATACGCGGTGGCTTCCCCTTGAAGCTTCTTTTATTTATCTATTTATTATATATTTCATTTTATTTATTTATTTATTTATTTACCGATTTTGATTTTCAGAAGGAATTGAACTTGCCTGTCCTTTTAGAAGAGAAAGGGAAACGCGGATTTAAGTTTTAAAAAAATGGCGTATAAGAGAAGCTTGACTAAGTAAATTTCATTAAATTATTATCAATTAAGTTTTCAGCGCGTTATTATATCGTACACTCACACACTAACTCCAATCAATACGAAATTTGAAATCCGATAATAATTCAATATTACGGACCTAATGGAACTGGTTTCGTCTAATTCCGAGACTGTGCCTCGGAAGGCTATTTTTAAATTCAATTTAAAAGATAAAATTTCAAAACTGAACAAACCACTGCTAATTTCAATTTTTATAATTTCTATTATCTTCGGTGTTATCAATATAAATTTTACAAGCCTTCAAATTATATTCAACATGTTTAAAACTTCAGATTCAACATTTAGTTCAACTTCCAATTATTTAATCCAAAAATTTAATTATCAAATAAATTTGGGATATTCGTGATTCAAGTTAAAATTACTCTATTGAATATTTAAATCAATCAAATATCCCGATTTCAAATGCTCGAAAATTCCGGGTCGTCACATTCCTCCCCCCTTAAAAGAATTTCGTCGCCGAAATTTACTAGTTAGGGGGAAATGATACACTACCCGTTTACTTTCCTTAAATCAAAACAGTTTAATTAACTAGCCATAACATATCCTTTTTATTATAGACCCACTATTACTTCAACTAACTTCTAAAACCTTCCATAGTCTCCAAATAACTTTACTTACTCAAATATTATTACTTGCTCATTCATTCAAATTAGAATTCAAAACTAAATTTTGAATTATCAAAATTTTATCAAAAATTTTCTAACTCTCTAAATTTCCGAAAAATTTCGTCAGCGTCTCCTTTGCATGGCTAGCTCGGTACAACTACAAAAATGGCTCTACGGCCTTCCAAATCTCAAAAAGAAAACAAAAGGCCAAGAGGCTCAATCCAAATTCCCAATCAAATTCACACCAAATTTAATTACATACCTTTTTGTCGAGCATTTCAAATTTTTATCTTCTTGAAATTAAAAACCAATTCTCTTTCCCTTTATAATACCTGCATATCCTGTTAAGCACTAATATCCAATCACAATATTCCCAAAACATTTTGTCGACTTCCTCACAAAATGTCAATATCTATTCATTCTAATATTATCTGAGAATATATTTGTAGTATCAATTTCCAATTAAGAATTCACCATTCCTTATACTTAAGTTTAATATAAGCATTTTTATATGCTTCTTATATTTATTTTCATCTTACCACTTTGGTTTAGATCTGTTTCTATTCAAATTGATTTATCTCCATTTCCATATGAATTCAATTTATCTTTAACTTTAACTATTGAATTTTTTTTTTATTTATAACTAATTCATGTCATTATTTCAACTAGTTTCATTCACTGACTTATTTCAATTTTCAATTTTAAACCGTTTTGTCGTTAACAAAAATTTCCATAATTTTCAAAAAAAAAATCTAACTCTTAAAAATTTCTAGAAAATTTTGGCAGAGTCTCTTTTGTACGGAGGAGCTTTTGCAATTTGACAAAAGATATAAATATATATACATCGGCCCACACGGTCGGAAAAACCAAAAACAGTTCATATTTCCTATTTTTATTGCGTAGGCGTACCTTATTTATCATTTTAAGCAAACAGCTTATAATTTTTAGCAACTAAAAAACTAATGCAATCCAAATCCAGCCACACGGCCTCCAGATACCTGTACTTACTCAATTTAAACATGTAAGTGCCAAATATATGCAGTTTAACTATATTTCACCTAGTTGCAATGGTTAAAACATATGAATTCTAAAGAAATGCACATCAAACATTTTCCGTAAGCAATTTTGACAACTTTCATACTAATTCAACTGTTTCAATTAATTTATAAACCGTTTTCATTCAATTTGAATGGTTTTCAATCCATTCGTATACCACTTCATCAATTTGAATGGTTTAAAACTCAATCGCTTACATTTAATTTTATTTTTTTAAGCAAACTGAACTCATATTTAATCCAATTGCTTTCAAAATCAATTTATTTTACTTCTATCAACACATAGAATTTTAATAACTTCCATTTACATTCAATATCAATTTATTCTTTGCAATTTGGCGAGATCTATGTGAATAAATAAGCACTTATGTTTTATAACCAATTTAAATGGACTTCAACTCAATTTATACTTGATTCTATTTTTAAAATTTATTCACAATTCATCTATTCTCATTTTCATTGCATTTCAGATTTGAATATATTCACTTGTATTTCATTTTATTAACCAAACTAGTTTCATTCAAACCATTAACAACTTAGGTTCATCTTTATTACTAATTAAATTTCCTTTTTATTTTAATTCATTCACGACCATTTATTTAACTCGACACATCCCAAGCTTTAGTTACTTTACTCAATTTATTCCATATTTGTTTATTCCAAACCATTTTATTTAGCTCAAAAACAAACCAAGCTATTTCATTCAATAACCATTTCTCAACTTATTTAAATCATACTTCATTTGGTTCTTATTTATCCCATCCATTTATTTATTCAATATAATTAGTTTATCCACTCAATCCATTTTGAATTTACATTTCCTTAAATATTATTTATAACCCACCAAATTCTATTTCGATTCAAATTTATTTTTACTTGATTTAAATCCAACCCAACATCATTACACTTAGTTTTAAGTTGAATTTAATCCAACTCTTCCATTTGTTTAGCTTAAGTCAATTTACTTCATTTTATACCTAAGCTCATTTCATTTTACAAGTAAATTTTTCTTTTCTATTCAACTCAATTCTATTTCAATTAAATCTCATTTTAAAATTTGCAATTTCATTTGATTAGTTATTATAAAATTTAACTTTCCAGATTCAATTTATCCAATTTATCACATGGCCATTTTCCAATTTATCTTCACTTATTTAGATTTTATTTGCAATTCATACCATTACTATTTCAATCCAATTTTACTTTTACTCGATACCTTTCCAATTATATTTAATTTGTTAACACTTCAAGTCAACTCTCAATTGATAACTCAAATTCTGAATTCACTGTCCATTTTCAATTTACCATTCGCCTTTATGAACTCACAATTCAATTTCATTCTCAATTCATTTGATTAATTGCAAGGCAACTTTCAATTATATTTTACTCACTAATGATTTCAAATCGAATTTGATTTATACCTTGAGTTTTATCTTCAAACTTCATTATTATCTCACAATTCAGCTTCTACTTAACTGCTGGGTTCTTATTACATATTTTATTATCTAATTTATTATCTAAATAGTCTTTCACCAATTTATAATCCAAAACTTGATTTTTAATTCCATATATCACTTCATTTGATTTGCTTAGTTCAATTTACTTTATAATTCAAGTTTTGATTTTCATTTCATTCTCCAATTCATCAAAAATATTTATTTTGGGTTTCTTATCCCACCTTTCAAATTTAATAAGTCACAACTTATTATTATTACTTTTATACAATTCCATTCATCATAGGCTTGAATATATTCTTCTTTTATAAGTTATTCCAAACCATTTTATTATACTTGACATCACTCCAAAAAAATTAAAGTCAATTTTATTTGTATTTACCAGTTCATAGAATTTTATTTTATTTTAAAGTTTTATAGCAATTTTAAATTGATCTCCAACTCAATTTATTTTTAATTCATTTCTATTTTAGCTTACATGGTATTTCATTTCATAGTGCATAGGTTCCATACGAACCCATATTATTTAAGCTCAACAGCCTTTCATGTTTGTATATCATTAATTCAATCCATTTGAATTTTATTTCAACAAATTTCAAATTTACAAGTTATCAAACTTGTTGTATGCCATAAACATTCTTTGTTAAAATCCCAAGGTTTAAACAATCTTTCAACACTTCAAAATTCTTTGTGAAATCACTTATATCCAAAATTCCTTGCATTTTCAAAATCAACCAAATTTCTCCAACAAACTTAAATCCAAAACGTCATGGTAGCAATCCCTCTTTTGGAAACTCGAAAATGAACACCGATGATGTCGCGATCATCATCGGAATTATTTTCCAGCGACCGTAAAGAGTTCAATGCTTTTCTTTCTTTTAAAAACCCTTCAAGTATTTTTGAATTCCAAATCTCTCTAGATTTCACATCCCATTTATAAATATTCCTCACATATGTATTATTTCTTTTCAATTTTAATTTAAATCAAATTTTAACTATAATTCATATTTATAAATTTCATTTTATAATGAATTTATTTCCTAATACCTTGGTTATATTTCCAATTTCTAGATAGATTTTTACACAACGATGATAATAATTTAATAATATCATTATAACATCCAAGCAACCATATATTAGCTAAAATAGTTTACAAAAACCTTTTTTTATATCAAAGATATATTTTTGGGTAAAATTATTTCATTCACCCATATTTAAAACAATACCGTGTCGATTGTTCTATTAAAGTGTTTAGAAACCTTTTCGATACAGTTGTCCAGATTGTGCCGATGAAGCTTCATATGCCACTCAATAAATCAATCAACACAATATTAAAACAATTTATATCCACTAACAAATACGCGCTCATATTTATTAATACGCTCAAACTCATTATAGAGTACTTCGGACTCTAATTTAAATGAGTAATTCCCACCAGAGCCAAGGTTATCTCCAACCTAAGCTCTGATACCAAGTGAAACGACCCGCAAATCCGTACCCCTTGAGTCAATGCTATTCTACCTAAATCAACTCAAGTTGCACAGAAATACGAACCATTTTGGTTAAAGAAGAAGGGGTAGAATAAGAAAATAGAAAACAACATCAGAATATAACCATCGCAGCGGAACAAAATATAATAGATAATAAATAATCTTTACTCAAAATCAAATATCTCTGTTTATATATTACATCATCAGAGTACATCAATCACGGCTCAACAACAATATCATACAAATGGATACACAACAACTCAACACAGCGGAAATATATATAAACAAGTACGAGAGTACGTATTGTCATCCAGCAAGTATCCTGAGCTCCACAGCATCATATCATGTATCCTATAATACTCGGTCTGACCCGAGCATTACAGTTAATAACACCCGAGTCAGTCTGGAATACCAGCGTGAGAAAATCACACCCAATTGATTATTAAAGTTTCAAAAAAAATCCTTTGAAAACAAAAGCATCTCGTAAGACCACGCCACAAATAAACATGTCGGGTTTTTACCTTACGATAGCTAAAACCATTTTTATAGAAATCCTCTGATATTATAATAGAGTCTATATACAAATACTTATAAAATAGCCGAAAATTGTTACATCTATTAAATTCCAGCTACTAGCCACAGAGTGGGTAATACAAACAAAACTCGTACAAGGCTCGTAGGGAGAATGGATTTCCAACTAATGACTAGGCACTGGGGTACCACCTGTCACAGTACGGGGCCTAGATCACCGTACCGAGGAGTACGCCCGCTCCCCTGCAACACAAGGCCAGAACTACCCCTCACTGGATAATCCCAAGTGAGATCACCCCGCGGTTGGGATCAGCAACCGCCCACTAAGCCGAAATAAAAAGGGACATCTAGACTGGAATGACCTCACCCTGCTTGGGTGCTACCCACCTAGCCTTGTTGCATATCCCCTGATTTTCAGTCATTCCCATTTGATGAGGCTTGAGGCTAAGCATTACCTTTTTAAGAACGTATTCCTTAGAATGCCCATCGTCCACCTGACGATGTTTCGCAAGCATTCATCCATACAAGTCCGTCCAGGGTTCGAACGGAACTGAAGGCACTATTCCTACTACATCCATTTTGGAAGTATCCTCAGGATTAGTAGCGACTAGCCCTTGCACTTCACTGCCCCATCTTCGACTCCAAAATCGTTTTCACGAAACGTACAAACCGGATCGAAGTGGTTTTCGAGAAATAAATCTCGATCCCGGTCTCTTCGAAACGATCAACGCAGTTTATCCAATATTGATAGTCGGTTATTTAACTATCAATTTATATTCACAAACATCCATCAAACAATAAATAATTTTCCCAAATTATTTATTTATCTCAAAACTATCATCACAAGATATATTTTCACTTTCAAATTCCTTTGAAAACAGTTTCAAACTATCATTCTTTTCAGGATAAACTTTCCCAAATATTTCCTATCTCCACTGAAATCACCAAGCACAAAACCAGATTTTAAAATAATTTAAAACACTTTATTGAAAAATACATTTATCATTTAATTTAGAAAAATTACTTTAATAATTAATTTTAAATAATACTCTAGAAATGATTAAAATAAGGTTAACTTATAACTAAACATTAGATTTCTTCTTTAATCAAAATACCAAATCATTCTTTAAATAATTACTGTTATAATAGATTAAAAGGAAATACTTACTTTAGACTTTAAATATTAGAAATAATAAATTTTACAAAACATACTTTTTAAAACAACTTCAAAATCTTTTAACTTATATTTAAAAATTTACTTTGAAACGTACTTGGTTATCCAGGGAGAATTTCAAATCTCAATCACTTAAATCAATTTCCCAAATTGATTTCCAATTTATTTTACTTGAAATAAATTCTTTTACTTATCAGTTCATTTCCAAAGTCAGTAGTTATGGACTTTACTATTATTTTATTCTTCTTTACTCTTTCAATATTCCAAATCCTAAATTCTAAATAAATGTTTGTTCTTTTTAATTAATAATACTGCATTTTAAAATTCATTAACTTTCTGTTTATACAAATTTTCCTTTCCATTCTCAAGATTCATTTATTTAAAGTCACTTTATTTCTTTTCCAAGTTATTCTTAAATTTATTCTATAATTATTTACTTGCAATTTCACTTCTTTTATTTTCATTTCCAAAATCAAATTTATATTTTAGTAATTCATTATACCCAATTATATCAACCAAGCCATAGCATTCAATACTTCCACATAATTCATTATAGAATATCAACAATCAGAACAGAGAATAGAATATAAAATAATTTAAATAAAAGCTGAGGGGTCCAGTTGGATCCCTCCAACCGGTTTTCCTTGCATCCATAGACGTTAGCATCACATAATATGCCATTTTCAAATTATACAATACTACATCACATCAATCAATTCAACCATATAATCAATTATTTAAATTTAATCATTTAGATTTAAATTTAAACTGAGTGAGATTAACTCACCTTTGTCCTTAGTTTTACAATCCATCCATATTAGCTTGCTTCCTTCGCCATTTTAACCTTTGTATAAATATTATATGATTTATTAGTAATTGAACTAGTCGAAATATAAATCTCCATATATTAATTTAATTTAAACTAATTTAAATGATAATTAAACTAGCCTAATTCATTATCTGAATTAATCAATGATTTTATTTTAGGCCAATATCTTAGATTTTAAAACTAATTCCTCTTAATAAATTCATTTAACTAAAAACTAAATTTACATCCCATCTCTTTTTAATAAATGCTCATCATATTTTTATTTAAACTAATTGAATAATCACTTATCCTAAATGATTAGCTAATACTTTGGGTTTAAAGTAATTTCTCTTTAACCATTTCTAAATTAATTAAACAAGTAAATTACAAAGTTATCTTCCGTTTGAAAACACATTTTACTTGTTGTTTACCTATAAACATATTTTATTAAATTCTAAGAAAATAAAAATTCCATTTCAGCCTATATATATATATACTTAAAAAAAAATTATACTATTATTTATTTAAAGTTTTCTACTACCTAGGCCTTACCTATAATATATCTTTTTTTTTCTGTTAGATCCATCAATTACTGGGTTGGATACATACATATAGAGATATATATTATTATTATTATTATTTTACTTTACTGGGCATATACATACATATATATATATATATATAAATTGATTCTAATTAAACAAAATTTAAATTATACCTTACAGTTAGAATTCGAGCCATCTCCTGCCAACTACCACTACTGACATCAACTGCCTTCAATATAGTCACCTACGAACGCCACCAGTCCTGCCAAGATTGCAGCTACCACCCGAGACCCTCATCCCTTACATACGCATGCCTCAACACCCTATTCGTCAACCAAGACATTAGCTGGTCGCAAACAAGCTATCGAACCTAGGCCGCACAAACCACTTGCTCCTAATCGCACAAACCTCGATTGCAAGTCTCGTCTACATGCCATGATGTTCCACCTAGGCTTCGCGCAACACAAATCACCGCCCCCTTGCTCGTGCACGAGGTCGATCAACGACCGATCGCAAATCGCGATGCCACAAAATCGCCAAACCCCCTTGCGAACGCGTGCGCAAACATCGCTTGCTTCCTTCCCTTCTTCCATGCGCCAATCGATTAGAGAATAGGGTTAACGAACTCGATTTATGGAGATCGAGGCTACGGCCATTTTTTTTCTACTGAGTGGTTTTGGGGTTTGAAAGGAAGAAAAGAGTTCGGCCCCTATTGTGTTGCTCTTTCTTTTTATTATACGCGGCGGCTTCCCCTTGAAGCTTCTTTTATTTATCTATTTATTATATATTTTATTTTATTTATTTATTTATTTACCGATTTTGATTTTCAGAAGGAATTGAACTTGCCTGTCCTTTTAGAAGAGAAAGGGAAACACAGATTTAAGTTAAAAAAATGGTGTATAAGAGAAGCTTTACTAAGTAAATTTCATTAAATTATTATCAGTTAAGTTTTCATCGCGTTATTATATCGTACACTCACACACTAACTCCAATCAATACGAAATTTGAAATCCGATAATAATTCAATATTACGGACCCAATGAAACTGGTTTCGTCTAATTCCGAGACTAAGGCTATTTTTAAATTCAATTTAAACGATAAAATTTCAAAACTGAACAAACCACTGCTGATTTCAATTTTTATAATTTATATTATCTTCAGTGTTATTAATATAAATTTTACAAGCCTTCAAATTATATTCAACAGGTTTAAAACTTCAGATTCAACATTTAGTTCAACTTCCAATTATTTAATCCAAAAATTTAATTATCAAATAAATTTGGGATATTCGTGATTCAAGTTAAAATTACTCTATTGAATATTTAAATCAATCAAATATCCCGATTTTAAATGCTCGAAAATTCCGGGTCGTCAAAATCATGTCCCGAACGAGAACGGGGAAGGCTGTCTATAAAATCCATGGAAATTTGATCCCACTTCCAAATTAGAATTTCTAAAGGTTGCAATAACTCACCGGGCCTTGTAGGAACGATTTCACCCTAGAGGGGGGTGAATAGGGTGATAGTGTTAATTATAAAAATTAATCGCGGAAGCTTATAAAATATTCAATTCAGATCACAGAATAGCAGCACAGATATCGCAGAATATAAATAATAGAAAAAACAGAACAACACAGAATTTACCCAGCTTCGGCAAAACCCTGCCTACGTGCTGCCCCCAAGGTTTCTACTAGAAATTAGATAGTCCCTCGCTTACACGCGTAAACTCGCTATACCCGCTATTGACTAATCTAACTCTACGCTCAAAACCTTGCCACAACTCAACCACCGAGTTGCGAATTCTCAAGCTACGCCACGTAGCTTGTCCCCTAGTCACACGACTAGAAATTTAAAACGGTTAAAAGAGAATTTTTAAACACAAATTTAAAAATAAAACTAAACTAAAAAACCCTAGTTTAAAAACTTTTAAGTCCAAAAGAAAAATAAACCGGCCCAAACTTCTTTTATTTTTTTTACTATGCCGGCCCTTTTCTTTTATCTCGTATGTGATAATGGCTGTTCCTCTTCGTCCAAAAACTAGGGCTTTCGAAGCTGCGCTATTTGCTCGATCGATAGGAATTTGCGTGTTGCCTTGCTCGATCAATTCTTCGTTGCTCACTGCTGCTTCGACGAGTTCGATTTTTGCTTTGGTAAGAATTTATGCTTTTGTGCTTTTCGATTTTCGTATTCGAACTCATGTCTTCATGCCGATGATGATTGGGGCATTTTATAGGGTTCGTTACCCTGATTTTTCGTTCGTCTGATTGCTTCAAAATTTGTTGCTTTGCCGTTCGATTACACTTTGATGCTGATGATTTATTTTGACTGGTTCACAATCGTATATTCGATCCTTGGCACACACGGTTTTGATTTGTGACTTGGTCAATTTGCTTGGCTATCACGGTGAATGCTTGATTGACTTGTTCAACTTCGGTTTCGCTAGTATTTTGTTTGGTTCGTGAATTTCTCTGTACTGTTGAACTTCGTTCATCTTGTAGTCTTCGTCTCTGGCCATCTTCTCTGGTCTCCACTTGAACATTGCATTCGTGAGCCTTGTTGTTCTGTGGTTGGTCACTGATGCATACATGAACTGTTGCACGTGTGTACTTTATATTCATGTGTGCCTGTCGAGTTCCTATAGTTGCCATCATTTGTGTTTCAGTTTTTTTTTTTATGCATTTCATCACTTCAGTATCGTATTGTTTTCACCTCTGGCCTGTTTTACTGTCATGTGTATATATGTGTTATCATATTGAACATCTCTGTCTCGAGTAGCTCTGCATTGTTGAGGCTATGCTTTTGTTCGAACTTGCCACCACTGTATCATTTACTGATTTAGTTGATTTCATGGTTCACCTTGCTTTGTTCACTGTGTACTTGATGGTTTCTGTGCACTTTTGTGCTTTGAGTCAGTTTCATTGTTTTAGTTTCATTGTTGCTGTGTTATCATCATGTTGGTTTGGTTGTTTGATTTTTACTGTCCACATGTTACTGGTCTTGATCAATGCTCGGCCATGTTGCATTCATGTTGCTTTTTGAGTTGCAGTGTTGGTCTGACTTGAACTCGATTCACTTGAACTGTCACTGCTTGGTGGTCATGTGCCACTGCTGAGTCTTTGGTGCTGTCTTGAATTTGTGCAGTCCATGTTGTTACTTGAGTCTCTGTTGCCTTGCTTCTGATCATGTTGCACAATTCCTGTTGTTTCCAGTTGCACTTGGTCATTTTGTATCTGCATTTGGTTACTTGATTCAGTTGTGTTGGAACTGGATTGATTTCTTTTGGCTTCACTTGTGTATACTGTGTCATTTAGTTGATGTGTTTCCACTTTCTGGTCTCTGTTCTTTGTTCATTGGTCATTGCACTGTGTTGCATTATAATCATTGCTTCCTGTTCCCTTCATGTAGCTTGTTTTTTACATTTGCTTGATTGTGTTGTTGTTCTGCCTCCATTTAAAAGTATTGTTGCAGTGATTATTTGAGCTTGTATTCTGCCTTGAGTTGAATCCCGTGTGTTATTTGGGTTTGACCTTGTGCTGAATTGTTAGCAGTGCTTTTGTTTGATTTGTGCACACGAGTTGGCGGGGCAGTGCACACGTGTACAAATGTATGCGTGTGTACTGCAGCCACTTATGTACAACCTGTCCCTGATAAAATGCTGATATGCACAGATACAATCAAAAATGATGACGAACAACCCAAATAACTGAGGCAAACAATGTTTTCAAAATCATCTTTTATTTTTGAATTGCAAAAATATTTTTTTTCAATTTTACTGCGTTGGTTTATATTTTTGCAGATTGCCCAGATGCTGGATTCAAACTGGAATGCAGTTGAAGATAAATACGAGTGTGAGTGATATGTAGTGAGGCGCTGATAAAAATGTGATGTAATCAAAGTTGTATAGTTATAGTGAGAGCTTGAAATTGTACTATTCAAAATTGTAATAAATATTTATTTGAATAAAATATCTGTTTGAATTTAAATTGTGTGTAATTTATTTTATTCAACAAATATTTATTTAAACTATGAAAATAGAATAGTATATTAACAAATACATTTAAACGAATGTATATACGTTTATTATCATCAAACAAAAATCATATAAGCGTATATTCAACAATCTTCCCCTTTTGATGATAACAAACATATATATAAGATTTTGAGTATGTTAAATGTATTTGATCATGGATATATCCTAATTGCTCCCCCTATTTAAATGCTTCCTCTCTACACAAAGCTCCCCCTACAAATGTGCATACAATTAAATAATATGCAAATGAGCCTAGATGCAAATGGAAAATATTTGACCTTTCCTTGATTTTATTTGACAAAATCTTAACTTTTCTCTCCCTCTTTTGTTATCAGCAAAAGAATAATAGTAATGGAAAAGTAGAGATATAGTGATTGATATTAATTCAACATTGAAACTCAATTGAATATAAATATTAAATTTCAATAAAAAAATCAAACAAAAATCATAAATATTTTGTTAGGCGCATATTCCACTTTTAGAATGATGGAAATGATGTCATCATATAAGACCATATAGTTATGTTTATTTGTGGTATATTTATATCAGGAATTTGAAGATCTACTAACCATGCATAACCGTTAGGACTTTTAAATGAGATTAGTAGTATTCCAATTTTATTTTTAAAAAAATGAATTCAAGTATCTTCTAACCATGCATAACCGTGAGGACTTTTAAATGGGATTAGAATCAACTTGTTTATTTTGAAAATCAACTTTTGATATGCGTTCCATACATGCATAACCGCGAGGACTTTTAAATGAGCATGGAAGCACATAACAAATTCCAAGTAATTCACCCATGCATAACCGTGAGGACTTCTAAATGAGAGTGAATACTTTGGTATTTATTATTATTATTATTACCTTTTTTTTCAAAAAAAATGTGAAAAATGAAAAAACGAACGATTCCTGTTTAAAGTACCACATATCGACAAACTATATAGAATTTTGATGAGTGATGGTCGTTAGAAATATGATAGATATAGAGATGGTCATGGAATTTTTGCCAACAAACAGTTTTATCACTCTTGTTTAAATTTCTAAAGAAATTTATTAATAAACCGTCTCGAGTCATAATATTTGATCAATATTAACACTCATCACTTTTTCAATCACTATTTTTCTTTTCGATAAACATTAGGGAGTCAGATTAGTCAAAATGTCATTTAAAATCAAATTCAAAAATTAATTTTTCAAAATGACTAATCTGAAAATATGGTCAAAAACTATTTTCTCGAGGGGGTTTTATAAGAAAATTTTCTGCAATTTGAAAATTATTTGAAATGAAAAATATGCAGATATTTTCTTTGAAAAACGATGCAGTAACAAAAGGTCTCAACAAAAATCACGTTTCACTAGTAATTTTTCTATCAACTAGATTACCAGTGAAATCTGCATCTGAATTTCTCTTTCACTCAAAATTATCATCAATTGAATTTTATAGACAAAAACATGAAGTGTGCACCAAAAATTTCAAATTCAATTTTAACAACAATTTAAATGACATTCTTTTGAATTTGAAATGAAGCCGTGTTAATAATCAAAAAACCGTGAATATAGAGTTAGCCGAATTATAACCAAATGTATTATTATCCAACAAAACACTATTTTTAATCCAAAATGATATATATGAAGTAATTCAAAGAATCTAGAGATTTTTATAGTGTTTTTGGCATAAGAATATAATTGGCCAACTATTTTGAATAAGTCAGAATCATCATCTTTTCATCATCTCAATATTGGCTGATTTTAATTCAGAATACGGTGCAGATTATCACATTTAATATATCGTTTAAAACATACCATTACCTGTTTTACCTTTACGATATTTTTCGTTGTTGTCCGTTGTGATTCTGTCACCTTTATACTAGGCTAAGGAACTTTGCTTCGTCGTCCGTTGTGTTTCTGGAACAGCCAAAAATCCAGAGTACACTATTGTTGTTCCTTAGCCCGCCACCACACCTACACGGGAAAAGATTTATGTGACCTATTTGTTTTTATAGGTCCATGGTTGTTAGTGGCAGAAAATTTTGAAAAATAATTTTGTGTAGACCCAAAACTATTTATAATTGTTCCCTTCGGCATCCAAATTTGTTTAACTTTGAGAGATTTTATATTTGTGCCTTTAGGAACCCAAATCGGTATAGTTTTCACATGTTTGGGTCTATACCAACAATTATTGTGATTGTGTCCATATTTTCTACAAATTGTGCACATGGATTTAGCTTGACTAATATTGCTTTCAACAATTTTCAATTTATTATATCCAAGTCCTTGTCTAAACGTATTAACAGTTTGCTTTCCTAGTAGCATATTCAACGATTTTTCACTTTTGGAAAATTTATCTAAAGTAGTAGACAGTTGTTGGACTTGTGATTTGAGAGATTCATTTTCGTTTAACAATTGTGTGCACTTTTTAATAGAATTCTCTCTCCTAGTATTTTCATTCTCTTTTAAAATCAGAATTTCATTTTCAAGTGATTTTATATTGATTTCGGATTTTTTAATTTCTTCTTCGAATGTTGGACACTTATCACACTTAGGGATCCTACGTTGATAGTTCTTAACTAATTGATCAAGTTGTTCATTGCATTCTATCAAAGTATCCTTTTGAGATTCAAGTTTGACATATTTTTCCCTAAGTCGTTCAAAACAGCCGTTTACTTCATGAAAATATATAAGCAACTCAGAATGGGTAAGTTTTGATACCTCACTTGGCTCGTCATCGTCACTGTCAGTTGTATCACCTCGAAGACACAATTCTGCCTTTTCGCTTTCACTGCCAGTGCTTTGATCATTCTCGTCTATTTCATCCCAAGTGGCTGCAAAACTTTTCTTTTTCTGTTTCTTTCCATGGCTGGATTTAATTTGTGGACAATAGGGCTTGATATGGCCGGGTTTGTTGCAATTATAACAAATAATCTTTTGTTCTTCTGAGTAGTCTAGTGCTTTGGCTATTCTGCTTTTTGCTTTTTGAATTCGAGCTGAATTACCATGTTTCTGAATCCATTTTTTGAATTTCCTTATTAACAGCTCTAGTTCTTCTGCACCATCATCATCGTCATCGTCATCACTTTTAGTTGTTCCTTTAAGAGCTATTGATTTTCTTCGAGTGTCACCTCCTTCACGCTCTTTCTTGAATTTCATTTCTAGCTCATAAGTGGTGAGATTTCCGATGAGTTCTTCAACTTTGAGTTGTTTTAAATCTTTCGATTCTTGAATGGCAGTTACTTTCGCTTCAAAGCTTCATGGAAGGACTCTGAGGATTTTCCGGACTATCTCCAACTCTGTGTATGATTTTCCAAGAGCTTTTGATTTGTAAACGATCTTGGAAAGTCGTCCATGCATCTCTTTGACATTTTCTTCCTTCGCCATTGTAAAGTTCTCGTATTCGCTGCTTTGCATGGCAAGGCGAGATTCTTTGACTTGAGATGTTCCTTCGTGAGTCACTTCTAGTATGTGCCATATTTCCTACGCAGTTAGACAATGTGAGACACGATTAAATTCAAATTGATCTAATGAACAGATAATAGAATTCATAGCTTTGGCATTAGTATTCTGTAATTTATTTTCTAGTTCTGTCCATTGTTCCTTTGGTTTCTCTATTTCCTGATTATCTACAGTTATAATTGGAGTTTTATAACCTGTCTCAACAATATCCCATGCGTCAATGGTTTTCAAAAAAAATTTCATCCTATTTTTCCAAAAAGCATATTCACCATTGAACATTAGTGGTCTAACTATCGATTGACCCTCTGCAAAAGCACTATTGAAAGAAGCCATTTTAAAAATTCAAAATTTTAAAATAAAAATTGATGTTTTTTTAAAAAAATCGAATTTTTTAAAACAGATGTTGACGTCTATTCCTAGCTCCGATACCACTTGTAGGATCGATTTCACCCTAGAGGGGGGGTGAATAGGGTGATAGTGTTAATTATAAAAATTAATCGCGAGAGCTTATAAAATATTCAATTCAGATCACAGAATAGCAGCACAGATATCGCAGAATATAAATAACAGAAAAAACAGAACAACACAGAATTTACCCAGCTTCGGCAAAACCTTGCCTACGTGCTGCCCCCAAGGTTTCTACTAGAAATTAGATAGTCCCTCGCTTACACACGTAAACTCGCTATACCCGCTATTGACTAATCTGACTCTACGCTCAAAACTTTGCCACAACTCAACCACCGAGTTGCGAATTCTCAAGCTACGCCACGTAGCTTGTTCCCTAGTCACACGACTAGAAATTTAAAACAGTTAAAAGAGAATTTTTAAACACAAATTTAAAAATAAAGCTAAACTAAAAAACCCTAGTTTAAAAACTTTTAAGTCCAAAAGAAAAATAAACCGGCCCAAACTTCTTTTATGTTTTTTTACTATGCCGGCCCTTTTCTTTTATCTCGTATGTGATAATGGCTGTTCCTCTTCGTCCAAAAACTAGGGCTTTCGAAGCTGCGCTATTTGCTCGATCGATAGGAATTTGCGTGTTGCCTTGCTCGATCAATTCTTCGTCGCTCACTGCTGCTTCGACGAGTTCGATTTTTGCTTTGGTAAGAATTTATGCTTTTGTGCTTTTCGATTTTCGTATTCGAACTCATGTCTTCATGCCGATGATGATTGGGGCATTTTATAGGGTTCGTTACCCTGATTTTTCGTTCGTCTGATTGCTTCAAAATTTGTTGCTTTGCCGTTCGATTACACTTTGATGCTGATGATTTATTTTGACTAGTTCACAATCGTATATTCGATGCTTGGCACACACGGTTTTGATTTGTGACTTGGTCAATTTGCTTGGCTATCACGGTGAATGCTTGATTGACTTGTTCAACTTCGGTTTCGCTAGTATTTTGTTTGGTTCATGAATTTCTCTGTACTGTTGAACTTCGTTCATCTTGTAGTCTTCGTCTCTGGCCATCTTCTCTGGTCTCCACTTGAACATTGCATTCGTGAGCCTTGTTGTTCTGTGGTTGGTCACTGATGCATACATGAACTGTTGCACGTGTGTACTTTATATTCATGTGTGCCTGTCGAGTTCCTGTAGTTGTCATCATTTGTGTTTCAGTTGTTTTTTTTATGCATTTCATCACTTCCGTATTGTATTGTTTTCACCTCTGGCTTGTTTTACTGTCATGTGTATATATGTGTTATCATATTGAACATCTCTGTCTCGAGTAGCTCTGCATTGTTGAGGCTATGCATTTGTTCGAACTTTCCACCACTGTATCATTTACTGATTTAGTCGGTTTCATGGTTCACCTTGCTTTGTTCACCGTGTACTTGATGGTTGCTGTGCACTTTTGTGCTTTGAGTCAGTTTCATTGTTTTAGTTTCATTGTTGCTGTGTTATCATCATGTTGGTTTGGTTGTTTGATTTTTATTGTCCATATGTTACTGGTCTTGATCAATGCTCGGCCATGTTGCATTCATGTTGCTTTTTGAGTTGTGGTGTTGGTCTTACTTGAACTCGATTCACTTGAACTGTCACTGCTTGGTGGTCATGTGCCACTGCTGAGTCTTTGGTGCTGTCTTGAATTTGTGCAGTCCATGTTGTTGCTTGAGTCTCTGTTGCCTTGCTTCTGATCATGTTGCACAATTCCTGTTGTTTCCAGTTGCACTTGGTCATTTTGTATCTGCATTTGGTTACTTGATTCAGTTGTGGTGGAACTGGATTGATTTCTTTTGGCTTCACTTGTGTATACTGTGTCATTTAGTTGATGTGTTTCCACTTTCTGGTCTCTGTTCTTTGTTCATTGGTCATTGCACTGTGTTGCATTACAATCATTGCTTCCTGTTCCCTTCATGTAGCTTGTTTTTTACATTTGCTTGATTGTATTGTTGTTCTGCCTCCATTTAAAAGTATTGTTGCAGTGATTATTTGAGCTTGTATTCTGCCTTGAGTTGAATCACGTGTGTTATTTGGGTTTGACCTTGTGATGAATTGTTAGCAGTGCTTTTGTTTGATTTGTGCACACGAGTTGGCGGGGCAGTGCACACGTGTACAAATGTATGCGTGTGTACTGCAGCCACTTATGTACAACATGTCCCTGCTAAAATGCTGATATGCACAGATACAATCAAAAATGATGATGAACAACCCAAATAACTGAGGCAAACAATATTTTCAAAATCATCTTTTATTTTTGAATTGCAAAAATGTTTTTTTTCAATTTTACTGCGTTAGTTTATATTTTTGCAAATTGCCCAGATGCTGGATTCAAACTGGAATGCAGTTGAAGATAAATACGGGTGTGAGTGATATGTAGTGAGGTGCTGATGTAAATGTGAAAAAATGCGATGTAATCGAAGTTGTATAGTTATAGTGAGAGCTTGAAATTGTACTATTCAAAATTGTAATAAATATTTATTTGAATAAAATATCTATTTGAATTCAAATTCTGTGTAATTTATTTTATTCAACAAATATTTATTTAAACTATGAAAATAGAATAGTATATTAACAAATACATTTAAACGAATGTATATATATTTATTATCATCAAACAAAAATCATATAAGCGTATATTCAACAGGCCTTTGATGTTCGACCTTAATGAGTTGGCAAGTCATGCAACACTTAACAAAGTTAGCAATATCAGATTTCATTCCCTCCCAATAATATAGTCGCTTCATATCCGCGTACATTTTACTACTACCGAGATGAATGGTAAATTTAAAACAATGAGAATCTTCTAAAATGTCTTTACGAAGATTACTAATATTTGGCACGACAAATCTACCAAAATTTCGAATACCGCCACGAGAATCAATATCAAAATCTTTCAAACCTTCAATATCAATTTTATCCCTAAAATTTTGGCCAAAAAGAGCCAATTCGGGGTCTAGCTTTTGAGCTTCAAGAATGCAGTCTAAAAGAGAAGGATGAGCCTCATGGCTACATAAAAAAAGAGATGAACATAAATCGGAAACACGATCTCAAATCTCACAAGTGGATTGAATCCCGAGATCATTCCATTCGGATATCATCATAAAAACAACCACTTGTTGCTTACGACTAAGTGCATCTGCAACACGATTTCCCTTTCCGAGATATAAAGAATATCAAGATCATAAGCTGTAAGAAATTCGAGCCAACGTTGTTGACGCAAATTAAGTTCCTTTTGAGAAAATAGATACTTCAAAGATTTATGATCGGTGTAAAGAATAAATTTTTCTCCCAAAAGATAATGATGCCAAATACAAAGGGTGAAAACAATAGCCGCGAGTTCTAAACCATGAGTGGCATATCTAGTCTCGGCTGGCTTCAATTGCCTAGAAGCGTAAGCAATAACACGTTCTCTTTGCATAAGAACGGCACCCAAACCAACGCGGCTAGCATCGGTATAAACAATAAAATCTTGGTTTCCCTCGGGAATCACAAGAATAGGAGCATCGGAAAGGAGTTCTTTTAATTTCTAAAAAGAAGCTTCACATTCGTCCAACCAAATGTATTTAACTCCCTTCTTTGTCAAACTAGTAAGAGGCACGAAAATTTTGGAAAAGTCCTTTATGAAATGGCGGTAATATCTTGCCAATCCAAGAAAACTACGGATCTCCGTCACACTCTCTGGTCTCTTCCAATTTTGAATCGCTTCAATCTTTGAAGGATCCACGAAAATTCCGGATTCGAAAATAATATGACCGAGAAACTTCACACGAGATTGCCAAAAGTGGAATTTAGAAAATTTTGCTTTCAATTGATTGCTCCTAAGAGTTTCCAACACAATCTGAAGATGTTTTTCATGCTCCTCCTCGGTTTTAGAATACACAAGAATATCATCAATAAAGATGAGAACAAACCGATCGAGGAAGTCTTTGAAAACTCTATTCATAAGGTCAACGAAATAAGCCGGAGCATTTGTTAAACCAAATGGCATAACAAGCCATTCATAAGATCCATAACGAGTACGGAAAGATGTCAAAGGAATGTTATCCTCTGCAATATGAAGCTGATGAAAACCGGTAGCTAAGTCTAATTGTGAAAAGACTCTAGCACCACTAAGTTGATCGAATAAATCATCAATCCGAGGTAAAAGATATTTATTTTTGATAGTAAGATCATTAAGCTTGCGATAGTCAACGCAAAGCCTAAGTGTACCGTCAGATTTCTTCACAAAAATAGCCGAAGCTCCCCAAGGAGAGGAACTAGAGCGAATAAATTGCTTTATCTCCAATTCGGATAATTGTTTGCACATCTCCTCATTTTCTTTATTGGACATACGATAAGGAGGATGAGTGATAGGTTGAGCTCCAGGGATGAGATTAATTTTGAACTTAATTGCTTGCTTAGGTGGTAATCCTAAAACGGGCTCAAATATGTCGGAAAATTCACGAACAACATGAATAAGAGAAATAATATCTTCCTCGTCATCATTATCATCATCATGAGGATTTAAAGAATATAAAGATGCAGCCAAGCTGGAACCCGAATCTTTAAGGTTAATAGAAATCTGCTTAACAGATTGAGGATGTCGAAGATAAATAGTCCGCACAGGACATAGGATTTGAGTTTCATAGCGGTTAAGCCAATCCATTCCCAAAATCATTCCAAAGCCAAGGTAACGCATAACATGCAAATTGGCACGGAAAGAGTAATCACATAAAATAATTTCGACATCTTTACACAATAAACTGATTCTTGCGGATCCACTAAGCGGATTTGCAATTCTCAAAGAAGTCATTAAACACATAACATCCAAAAAAAAGTATCAACAAGTTCTTTTGAAATAAAAGAGTGGGACGCACCCGTATCAAAAAGAACTCGAATAGGATGATCACGAAATAAAATAATGCCATCAAGGATAGAATGAAAATTACCTTGACCACGAGATGTGTTGCCAGGGGCTTGAGCAACATTAAGCTTTCCCTCCTTCCTGTTTTGAAGTTTGGGACATGAAGATATATAATGGTCCGAGCTTTTGCAATAGCGACAAGCTCGGGGATTTGAACACTTATTCGCATAATGGTCCTTAGAACCACAGTTGTAGCATTGTCCACCACTTGAGGTAGAAGTCTTAGTTGACGGAGAGGCTTGCTTCCCTTTCTTATTGTTGGGATAAGGACCTTTGAACTTATTAGGCCTTTTCTTGTTGGTGAAGTTCGGTTTAGCACTCCCAACCTCAACATCACTTACTCTATCTGCCTCTTCAAGTCGAAGAGCAATATCAATGAGCTGATCAAAAGAAACTTCTAATTTTAGAAGTAATGGCTTCTTGAGACTTTTATTCAAGCCATAGACAAATCTTTGGCTTTTCTTCAATGGGGTGTTTATGTACTCGACCCCGTATTTAGAAAGTGACTCGAATGATGTGACATAGTCTGTCAGGGAAGATTCGCCTTGAACAAGGTCTATGAAATGACGAGCCAAAGTCACCTTCTCAACTTCTGGCATAAATTTTAATTTGAAGCGTTCCCGGAATTTCTCCCAAGTAAGATCCGCTTCATTAATTTCAGAAATCAGAAGCTCATACCAATCTAATGCTCTTTCTTGGAGCAAACTAGAGGCCACCTGAACACGGTGAAGATCAATAAGATTCATGCGAGAAAAGATTCGATCGCACGTTCTCAGCCAAGCCTGAACTTCAATAATAGTTTCAGAACCTTTGAATGGCTTCCCACCTAAATTGGTATAATCGTTGCACAAACGTGCAAATCCAGACTTAGGGTGAGTAGACTCCGGATTAGATCCGGCTGCTTGAGCATTCCTTACTAAATCAAGAAGCTGTTGGGCATACATAAATACTCCATCTTGGGGAGTAGCACTAGATTGATCGGCGCTGGGACGGCCAGGTCTAACCATTTCTCTTCCTTTAGAAAGAAAGAAAGAAGAAGGATAAGGTTATCCACCAAATGAATATCAAGCTATCTTGATAGATAAACAAGGAATCATAAAGAAAATAGGATGAATCGGTACGAAGACTCGAATTAAATCCTAAAGCACGACTCCTAATATGGACTTAGGACGATGATCCTTGCTAGATTATTCTACATTGTTCCGAAGTTTGGCTCTGATACCAAGCTGTGATGCCCCACCTTTATACCCACTCTAGCCAAGGACACTACGGTGTAATGCCATCAACTAGCGCAGAGAATAAGGCTGTTGAGGAGCGACCATCCGTGTAATTGCTTTGTGCGAGCAACGATATGTCAGATAGTACAACATGCTTCAGGAGGAAATTCGACATACCGATGCAAACTCAAAGATACTACATAGTGGCTATATATATTCTTCAGAAACAAATATAGAAATAAACATAACACAAATCAGTCACAGACATCCATATCACAAAGGTGGAAAAAGATATGAATATATAACACATAAAAGTGTTCAATAGAGTTGTGGTCAGACAAGATCCACAATACCACAAAAGAATAGCTACAAGTGCTAGACAGAAGAATATGGATACATCAATGAGTCTATATCTCAAATGTATACAACAAAAACTACTAATCTAAGTAGTTTGCCAAAAGTCAGGGTGATAATCCCAGATGTGAAGTCAAGCAGAAGCACCTGTAACATCTCGGTCTGACCCGAGTATTATTTAATAAGAAAATAATAAATGGATCAGTCTCACTATAAATATAAGATGAAATGATAAAGAATAAGAGATATGACAAAAACGTATGATAACCATAAAACCATACTGTGATAAGTATGTAATTGAAAATCAACCAGAGATTAATCAATATCACAAGAATCTTCTCAAGGATCAAAAAGAATGTCATACTCTTTATTTTTATTCACTAAAACCATAAGTATTGATTATTATGTCAATGCTAATCACAAAAGTTAATGACGCATAAATTCACCAATGCACAAATATTGATAAGACTTATCAATGTAAATCACGAAAATTAGTGAAACACAAATTCCAGAAATCATCAATGGAAATCCAGAAATCACAAAAAGGGGGAGTCCTGTCGCAAAACGGGAGCATGAAAACTCACCAACACGTGTATCACAAAATGGAACGCTATTCCATGGTTGCTAACCATTAATTTTGAGCCGAAGCTCCACAAAACGGCCCGAAGACCATGGGTCGCTACCCCACCAAATTGAGTCGAAGCTCCACAGAAACGGGGTCTAGTCTCCCTCGTAGACAAAGAGATATCGCACATTTGCTAGTATAAATCACAAAAATGATCATCAACGATCATCAAGAAGTGTCAATTACAGTAAGCTAGTAAATATATAAGCTTAGCTTCATGTCCCATAACTACTAGCTTAACTTAAATATTTACGAACAAATTGTAGATCTCCACTCGAAAATTGTCACAAGAGATTCAATCGAACAAGTCCAAGAATTAACCGGCGAAGTAAACACAAGCGTTTCATACCACTTGTTTTACTAAGCCATTTAATTAGATTTCTCGTACGAGTGAGATAAAGGTTTGTATATACTAGTAGATTGGAAAACGGTTTAAGAAACGAGCTTTGTAATAAAATAGTGTTGAAATCGTTTTAAATGGAAGAGTTTTGATATTTACTACTAGTATAGAAAACCTTTATATTTTAAAGTGATAAATCACAAAAATGATTGTATAAACAATAAGTCACAAAAATTCACATTCGAAGACGTGAATAAAATCCAAAGAATTCAATTCCAATTCCATCAAAGTGGAAATACCCTTGCGACTTAACAACCACGACTTACGACTTAACACAATACAATACAAGAAATCAGCGGCTCAACACATGCGACTCCATGGCATACGACATAAGGGATCAGCGACATAGCATGCGGCCTAACTGAACGACTTAACATGGCGCGACCTATAGCATGGCGCGACCTAAGTTGGTGCGACCTAAGTAACGAGTAACCTAAAGAGCTAGCGGCTAAGGAGTAGCATGCGGCTTAAAGCAGGTGCGACTTAAAGCGTGGCGCAACCTAACTGCAAGCGACCTAAGGAATGGCGCGACCCAATGTTGCGCGATATAGCAGGTGCGACCCAAGGTATGGCGCGACCCATAGCGAGGCGAGCGACCTAAGGGGTTGCAACCTAAGGCAGGCCGACTCATTGCAAGGCGAGCGACCTATGGGGTTGCGACCCAAGGCAGGCCGACCTAACTGCAAGGCGAGCGACCTATATAGTTGCGACCTAAGGGGTGTGACCAAGTCGAGCGACCTAAGGGGTGGAACGACCTAAGTTGTGAGAGAAGGTCGAGCGACTTAAGATGGAACGACCTAACACATGGCCGAGCGACCTAAGTTAAGGAACGACCTAAGTATAGTGCGACCTATGTTGGTGCGACCTAAATGCAGGCGAGCAATTCGAATGGTGCAGGTCGAGCGACCTAGGGGATAGAAGTGCAAAAACTCTCTCAATTTGCAACCGATCGAGCATGGACGCTAGGGGATTACGCCCATCGGCTACCCGGTCCTATTGGCTCCTCGATGCATCACCAAAAACGTGTTCAATTATCGAAGTTAGGATTTTTAAAGATTTGAACCCAAAACACTAAAAATTGGGATTTTCACCAATTCAATCCAAACCAAAAGCAAATGCACATGAATAAGTGTTAGGAATTCATACCCAACAATCAAAGATAGTTATAGACAAAGATGTGAGCTAAAAATCTCACCTTTAGATAAAATCAATGAAGAGGAAGCTTGAAAGAAAAGGAAGAATCAACCACACTTCAATCTCAACACAAGAAACTTGAATCAATGGCTTCTCTTTGAATTTGGAGTTAGATGTTGGATTTGCAAATGAACTAGGGCTTGGAGTTTTAATTTCCCATTCCTCCCTCCATTTTTGATGAAGCCTGAGTGTTAGAAAATGAAAGTGAAGTTATCAAGGGAAGAGGGGGTTGAGCTAGAGTTAATAGTTTAGGCTAATGGGCTAAACCAAACCCAAAACCCAAAGTGAAAAGGTGTCAAAATTCCACTAGCTCCAAACATATCAAAGTTTATACTCAAAAAGATCGCAAACGGCGTTTTGGACCCAATGGAAGTGGTCCCGAGTCCTAATTCAACCGTATGCAAAAAGTAACTTTTCGTACTAAAATCCGACTAACGATAAAATATTTAAATATTCAATCGCAAAATATGCGGGTTGTTACAACTTTTTAGGTATCATTTTTTTGTAATAGTGTAGTGTGAAAGTATTTTAATGTTTTGTTTGTTTGCACTTATAAAAAAATGAAGTTGTTACATAGTAAAGTTGACGATATGTAGCAAATAATGTATAAGTTAAATTAGTGGTCTGTCAGTATCAAACATTTCATGAAGTATATTCTTGTATTATTTTTGCTGTTAATTTTAGGTCCAGTTTATAGGTATCAGTTTTACTGTCAGTGGATAACATTTTTATAAAAACTGCATTATTTTCTTTATGATTTTTTACTGATCTTTTATCCTTTTTGTAATGGTGATAATAGCCTTCTCTGTTTGTTTATATTTGGTGATAATACTTTCAGTCGGTTGTCCATTATTGTTGTTTTTTTGATTTGAAGAATGACATTTGTCGGCAGTGGACTCAATTAACTCCTTTATCCATTGAAATTTATTTTGTCCTTGAGAATAAAGTTATTGTGGTTGATACCAATTCTGATCTACAGAGCATACTTTGTTTTCGATTGTATAAGAAGAATGCATACTTTTCTTTTACCGTAAGGTCAAGGGTACTCATTTAGAAAATGTAGGTGGTGGTTTTACTTCAATTTCATCTAATCTTCTTAATTATTCATCTTCTAGCGATCTTCGTGCTCAAATGTTGTTGTCCATAGTAAAGGTTATTTGATGGTTGTGTTGAAGAGAGGTCCGAAATTAACCATTTCTAATTTTGTTGGTTTTCATTTCGGAGGAGCTAATGATTTTAAGGAACTTTTGATGGCATACCAAGTTCAAAAGGATATGAATTTTTTTTGAAGAATTGTCCTAAAAGAATTACTATTGTTTGCTCTTCGTTTATGAAGGAAGTCCTTTTAAAGTGCATGCTACTTGTGATTTCGAACAACTTAATAGGTTTTTTGGCAAGTTTGATTAGTGATCATTTATGACGACCTACAAATCCATACCCTTTGAATCGACAATGAACCACACATGTCCGACCCAAAAAGAACAGACTGATGGGAAGTCAAGAGAAAGAAAAGAAGAGAAGAGAAGAAAGAGAGAAGAGAGAACCAAACAGAACAATACAGAATCTCACATTATAGCGAAAAACATGTAATATCATATCAATGATCTTTATAAAATAGAAACTGTATATACATACATCAATCAGGGTTCAACAATCAATCAATAGTTATCAGCCTGGACAGTTATAATAACATGTCCTCATAATTGCCGATAATACAAACAATAACTAAGCAGTGGATAATCAATAAACAAAACAGATACATGCATACGAAAATGAAGATCTCTAGCTCTCCTGCTGAAGCTCCTAAAGCACCAAATCTGAACCTGTAAATATACTCGGTCTTACTCGAGCATTGAAAGGGAAGAACGCCTGGATCAGTCTGCTAAACCAGCGTGAGAAACACACTCAACTGAATTTATTAAATTACCAAACTTTTCCTTTATCAAAACAAAAGTATCTCGTAAGTCACGCCCACACATAAAAATGGACATGTTTTTACCTTACTATAAATAAAACATTTCATATCAAATCCTCTTATCTTATATTAGTGTCTAGTATATACAAATAATATTAATCATAGTCGAAATGGTTACCCATATAGCATTTTGAGGCTATTCATTACGCCTTTACAAACAAAATCGCAGCTCATAATGGAGTTTGGATTTCCATACAAATGACCAGGCAAATGGACTACCTTCCGAATGGGTACACCTCTAAATGGATGTCCCGAGGCATAGAACATCTGCCCTCTATCAACACAAGACCGACCCACCTTTATAACTAGATGGTACCGAATATGTCATCCTCTGATCTTTACCGACCTTTACCGAGGGCCCTCAAAGCATACAAACCACAATAATCAGATACATGACGTCATAGCATGTAAAGATATGTTTAGAAGATGATGATCATATCCTACTTAGGAATGATCCACTTAGCCCTATTGCATCTAACCATGTTTTGGTCATTTTAAATTGATGAGGCCTGAGGTAACAATTACATTTCACAAATCACAATCACATCACTTTGAATGCCACGTGGCCATTTCCGTTGACTACTAATTTCCTTCCATAAAAATGCAATCCTTGAGCTCGTACGTCTCAAGGAGGGTGGTAAGCTAAGAGAAGTTGCCTTCTTCGCCAACACAGATGTACCTTTGTAAAATCCAATGTACGCAATCTATAGAAATGCAATGTCAAACAAACATCCATATAAGTTGTCCAGAAACAGGACAAACCGAAGGTACTTTCCTACCACATCCTGTCAGAAAATCCTTAGGATTAGTAGCGAATAGTCCTTGCATTGGATATTTCATAATAAAGAGACCACTGCTACTAGATGTATATTGGGATTTTAACGCCAAACGATCAACAAGCAGTCCCCCACTATGAAAATCTGGAATATCAATATCATCATAAGCAATTTGCACAATTGTTGCACATACGTTGGTCCGAAGTGGTTTTCAGATAAACCGATCCCGGTCTCTTCACACCAACAACGTAAAAGCATTTCTCAACCTCACACAGAAACTAAGTCTCAGAGATTTATCACGTCTCCAACTTTCAACTTGCTATCCTTCAGGCCAAGAAGGAAGCTCGATAGATTGGAGCAATACTCCGCACTATACGAATCAACATCCTTGACACAAATGATAATCAATCCTACACAGAAGGCTACGTACTATGTGTATGACTAAATAGTTCCCACATCAAGTCGATGAACTAAAATGGTCAAATTTGATAGTCAGTTATTTAACTATCAAAGCAAATAACAAATATTTAGCACGATAACAATCACTAGGCCCTTTTAATTAATCTTTTATTAACTAAATCACTTGCTAAATATTCACTTCAAATTATCTTTAAAAAGATATAATCTCAAACCATTTCAACATCTCAATATTGAAAAACATTTCCATATACTTATATAATGATAAGTAATTCACAACTCGATTTATTTTCAACACTTAGAAAATATTACATATACTTAAATCAGGATTAAATATATATTTTATTCTATAAGAAAAACATTCTCTTTAAACACATTTATTTAGGTCAAAACCAATGTTGCACAATACATCGTTACGACAATCCAAAATCACTAGTATAGGAATTCGAAAATTAGATAGATATATAAATCTCATAACTATACAAAACATTTCCTTTCGAAAATCATTTACTATAACAACAGTATTATGGGCCATCATTTCCTTATTTCTCGAAATCATCTATTTCAACAACGAATGTCGAAATCTATGGTTTCGATACTTAACATGTTTTAAAAAATCTTTAAACCATTTTACTTCCTTTAAAAATATCACTTCCCAAAACATTCGTTTAATTCAAAGATTTATTCACTGTCCAAAATCGTGAATATAATTCTCTAATTAAATTTATTACTTCTACATATTCATTAAAGGATTATCCACTGTCTAAAATCGTGGATGAAATTCCTTTAATAAACTTTCATATTTAACTTATCAAACTCAATCGATTTCGGATTATAAAACAATTTTTATAAATTCCATTTATATTTTAAAAAAACTACTATATAAAAAATCCCTTTATTAACCAATTCCATATATATCTCAGTTATATGCCAAATCCAAATTATAAGTTAATTTACCTAAAATCATCTATTTACAAAATCATTCTTTTTTATAACTTCTTAAAATATAAATCTTATCCACTTATAAGATTCATTTATAACTCCATTTTATCATTTACAAAACTCCTTTAGAATCCCAATATTTGATTTATAAAATATCAATTTTATAAATGTTATATATAAATCATTTATAATAAGACAAAAATCTCAATTTAAACTATTTACAAAATAGTTAACTCCACATTTCAAAAATCGCATTCTGGTTATATTTCACAAAAATCATGTTTTTATAACATAAAAATTATAACGTTTATTTATTTAAAATAAATCAATTCCTTAATCAATTCAAAAATTATATATTTTCAAATCACTTAAAAACCCTTTTTAATTCGAAATCACCACTTTAACATTTTAAAATTCCAAAAATAGGCCCAATGCTGCAACAGCACTAAATACACCAACCACGGCATCCAAAACATCATATATCATATGATAATAGCATATATCACAATATCTATAAATAAATCAGTACTGGTGAGGAATCCAGTTGGATCCCTCCAACATGTCACCTGCAACAAATATACATATTAGAATATGTGTACAATGTCTGCTTCGAGGCAAATGCACATACAAAGGGTCATCTGCTCATACGTGGGAACATATAGGGTCTCATCTGCTCCAATAGGCAGGAATATATCAAAATACCAATCAATATATGGATAATATATCATATATCATTCAAAAAATCATCATATATAAAATTTATTTTCACTTATATAAAAATATCAGTGAGTCGGAAAGAGTGAGTAGTACTCACATTGATTCCAATAGCAGTTGCAGTGTTTTATTCCGAATATAATTAAACAGCCATTTAATTTTATCCAAAATTTACACTAGCTCCAATCAACTCCAAACCAGCTCTAAAATGTAGTGCTCGTTAATATGAACCCAATGCAATTCTTTAATCAGAAACAAACCTCGTATGACAAAGTTATGCAATTTTAAAGTTAGTACGAATTTATATAAAATCAATTTCAATTTATATTTTATTATTTTTTAACCTAACTTCAATCTAGCCGTTGGCTGTTGTTAATCTTCTTCTCCATTTGAATCATCTCGTTCGTGAAACCCACCTTAGCTGCCAATTCAAATTGAATTATCGAGACCTCCTTGTCAACTTCAACGACGATCGACCACCTCCACCACGTGCATCAACCCTAGTTCTACCCACGGCCTTGATCCCTTGAAGCTCGCCCCCCTCCCCTTTGTCTTGAAAATTGTATGAGAATGGCGGTCATTTTAACGAAGATTGTCGTCGTTTCGCCAAGCCTTTGGCGATCATGACCGTTGATCGTGGAGAGCTCGACGAGCTCTCCAACATTTATGTTGGAACCGAAGCTTGATAATGAAGGGATCGAAAGAAAAATGAGGAGGAAGGTGGACATTTCTGGCCATTAAAATTTGGTGGCGGCTATGGTTTAAAATCCTAATGCTTGTGAAAAATGAAATGATTGAAGGCTTTTATAGAAAATTTTACGACGCTATTCACCCGAAAATTTTTCGAACCCCAAATGAAGCGTATCGCCTAGCATTTATAATGTTTTACCCCTATTCCGAACATGATAGAATATCTATTGAGATCCAATTCGATCGTATTTGGAAGATAGCTTTTCGAATCGACCAATTTAAATTTAAAATTCACTTAAACGAATTTCTACGCATTTCAGCTTGCTACAGACAAACCGCAAATCTGATTGACACGAAATTTGAAATCTTACAGTAATATAACATTACGGATCCAATGAAACTGGTTTCGTCGAAATCCGAGATTGTATGAAAAAATGACTATTTTCACTCGTCAAATAAATATTAAAATATTCGATTTCTACAAGTTAACTTCTGATTCAATTTTTAAGTTTACTAACGTCACTCTAATTCAAATAGAATTTAATTCAACTTTATAAATCATTTTTATTCACATTAAATCCAATTTCCAATTATTTCAGCAATTTTAGATATTAAATTATCGATTTAATTATCTAACTAAGTCCTTAGATTCAAAATATAAGTTATTCAACTTATATACTTTTGAATTTAAAATCAATTAAATATACAAATTTCAAATGACTAAAATTCTGGGTCGTTACATTCTCCCCTACTTAAAAGAATTTCGTCCTCGAAATTACCAAGTAAGAAAAGGTCATAAAATCAATTAACTTTTCAAAACAAATCGTTCAAACTAGATTACTAACAGTTTAAACCTTTTAATTTTTCCTAAAATCATTAATTAAACTTCTTATAAAAACTTTACTAAGTTTCATAATTATCTTTTCAAAACTTATTATCATCGTTTCAACTTTTACCTCAAAAATCAAAATTATATTTATCACAAATTTTCCAAAATCTCAAAAATTCCTTGCGCCTTAAATTTTCAAAAAATTCGCCAGCGTCTTTTCTGCACGGTTCGATCGTAGTAGGATCACAACTATATATATCACAAATATACTTCTCATCTTTAAAGAAAAAGCATCCCGTAGGGAAAAATATAAAAGTGTGATATGTAATCCGAGATATGTACCTTATATATTACTAGCGAGCATATATGACTAATATAGCGTGAAAGCGAGCTCCAAATGCGAAGCATACGCCATCCGCACCTACTAAACACTCAACAACAATGAGAAACATGTGTATAGAAAGTAATATCAATATACAACATAGACCAACAAAACAACTATATATGTCAATATAGATAATGCAACCAAAAAACAACAAATCCAACCATCAAACAACTATCATCCAACAAATCAATATCTATCCAGTCAATCCATAACCAAATCAATATACATTCAATTCTCATTAATATTCAATGGATTGGTTTTAAATTTAATCACCTTCGATTCATTAACATATGAATTTATTAACATTCATTTATTCGTATTCAGTTAGTTTACATTCACTAATTTATTTTCAAATTGGTTCACTTTCAAATCAAATTCAAATTCAATTCTATTTAGATTTACTTAACTTCCAATTTTGATTCAATTATTTAGCTTTTAATTTCATTAATTCCATTTCATATGCATTTTCTATACAATCAACTAACATCCATCTAACAAAAAATGCATATCCAACATTACCAAATTAATTTAATTTACTTTAATTCATTTACATTCATTTGGTTTAACATCTAATTAACTTCCATTCAATTATTCAATTGCTAATTCATTTTACACTTCAAGTTGAATTTCATTTAACAATTCAAGTTTATATTCATATTCATTTTGATATCAAAATCACCTTCATTCAACATTACTTAAGTTATATTTCATTTTAACTCACTTGCGTTTACTTTCACTATACAACTTAAGTTCATTTCTAATTTAATTGAAATTCCATTTTATAAGTTGTACGGTTTATTTATTCAAACTTCCAAATTTATATTATAATCACTTACCACTTAAGTTTAATTTTCATTCCAATAACTTATCTAATCCATTTCAAATCCAATCCACTTTATTTAACTTTCCTTTAGTTAAATTTCAAATCATATATTTATTATGCTAACTCAAATTTATTTAACTTTACCAAAGTTACATTTTTTTATCTCATATTATAAGTCTAAAACTCAATTTCACTTATATTTATAAATTTCAACTTGGATTTTAAATTCAAATTTGTTTATCACAACAAAATTTCAGTTTCAATTTACTATTGGTAGCAAATCAATCACATAGAAACTCGAAAATGATACTGATGATGCTGCGGTCATCACCCTTATTATTTCCCAGCAACAGTAGTGAATTCAGCGCTTTTTATTCCTTTAAAAATTCCTTTTATATTATAAATCACATTTATAAAATCTTGCTTATATAATTTCACTATTTCACTTCACTTATATAAGGTCATTCCAAATTTATTTATCTTATCTAGATTTATAATATAATCTCTTTAACTTTGAAAAACAACTTTCCAAATCAACGGGGTTCAAATTTTCAAATTCTTGGTTTAAATTCATTTTCATTTACAACTCATACTTATAAATATGTTCATATCGTTTCATTTCTTATATATAAGATTATCTCACAACTGTAAATTATTTTAATTATAATTCCACACTTATAATTCATTTGCTTATATAATTTATCCTTTTACAATTGTTGTTTTATTTAGATTATTCAAACAGCTTTTATTAACTTGTATATATTTACATTTCCAAACAACCAAACAATCAATTTATTTACTCTTTAATAATTCTGAAAAATTATTTCCTTAATCTATAAAATATAATCGAAGTAAAATTATTCATTTACTCAGTTCAAAATAATACTATGACGACTTGCCTTGTTTAAGTATTTGAAAATCCCTATCGATAATATAGCATCACACATACTGACCAGAATTCACAAACAACTCAACAGACAAGCAAACACAATATAAAACATTTTATATCATTAACAAATATGCACTCATATATATAATACGCTCAACTCAATCTAGGGTGCTACTGTCCCTATCTATACCGAGTACACATTAAAGCTTAGGAATATACAAAATCTAAGCTTTGATACCAAATGTGAAGGTCTACAGATGGTGGTTAACTTCACCGTAGTTCACATCGATACCTCGCGTTTTGCTTTTCCAGCCAGCCTCTTGACTACAACCAACCCTTTCACACTAGGGGCTAAAAAGAAACGAGAAACCCCTATCGTGTTGAACACAATCAAACAAAACCGATGTACGTAATTTATAGAAATGCAATGTCGGACAAACGTCCATACAAGTTGTCCAAGAATAAGACAAACTGAAGGTACTTTCCTACCACATCCTGTTGGAAAATCCCTAGGATTAGTAGCGAATAGTCCTCGCATTGGATATTTCATAATAAAGAGACCACTGTTACTGGATGTATATTTGGATTTTTAACCCCAAACGATCAAACAACAGTCCTCCATTATTAAAATCTGAAATATCAATATCATCATAAGCAACCTGCACAATAGTCGCATATATGTTGGTCCGAAGTGGCTTTCGGATAAAATGATCCCGGTCTCTTCGCACCAACAATGTAAAATCGTTTCTCAACCTCACACAGAAACTAAATCTCAAAGACTTATCACGTCTCCATCTTTCAACTTGCCATCCTTCGGGCCAAGAAGGAAACTCGATAGATTGGAGTAATACATCGCACTATACGAACAACATCCTCAACATAAACAATAATCAAGCCAACACAGAAGGCTACTGAGTGTACGACTAAATAGTTCCCACATCAATTCGAGGAACCAAAATGGCCAAATTTGATAGTCCGTTATTTAACTATCAAAGAAAACAACAAATATTAGCACCATAACAATCATTAGGTCCTTTTAATTAATCATTTATTAGTTAAATCACTTGCTAAATATTCACTTCAAATTATCTTTATAAGGATATAATCTCAAACCATTTCAACATGTGGAAAACATTTCCATATACTTATTTAATAATAAGTAATTCATAATTCAATTTATATTCAACACTTAGAAAACATTATATATACTTAAACCAGAATTAAGTATATATTATATTCTGTAAGGAAAGCATTATGTTTAAACACATTTATTTGGGTCAAAATGAATGTTGCGTAAAACATCGTTACGACAACCCAAAATCACTAGCATAGGGATTCGAAAGTTAAATAGATATATAAATCTCATAACTATACAAAACATTTTCTTTCAAAAATCATTTACTATAACAACAGTGTTATGGTCCATCATTTTCTTATTTCTCGAAAACGACCATTTCAACAATGAATGTCGAAATCTATGGTTTCGATACTTAACACATTTTAAAACATCTTTAAACCATTTTACTTCATTTAAAAATATCACTTTCCAAACATTCATTTAATTCAAAGATTTATTCACTGTCCAACATCGTGAATATAATTCTCTAATCAAATTTATTACTTTTACATATTCATTAAAGGATTATCCACTGTCCAAAATCTTGGATGAAATTCCTTCAATAAACTTTCATATTTAACTTATCAAACTCAATCGATTTTGGATTTGTAAAACAATGTTTATAAATTCCATTTATATTTTATAAAAGTTACTGTATAAAAAATCCCTTTATTAACCAATTCCATATATATATCTCATTTATATGCCAAATCCGAATTATAAGTTAATTTACTTATAAATCATCTATTTATAAAATCATTCTTTTTATAACTTCTTACATTATAAATTATATCCACTTATAAGATTCATTTATAACTCCATTTTATCATTTACGAAACTCCTTTATAATCCCAATATTTTAATTTATAAAATATCAATTTTATAAATCTTATATAAACCATTTATAATAAGTCAAAAATCTCAAGTAAAACTATTTACAAAATAGTTAACTCCAATCAAAAATCACATTCTGGTTATATTTCACAAAAATCATAATTTTTATAACATAAAATTTATAACATTTATTTATTTAAAATAAATCAATTCAAAAATTATATATTCTCAAATCACTTAAAAATTCTTTTTAATTTGAAATCACCACTTTAACATTTTAAAATTCCAGAAATAGGCCCAATGTTGCAACAGCACTAAATACATCAATCACGGCATCCAAAACATCATATATCATATGATAACATCATATATCACAATATCTGTAAATAAATCAATACTGGTGAGGAATCCAGTTGGATCCCTCCAACCTGTCATCTGCAACAAATATACATATTAGAATATGTGTACAATGTCCGCTTCGAGGCAGACGCGTGTACAAAGGGTCATCCGCGCATATACAGAAACGTATAGGGCCTCATCTGCTCCAATAGGTAGAAATATATCAAAATATGAATCAATATATAGATAATATATCATATATCATCCAAACAATCATCAATCATCATAAATAAAATTTATTCTCACTTATATAAAAATATCAGTGAGTCAGAAAGAGTGAGTTGTACTCACATTGATTCCAGTAGCAGTTGCAGCGTTTTATTCCGAATAAAATTAAACAGCCGTTTAATTTTACCCAAAATTTACACTAGCTCCAATCAACTCCAAACTAGGTCAAAATGTAGTGCTTGTCAATATGAACCCAAGGCAACTTATTTCGTCAAAAATGGACCTTGTATGACAAAGTTATGCAATTTTAAAGTTTGTATGAATTTATATAAAATCAATTTCAATTTATATTTTTTAATTTTTTTTAATATAACTTCAATCCAACCATTGCTTTTGCTTCTGAAAATCCTAGCCGTTGTTCATCTTCTTCTCCATTCGAACCATCTCATTCGTGAAACCCACCCAAGCCGCCGATTTAAATTGAATTATCGAGACCACCTCGTCGACTTTAACGACGATTGGCCACTTCCACCACGTGCGGCAACCCTAGTCCTACCCATGGCCTTGATCCCTTGAAGATCACCCCCTTGTCTTGAAAATCGTGTGAGAATGGCGGCCATTTGAATGAAGATTGCCACCGTTTTGCCAAGCCTTTGGCGATCGTGACCGTTGATCGTGGGGAGCTCGATGAGCTCTGCAACATTGATGTTGGAACCAAAGCTTGATAGTGAAGGGATCGAGAGAAAAACGAGGAGGAAGGTGGGACATTTCTGGCCATTAAAGTTTGGTGGTGGCTAGGGTTTAAAACCTTAATGCTTGTGAAATATGAAATGATGGAGAGCTTTTATAGAAAATTTTGTGACACTATTCACTCGAAAAATTTTCGAACTCCAAACGAAGCGTGCCGCCTGGCATTTATAATGTTTTATCCCTATTTCAAATACAATGGAATATACATCAGGAGCCAATTCGATCGTATTTGGAAGATACGTTTTCGAATTGACTTGTTTAAATTTAAAATTCACTTAAACGAATTTCAATGCGTTTCAGCTTTCCATGGACAAACTGTAAATCCAATTGACACGAAATTTGAAACCTTACAATAATATAACATTATAGATCCAATGAAACTAGTTTCTTTGAAATCTGAGACTATATGTAAACTGACTATTTTCACTCTTCAGTTAAATATTAAAATATTCAGTTTCTACAATTTAACTTTTAATTCAATTTAAAAGTTTACTAACATCATTCTAATTCAAATAGAATTTAATTCAACTTTATAAATCATTTTTATTCACAATAAATCTAATTTCCAATTATTTCAACAATTTCAAATATTAAATTATCGATTTAATTATCCAATTAAATCCTTATATTCAAAATATAAGTTATTCAACTTATAAAATTTACTTTTGAATATTAAAAATCAACTAAATATACGAATTTTAAATGACTGAAATTTTGGATCATTACATTATTCTTGGGAGGCTGGCCTTAGACATTTGAATAATCCACATATTTCTAGTACATTTGTTAACTCATTGACTGTTAATGAGATTCGTGATTGTCCTAGTGAAAAGCCTAAAGATATAATAGATGATTTTAGAAGAGAATACAATCTTGAGTTGTCTTACTCTTTTGCTTATTGTGGAAAACAACTTACTTTGATGGAATTGCATGGTAATGATGCTATGTCCTACAATGATTTGAGTTGGCATTTAGAAGCATTGAAGAAGAATAATCCAGGTAGTTATGTCGATATGGATGTTAATGCTTGTATTAATCAAGTTGAGTGAGTATTTATTAGTTTTTGTGCTTGTTTACTTGGTTTCAAGCATTGTCGACCTATGATATTTTTAAATGCTACTCATTTAAGGGGACGGTCGGGTGTTTTGATAGGTGTTATAGCAAAAAATGGTAACCAAGGTATGTTTTTATTTTAAACTGTTTTAATGTATAGTTGTAGAATTTAGTTAAATATTTCTTAGGTGTCAGTTTTTAGTTATAGATAACAGTTTTTAGATATCAGTTTTTAGTTATCGATAATAGTTTTTAGTTATCGTTAGCAGTTTTTAGGTATCAGTTTTCAAGTCAATAGTTGATTGAATTTCGTTTTAATCTTGTCCAAAATTGTTATGTGCACGGTTTTTCCCTTTTGCTATGGGTACAGTTTTCTAAAAAATGTGGATAATAGGAAAAGGTTTTTGAGTCATTTAAAACAAATGCTTCAAGAAGATCGTGATTTGTGCTTTGTGGATAATTCTTTATCGGTTTAGAAAGTAGCCAAAAAATTCAAATAAAAATTTACCACAAGCGCACGGCGTACAATTTTAGTACACGGCGAATACGGGTCGATCCACAGGGAATTGTTTAGATTTAAAATTCTATTCAATCAAATTAAACCAAGATTTTGAGATGTTTTTAAGCTAAAAAATATAAATAAACTAGCAAAAGAAATGATTAAAGATATAAGAGTTTCAAGGAAATTTAGAGACAATTCCCTTCTCATGATCACATAAATCAACACAATATGAAATTATGATCTTTTTTTGTCATTAGTGAATTTAATTGATGTGTTTATCATAAATATGAAATATTGGTGCTATTGATTAGTCCAATATAAACCATAAAACTATAACACACCCATTAAACCATTCTTAACTCTTATGAAAATGACAATGAACTTGAAAATAAAATCTATTCTAAGCATAATCTATTAAATATGGATTAGAAATACAGACCATCAAATTTTCTTTTTAAAATTCACTTCATTACCATAATCATACATAGATAAAGGAGTAATTTATGTTTTTGTTTGTTTAAGCATAGCCTATTTGGTTTCAACAACATACGCTATCAATTTCAAAGCTAAAACAACTAATTTTAACTCATTCAAACATTTCCATTAAGCACAAAAGGAGATCAAAAATTATCAAAATGTTGAATCTACATGATTAAGAGAGCTTCATTGCTCCTAAATTGAAGGGGATTAGGCTCTCATATTTGTTATCAATTCAACAAATGTAGAGTTCAATATGGAACAAAAGCAAGAAGAAAATTCAAGTTAATTAAAAAATAATGTGAAACAAAAGCTAATCTACCGGCATAAGGAATGAAACTAAGATACTAACTAAGAGGAAAGAAAACTTTTAAATAGAAAAGAGAATGAATTAAAATTAAATTAAAATGAAAATTACATGAATAAGAAAATGGCTAAGTACCCATGAAAAAGAAAGAGAACTTATGTTTATTTTAAGTCTCAAACTAAATTAACCAAAATGGAGGCTAAGGAGGCTAAGCGCTTAATTACATGAACATATGGGGCATTTATACAAGCCTAAAACCCTAATGCATATATTTTTGAAATACCCAAACTACTCTTGAGGAAGTTTAGCCACCAAGTTATCATTAGCATGTGTTAATCCTCCATTTAAATGTGCATGTAACTTTAATCTTCATTAGCACGTGCATTAGCTCATAAGTATTCATCATGGTAAGTGAGTAGGTGGGGTCCTCCATGTTGTATGAAATGAATTATTTCCATCTTCATTTGCTTGCATTATCTTATGCATGCATATTTTCCATGAAGCCTCTTGTAATTTCCATTCAATTTTCTTACAAATAAAAATAAAATGGGGAAATAAATATTCTCAAATTAATATATGCACAAAAATGATCATTTTGCCTCTATATAAAGATGAATAAATTATGATTTGATAATAATTTGAATTTTGGTTTAAACATGTTAAAACAACTTATATGCTCATTTATTTAATTAAATTTGATTAAATATGGAAGTAAAAAATATGCACATTTACGTGCGCATTAAATACCCTCACGCTCATCTTTTTATTCGTCCTTGAATAAACTAAAAACTAAGATAAATCCATTTTTGTAGGAAGCACGATTGCACTGATCGTAAGCAACAAGCTGTTAAACCTCTAGGAGTCCCTAGTAGGACGAGTGTTCTCTCGTGAGGGTTTTCAGTGGATACTGCCCAAAAATCCAAATGCGAAATGAAAAATTCCAAATTGCAAGATTTATTTACAAAGAGATGAATGCAGGTTTTTTAAAATATTGAAAAATGGAGAATTTATTTTTAAATTAACATGAATAAGTCAAATATAATTTTTGGTCATATATCGAGAAGTTTAAGCCCTTTTACTCATCAAAACATCCAAGAAAAATTAAGTTATCATAACAAATAGACTCTAGTTTGGCTAGTTGTTTTGGTAAATAACATAGTGTAACTATGAAATGGATCCTTAGTTGATTATCAAAGTTTTTCTAAGTTTGATTTTCATTTCTTTTGAATAACAAGTCAAATTAAATAAGTGAAAACAGTGCTTGGTTTCAATTGCTTACTCTCTCTATTTTTGAAAATTTTATTGAAATTAACAATATATACACATGCCTAACTCGAAAAACCGAGGCTATATATATTACCCATGCACTGCCTTTCGAGCTTACGTGAGGGGAATACAGAGCATGGCGAGTGAACATACAAGTGTGTACACCTATCGACTGTAGGCATTATCAATGAATTTTTTTAATATACATACACCTTATTCAGATAAACTGTAATGACTCGTACTTTTAACTCTTTTAAATTATTGAATTTAATGTGATCATTAAATAAAAATGGTTGGAAATAAAAAATAAATAATTATTTGTGTATTTATTGAATATGAACTTTAATATAAAAAATTGAAGCGACTAATTTTGAAGATTTTGGAAATAACAAGTATTAGAATGAAATTCTATATATTGAACATGTTTATAATCAATAGCTGAAAGTGAATAATGAATATTAAATTGCTATAAAATGAGTAGTTGTATTATTATTTGAATTTGTTTTAAAATTAAAATTTATAAGTTAAATAAATTATATTGAAATTTGGCGATTCATTGGATAATTAAATGGTTTAAATTTAATGTTGCAATTATTTAAATAATTGAATTCTGGATTTAATGTGAATGAAAAGGATGTCGGAAGTTGATCGTTAAATTTTATTTAAACAACAATGAAGATTGTTAAATATAAAAATTGAATTTAAAGTGATTAAATTAAATTTTGGAAATTACTTGTTTTACTTAACAAGTAAAAATAGCCATTTTGGCCACTGTCTCCAATTTCGAAGAAACTAGTTTCATCACATCCGTAATAGTGAGTTAAACAAGGTTTCATGTTTCATAGCGATCAGACTTGTTATTTGACCGTGCGAGCTTGAAACGCGTAGAAATTAATTTAAGGAATTCGACTAAAATTAATTGATTATGAAAATCTATCTTCTGAATATGATCGCATTAGGCCTTGAAATTATTTCCATTGTATTTGAAATGGGGGTAAAACATTATGAACACCAGGTGGCACGCTTAGTTTGAAGTTCGGAAATTTCACGGGTCATTTGGGTTGGAGCTTATATAAGGTCACGTTCAATTTGTTCTAATCCTAGAGATATTTATTCACGGCAGCCGTTCAAACGAAATTAATGGCTAAAATTCATCCTACTTCTCTCCTCAATATCCCTCAATCCGTTCAATGAAATTAGGAACTTCCAAAAGCAAAGTTGTAGAGCTCGAAAAGCTCTACACATCCAACCTTGAGTTTTTGGCCTAACTTCTTGGATTCGCCAGAATCTGGCTTTAAATGTCATGTATGTTTTGGGTAATGTAAATGTTAATTATATTAATATTAATTAATTGCATAACTTCCTCGTACGAGGTCCGATTCGGACGAAACAAGTGGCGTTAGAAGCTTATTGTTGAAGGCTACGTCGTGGAGTTAGTTTGAAATTTATTCGACTCTGAAAATATTTTAGTTTAAAATAAAAGGGTAAGTGTTTATACGGTCATAATTGACTGAAATAATTTTTATATAATTAAATTTATATCGCGAAGTGATTTAATTTTTTTTATTGTTGTTCGATAAATTTAATTGACATTTAAATTGACATCTGAATTAACTAATAGAAATTTGAATTGATAGTTAAATTAAATTGGAATTAAATTACTAGCAAACTTCTTATTATTGATATTTAGTAATTTGTTGTGATATTGTGGTTGTTTGGATGATTGATTTTGAAGGATGCAAATTGGTTGATTTTGGATGATTGGATGATTATTTATATATATATATATATATCCTGTTATTATCCTATATATTATTTACATTATATAAAACTATAGTTCAAATTATTTCGAATAAATTAAGAAATAGACTGAAATGATATATACTTATGACATTTATTTTGGATTGAAACAATGTATATCCATCCCTGAATTAAATTCAAATAATTGATTCACTGGCCATAGGATAGAAAATTATATACGGACACCGTTGGTTAGATTAAATGATTTGATAATTTTATTTGAAATTATTTAAATGATTTTGATTTAAAGAAATAAAAATCGAATTTATGAAAACTTAATTATTTTCGAACTTGAGCTCAAAATGTGGAGATTTAAGTTGGTAACAAGAACTGTTTAAATAATCGAAGTTGAGATTTTGAAGTTATAGTCATAGTATGATTTGAATCTCTGAAATTGATTTGTTTTAAAGATTGGACTTTTATTCAAACTTTGTATATTGATAAGTAAATGTAATTTAAATCGATATTTCAAAAGTTGAGCTTGGAATTGAATTATTTTAAAGATTTGGGCATTGAATTAAACATCGAAGTTAAATTTGATTTAAATGATTTAACACAATACTTTGAAAATCGAGCTCGAAATTAATATAAATTAAAATGGTTTTAAGTTGAGAATTGAGTTGAAATTTAACCATTTAATCAAATAGTAGAAGTCTAAATTGAAATCGATTTGGAATTGAAATTGGAATTAATTTGGAATTTAAATTGATTTGAGTTGAAATTAGAATCAGAGTGAATTCGAATTGACATCGTAATGGAATCGATTAAATTGAAAAGGGAATTGAATTGTTTTGAATTGGAAAATTAGAAATTGGATCGGTTTGACTTTGAGACTATTTTTAAAATAAATTATTTTAGTATATAAACTGTTTAAAAACCAATCTTTTTAGATGTTTAAACTACTTTGATTTTCCAAACTATTTTACCATATAAATCATTTTCAATACTCAAACTATTTTAAATTAAATATTCTAACATTTAAACTATTGAAAAAAATTCGAACTATTTTAAAAAAATTCAAATTGGTCGTAGAAGGAATTGTTTTCATTTAAATCGTTGATTTAAATGCAAATTAGGTTAAAATGAAGTTATGACCTAAATTAAAATTCGAAACAATTTTAAAAGCGAAATCAAGATATTAACGCGAAAATGATTTTGAAGTGAAATACTATATTTTGAGTGAATATGATGATTTCATAATGAAAATGATTTTGAAGCGAATATGGTATTTTGATATCAAGTACAAATTGTTTTCGATATATAAACATACCAACCGGTATGTAAAACGATGGCTGGTTGTTAAAGAGACAGAGGCCTCTTATAGGATTACTCTCGGTCAATATTGGAACTACTTTAAAAACTGTGTATGTGGAGGAGACTCCAGAATGAAGTGGTTGGATTTGACGTAGTTTGCTGGATCTTAAGAAAGAGAATGATGATGGATAGGCCATGGCACTTGTGCCAAGTCGAAATGACTAAAACCGGATGGCTTGACAGGGCCAATTGGGCTAAATACCCCTAGGGAACATCTGTTCTTTGATTTTCTTAGAGTCGGTCCATTTTATTACTCTTGTTGTTGGTTTTGATTGGTGCACCTTGATTGTGGGATAGCTTCCCTAGACTTGATATGGGATGGATGGACACGATGGACGGTCGTGGCTACGACGCGTTACCACTAGCCATGCGATCCGAACCGGTAGTATCCTACATTCACGTGCTTTGACATACTTTTATCCCTATACGAGACCCCCACGATTTTGGTTTAGTGTTGTCGTTTCATGACGCATCCCTATCGCCCGACGTTCTACTGGGGCACTATATGCAAACTGTACGACAATGCTTTAAAACGCATTAAGGGAGATTAATGTAAAGCCTTAACGCTAAGAAAAATATTTATTTTACTGATTAGATATTATATATGTACTGTATTCTACTACATATAAATATTTTGATGGATCCTCAAGAGATGGAAAATCCCGTAACATCTCTTGAGTTATTGCACGCACATATACACTATATAGAAGATGTGAAATCCGGTAAACATCTCTGATGCTATTACACTCATGTTATGTGATATTAGTTTGACTCACATATGGATATTTTAGTCCTGACTCGAGTGTTTTGTCTTTTCATTACGCTCGGTTCAGCCTTGAATTTTCAGCTTTTTGAAGATTTATTATGGAGGACGAAGACGAAGATTTGGTATGTTATTACTATTATTAATCTTTGCATTATGTTCTCTATTGCATTATTTTATTTATCCCTATTGTATATATAACTCTGATAAATATTGTATAAATTATAATCAAGTGTATAATATAAATAGCTTCATGAACTATTTATTTGATTATTATATTTTATCGTTCCGCTGCGAGATTCTGTGTTTGTTTTCTTCTTTTTTTTCTTATTTTTCTTAATTAACCCCGTTGATTATCTATGTTCTTGATTGTTAGGTTGGACATGTGTATCTTATTGTCGATTTGGATCTTCCAAAATGTAGATTGTCACAGTTGGTATCGGAGCTTTGGTTTAGCAATAACCTTAACTTTTTGGGGTTTAACCCGTTAGAGATAGGGTAGGAATACCCTAGAATGAGTCTGTTTGAGTGTATATATATGAGAGAGAAAGTTGTTAGTGTTATAAAATGTTTTATATTGTGTTTACTTATCCATTGAGTTGTTTATAAATTATGGTCGATGTGTGGGACGATGTGTTATGGATGGGGGTTTCTAACCACTTAAAAGAGGCAAGTTGACATAATATTGTTTTAAAATAGGGTGGATGAAATAAATTTACCTAATTGTATTTTATATTTATAAAATGATAATTTTCAATGGATATTAGTTGTTAGGAGATGGTAATATTTAATTATCATCGATTATTGGTTAAACTAAAATAAAATGAGTACTTTGTGAATTTTATTTCATGAAGCGTTCGATAACTAAATTGAATTGAAATCTAATTACAATAAAAAATTAGTTTGAAATAACAAAGATGTAAATTAATGAAATATTTTCATAATAAAGAAATGGAATTGTATAAGCTATATTATATATAGAAAGGATTTAAAAATTGAGAATTTTAGAATTTAAATCTATGCTTTCAAAAAAATTGTTTTCAAAGCCTTCAAAAATTTATAATAATAATATTTGGAAGAGTTTTGACTAGAAAAATATTTTGACAAGATTTTTAAAAGAAATAAAAGCATTGAACTCGCTTTAGTCGCTGGGAAATAATTCTATAGATGACTACAGCATCGCCAGTATTCTTTTTTGATTTTAAGTGAGAATTGCTATCGAAAGAAGTTTATTTTTGATTAAACCAAGCTTTGATTGTGAAAAAAATTCAAAATATGATTTTATAAATATATGAAAATAGTTTTGAACTTACAATTGAAAATAGTATAGGTAAAAATAAGTTTATAACTTATAGATTTAAACAGGAAAGTAAAATAAAAAATTTAAATTGTTGAATATTTTTTGTTAAACAAACAAAAGAAGATTCAAATTTCATATATGAAACAAAAGAATTAATCTAAGAAATGTTAAATAAACTGAGTTAGTGAAATGAAGTAAATAATATGAAGTTTAACTCAAGAAGGCTTAAATAAAAGTGAATTATATTAAAATGAATTAGATTAAATGATGAAACTAAATTTTTAAGTGAATCAAGTTGTATAACCTATAGATTTGAGTAATATTAAGCTAAAAACAAAATTTAAATTCGTTGAATGTGAACGATAAGAATAAAAAATTTAAAATAGAGTTAAATAAAATGAGAAATGGATTAAATGAAATAGAATTTCACTTAATAAAGATTAAATGAGTTGAGTTGGATTTGAACTGAACTAGATGAATTAGTAAAGTGAATTAATTCCACTTAGGCTATAAAATGAATTAATAGAATGAATACAACTTGAATTATAAAATGAAATTCAATTTGAATTGTGAAAGAAATTGAATAAAAATAAACGAGCGTAAGTAAAAGTTAACATGAGTAATTGAATTTAATTTAAATTGGATGTAAATAAATTAAATGCAAACAGAATGAGTTTCAATAAAATTGAATGATAATTAATTGGATATGAAATAAGTTAACGAAATGAATTGAAAGATGAAAATTAACTTAAGAGAAGTTGAATGAAGTGATTATGATGAAAAGGAAATTATTAATATGAATTCGAGCTATAAAATAAAATTTGTTTAAGTAAAAATAATAATAAACTAATGAAATGAGTCATTTTATAAAATAAAATTAATTGAAGTAAAAACTATTAATATGAACTTGAATTTATAAAATGAACCAATGAAGTGAATCGAAGAATTAATATGAACTTGAGTTAGGAAAAATAAATATAAAATGCATTTTATAAAATGGTTGCAATATACTTAAATGGTACGAAATGATTTTTAAATAATATTAGTATTAAATAGAATATACAAAGTGGTAATGAAGTAAAATTTAATTTAGATAATATTAAATGAAATGGTTTATAAGAATGAACCATAAATAAATTTATATGAAATATGTTAAACAAAAGTGAAACAATTGGAATTTAATGAATTAAATAAAATATTTTCATATTTTCTGGGGAAAGCCGGCGGGGTTGAATGACCCCTATCATATATTACTGAAAAAGAATACGAACAAAGATGGCATACCATATTGACGAACATGACAGACAACATCAAAATATATACTTAATCTTTGTTGCTAGAATTGCGTGGACAAGGAAAGGACCAATGAGTGTTTAGAAGAAACAATTCTATTAAACACTCGGTTGTTCATTTCCATCCAAACAACATACAAAAATTTCATCAAAACCCTAAGTAACCTAGATGCAGCAGCTATTTTCCATCTTGTTGCTTGAAATATGTAAAACCATTCCATAGAAGAGTTCAAGCTCAGCCGATGCATCTGCAAGATACTTAAAATAGTATTCCAGACAAAGATAGTGAACTGGCATGAGAAAAATAAATGGGGAATACTCTCTTCTTCAATGCCACACAACAAACAATATGACATTTGAACAAGTCCTATAGACTTAAGCTTATCAAGAGTGTGAAGACCATTAGAGAACACCTTCTACATCAAAATATTTTCCTTTCGGACTGCAGTAGATGACCAAACTTGAGAGTGCCAAGGAAAAAACTCAAATCAGAAAACTCAAGTAAGAATTTGTAGATTGTGGCAATAGAATGAACTTTACTAGAGCATAATGAGTAAGCAATGTAACAGATGAACATTTTATTTTGTATTACATCCCACAGCTGTCTAACAGAGGTAGAGTTTGAGTAGGGAAGATTGATAAATCCATCATTCCAAAACTGTCTAACTTACCCATTGTCAGAAATACCGGTCAAAACTCTAAGGTTGTGGTTGAGCATATCGCGAAGAAGGTTTCCCTAAGAGGACCAACGCATGCCAGAAAGATAAAACTTCCTTGTTCCTCATGTGACAAATATAGGCAGAATGACGGCTCTGAATGTAAGTAAATTCCTCCACATCCAACTACAATCGGTCAGAATTTGCGTTATCCAAAAGTTAAGCCTCCTGAAGTTTATCATTCCTGGAAGACAAGGAAGCTTGATTCCATTTCTTAATATTCATAATTCCTAGCCTGCCATTATCATATGGGCAGCAGACTTTTTTAAAGGCTATAGGAATAAATTTTTTGGAGTAAGGATCTCCATGCCAAAGAAAATGATTTAGTGTCGAGTTAATCATGTTAATAAGTTTAGAAGGAAGGATGAAAATCCTTGCATAATACTGGCACATAGAAGTGGCTATTGATTTAACAATAATTAGCCTATCATCCATAAAGAAGTTATGCCCATGCCAAGAAGAAATTTTAGCAGTAATTTTCTCAAACAGTTGAGGACGTTAATAAATTCTGATCCTGGAAGAACATATAGGGGCACCAAGGTATAGTTCATTATGTTCAAAAGGAGAGAGACCAGATAAAGAATACACTGCCTCCATTTCATGATCAGAAAGACCAGAAATCAAAATTTTGGATTTGGAATAGTTAATAGAAAGACAAATTTTGCTTTTAAAAGCATTTAATATATTCAACACACCAGTAATAGATTTTTCATTTGGCCTGGTGAAGAACATGAGGTCATCTGCAAAAAGTAAGGTAAAGATATCCATATTTTTACATAGTGGATGAAAGTCCACAAGGCAGAGAACCATTGCAAATTTAGCTAAGACAGTGAACAGCTCCATAACACATATAAATAAATAAGGTGAAATAGGATCACCTTGTCGAATGCCCTAGGTTGCTTTAAAGTATACAAAGGCATTGCCATTGAGGCTCAATGAATAATAAACCATAGAGATACAAGTGAAAATGAAGCAAGGAAAAGGATAGGAAAATTCATTCTATGCATAATATAGATAATTCCTTTCCATTGAATAGTGTCATAGGCCTTTTGAATATCTAATTTTAATACACACCTAGGGGATATATGCTGCCTGTTGTAGCCTCTCAGTAATTCGGACAGATGGACATTGTCAGTAATGTCTCTTGAAGGTTGAAAAGTACCTTGTTTAGTAGAAATTCCAGTAGCCAAAACATCCTTCATCCTAGTAGCCATTATCTTTGTTATGCATTTGTAAATGACATTACAGCATCCAATGGGCTTGAATTGACTAACTGAAGATGGATGATCAATCTTGGGGATGAGTGCAAGTCTAGTGGCATTGATACTAGATAAAAACTTGTTGTGCTTGAAGAAATTGAGGATGGCTTTAATAAAATCCCCACCAATTATGTCCCATGAAGTTTTATAGAAATGAGCATTAAACCAATCAGGTCCCGAAGAACTAGAAGGTTTCATACTGAATATTGCCGCTTTGATTTCAACTGCAGTTATGATCCATATCAAATTTGCCTTGTATTCTTTGGAGATGATAAGGATAAGGGAATGGGAATATAATAGATGGGAATATAATAAATCTACCTTGTGTTCTTCAGCATGTATAAATTAAATTAATAAATTGAACGTAAATGAAATGGATGTGAACCAATTAAATGTTGATAAAATTTGAATATTAATAAGAAATGAAGTATATAAATTAAATATTGACATTGGAAAATGTAATTTCACATGGTTATGAATTAGTTGGATTAATTGAATGAATATTGATGGCTAAAGGTTTCATTTATTGCAAACCATTGTTATTACTGTTTTGAGTGCATATGATTGTTGTATATTGCGTATTTGTGCTTGTGTTTATGGTTGGATTCAAAATTCATGTCTTATAGTTATATTAAACTTATACGTGCTTCTATATTTTTATATGCAACTAATATTCTAAATTGAGTTGAGATACATACATACGAAGACCGTTTGGACGTATATGTGGGTTTTTATATACTTTTGCTTGCTTATACGAGCGAACTCGCTCGTATTAATAATAATAAGGTACGTATCTCAGATCACATACTGCACTTTTATATTTTTTCCTATGGGATGCCTCATCATTGATATGAGATGTACATTTGATATATTTAGTGTGACGGCCCGCAAATCTATACCCTTTGAGTCGACAATAAATCACACATGTACGACCCAAAAAGCATCGATTGATGGAAAGTCGTGAGAAAGAAAAGAAGAGAGAAGAAGAGAAGAGAAGAAAGAGAGAAGATAGAACCAAATAGAACAATACAGAATCTCACATCGCAGCGGAAAACATATAATATCATACTAATGATTTTTACAAAAATAAACTGTATATGCATACATCAATCGAGTTCAACAATCAATCACTAGTCATCAGCCTAGACAGTCATAATAACATATCCTCACAACTACTGATAATGTACAGCAAATAAGTAGCGGATAATAGATACGTGTATACGAAAATGAAGATATCCAGCTCGCCTGTTGAAGCTCCAAAAACACCAAATCTGAACTTGTAAATATACTCGGTCTGGCCCAAGCATTGAAAGGGGAGAACGTCCGGATCGGTCCGGTAAACCAGCGTGAGAAACATACTCAATTGAATTTATTAAATTACCAAACTTTTCCTTTCAAAACAAAAGTATCTCGTAAGACACAACCACACATAAACACGGACATGTTTTTGCCTTACGATAACTAAAACATTTCATATCAAATCCTCTTATATTATTATAATGTCTATTGCACAAATAATATTCAAATAGCTGAAATTGTTACCATTATTAAATTCCAGCATACTAGGCTCTACAAATAAAATGGTAGGTATGTAGTGGAGTTTGGATTTCCATACAAATGATCAGGTGAAGGGACTACCTTCCGGCAGTACATCTCTAGAGGAATGAACGAGGACCATCACAAAGTATCCTCTACCGACACAAGACCGGCCCACCTCTGTAACTAGTGGGTACCGAATATATCATCCTCTGGTCGTTACCATCCTTTACCGAGGGCCCTCAAAGCATACAAACCACAATAATCAGATACACGACGTAATAACGTGTAAAGATATATCTAGAAGAGGATGATCATATCCTACTTAGGAGCGATCCACTTAACCTTGCCGCATCTAATCCTGTTTCGGTCATTTCCGGTTCATGAGGCCTGAGGTAATGATTACATATCAAATATCACATCACTTTGAATGCCATACGGCCATTTCCATTGACAACTAACTGCCTTCCACAAAAATACAACCCTTAAGCTCATACGTCTCAAGGAGGGTGTTTAGCTAAGAGAAGTTGCCTTCTCTGCCACCACTGATGTACGATTGTAAATACCAATGTACGTAATCTTTAGAAATGCAATGTCAGACAAATATTCGTACAAGTTGTTCAGGAACAGGACAAATGGAAGGTACTTCCCTACCACATTCTGTCGGGAAATCCCTAGGATTAGTAGCGAATTTTCCTTGCATTGGATATTTCATAATGAAGAGACCACTGCTACTATATGTATATTGGGATTTTAACCCCAAACGATTAACAAGCAGTCCCCCACTATGAAAATCCTGAATATCAATATCATCGACCAACCTGCACAATCGTCGCATAAATGTTGGTCCGAAGTGGTTTCGGATAAACCGATCCCGGTCTCTTCGCACCAACAACGCAAAAGTGTTTCTCAACTTCACATAGAATCTAAGTCTCATAGACTTATCACTTCTCCAACTTTCAACTTGCTATCCTTCGGCCAAAAAGAAAGCTCGATAGATTGGAGTAATACTCCGCACTATACGAATCAATATTCTCAACACAAACGATAATCAAGCGTACACAGAAGACTACGTACTAAGTGTACGACTAAATAGTTCCCACATCAAGTCGAGGAACTAAAATGGCCAAATTTGATAGTCGGTTATATAACTATCAAAGCAAACAAACAAATATTTAGCACCATAAGCAATCACTAGGCCCTTTTAATTAATCTTCTATTAATTAAATCACTTGCCAAGTATTCACTTCAAATTATCTTTAAAAAGATATATTCTCAAAATCATTTCAACTTTAGAAAACATTTGCATGTACTTATTTAATAATAAGTGATTCGCAATCTCTTTAATCTCTTTATTTTCAACACTTAGAAAATATTACATATAATTAAATTACGATTAAGCATATATTTTACTCTTTAAGGAAAACATTCTCTTTAAACATATTTATTTGGGCCAAAACGGATGTTGCGTAAAACATCTTTACGACAACCAAAAATCATTAGTATAGAGATTCGAAAATTATGTAGATATATAAATCTCATATACTATAAAAAACATCTCCTTTCGAAAATCATTTACTATAACAATAGTGTTACAGTCCATCATTTATTTACTTCTCAAAAACGTCTATTTCAACAATGAATGTTGAAATCTATGTTTCTATATTTAACACATTTTAAAACACCTTCAAACCATTTTACTCTATTTAAAATATCACTTTTCAAAACATTTATTAACATAAAGATTATTCACTGTCCGAAATCGTGAATATAATTCTCTTATCTAAATTCAATACTTCTACCATTTATTAAAGGATTAGCCGCTATCCAAAATCATGGATGTAATTCATTTAATAAACTTCTATATTTAACTTATCAAATTTAATTGATTTCGAATTTATAAAATAATGTTTATAAATTCACATTTCTATTTTATAAAACCTTCCATGTATAAAACTCCTTTTCTAACAAATATCATTTATATCTTATTAATATGCCCAAATCCGATTATAAGTTAATTACTTATAAATCTCTTGCTTACAAAATCATTATTTTGATAACTTTATCAATTATAAATCTAATTCACTTATAAAATCCAATTATAACTTCATTTTAACATTTACAAAGCTTCTTCACAATTTCATCACTTTTGATTTAGAAAAATTCAATTTTATAAATCTTATATATAAACCGTTTAAAATAAATCAAAAATCTCAATTTAAATAAACTTATTCTTTTAACGATTTACAAACTGTTATTAAAACTTATATAACTCAAAAAATCATACTTAAGTATAACTCACCCAAAAATCATAATTTTTATAACATAAAAATTATAACATTTATTTATTCAAAATAAATTCATTTTCTTAACAATTCAAAATTGTATATTTTCAAATCACTTGAAAATCCTTTTAAATTTGAAAATCATCGCTTTAATATTTTTTAAATAACCAAAAATAGGCACAATGCTGCAACAGCACTAAATACATCAATCACGGCGTCCAAATCATCATATATCACATGATAGCAGCATATATCACAATATATATAAATAAAATCAACAATGGTAAGGAATCCAGTTAGATCCCTTCAACCTGTCACCTGCAGCAAATATACATATTACAATATGTGTATATGGTAACAAATATACATATTACAATATCACAATTTGATCGACTCGCGCAAAGGAGACTCTACCGAAATTTTCCGTAAATCCCGGTATTAGAAAAAATCTGAGGTTTTAAAATTTTTATAACTTGTTTTATACATAAATTATAATTTTCGTAAAACTGATATCGAAGTGGCGTGGTGAGAGCGTAGTAATGGTTTTGTAAATAAAATTTTAAATTTTTATAAGTTGATTATATTGAATAAAATATATCAAGCGTTAAATACTGTACTTAGTCCCTTTTCGAGGTCGAAAGTTTTGAGTAGTGGAGAATGTAACGACTCGTATTTATAACTATTATAAATTATTACATTTAATGCGATCATTGAATAAAAATGGTTGGAAAACAAATTTAATGAATTATTAGTGTAGTTATTTAATGTGAACTTTAATAAAAAAATAAAATGACTAATTTTGAAAATAAAATGACTAATTTTGAGGATTTTGGAAATAACAAGTATTAAAGTGAAATTCTATATTGAACGTGTTTATAATCAATAATTGAAAGTGAATAATGAATATTAAATTACTATAAAATGAGTAGTTGTTTTATTATTTGAATTCATTTTAAATTAAAATTTGTAAGTTAAATAATTTATATTGAAATATGGTGATTCATTGGATAATTAAATTGTTTAAGTTTAATTTTGCAATTGTTTAAATAATTGAATTCTTGATTTATTGTGAATGAAAATGATGTCGGAAGTTGATTTAAATTTTATTTAAACAACAATGAAGATTATCAAACATAAAAATTGAATTTAAAGTGATTAGATTAAATTTTGGAAATTACTTGTTTTAATTAACGAGTAAAAATAGCCATTTTGGCCACTGTCCTAGATTTCGACGAAACTAATTTCATTTGATCCATAATATTTATTATAAGATTTCCAGTTTCGTAGCGATCGGCCTTGCCGTTTGGCCGTGCGAGCTTAAAACGCGTGGAAATTAATTTAAGAAATTTGATTAAAATTAATTGATATTGAAATCTGTCTTCTGAATACAATCGAATTAGGCCTTGAAACTAGTTATATTGTGTTCGGAATTGGGGTAAAACATTATGAAAGCTGGGCGGCATGCTTCATTTGGAGTTCGAAAATTTTGCGGGTCAATTGGGTCGGAGCTTATACAAGATCACGTTCATTTTATTCTAACCCTAAAGATATTTATTCACGACCGCCATTCAAACGAAATTAATGGTAGAAATTCGTCCTACTTCTCTCCTCTTTATCTCTTTATATGTTCAATGAAATTAAAAAGATTCATAAGAAAAGTTGTAGAGCTCGACGAGCTCTGCAAATCCAAAGGTGGGTTTTTGGCGTAACTTCTCGGATTTGCTAGAATTTGGCTTTGAATGTCATGTATGTTTTGGATTTTCTCATGGCAAACGGAGGCGGCTGAAGACGCTACATGTGGCGTGGTGGTGGAGTAGCGTGTGGCGCATGCTGTGGAGATGCTGGATCGCCGTCCGTTCACCTCGAGTGTCGTGCGCCTGGATGGAATCGAACGCGACATTGGTGTTTGTGTGTGAATGTTAGTTTCGAGTGCGAGGGAAAAGAGGGTACAGTTTTTTGTTTTTTATTATTTTATTTTGGTAATGTAAATGTTAATTATATCGATACTGATTAATTGCACAACTTCCTCATACGAGGTCCGATTCAGGAAAAACAGGTGGCATTGAAATCGTATCGATGAAGGCTACGTCACGGAGTTGGTTTGAAATTTATCCGACTCTGAAAATATTTCAGTTCCAAATAAAAAAGTAAGCGTTTATACGGTCGCAATTGACTGAAAAAATTATTATGTAGTTAAGTTTATACCGTGAAATGATTTAAATTTTTTGATTGTTGTTTGATTAATTGACGTTTAAATTGACATCTAAATTAACTAACTTAAATTTGAACTGATAGTTAAATTGAATTAGAATTAAATTACTAGTAAACTCCCGATTATTGATATCCAGTTAGTTGTTGTGATATTTTGACTATTTGGATAATTGATTTTGATGGATGCAAATTGGTTGATATTTTGATGATTGGATGATTATATATATATATATATATATATATATATATATATATCCTGTTATCATCCTGTAAATTACAGTATATAAAACTGTAAACCAAATTATTTCAAATAAATTAAGAAATAGGTTGAAATGATATATACCTATGACATTAAATTTGAATTGAAATGATATATATCCATCCCTGAATTAAATTAAAATAATCGCTTTACTTGGCAATAGGATAGAAAATTATATGCGGACACTAGATTGGTTAAATTAAACGATTTCGAAATTTGATTTGAAATTATTTAAATGATTTTGATTTATAGAAATAAAAATCGAATTTATGAAAATTGAATTATTTTGAACTTGAGCTCAAAATGCTGAGATTTAAGTTGGTAACAAGAATTGTTTAAATAATTGAAGTTGAGATCTTGAAGTTATAATCGAAACATGATTTGAATCTCTGAAATTGACTTGTTTAAAGATTGGAATTTTATTCGAACTTTGAATATTGATAAGTAAAAGTAATTTAAATCAATATTTCAAAAGTTGAGCTCGGAATTGAATCATTTAAAGATTTGGACATTAAATTGAACATCGCAGTTAAATTTGATTTAAATGATTTAAGTCGATACTTTGACAATCAAGCTCGAAATTAATATAAATTGAAATGGTTTAAAATTGAGAATTGAGTTGAAATTCGACCATTGAATCAAATGGTAGAAGTAGAAAACGAAATCGATTTGGAATTGAATTTGAAATTAATTTGGAGTTGAAATTGATTTGAATTGAAATTGGAATCGGAGTTAATTCGAATTGTTATTGGAATGAAATCGATTAAATTGAAATGGGATCGGTTTGACTTTGGAACTATTTTCAAAATAAATTATTTTCTTATATAAACTGTTTAAAAATCTGTCTTTTCATATGTTTAAATTACTTTGATTTTTCAAACTATTTTACCATGTAAACCATTTTCAGTACTCAAACTATTTTATATTAAACTATTTTAACTTTTAAACTATTTAAAAAAATTAAAATATTTTCAAAAAAATTCAAATTGGTCATAGTGGGAATTGTTTACGTTTAAATCGTTGGTTTAAATGCGAATTGGGTTAAAATGAAGTTATAACCTAAATTGAAATTCAAAACAATTTTGGAAGCGAAATTGAGATATTAAGGCGAAAATGATTTTGAAGTAAAATAGTATATTTTAATTGAATATGATGATTTTGAAATGAAATTAATTTTGAAGCGAATATGATATTTTGATATCAAGTACGAATTTTTTTCGAAATATAAACGTGCCAACTGGTGTGTAAAACGACGCTTGGTTGTTAAAGAGACCAGGGCCTCTTATTGGCATACTCTTTGTCAATATTGAAACCACTTTAACAACTATGTATGTAGAGGAGACTCCAGAATAAAGTGGTTGGATTTGGCATCGTTTTCCGGCTTTGAAGAAAGAGAACAATGATGGATAGACCCTGGTACTTATGCCAATTTGAAATGAATAAAACATGACGGCTTGACAGGGCCAAGTGGGCTAATTACCCTAGCGGACATCAGTTCTTCGATTTTCTTGGACTCGGTCCATATTATTTCTCTTGTTATTGGTTTCATTGGTGCACCTTGATTGTGGGATAGCTTCCCTTGACTCGATATGGGATGGGTGGACGCAATGGGCGGTCGTGGCTACGATGAGTTTCCACCAGCTCTACGACCCCAACTAGTAGTATCCAACCTTGGGCATTGCCTCGCGTTCCTTGTCATACTTTTATCCATATACGAGACCTCTATGATTTTGATTTGGTATTGTTGTATCACGCCGCATCCTTATCCTCCAATGTTTTACAGGGACGTTATATGCAAACTGTACGACAATGCTTAAAAACGCATTAAAGGGGGTTAATGTAATGCCTTAATGCTAAGAAAAATATTCATTTTACCGATTAGATAGCGTATTCGACTACAGATAAATATTTTGAGGGATCCTTAAGAGATGGAAAATCCCGTAAAATCTCTTGAGTTATTGGATGCACGTATACACTGGATAGGAGATGTGAAATCTCGTAAACATCTTTAACGCTATTACACTCATGTTATGCGATATCAATTTGACTCACATAAGGATATTTTAGTCCTGACTCGAGTGTTTGTATTTTCATTATGCTCGGGTCAGCCTGGAGTTTTCAGCTTATTGATTTATTTTGGAGGACGAAGACGATGATTTGGTGTATTATTACTATTGTTATTCTTTGCATCATGTTTTACGCTGCATTGTTTTATTTATCCCTGTTTTATATATAACTATGATAAATGTTGTATAAACTATAATCGAGTGTATAATATATAATAGCTTCACGAACTGTTTATTTGATTATTATATTTTATCGTTCTGCTGCGAGATTCTGTGTTTGATTTCTTTTTCTTTTCTTATTTTTCTTAACTAACCCCATTGATTATCTATGTTCCAAATTGTTTGGGTTGGTCGTGTGTGGACTATTGTCAATTTAAACCTTCCGAAATGTGGTTCGTCACATGAACTGAGGCCAGATATACCAACCATGCACTACCTTTTGGGCATACGTGAGAAAGTTATAGAGCATGGCGAGTATACATACTTGCTTGTGAATACATGACCCTAGATGTTTCTTAAAATATATACATTTATACAAATATATATTTTCTTTTGTTTGTTATTTGATTTATATATATACACATACTTTTTTTTCTTTTTTTTTGAACAGAGAATTTTGAAGAATCCTTTTAGCACCATTTAACTTAGAAGATAAAAATGTCGTATCCTTTTCTTTAAATCCACCACCTTTTTAAACAAAGATTTTAATTAGGATATACTTCATAATTATCACCACGAACCTTCTTATGTACTATTTAAACCACCGTTATTTGTAATCATACTTATTTTTTATTTCAAATAAATTTTTAGAAATTTCAATTTAATAACCAAAATATATATTTATCCTATAATGTGTTTTTTTTTCAAAAGTAGATCAAAAGGCTAAAAAGAAATTTTTGTTTCTAAGATTTTTTTTTAATTCTTTTTGAGTTTTGGAAAGAAAAATGCAAAAAATAAACCATGAAAAATAAAAAAGAAGATGAAACTTCTCCCACACTTGATTTTGACTATGTCCCCACAGTCAACCCAATTGAAAGGAGAAAACAAAATAAAAACACGACCTATATTTACATGAAAATGAAAAGTCTATTGCTTACACGACATAAGAAAGTACATCGTCAAAGAGTAAAAGAAACGGTCTTCCAAAGACCAGTTCATTTGTCTCGTCGAGTATGAGAGACACGGCTTAAGCTCGGAAAAATAAACCATAAAAGATTTCAAAGTTGAATGTTGATTTGGTAAAACGAATGGCGTTTTATTAAAAATCGTATGATTTTTTAATTTTCGATGATTTTTGAGGCTGACAACACAATTTGTTGAAGTTCAAGTTTATTTTCACCAAATTGAAATTCAAGCTTATCATTGAAAATTTCTTTAGAATTATTGATTTCAAAATCAGAATAGTGATCTAAATCTTCCCCTTCAGAATTCGACAATTCGTTTTCGAAAATTCCTAAGAAATCATATTCATTGGATTCGTCTTCCTTTGTTGAATTATTCACAACTTTATTGCATATATCAAGTTCAAAATCCAAAGTTGTATTTAGATTTTCAAAATCGGAGAAGGGAAGATCAAATTTTAAATCAAGTTTCTTATCCTCAAAAGAATTGAAATCCAACTCAATTACCATTTTTCAACAACTTCATTAAGATCGTCGTTTTCAATTTCAAAAGTTGTTATTTGAAAATCCTCAATTTTGGTAAAAGGTGGTTTATTATTTGGCTTATCACACATTGGGATTTGATTTTTTGCTCACGTTGTTTCATATATATTTCAAATAATAAATTTGTGTAATCCTTGTGAATTTCATTCATTTGCTCTACAAAGTCAAATTTATAATTATTAATTTGAAAATTTTCGGTTTAAACTTGTTGAGAATGAAAATTATCAATCGCATTATAGCTGAGATCATTTCCATTGCCAAAATTATTTGAAAAGTTGTTTCCATTTTCGTTTCGATTTTGAAATTCAGTTGAAGTTTGAAATTGAGTTAGCATGGGTTATACTTAAATCATTTGAATTTTGAAGTGAATTCAAATTTTGATTATTTTAAAAACTTTGATTTGAATCATTGCACAAATATGAATTACACAAATCATTTATCTTTTGATTTTGTTGTGTAGAGAGTTTAGTAAAGATGAAATCATTTCAATGTTTAAGATTTGAGGATTGGTCGTCATTTTGAAAATTATGTGGTTCAAAAATTTGAATTTTTGTACAATAGTTGTTATTAAAATATCCATAAGAATTTGATACGAAATTATATGGATTATATTGATTTTCACAACTATCGTAAAATTCATGTGAGTAAAGAAACTCGGACATTTTCAAGAATGTTTTTTATCTTTTTTCATAAAGGAAAAATATCTACCAAAAAAATTATTTTTCAAAAGGGAACTATGATTTTTGTTTTTTTGGATTTTCAATTTTTTTGTTTTTGAAATAGTTTTATATCTTTTTGGATTTTTGCTTTTCTAAAAAAACCAACTCAAATTTTTTTTTTGGATTTTTGATTTTGAGAGAAAATTTTCAAAAGAAAGGATTTAAAAACTAAGTAAATGAATATTTACAGTTTTTTTTAGTTTTGCATTTTGAATATTTAAAAAAGAATTTTTTTTCAAATGTGCATGAACTAATGCAACTAAATGAATGCAAGGGCTTAATTACGAATTTCCTATTTTAAGTAGCTCCTAACCCAAAATTGTATAATCATACTTTGTATTAATTCAACAAGATAGTTCTCAACCAAGTAACAGAGAGGATTTATCGATGCACCACGGATCACCGCAGCAATATAGCTGAAGGTTTAAGTACTATAGAGAAACATCGACTCTAATATTTACGGGTCGCCGTAATGTCTATAAATGATTATTACTCTGTCGTAGCCTAGACACCAAGAAATTAAATTGTCGAAAGATGACAACTTGTCAATATACAATTAAGCCTTAGGTAAGCTCTTGACTCCCTTAACCGTTATTATTAGTCAAATTCTACGATGAAATGTAAAACTGAAATTAAACTTGTATTAACAATGCAACTACGAATGAAATTTGTTTTTCTAAAATGCAAGACAAATAAAAACAAGAGATAGGGGCACGATACAAAGCGTGTAGAATTATTAGCAATTATTTTAAAGCAGCAATTTTTTTTATATATAAACAAGCAAGATATTTTTTTGACAAGCACTTATGCCACATATAACCTGAAAATTTCAAACAAGAGATATATAGATGTTTTTTTAAGACATAATCAAAGCAAAGACATATGAAAGAAATAGGGAAAAAATTCGTTTTTTTTGTTTTTTTTTTAAATAAGATGGAAATACAAAAATGGAAGAAAACAATTTGAACAAAACACCTTGCAAAGGAACCAAATTAAAAAAAAGGTATTACCCACCCGCCCCAAATACCCAAAATCACTTCACAAAATTTACCAGAGAAATTCACGAGTTCACCTAAACGAAATTTCACGAATTTCATGAATTCACGAAAAATCTTAAACCAAATTCCCTCAATCAAATTCGCAAGCAAATTAATGTATTAACCAAAACAAATTTCAGTACCCAATCAAATTCGCGAATTCACAATTCAAAGCTGTTCGTTTTTTTTTTTTTTAGTTCGAGAATCGCGGGTTGTTGGCGATGATTATGTTGGTCGAGGAAGGTGGATTAAAGTCTGGAGATTTGGAAATAGGGGATGGGAGAGGTGATGCAATCGAATTTGGGTGATTTTAGGGTTGATCAAATATGGATGTGGTGTGCTCTTGGGGAACTATGTGGGTTCGAGTGTGATGACTGGTGGTTTTGCTGAGATGGTTGAAGAGCTGGATGGTATAATGAGAAGGTGAAGTAGCGTTGAAGAGCTGGATGGTATAATGAGAAGGTGAAGCAGCGTTGAAGAGTGGGAGAATGTGACTGTAAGGGGTAGCAGTAAGTAGTAGCAGCAGATGGTTGAGCAGTGTTTTGGGTATGGTATGCTAACTATAGTAAATGTTAATATGTCTGTAGGAGAGGGCTGTCAGAAATGTAGGTGAGGAAATGTATGAAGTGTGGGGGGAAGATTGTACTGCAGACTGTGTTGTTGTTGTTGTTGTTGTATATGTGTGGTCTACAGTCGATAGGTGTAGTTGTCGGTGGCAATGAATGGTTGTGCAGTGAATGGTGGAATTTGTTGAACTGTCGGTTTGGATGGTGGTTCTGGTGATCAGGCAGTGGAATGTGTGGCTGTGGTGTATGCAAGTGTTGTCTGATGGCAGTATGGTGTTTCAGTGAATGTATATGAAATGGTAGATGTACAGAGAGAGGTGCAGTGGTGGTTTGTTGTAGACGGTGCAGTAAGGAAATGAGGCAGTGAGGTGACAGAGTTGAATGATTTGGTGGTCTGTTGTTGTTTTTGATGAAATAAGGCAGTGATAGGTTTAATGTAGGCAAGTTACAGTGATGATGTTGAGGAGATGTTGAAGGGTAATGATGCAAAGTGATGGGAGTTGATAAGCATGGTAATGTAGTGTCGTTTGGTATGTTGACAGTTATGGTCATGTGTATGCTAGTGGATGTGGGATGTGTAGCAGCAGCAAGGTGAGGATGTAGCAGTGTTGATGACAGAGTTTTGAAAGTGTATAATGTTTGACAGTGAGGTGTTTGGTGATCAGGCATCAAGCAAGAGGAGGAAGTGATGTATCAGGTGGAGGACTGATAATGTTAGGTTGTGCAATTGGTATTGCAGCAAGTTTTGAAGAATATGGTAATGTTGAGGTGGTTAACTGATGTTGTTTGCAGTGTGGTGTAAGCAGTTGTGGTAAAGTTTGGTTGGTTTAGTGACTGCAGTAGTGGTGTCATGGTGTTGTTTTGGGTGTATATGGTGAGCTTGTGGAGATATAAGGAAGGTGAAGGTATTATGGTTGGTTTTGTGGTGAAGGAGAATGAATTGTGATGGAGTAGTATTTATGCAAATAGATATTGGATGTGGTATGCAAGGAGATAATGTTGTGGAAAATTTTATGGTTATGCAGTTATGGCTGTGATATGAGGATGGTAGTGCTGTGGATTGATGAAATTGTTTAAAAGTGATCTAACTGAAGTGGTAGCAGTAGTTTTTGGTAGTCGTGAGAATTGTGGGGTTGCACTGTGGCGGAAGGTGATGGCAGAGGAGAGGGCTGATGTTGGTGGTTGAATTGTTTTGTATGATGAAGCAAGGTTGTTGTTGTATGGCAAGTAAGGAGGTAGGTAGTGTGAATGTAGACAGGTGTGAAGTTTGAAGTGCGATCGGGTGCACTGTTAATCAGAGGAGCAGTGGGTTATGTAGAAGTTGTATGTGGCAGAGCAGCAAATGGTTGGTTTGTAGAGGTGAACTGCAGATGTGCAAGTAGGTATAGCAGTGATGTTGGAGGTTGGTTTTGGATTGATGGTTTGGTCGGTTTGTTGTAGTCAGTAAAGATGTGGTCCAAGTCGATGATGATCAAAAGTATGGTATGATGCACAGAAGCAAGAAAATGTGCACAGTTTTGCACAGTAATTTGCAATGTAACATTTTTTCTTTCTAAGAAAACGGAAAGTTGTAAAGCAAAAGTTGTAAAATGTCAATGAAAATAAATATATTTTTTTTTGAAATGAAATTGTGGATGTTTCTTTTTTATATATATAAATGCAAATGCGAAATAGAAAAGCAACAACCACGCAAACAAATGAAAAAAAAATCACACAAATGCACAATTTTTTTTTAAAAAATGAAATACACACACAAAATGAAACACACAAAAATCAAACAAAAACAATTCGAAGAATAGAAATTAAAATTAGAGCAAATCCTCGACAACGGTGCTAATTCTCTATTTAGAAAATGACCGATAAATTTGAAATAAAAATTTATCGCAAGTGCACGGCGTACATTTCTAGTACGTGGCGAATACGGGTCAATCCGCAGGTAATTGTTTGGATTTAACATTTTATTCAATCAAATTAAACCAAGATTTCGAGATGTTTTTAAGCTAAAAAAATATAAATAAACTAGCAAAAGAAAATAGATAAAAATATGAGAGTTTGAAGATGATTTAGAGGCAAATCCCTTCTCACGATCACATAAATCAACAATATATGAAATTATTATTTCTCTTTTTTGGTCATTAGTGAATTTAGTTGATGTGTTTATCATAAGTATGGAATAATTGTGTTATTATTTAGCCCAATATAAACCATCAAACTATAAAATACCAATTAAACAACTTTTTAACTCTCATGAAAATGACAATGAACTTGAAAATAAAATCTACTCTAAGCATAATATATTAACTATTGATTAGAAATATAGGCCATCAAATTTTGATTTTAAAATTCACTTTATAATCATAAATCATATGTAGATGAAGAGGTAATTTGTTTTTTTGTTCGTTTAAGCATATAGTCTATTTGGTGTCGACAACATAGACTATCAAATTTAAAGCTAAAACAACAAAGTTTAACCCATTCAAACATTTCCATTAAGCACAAAAGGAGATCAAAAATTATCAAAATGTTGAATCTACATAATTAAGAAAGCTTCATTACCTCTGAATTGAAAGGGTTTAGTCTCTCATATTTGTCATCAATTCAACAAATGTAGAGTTTAACATGAAACAAAAACAAGAAGAAAATTCAAGCTAATTAAAAAGAGAGGTAATTAAAATGAAATAATAACTAATCTACTTGCATAAAGAATGAAACTAAGCTACTAACATAAGAGGAAAGAAATATTGTAAATATAAAAGAGAATGAAATAGAATTGCATAAAAGAGAAAATTACGTGAAAGAAGAAAATTACTAAGTAGCCATGAAAAATAAAGAGAACTTTTGTTTATTTTTGAGCCTCAAACTAAACTAACTAAAATGGAGACTAAGGAGCTAAGGGCTTAATTACATAAACATATGGGGTGTTTTTACAAGTCTAAAACCCTAATGCATATTTTGGGAACTACCCAAAATACCCTTGAGAAAGTGTGCCCACCAAGTTATCATCAGCATGTGTTAACCCTCCACTCAAGTGTGCATGTAACTTTAATCTTCATTAGCATGTGCATTAGCTCATAAGTGTACATCAATGTAAGTGGGTAGGTGGGGTCCTTCATGTTATATGAAATGAATTATTTACATCTTCATTTGCTTGTATTCTCTTGTGCATGCATATTTTTCACGAAGCCTCTTGTAATTTCCATTTAATTTTCCTACAAATAAAAATAAAAGGTGGAAATAAATATTCTCAAATTAATATATGCACAAAAATGATCATTTTGTCCCTATATGACGATGAATAAATGATGATTTGGAAATAATTTGAATTTTGGTTTAAATATGCTAAAACACTATATGCTCATTTATTTAATTAAATTCGATTAAATATGGAAGTAAAAATATACACATTTATGTGCACATCAATTTGGTTTTTATGTTGGATCGCCATCAAGGTTTACTTTTAGGTGGTTATGAAGTATTTCCTTTGGTCATTCATAGTTACTGCTAGCTTCATATGGAACAGAAGCCACTTTCAGCAGTTAAGGCAAAGAATTCGAATATGTCTATCATTGATTTGTTCAAGATGTGTTTCAGAGATTCTAATTTGTATGAATTTGAAGAAGCACATTCTAAATTTCAGAAGTAGGTGGTATTGATGTTGTGAATTTCTTGAAGGATAAGCCTTTTGATTAGTAGGCTAATTTATTTTTCCGGGTAAATGATATGGTCAATATAGTTCGAATGTCACCGAAAGTTTTAATAGTTGGATTTTGGATGAACGAGCCTTGCCTATTACGGTATGCTTAGATGGATTTGAATTAAAGTTATGGAACAAATGGCTAAAAAGAGAGAGGAGTGTCGATTGTAGAATACTATTCTTTGTCCTTCTATCGAGTTTCATTTTAGTGAATTGATTGAAGATGGATTCGAATGGGATGTATACAAGTCTTCAGAGTTTGTTCTTGAAGTGAAATCGTCAATCTCTCATCGTGTTGATCTTAAAGAGTGGAGTTTTAGTTGCAATCAATAGAAAGTTATAGGCTTTCCTTATGCTCGCGCTATTAAGTGCATGAAAAAGTCAAAGTTGTTAGTTTATGAATTTGTTGAGTACTATTTCACTGTTGATGCTTATCATTCTTCTTATGCTAATTCTATTAATCTTATTCCTAATTTTGATAAGCCAATTGTTGATGCAAGCATTGAAGATGTTATTAAGCCACCAAAGGAGAAATGAGGTGTTGGTAAACCTTCTGTAAAATGGAAAAGAGGATTTGCATATTTTCAAAATAACAAAAATAGATGTGGTGATGCAAGAAATATGGTCATAACAAGCGTAATTGTCAAGCTTCTAAGAAGATATAATTTGATTGTCAAACTTCTAAGAAGATATACTTAGTTTTATATCTTTTTTGGCAATTTTATTTAATTGAACATTGTTATATAACTGTATTGGTTTACCATATACTAAATTTGACATTGAATTGATCTTTGTAGTTGAACTTTGTTATATAGTATCATTTTTAGCTGTCTGTTGTGTGTTTTGGATTACATATGTTGCATGAGAAGTGATGTGTTTAAAATGTTTTATGTTGTTCAGTTTACTTATTTTTATTGGTTGTTCGGTATCAGTTTTTCGTTCTATTGGTGCCAGTTTTGGGTATGTTAAAAAAGTGGAATTAGTTTTTGTATGTTATTAGTATTAGTTTCAAGTATTACAAATTACAGTATTGCTTTTGTGTGTTTTTAATCCGTTTCAGGTATAAAAAATATGGTATCATTTTTTGCATGTTATTTGTATCATTTGTACGTGATGATTTTTTTTCTAGTTTTGAAGTGACTGGAATTATTTGATTGTTGAGTTGTGAAGTGCAAAAATATAAAAAGAATTATAAGATTGAATGTCAACATATAATATACAGTATGTTATGGTGAACAGTTGGCAACTCAATGTATGATGTAGAAGTGTAGTTTGACGTGATGTTGTCATCAAATTATTTCAAACAACAACTGAGTATCAGTTGTGCATATACATAGGTTTCAGTTTTGCTATAAATTATAGTGAAAATAGTTTATAAAAGGAAAAAAAATTCAAAAGAGAATGTTTTTCAAAACTATTTGTATGAATAGACTAGTTTTAAAACTATTTGCAAATATAGGCTACATTTGGCCAGCTTGGCGATAAGCTGGCCATTTTTTTTTAAAATACTACGGGGCGCATTTCAGAAATGCGCCTCTTAAAATTTGCACTGGCGCATCTTCCAATTGCCCCAGTGCAAATGTTTTAAAAAAACACCACGGGGAGCATTTCAGAAATGCTCCCCTTAAAATTTGCACTGGCGCATCTGCCAAATGCGCCAGTGTAAATTTTTCTGTCCAAACCTGGACATCAAACTAATATTAAGCAATTCAAATCCAAATACAAAAAATGCAAATCCAAATGCATAATCCTAAATGATAGCAAACGTTTATCTACATGAAAGCACCAACAAATAAAACTACCGTTAAATAAATTCTAGCATAACATAACTAAAATTCGATTACATTCGAATTAAAGCAAAAGTTATAGTTCGATTACAAAAGCAAACTAATATTAAACTAAAAATAGGAGTACTAATGGTTGAGTTGGATCGTCTTGAGTAGGTGGAGGTTGAGAAGGTCCAGCGGGTTGCGATTGGTGTGTATCCTGCCTTCTTTTAGTTCTTCGCTCTCTAGTCCGCATAGCTTGTTCGGAAGAGCTTGGCCGTGTTAATCGATTTCTAAAAAGGAGCGTGTCAATAAGTTTCTTCAAATCAAGATACCGTGGTTGGACTTCTCGTTCGGGTACTCTACCATGTCTGATATCCTCTAACCTTCTTCCTACCATCTCTAGTACATCGACCTACAAGTTATAGTTATTTATTCAAAATTAGAAACATAATTCAAGTGAACAAACTAAAAATATCACGATAATGTGAAGATTTACCTCATCTCGCTCAAGCGGTGCACGAGCGGTGTATGCTCGTTCGTGAGAAGTCTGATCTACAACAATGAATTTTCGAGTAATAGACCAGTACCAAGTCATGTGTCTCGAAATAGGAATGGTAGGAAACTGTTGGTGTACGATACGGTTATGTCTATCATTCCACTAGACGATAGAAAACTCCAAATCCGGCTTTGGTTCGCATGGATCGGGTATGTGTTGCTGAAGACCAAACTGTTGCATCACACGATCAGGATTATACATTTTTACATCTCGCATGCATATGATAGGTGTCTTACAAAGCCTACTATGCATCCTACTTAGACATATCTACGGAAGATCGACTAGCACATCCTGTGTATACGGATTCTATATAACAGCTTCATCTGTTAACATGTCGAGCTGGTCGCGATAGTAAGTGGCCACCTGCTTTGGAGACTCAACCCAACTCCTTGAACCAAACCACCTATATAAATAGTTATACAATTGGAGTTTTATTAGTACAAAAATACACACACGTAAATATAGTTGGAAATTCACTACCTTGCACTATAAGGCAATGTTCTGTCGATCTGCATGGATGAAGTCACATTTGGACGACCAATGGAAAGATGCATCCATGCCCAAAGCTGTAAAATAAATAAATTTTTTAATACATTAGAATTAAATATTACATATGAGTTTATAGCAAATATATCTATGCATATTATACCTGTAAAAGCGAGAGACAACCAGTTTTCGATTTGGATTTCATGAGTGCAACATTTGTTAACTCATTTTATAATGTTGCCAATATAGCACTGCCCCAAGAATATCGTGCACACTCATCCAGATTTCGCATAAACAATAACCAAAAAAGGTTTAGTCGTCCTTTAGAATGATCGTGAAATAGACGATAAGATATCAAATGTAGAATAACAGCTCTAGCATGATATTCAATTTCTACATCCGAAGCATCCGGTGATGGCTCATTTGCAAACATATCGCGAAGCGATGTCAACTTAACTGTTGCACCTCTTATCTCACTCTGAGGTGGAATCGCACCTAAACATTGTTGACAAATATCTTCGTAATTACTTAGCTGTCTAATAGTAACAGGATTTCCTTCTACTGTAACACCTAGAAGACAATTAACATCTGCTAATGTGATGATAATTTCACCAGTAGGAAAATGGAACCTAAATCCCGCTCTTTGTAATGCAAGTTGAACTCATAGAGTATTAGACTTGATGAATTTTTATTTGCTTAAATGATCATGACACTCAAGTGGCTCATCACTCTAAACATTCATAAACGAACAAAAGGTAAAATAGTGGAAGTAGTAACCAACTAAAAACATTCTAATGTAACCAAATAATACCTGCAGCAAGTTCTTATTATTGCTTTGATGTTCATTCTGAAGATACAAAACACCTACATTCACGGGACCGGGTACTAACTCTTTAAGAAAAAAATGTTCAAGTGTGAATAATATGCAAGTGAATGCAAATTTGAACAAATGACTTTGATGTAATTGAATGTAATTGCTTCGATGTTCATTTTGAATGTAATTGCTTTAATGTAAATGAATGTAATTGCTTCGATGTACATTTTTAAGATACAAAAATAAATTGATAAACAAAATTGCAAATTGATAAACAAGGGTGTATACTTCTAATTTGAAGATTATACCTCTAACTTGAGAAGATGATGACGATCCTTCCATTTTTTAGCAGATTTGACGAAGAAATAATTGCAATTGATGTTGGGGTTGAGAATTTAGAAAATTTGAGGTTTTAGAGATTTTGAGTGAAAGGGCGGAATATGGTGAGTGAGGAAGAAAGGTTGGCTGCCTTTGTATATACACAGCACGGGCGCATTTCGTAAGTGCGCCTTTGCGAAATTACAAGGGCGCACCTGCGAAATGCGCCCAGGCAATTCCAGAAATGGGTGCAATTCGTAAATGTGCCTTTGCGAAATTTCAAGGGCGCACATGCAAAATGCGTCCAGGCATTTAACAAAGAAGTGATGCTGCTTCAATAGTGGGCAACTCATTCACTACAAATATCAAATATCCAAATATCATTGAACAAATTACAACTAACAGACAACATACAAATTGAAGAAAAAGATCCAAACGACATTTGTAAACATGCAAATTATTTAGACGGACAAGTTGATCTTTTATGCCCTTTTTGACCACATTAGCTACAAGTATTTTGTTTACTTCCTCCCATTTTATCCATCATGCCTTTGATTCTTGTCAACCGTGGACATCTCGTCTTTCTTTTTGTAGGAGGTGGCAATATGGTCGGACCGTGATATGCATCTCAATATCTACTATCTGGAATAGGATGAAAATTTGCTTTTCCACTGAAAACCACATTGAACAAAAATCGTAATATGATCTATTCGCTCCTCCAATGGTTCGAGCACAAGCGGCCATCACATGCAAACATGGCAACTTTTGCAATAAAGGTATGTTGCAAGTGCAACTACATACATTATCTTGTAATGTCACTGTAAACGCTCTTCCAAATCGACCATTCAGTTGTCATTCGGTTTGATTGGATCTAACAATTCCATAATATCTTGCTTTTTTGCTCTTTTGGCTAAAAGAGTTTCGACTTTTGGACTCATTTGTGTTTCAAATCTCTCGGCATCAGAAAGACGTTTCATTAAATAGTCGTTTAAACGATAAAACGTTCTTACTATTAACGACTTAACTAGCAAAGCACGAACTCCTCTTCGAACTCCATTAAAACTTTCAGACACATTTGTTGTCATCATCATAAATCTTCCACCATTATCCTTGCATAGAGCCCAATTTTCCTCTACACCTCGTAAACTCCTTTCAATCCAAGCATGTGCATCTGGAGCAATAGTTTTCAAGTGTCCCCTTAACTCTTTGTACTGCAAATCATCTGCAGCACTAGCACATGAATAAAACAAGTCTACCAAATTTTTTTGAGTAAATCCAGCAACTTGAATGTTAGCTTTGAGATGTCTAGCACAGTTGATGGTGTTCTTATGGCCAATTATCTAATGCTTTCGGAATACCTTTCATTCAATCGGATATAAAAGTTAAACACATATTGCGAACACTATGTATATAGTAGTACATGCATCTAAGAAACCAATCCCAACTATCTTTTGATTCAGAATCCACGATTGCATATGCTAATGGAAATATACCATCATTTGCATCTACTCCAGTCACGACTAGCAACGTACCTTGATATCTACCGTATAGATGAGTACCATCGATGCAAATCAACGGTCGACAATGTGCAAAACCCTCAATAGATGCACCAAATGCCCAAAATGCACTCTTAAAAAGAACTTTATCATTGGTGATTCTTTCGACATCAACTTTGAAAACTGTTTCCGGATTATGTTGTTTGATGGTGGCTAAATATTGTGGTAACTCGGCATATGATGTTTCTCAATCTCCAAAAACTCTCTCAAGTTCTTTACGCAATGCTCTATATGCGTTGAAGTAGTTGATTTACATTAGCACTTGAATCGCAGAAGGAGTGGTATTCAAATCCGATTTCACAAAAGGAAGTATTTTATTAGCAATAAATCTGTTTGTAGCTTGTTTATGGTTTGAATCAATAATCAGATTAACACAAGTATGATTGCCATCATATTTTATAATTTTCCACCACCCCATCAATGATTTTTTAGGGATAATTGCATGTATTCTCCAATGGCAATTTTTATCAACACTACAAATCGCGGTGTATTCTGTTTTGCGGGATTTTATGGGTTTAAAAGAAATAGAATTCTTGATGGACCACTCACTTAACTACTGAATAAGTATTTCCTTTGTTTGAAATTGCGTTCTCATTTGAAAACCATAATCAACACATTCTAAGGTAAAAACATCTCTAATAGAAGTTACAATATCAAGCAATGATGCCGCCATAATTTTCGCACTACATAAATCATCCATCAAAGGCACCTCAAATTCCATATGTTGATCGTTATCATCATCTTCTTCTTCCACCAAAGATGCTTCATTATTTTCATTTTCTTTCTCATGATTAATTTCAAACTCTAGAGCTTCGTTATTAACTTCCATATTATCCATTCATGACGTATCATTATCCATTGAAGCAATCTGCGTACTATCTATATATGGTGAACTACGACCTCCATCATCATTGTTAACCTCTCTAGCATTTGAAGGAACGGAGTGTAAAAATTGATCATTTGCCAATCTAAAGCATGATCCACCCGTATGCACCATAGAACGGTGAAAAAAAGAGTATGAGTTCAAAACACTATAAATTTTGACTACTCAAATGTAAATACTTTAACAAATTACTTACTTTGTATTCACACAAGTAGGAAATACTGGACTTGGATTGCTCTAAAAAGGATAACTTGGAATAACATCAAGAATTTGAGTAGAATGTTGGTTCAAATTAGTGGTAATTGCCTCTTCAAAATGTCTTAACTCCTCTTTTATTACAAATAATTCGATCACTTTCATATTAACGGAAAACATAGCATCGACATCTTCTTCATCATTGCATCGATAGCAGAAAATCCAAAATCCGTTACCCACTTGCTTACTAGTTTTACATCATACTCTTGTGAATTAATTTTTGTAACCCTATACACCATTTGTTTTAGTTCATGATAGGAGCAAAAAAAATTAACCTTTGAACCTTTTTGTTTACCACCAACATATACTGATGTATTATTTTCTTTCACAGTCAATTTTCCATCAAAGTAGCAAACAATTGGGATGAAATCCGACATACTTCTAAAAAGGAAAACATTATTAATTTTATAACAATCAATTGCTACATTATAAAGCATTAAAATGAGATGATGGATATGTGAAAAGTAGAATATAAAAATAACCAAAAATTAAGCTAGGGTTTGAGTTTAAGCTAGAATTTTACCTTCAAATTGATGCCAAATAGCTGGTAGAAGTCATCCGACTAGTAATCCTTGTATATTTTGAGATTTTGAGTAGATTTTTATGAATTTTTGAGTTGAATGGAAGAAAGGTACGGAATTTGATTTTGTACGTGGAATATGTTTTGTTTTGGGTAGAAAAAAATAATGGCTTCTGGTTTATATTGTGTTTTGGACAAAAAAAATTTACACTGGCGCATTTGGCAGATGCGCCAATGCAAATTTTAAGGGGCGCATTTATGAAATGCGCCCCGTAGTGCTTTTTAAAAAAAAAATTGGCCAGCTTATCCTATATCTTCAAATAGTTTTAAAACCAGCCTACTCATGCAAATAGTTTTGATAAGCAATCTTTTTTGAAAATTTGTCCTTTATAAAATGAAAAATCATGAGTTTCAATAAACGGCTACTAGGTATGAATTTGCACTATTTTGGTATTTCTTTTGTTATGCATGACAGTAAACTAGATAATTAAATTTATAAAGCATCATATTATATCAAATAGCTACTGGGTATTATAGGTATCTGTTTTATTGTATATAATATAAAAAATAATTTATAAAATCATCAAGCCTAAATTTCAATCATATAGGTACTAAGTTTGAGTTTTGCACTATTTTTTATATTACTTTTGTTATATATTACATTGAAGTAAATTTAATTTATAGAAGATCATGTTATATGAAACAATTATAGGGTATCATTTGCACGAATATAGTTATCAGTTTTGTTGCAAATAACATTTAAAATAAATAATTTATAAAATAATCAAGCATGAATCCCAATCATACATGTAGGTGAAAAAATTGTAGCGGTTCATGCACACTGTTAGTATACATTTCATTTGTAAATAGAAATATATTTATAATCATAACAGAACATCAACTATGAGAGAGTTAAACAAAACTAATTTTTGCAACATCAGAAATAAGTACATAGTCTTTGCAACAAGTTGACATAATATCAAGAAGTGTTTGTATCAACATTAAAAAAAATCTAATTCTATTACCTTTAACACAATATCTCAAATGTATATTAAGGCACATGAATACAATAGCACGTTTTGCAAACAAATTCACTTCTTTTGTTTTTATTGTTCTTCCAGGCTTGACATGTTGTAAATAACCGGATTTCGACCCTTAAAAATCGACACTAATACGTCCACTGTATTATATGCCAAAATTTAAGTGCCAGAAATACCGATTTGTTAGGGTGAAAGAAGAAGGTAGAAGATAAAAGAAAACTACACAACTCAGAATCTCACAACGCAATGAATATATATAATATAGCAACAATCTTTACAAAAAGAAAACATCTTTATTTATATATACAACATCAGAGTACACTAGACTTATCCTAAGTTTGGATAGATATAGAAACCTGTCCTTACATTAACAAACATACATACTCTATAATATAGCAGAAGAAAAATATACATGAATACGTCTTGCCATCCAGCTTTTCTCCAACTCCAAGGTATCCAGCTAATCTGGGAAAAACATGCTCGGCCTGACCCGATCATTACATGGAATAACGCCGAGGTCGGTCTGGCGAACCAGGGTGAGTAAAACTCGATAACAAAAAACAACCAAACTGATTTATACATTTTAAAACCTTTCAAATAAAGGGCATCTCGTAAGACCACACCACACATAAAAATGGATGGATTTTTATCTTACGATAACCAAAATATTTGATATCAAAATCCAGTGATATTATCATAGTGTATAGGTTTAAAGTAAATAGATAAAATAGCTGAAATGCTTGCATCTCACATTCTAACATATCGGGCTCTACAATTAAAAACGTAAGGTACACATTGCAGATTGGATTCCAATAATGGCAAGATAAGGGACTACCTTTTGATGATACACCTCTAGAAAATGCACTAATGCTAACACAGAGCCGAAAGCCCCTTTAACATGGAAGATCCTGATTACCTTACCCCCTTGACACCAAAGCCTTATACTACCACGGTGCTTGCGCGCAAACCAACTCTAAAAGTGACATCTAGAATGGGGTGATCGTTCCTAATGGTAGCTAACCATATATCTCTTCTATATGCCCTGCTTTTGCCATTCCTTCCAGTTATGAGGCTTGAGGCTATGCTTTACCTTTCTGAATAGCAATCCATCTTGAAATGCTAACACTGTCCTCCAGGCGTCAATGCAATGCCAGCATTCATCCATACAAGTTGTTGTCCAGGATAAGGACAAATCGAAGGCACCACTTGTACTACATCCATTTTGGAACCACCCTTAGGATTAGTAGCAAATAACCCTTCCATTTCAATGGCTTTGTCTTCGATTCCATGCTTCAAGATGTCTTCATTTCGAAATGCTTGAGTTGGTCGAAGTGGTTTTCAGATAACATATCCGATCTTGGTCTCTTCGAAACAACTTTCAATATTTCCGGTAAACCCAACCTCGGTTCTTTAGAAAATAAACAGATAAATGACAAGAGCGGAGTTCATCTCCTAACCGTTTATGTACGGATTCCTTATCATTCGTCCTAGAAGAACAAAACAAGTTTATACGTACAGTATAGCATCTTCAACGGTAACCGTACCATATAATTCTCGTGTTTCTCCTAGATATTTCTAAAGTTGTGTTTTGTCCAAATTTGATAGTTGGTTATTTGACTATCAAATAAGCAAACACCCAATTATGGTTTAATTTCCATATAGGATCCACTAAGCCTTTATTAATTCTCTTTGATTAATAAAACTACTTTATAAAACCTGATCACGAGATCTTTTCAAAACACTATTCCCAAACCCCTTACATTGTCCTTTTATACTTGGGAAAATTTATGTACTTACTTCAATGTTATAAGTCTGTTGCCTAAACATTTTACTTTTCATGCCTTGAAACAAAATTATATTCTTATCTTATCTGTATAAGTATATTTACAAACTTTTCAAAGTTTTCTTCTTTCCAAATCCCATATTAAATAACCAACATTTTTTTCGAAATAAAACATTCCACTTATCCTTTATTAAAAATCCCCCTTTTAAAAGCTCATCTCATATTTCAATTAACTTATAACTTTCAAAATTAAGTTATAACCCACTTTTATAAACCTTTAAGTTAATTTATAAACCTCTTTCCAAATCTTTGAAATGATCTATAAACCTTTATCCTACTTTTAAAACTCTTTATATAAACATTTCTATACTCCTTTACAAATATCATTTGTAAAACACTTAAAGTCACCCTTCAGTAAAAACCCCTTTTATAAACAAGTTATTACTTATAAGTAACTTTACAACACAATAGCATAACTTGGAAATCATTTATAAACTTTAAACTCTAAATTGATTAAATAATTAAGTTAATTCAAAACACACTTTACAAATTCAAAAGGAGGCTTAGTAATCCCAGTGATACTAGTTTAAGTTACCATCCAATTTCAATTTGATTGCCAAGTAACTTAACAATTATTTACATAAGCTACCATATATGTAAATATAGTTCATATCCAATCAGGGAATAACACGTTAATATAATCAGTTGGCATATATAAGTTCAAATAACATAACAACAGGATGGTGATTTATCCTGCTAAATAGATGTCCAAACAATTCAATCAATTTATAGCAGAACGAGGATTTATTCTGTTTAACACATGAATAGACAATCAAATCACTTACACTATAGCAGAATGGTGTTTTGTTATGCTAACAGATATCATTTAATTCTCCTAATCATATGGGTTACTTAAGGGTCTGGACAAGAGACATTTGATATGGAATCGAGTTACTTTGATAAAACAAAATTGATTAAAACACATTCTGTTTAGTTTAAAATCATCTTTGATAAGTTAAAATTATATTTAATTTACTTAAACCCTAAATAAATCTTAATTAATCCAATTTAAATCAAGATTAAATCATAATTAAACTTTAATTAGGCTTTATGAACTTGATTAAGTCCTAATTAAGTTTCCGATGCAACTTGGTTAAGGTTAAACCAAATTGTTTAAGAGTTAAGCATTAATTAATTAAATAAACAATTAACCATTAATCTTAACTAAATAATTATAAATCACTCAGTTACTTCTTAACCCCATTAATTACTGATTAAAACTTATACATCAATTAATAGCCATTGACTTAACTAAAGTGATGATTAACCTCTAATCACCTTATTAATTACCAATTAGTGCTAATTATCTTTTAGTTAAACAATTAGTTATATTACAACTTAATTACTTTTTAATATTACTACTTCATTTTAAAAAAACATAGTAAACTAATTTCAAAATAAAACAAATTTGAAATATAAAAATTCAAACCTTTTCCGAACTATATCCTTAGCAGCTATCGTTATGGGTGCAATTCGCTCTAGCATATTCTTAGCGACCCACTTCACAAACCCTTATTTTTTCATGATTTGAAGCATATTTTAGAAAAAAATTTTAAAAAAAAAACTTTAAAACTAAATTTACAAATTTTAATCCATTTCAAAGTTTTAGACGTCGAAAACAAACTTCGGTTCCAACCGGATCTCATAACCGTCGTAATTACACAAAGTAGTTAACTTTGTTTACCAACCTCGTGCCATAGTTCATGTTTTACAATCAATAAATTACTAACACCAACCATCTTCATCATAGATTACAAGTATACATCCATATATACATGTTTTCTAACTTTGTAATAGAACGTCGATTCTCGTAACAAAATCAAACTAAAATCAACCATCCAAATCATAATCAAACCACATGATTATCATTCAACTTCTAAACTATATAATCACCATATATTGACACAAACAAAGTTACCATTTTCGTTAAAAAAATGAATAGTTTACTCACCAAACTTTCGCAAAAGCTAACCAAACTTAAGCTAAACTTGCCAATGACTCCTAAGCTTTGAAGGATGAAGGCTTTAGGTGCTAGCAACCCTCAAAACGGGCTTGGCCCAGGTCTATTTAGGCTTGACCAGAGGTATGGGGGTGGATGTGGGGTAGTAGCTTGAAGGTAAAGGAGCTTCGGTTATCATCGATTTGTCGAAAATGAACCTAAAATTAAGTCATTTTCCCACTTGTTTTTGGGCCAACAACTCATGGAATTTGAAAAGGTAGTCAAAAGGAAAGTTGTAAGAATTTACTTCCTATATCATTTTAGAAAAATAATCATTCATTTTCGATTTGTCTTCAAGAAGTTATGATCAAAAAAAGAAGTGTGATTTTCGGAGTTGAAATTCTGGGTAAAATTTTTGCTTTGTAAAGAATTGGTGTTTTGTCATAGTTATGATAGAAATTTGAAAATGTGGTCAACTAGAATGTTGTAACCATTAAAATTTTACATGGTTCTAAAAAAAGAAAAACTCCATTTGAGTTCGGAATGAGAAATGAAAGGTTTGTGGAAAGAAGAGGAAAATAGATAAACGTATGGGCTATTTATAAGCAAGATTTCACATCTCATCATTTTGTCAAATCACATCACTCTCTTTTCTATATATATATAAAATTATTATGTATAATCACATCACTCTTTTATATATATAATTACATTTAGTCACATCATTTTCTTTTATATATATAATTATTATGTTTAGTCACATCATTTTCTTTTGTATATAAATATATATATATATATATAATTATTATATTTAGTACATCACTTTCTTTATATATATATATAATTTTTAATTAAATCTAAGATGTGACAAGAGACAATGATGGTTGATGATTACAATCTAAGATGTGACGAGAGAGGAATATATATATTTATATATATAAGATTATTATTTTTAAATTTGTGAATCGACACATCACTTGCTAAAAAAATTAACATAAGATAATCTAACCTTAATTATATTATTATTTAAATAATTAACTCTTATATATGTGTATATATGGTGCACAAAGACAAACAATGTTCCCGACAACTTTTCAGTGTCGAAAGGTCGAAATTTTGGAAAACGTTCTTCGGTAATGTTTTATGTTTTCTACGAACTATTTAATTTGGTAAACAAATTTTGAAAACAATTTTACCATCGTTATTAATTAATTAAAATGAGTTTATTTTCATTATAAAACCTATATATTGAATATTTAAAATTAATTAAATTTTCACTAATCAAAGCAGTGAAATTCCGGGTCGTTACACATGCACTTGGTCAAATTCCAGCAGTGCTCATTGCCTGTCGGTATTGCATGCACAATTTTCGCCCATGTTGGAAATATTCGTTTAGCTTCTAATTTGATCGGTATTCTGCTTCTATTCAGTGAAATGATGAATATCATTACGTATATGACACGGTCAAGCCCATTTTAAGCAAAATATATTGTTAGTATCAGTTTGCATCGCTTGTAGTATCAGGTTTGTAACTAATACAAAACATTGTATTTCAGAGATAATGGTGCGAACAAATAATATGCTTTGAATTAAAGTATATAATAGTTTTACTATCACGCTTAGCATTAGTTTTAGTATATGAGTTTTAATGCATTTAGCTATCGTTTTAAGATTTTTGGTAGTTGTTTTGTTTTAGTTTTGATTGTGTATACATTTAGTATCAGTTTTGTGCATGTAGGTATCAGTTTTTTTTATATAAGTAACAGTTTAGATCTGAATCAAATATTTATTGAACTGAAAGATAATATATTTTGTATGAACCAAATTCAATTCAATGTAAAAGGCATATAAAGATGTATAGCTGTTTGTATAAAAGAATATAATGCAAAAGGACAACAAGTTTTTAAGTGTGAAGTAACTGTCAATTCAGTATCACTACTAATTTCAATTTTAGTATCAATTTTGTTCTCAATAGGTATCGTTTTTAACAAAAAAACTTACATGTCCTCTCCTTGTTGTGCACACTTGATTTGATGCATTTCATATAGTTTCACCTCCAAATCTTGTATATTATTCTTTTCCCAGAGTTCTTGAAGCATTTTTTCAATTTGTTTTCTCTATTAAAGACAAAATGATACAAAGTTAGATTATGTTCACGTTTTTAAATTATATTGCTTAATTTTTTTAAGTATCATACCAATTTCACAGCTTCTTTCAAACTAGAGTTATTTTTGTCATTTGAACTTCTAAAACGTCTAGTATCTACATGAAACCATTGCATTGTTGGGTATGTCAAAGTTACTAACGTCTAATGGTTTTCACAATGTAAAGGGAAACAGACATCTTTTGCATATTTGTCTTGTACAATTATTTCAAGCATAGGCAGGATCAAACTTCTTTTAACACATTTCAGATCACAGACAAAACCTTTCTGTTGAATACAAAAATAAGTTACAATTTAATGTATGAAGCAATTATTATGTACTTATGTATTAAAGTTTTATTTACCGTCACTGCGATCGTGAATGCATGGTTATGCTCTGCTAGCCCGCATTTAGATATATACCGGTCAATTATATATATTAAAAACAAGAAAATGTAAGTTTTTGTTAGTGGAGAAAGAATATTAAATAATAAATAGTATCGGCAATGTTAATATTGGATGTGTATATTAAAAAATATACAAATAATAAAGCATTAACTCAAATCAAACAGCCTATGGATATCAGTTTTTGCATTGATTTGGTATCGATTTGTTAAACATCGTACTCAAAATATTTTTATAAAATTAACAATTGTCGTATTTTATGATCCAAAAACTAGGTATCATTTTTGCTTTTATTTTGGTATTAGTTTGGATGTAAATTAATAATTTAGAAAGCAGGCAAGCATCAGCTCCAAACATATTGCTATTAGGTATCGGTTTTGCATTATGTTGTATTATTTTGGAGCATCAACTTTTATCAAACAGAAATTAAGTATCAGGTTTTCATATATACAGGTATCGGTTTTGCTTTACATAATAGTGAAAATAATTTATAAAATAACAAAGCATGAATTCCAATCGAACACCTACTTGGTATCACTTTTTCCCTAGTTTGGTATTACTTTTGTCATATATGATGGTCAACTAAATAACTGAATTTACAAAGCATTAAGATATATCATTTTTGAATATATATAAGTATCAGTTTTATTATGAGTAACATAAAATAACCAAACATGAATTCTAATCAAACCGCTATTAGGTATTTTTTTATACTTATTTTGATTGATATCAGCATTATTAAAAATAAATTAAATTTAAGAATATCTCATTGTGCTTTTTTGTTATCACACATCCTTCTTTGATTATGTCATGATCCTCTCATGTTACTTCATTGTTTTAACATAAAATATTTGAATCAATCAATTAAAGTTATTTTCGTATGTAACTTTAGTATAAATATTTGTAAACTTACTTTTGTGTTGATCTCAGAGAAAAGAATTTTTTTCCTATGTTCAGAATACCAAGCATTTATAGTGTCCTAGTCCTATCTTTGAAAATGTTGGTTCTACTACTGCCAGTGGCTTTGGAAAGTCCTCTTCTGTAATTACTTTTCATCATCTTTGTTTTTTTTTTTGGTTTTTGGCTTATTTGCTGTTTTTTCTGTTTCTGACCATAGTCAAGCCGTCACTTTGTGTTCTTATTTTTGTTCTTACTTTTATTCTTTGCAAATAAGAAGCTGTTTTTTTGTGTTGCTTTGATTTTTCGACCGGCTGATTTTGCCACTGTTGTTTTCCCTTTTCGACCAGTAGGTTTTGTTGGTTTCTTTTCATCATCTTGTTCATTTTTTTCTATTTTAAACTCTTGCGTTTCATAGAATTTGAAAGTTGAAGGAGTGAAGTCAAGTACTGAAACATGGTAGGGTAAAGTTTGACTTTTGATAGTGGTATATTCTTTAATATTTTAAGCTTCTTCTATTTCTTTTTTTTTAACCATTTTTTATTTGTTAAAAGAACTATTTCTTATTTTTGTCTATCGTGTCTGTACTTTCTTTTGTGGTCTCTAATGGTGTATCTTGATTTGGTTGGAGCACTTATTCTTCCACTTGATTTTCAGTTTTTGCGTTCAATTGTTCATAGACTTCAGTTTGTATTTGAGCTACTTTTTCTACATCATGCTCTACAATTCTTTCTTCATTTTGTGCTTTTTTCTTCATTTTGCACTTTTTCTTATACTTGATTTTCAATCTCTATCTGCACTTGTTCATGCACTTTAGTTGCTATTTCAGTTGCTTTTTGTATATAATGTTGTGCAATTTTTTGTTCATTTTGTGCTATATTTTCCTCATTTTGCACTTTTTCCATTAATTTATTTTTTGTTTCTGTCTGCACCTTTTTATGCACTTCAATTGCTATTTCAATTGATTTTTCTATATCATGCTCTACAATTCTTTCTTCATTTTGTGCTTCAATTTTTCCGGTTGCATATATATTTTCAGCATTTTGGGTTTCCATCTCTATACATGTATCTTCGTTCATTTTAGTTGTTGTGTGGTCTTTTTATACATTAGAGTCGGCATTGGTCTCTTCATATATTTTTTTCACTATCTTCGTCCATTTTAGGCTCATCTACTATGTGCAGATTTTGTCCTTCGGTGTCTGAATTTTCCACTTCATTCTCTAGCAATCTTTACTTGATTTCTGTCAATTCTCGTTTCGATTTTAGAATTTCTTTCTCGACTTCTATCCTCATTTTCTTTTCTTTTTCCAATTCCTTTTTCTTTTTTTGGCTTCATCTTCCTAATCTTTTATATGCATTTGGAAGACTCTAATGCTTACGTCTTCTTCAAATGATCCAATACTTTCTTCGGCTTCTTCAAGTTATCTTTTCTTCCCTTACTTTTCTTTTTCTTTGCTGTTCAATTTTGTTTTGTATATGTTGTTTGAAGAAGTCTTTCTTTGTGTGGAAGAAGATTAGTTATTTCTTTCACGTATATAATTGGTACAGAGATTTTGTTTAAGTTTTAAGCTGTGATATTATGTTATAACTTACAATGATAATTGAAATTTTTTTTTTTTTTTTTTTTTTTTTTTTTTTTTTGAATACCCAGGAGAACCCGACGGACCGGTAAACTCCTGAGGAGGGTATAGTAAAGCCGTCCGCTGATTCAAGCCCCCACACCCCCGGGTAAATTTATATAGGATAGGGAAGCGCATGGTAGGAATCGAACCTGAGTCTTTTTACCAGAACCCAAGTCTCCTTTCCACTGCGCCGCACCCGCGGACTGATAATTGAAATTTTAATAGAAGAAAAGATGGTGGTTATGAAACCGATACCATGCATAGTTATAATTGATATTGTACGGTGTCCAAAATGAAATCAAGTATTATTGTGTATTATAACTGATACTATGATGAAGCAAAACATGTACTATACAGAGGTAAAATTGATACTATGCAGAGACAAATTTGATACCAAATATTGAAACTGATACCATGCATGAGGTAAAAACTGATACTATATATGGTCATAAATGATAGAAGATAAGATATACTGCTAAAATTAATTCTAAATAAAAGTTAAAATGATATTTATTAATGTAGGTAAGATGGAGTTTTAACATATGTCGCCATCTTTTACATTGTCCAAAAATTGCTTGGCTACTATGTCTTTGAGCTTTCGCAAATCCCATCTTGCAAATCTTGGTAAATATTGAGTACGTTGTCATCTTGGTTGAATGAGTTTCATCTTCTCACATACGCAGTACTATAAGCATTTAAAGAACTGGTTAGATATGATTATTAAAAATAATGTTTATTTCAAATGACAATATTTTGAATAGCATGTGTAACGACCCCACTGCCATGCCCAGTTTAGCAAAGAACATTGTAAGTAATGTCTTCTACTAATCTAGAGAATATGGCTGGTTGAGGGCGATCGAATGTGAATATATCTTTATACTAACACTAACACGTCTTATTTATCTTTTTGAGGATCTGAACTGAAAATTAGACGTATATAGTATTAATACAAAGTAATAAACACACCGATTAAAAATATTCAGAATAGTATATAATATAGATAAATTAGAATCAAAGTCATAGATTTTAGCGGACTAATATACAACATATTTCATACATTATATCAGGTACAAAATTACTACTGAATAATATACATGACATAACTACTAAATGTAAACATACATAATGATGAAGTAAACTGAAACTGTCAAATAGTCTACTCAAAGCTAACCCAAAATCCAAGGGTCAATAAGTCCCTATACCTGTAAAGTCTCGGCCTGACCCGAGTATTGAAATAATAAACGAGTCAGACTATATCTAAATAAAAGGATAAGATACTGATATCATAACTTTATGTTTTAAAACAATAAGCCATATTAAATATGCCAAACAAACAATCATAATAAGGCATATTAATTAAATTCGTTACTTTATAATCCATAAATGACTTAACTCTAAAATAAGTCATCTCAAAATATGTCTAAAACTCAAAAATACATAAAAGGCATATCAAACAAATCACCATTTAATAAATATATATCAAGTCTTAATAGACTATCATCACAAAATATGGTGATAATCAATTTAAAATTCCTCATAGCCATAAAGGATATAGAACATCCATACTAAAAATCTTTGAATAAATAATCATCAATAATGAAATAATAATGGTAGTCATCTATTGGTTTAATATAGTGACACGCAATCTACCGAAAAAGACCTGCTACATAGAAAGGAAGCCTACCGAAAGAGATTGCAGATTAGGAACACCGCTCAAAGAAAAAAGCAGCCGTGTACCTAATCTGTCCTATGAAAATTTACCTACCAAAAGAGGTAGACACGGTCTAACTGTATAAAATAAAATAAACTGATAGGTTGTAGTATCTATGGACTACGATGCATATAAAAATCTACCTTTCGAAAGAGACAGCCGTATTTACACCATAACATATCTTCCGAAAGAGGTCTACCTACCCAAATCTAAAAATGTATCGATTCTTAGATCGATGAAAAATGAGTTATCTTCTCTCGGGGATCTATACGTCTGAAATTCGAACACACTAAGATAATACAACTCTAAGTGTTAATTGCGGTCACTCTAGTAATCACAAGAATTTAACTAAGTGTCCCACACCGGATAGTAAATTCAAATATTTACTAAAAGCTAGTAATTTCCACTTTAAACTCTATTTAACAAATAATAAAAATAACCAAAAGAATTGTATGAAGAGTCCCATACCAATCCTACAATTCAATCATTTATTAAAATTCTTTGTTTCATAGAAAAGCATGAAATTCAAAAGAATATAAATGAAAGCATTAATTTCTCGAAAGTAATGGTTTTGAAGGCACCAACGAAATATCAATATGGTATATACATATAGCCAAAGGCCAAACAGTAAAAGTCAATAATAGGTCATAGTTTGAAAGTAATATTACTTCATAAACAATATTTAAGTAATTGAATCCAAACAATATTTAAGTAATTGATAATTCACTTTATTTCAAATCTATATAGATATATATAATATTACTTCATAAACACTTTAAAACCATAAACTATTTGTAAACTATAAAAATCTTAATTAAATTTATTTTTAAAACAAAGCTTTACTTTTCATAATTGATAACTTCCTTTATTTTGAAAATCTATTTAAATATATATACATACAAATATAGATATAATTTTCCAAAGGCTTTAAAATTCTTTCTAAATCATTTAAATAGCTTTATAGCTAAAATGATTTGAATTGAATTTATTACTTTCATAACCAGTTTTCTAAAATAATACCACATCTTATCTTTTACCTTTAAAGCATTTCCAAAATTTTATGCTGATAAATAATAATTTTAAAAAGATTTTGTAAATAAATATTACTTATCTTTGAAAGTTATAATTGGAAATTTTTTGATAAGCAATAAGTTAAGAAGATAATATAATTCAACTATATATTTTATAAACTAATTTCCAATAAGGATCAAAATGGATAAAATCTCATTTGTGAAATTCATCTAACATCGCTTTATAAAATAAAATTCCAAATGTGGAGTTATTAGCTATCCGAGTTGTTTTCCGACAACTCTAATCACATAAACAACGTAAATATTTTTATACAAGTTAATAAAATGCAATTTACAATCGAATAGAATTTCGTTCGTAGATTAACTTCTTTTAATTCACATAACAATCCATATATTACTAACAATAAATTTTTTAAATCCCGAACAAACAATACATTCAAACAATTCAATCAATAACCTCAATCAACCAATGCAATCAACTATCGGATAATTATATATATCGAACAATGTATAGATATGGATGTACGAGTTAAATTGATTAACTCACCGAATTAGAGAATGAAAAGTCATTACACAGCCCTAGCTTCACTTTCAGTTCGGCAATCATGTCCGGGAGTTTGCACATAACCACCACTAAGACAGCACCCTTCTCCAGACTGTGCATCACCAACAGCCTCCACCTAGTCGACCTTACAGCCAAACTCCACGTCCCATCAACCACACCGACTAACCAAACCTCCACCAACCTCATACTGCACTCAACTTCACCACGACAATCTATGTCCACGACCAAGCATGCGCCTTGGCTTCCAGGTCGAAGCTCGCGTCGGCCACCCCTCAGCTACACACGCCACCACGCATTGCACTTCCCCTCCTCTTACGATTTTGATTTGCACGCATATATGTTTTTCCTTCAGATAATCGATTTGTGAATTGGGATTTAGGGCTTCTAGGGAAAGGAGCGAGCGGGCTCTGAAGGGTTGGGTTCCATGCATACTAAGGCTTAGGTGAGTGTGCATTGGCAATAATAATGAGAATAGGATGAGAAAACTTAGGATTAGATTAAGGTATGGTCTTATTTAAATGGGTCGGGCTTTATTGTTAAGGAATATGTTATTTGCTATTATTATTATTATTATTATTATTATTTTCAAAATACTCCTTCATTTGTTTATTAATAGATTTCAATTTAATTTAAACCAATTTACACATTATTTTATGAAATATAAACTTCGACAACTATACAGCTTCATTCAATCTAATATTGTTCAATTATATGTAATTATTCACTATATTGATATAAATAGAATTATTCATATTCGCCGACTTATTGGTTTAAATAAATATCAATTTAAATCCTTTTTTCCATCTATTTCAATTATATATATAATTATTAGTTGCAGTTAAAAATATTTTATACTTATTAACACCTTTCATTTGAATTAAAATATATTTTCCAAAATGTAATTTATTAACTAATTCAATTTTTCTATAACAAAATCCTTTATTAAATAGATTTTATTTAATAATAATTTGATTTCAAAAATACAAATTATCAAATTTGAGTTCAAACACTCCTATTCTAATTCATTTCATATGATATTACGAGTCCCAAAACAGGGTTATTACAACATGTCTTACCAAAGAAATCATGGAGCATCTTGACATATTTCTTGGTTTGTAGATAAATTTTTTGACAAATTTACTAAAAACTCTATCCATTGTTTGCGGCCAAGAAACTATTTACATTGTTTCAAAATCGATCAAGAACGGTAGAAATCCTCATCTCAATTTTTGTTGATTGTTGGGGAAGAAAAATGTTAACAGTATTTCCATTACTATCAATAATGGTAGGTCTTCTTCATTTTACTTTTTCTTTTTTGCTATTTCTTGTTTATTCTTTTTTAGCCATATTTCTTAAAATGAAAGTACAATTGTTAAAATCTCATTGTGCAAATTCTTTGCACTCTGTTGGAATGTTTTTGCTTGTTATTTTTTATGTCGGTTCTATGTTTGCTCCTTTCAACGGTAGACCAAAAAGCAAGCTTATGTTTGTGGCAGTCACTTTCATTTTTCTTCTTCAAACAAGAAGGTATCAATTTCAATTGAGTAGCATTTGTATAGAGCATCCACGTTGTTTTGATGCTTCTTGCATTCCTTCATTATTTTTCTTTCTTCATAAAAGACAATAAAGAAGCTGTAAAATGGAGTCTTTTTCAATCTGTCTATTTGTTTTTTGGTTAGGCCATTCTTTTCTTTTACCAATTTTATCATCTTGAAAATTGCTTGTAAGCCGCATATGTATGGTGTGTCTGGCTTTGTATCTTCATCTTCTGTTATTTCCTGTGTTGATCCTTTAGATACGACATTCATGCTTGTAGGATGTGGATTGACAAAATCATCATCATATTATTGTTTGAAAAAGAGGCAATAAGTTGACATGAAACAAATGATATTGAAACATAACAATATGTTGGGTACCAACTGCAATGAAACAACTTCATGCAAATATATATGGAATATCAATTTTACAGTTAAAGGGTATCAATTTTGTTAAACATATGTATCGGTTTTTATAAAAATGAGATTTGAAATAATTTTGAAAATTCCAAACTAATAAGTTCAAGTGTATGACCTATAAGTATCATGTTTGACTTATAATAATGTTAGGTTTTAAATAAAATGCAGTGAAAATAATTTGTAACAGTACAAAGTACAAGCTTCAAACAAACATGTTAGTGGTGTCATATTTAGAAGTCGGTGGTAACATTTCTTTCTACAAATTACATGGAAAATTATAAAATTAGAAAGACATAAGTTCTACTCAAAACATCTAGTGGGTATCATTGAACACTGGTATCAATTTTCATAAACTTGACAGTGCAAATAATTTTAAAGCTCCGAATCATTAACCTAAAACACAATGTTGGTATCATTTTTTACTTATAATGGTATCAGTTTTTAAATAAAATGCAATGAAACCAATGTATAAAAGCAATAATTACCAGCTTCAAACAAACATGTTAGTGGTATTATTTTTGCAAGCTATTAGTATCATTTTTGCTACAAATTACATGGAAAATATTCTACAAAATTAAAAAGACATCAACTCTATTCAAAAACAGCTAGGGGGTATCATTTTTGTTGAATACTGGTGTCAGTTTTCATAAAAATGACATTTGAAATAATTTTGAAAACTCCAAATCATTTAACTCAAACATATACGATTTAGGTATTAGTTTTTATTTATAATGGTATCAGTTTTTAAACATAATATAGTGACAACAATTCAAAAAAGTATGAAGTACCAATTTCAAACAAATATACTTCTGGTATCATTTTTGCTTAACACGTTAAATATTATTTATAGAATTACAAAGGCATCAACCCTAGTCAAAATAGCCAGTAGGCATCATTTTTTTTAGATATAGCTATCAGTTTTCATAAGCATGATATTTTGAATAATTTTTACACTTCCAAACTATTACTTTAAGCATAAAAATTATATGTATCATTCTTAGTTTATAAGGTATTAGTTTTAAGTTTTTATAAAAAAATACAATAAAAATGACTTATTAAGGCACAAAGTAAAAACTTCAAACAAAATGATTATTTTTATCAATTTTTCAAGATATTATTGTCAGTTTTGCTACTAATGATTTGGAGAATAGTTTATAAAATTATTAGTTATCAATTCTACTCAAAACAAACAACGATTACCATTTTTATTAAATATAGGTATCAGTTTGTTAAGAAGCACGGTTGAAATAATTTTAAAATTGCAAAATGATAACATCAAACAAAAAAATTGGAGGTATCATTTTTGGTTTGTATTTGTATCAATTTTATAACAAATTACAGTGAAAGCGGTTTGTAAAAATGAAGTATCAACTTTAAACAAATATAAAGTGGCTACCATTTTTGTAAGGTATTGGCATCAGTTTTGCTACAAATAAGATTGAAATATAATTTCTATATTACAAGTCATCGGCTCCATACAAACAGAAAGTGAGTATTAGTTTTGCAATATGTTGGTATCAGTTTTATTATATATATATATATATCGATGTAAATAATTTTTTCAATTACAAAGCACCAAAAATAAAACAGATAGTGGGTATCACTTTTCCAATACTTTGGAGTTTGTTGCTAAATTTCTCCTGAAGCTAGGTCATCAATTTCATAAATCGATGATTGTTATTCAATTTCTGGTGGTTGTTCTTCGTGCGTTGAAGTTTGCGGCTGAGTTGAAGATAACAATTTACTTCTAGTTTGGGATGCTATAACGACCCGGAATTTTTGTCGTTTTGGGTTTTGAATACTAATTTTTAATATTCAATAATACGGTATTTTAATCAAAATAAAAATCCCGGTTAAATAACAATTGATAATAATAAATAGTTTTTAAACCAAGATAATATTTTGAGTTTCTAGATTTCATTTATCAAATAGAAAATTGATTTAATTTGAATTTCTTATATATGTATGCACAACAACAGAATTTACATGTAAATTAAAAATAAATTCAAATAAATATAGATGAAAAGGAAAGAATATATTATAAATAGAAATGAATGTGGCTTATGGAATATAATGAACTATAAATAGAACTGGTTTTAAAATTTGAGATTTTCTTATATATACACATATAAGTTTAAGAAAGAAGAATGTATATATCATTCAAAACGGAAAATATAGCACTTATAAACAAATAATTATAGTATATCAAAAACAATATATATATGGTAAGTGTAAAAGAAGAAATATATATATGACAATTTTATATTATAGAAATTTGAAGATTTAACAAAGTTATTTTTAATATGAAAATATTTTTTTAGAAGTCTTACCAAAAAAATGTTATCTTATTAAAAATGAAATAGCAAAACTTCTAATGCCTTGAGTTATATATTTTAAATAGGAATAAATATAAATATGAAGACTTAAATTGTTTATTTCAAAACCACTTTGCAAATTGTTTTCAAAATATATAATGAAGCATGTATAGGATAAATGGAAGTAATAAAGTAAAGGTAAAACAAGTCGAAGTGAAAAGAAAGAAAGAAATAAAGCAAAGCATTTGTCTGGTTCAAAGTAGGAAAGACTAAAAACATTATCTCCATTCCATTTCAACTTCCTATAACAACATTGTACAAATCCTTGTACAGGCTTGCAAATCTTTTGAGCCAAAATCTTGTACCATATTTATCATTTCACTGGTATAAACATGTATATATATATATATATATATAGTCTTGTATGTGTAGCTTCAGTGGTTTTAGCCTGTAAACACACAAAACTCTATAAACAACAAAAAAAGAAAAAAAAAACCTTTGTTATTATAAATCTAAAATCCAAGCAAGTTTATTAAGAGTTCAAATAGTAGATTGGATTTAAACTGGGATTTTTGAAGAAACTAAAGCATGTTCAAAGTGAGAACAATTTTTGTTTGTTACTGGAAATGGTTTATACTTGCTCTATCATGTTTTGAAAACTGAAACCAAACTATTTATACGATTTCAAAATTCATTTCCTCTTAATCCGTAATTGTTTTGCAAAATCTGTAAACCAGTGAAATGTTTATTTTCGAGCCTAGATTAACGATCCGTAATTTTCGATAATTAAATTTTGTTAATTTAATAATTTTTGGTAATTTAATTCAGAAAGAAAATATAAAAATTTGTAATTTAATAATGAAATCATTAAAATAAAGATAACAATGTTAATGCAAGTGAATAAATAATTAATTTAGTACAATCACAATTAATTGAACCAATTGTAAGATTATAATTGATTGTAATTGATAATTGGGAAATTAGTTCAAAGTACATTAATTGATGAAATAATACGTAATAAACGGCAATTTGATAAAATCAATGTTAGTATAAATTAAAGAAATAATTGGAAATAATGTTAATTCTATTTATAATATGACAATTGGCTGATTTAAAGAATGGAAATTGAGATTTATTAACTTATTGACATTTAAATTATAATTATTGAATTAATTGCAATAAAATAAAAGTAGACACTGTATTTGGTAAATTGTTAACCTTGAAATTTACATCTGAACTTGTTTAAATTTTTGTAATTGTCTAAGAAGTCAAAAATAATAAGATTTGTTAATTTTGGAATTGAAATTGAAAAAATGATTTAATTAATTAATTATTAATTTATTTAATTAACTAGAAAATAGCCATTTTGGCCACTGACTCGGATTTCAACGAAACTAGTTTCATCGGATCCGTAATGGTGAATTATTATAGGATTTCAAGTTTCGTAACGATCGGCCCTGTCTTTTGATCGTACGGACTTGAAACGCCCAGGAATCAATTAAATTGAAATCAATTTAAAATAACTTAATTTTAGCATAACTTCTTCATACGATGAAATTTGAACTTGAAATCTGTTCCATTGCGTTTTAAATATTTTAAAACATCTATTTTGATATATGGGTTGAGCCAATTTCGTTCCAGAGTCGAAACGTGCTTTTTGGGCCACTTTATCGTTCAACGCGTATATCAATCTTATCCATCCATTCTAATTTCAGCTTGCCTATATATAGCCTGCTATAAACCCTAGCCCATTCCTTATGTTCATTGTTCTATACGTACGATTCAACCGTCTCTCCTCCTTAATGGCAGACAATCAAATTCGAAATCCAATTGCAATTCAAAATCAAATCAAAATTTCAAACTCCACAAACTATATCATATTTTATATCATCGGAAAGCTCTCAAAGAGCGCATCTCAAATCTGTGATCCGTTTTTCAATTCGATGCACCATTTATCCAGAAATTCAAGTTTAACCTCAGCCATACATAGGCTAGGGTTTTGATCCAACGGCGAATTCGCGACCATATGAATATCGGGAAGTGGGGTTTGGGAGAGGACGCTGAGTAGGCCCCTAGATCTGGCCTTCATTCATCGTCAGGTGCTCAGGATTTGCCAGAATTTAGAAGATATGTAGCGGCGGCGGAGGATGCGTGGAGCCTCGGGGAGTGTGCGTGTGAGGCCCGTGAGGTCGGCCGTGGATGGGGGACTCGGTGATGGGTCCAGATCTGGTTGAAATCGATCGGAGTGGTGGCGATTTTTGGCGAATAGGTTTCGGTTGTGGCGGCTATAACCTGGTTCATGCGTGATTTCTTTTGCCTGGGTAGAGAGATGACGTGGCTTTGTTTAGGGGGGTGAGTTGTTTATTTTTGTTTTAATTTAAATTTTGTTTCAAATTATCTATCGCATATAACATTTACGTACGAGGTCCGTTCCATGCGTGGTTTTCTCCGCTGCGATCCTAGCAAAATTTCGGACATTTTGACGCTGGTATGGATGAATTTTGAGATTGTCTGAATTTTGGGTTTAAATTGGATTTAAATTCAAAAGGTGAGTGTTTTAACCCACTCACAACTTCTAAAATTTCTTATGTGTGTCAATTTAATTTCTAATGCGAGTATTATGAATGTTTGGCATATTTTTAATCATAATCTCAGTTAAATTGAATATACTGAATTAAATTGTTATTTAACTTATTTTTGCATATAAACTGCCAGTTAAATTGTTATTTAATTTATTATTGAATATAAACTGCTAGTAAATACCTGCTGTTTATTTATCTGTTTATATTGATGTTATTGATTTAATTGAATGATGATTGTGATAAATGGTTGATGATTGATATTGGATGAATGGATGTTGTATGTTATATTGTTATAAACTACAAGTTGTATGGATTTTTATTTCATTCGGGATTGCGGTTTGAAATGATATATAACCGTATTTTTATTTTAAATTACGGATTGAAATGATAAATATCTGTATCACTTGACTATGGGATAGAAAATTATATACAGACACCGTCGGTCTATATATAAATATTTTGAAAATGATTTCTATGGTTTTGGATAGAAATATACAATTTAATAAATATTGATTTTTTGATATTATATAAATATTATTTTATATATAGTTAAATTCTTGAATTTAAGCTATGTATAAATTTGTTTAGTAAAAATAAGTTTAATAATGGGGTTTGATTTTATTAAAATAAAATATGGTTAAGTATTTAAATCATACTTTAATATAAAGGTTATAATGATTTAAATAAATTAAGGTTGGAAGGTAAATTGGAAATTTATTTGAAATTGAGCTTATTTAAAAATTAAACTCAGTAAGTTGTTGTAAAATTTATTAAATTTGAAAATTTAAAGGGTATGATTTTTATAACTTGATTTTGGGTTTAGGGTGAATTAAATGAATATTTCTAGTATAAATAAATTAAAGGAAATATTTAATTTATTTGTAAATTTAGTTTTATTTAGATGATAATGGATTTATTACGTAAATTATTTCAAAGTAAATAATAGAAAGGTGAATTGTTGAATCGTAATCACCAAACTTAGTTTTGAAATTGGGAAAACTTAAAGTTTGAAGTAATATTGAATTTGGAATAGTTTATTCTGTGGATCAAATCTGTTTTGAAATCGATAAAATTTGGAATAGTTCATTCGGAAACTGAATTGCATTGAAATGTTGATTTGGGATTTGGTTAAATTTAGAATTTAGAAATTCGAGCTGTTTGGAATTGATTTGTGAAATCTAAGAAGCCATTTTATTATATAAAGTATTCTAATATTTAAACCATTTGAGTGGTGGAAGTTATATTTCAAGTGTTTTGCTTTCGAAGTGTTATAACTTTGAAGTGCTTTGATTTTTGGAAAAAGGATATATTTGGAATAAAAATGATATTATATTGATATGGGTTTTTATAAAATTGATATCATAATGATTTGGTTTTTGAAATGGAAAGGATATCGTATTATATGGTTTCGAAATGGATATTATATTGCGGTTTTGAAGTATAAATTATTTTGAAATGACCGCGGTGTTATAATAACATTTGATTGTTAAAGAGACTGGGATCGAAAGTTGTCATACTCTCTGCCAAATCTGAAAACCACTTTAACAACCGTGTACGCCGTGGAGATTCCAGAATGAAGTAGGATGGTGGCGGCGTTCCCTTGAGGTATATGCGTGGACCCGACTCCCGTGGGTTGGCATAAGGTGGCTAAAACGGAAGCGATTGACGAGCTAATGAGGTAGCACCTTTGATCGAACACATCCCTTTGATATTGTACTCTGACTTTTGGATTGATTTGGTGACCACTTTTGATTTTTTTTGATTTGGGGGTGTGGCTCGAGGTGGACGGTAGCTGCGCGCTACGCATTACCACCGGCCTGGAAGTGTAATTGGTATATCTACCATGGCATTGCCTAGTTGTGCCATGTCACCTACCCTAGAACGCCTTGTACAATTTTGGATTTCTCCCTTAGCCCGTGGAGTATTTAGGGTAGTCTCCCGATCTGGAGATGCGCTGATACTGGATGGACTACTGGGACTATTATTGTGTTAAGGGGAATATTGGGTCACTCCTTAACACTATTTAAAAGTAAGTTTATTTTACTGATAGACATTATTATAGTAGCGTATATTACTACATAGTAAATATTTTAACGGATCCTTAGGAGATGTGAATCTTGAACATCTCTTAAGTCACCGCACTCACGTTTGACACTGGATAGGATATGTCTAATCCCGTAATCATCTCTGACGCCGCTCCACTCATATTTATCGTTGATTTAACTTACATAAGATCTTTTGGTTCTGACTCGAGTGTTCTGTCTTTTCAATTCGCTCGGGTTAGTCTGAGCATTTCAGGGTTTGAAGATCTTATTTCTGGAGGACGAAGACGAAGATTGTATAACTATTATTTATTATATTATTCCACTACATTCATATTGTTCTGCTGCATCATTTATTATTCTCTGGTATGTATAACTCTGATATGTATTGTATAAGTAAAATCAAATGTTTTATAAAACAGCTTCATGTACTGTTTATTTGATTATTATATTTTGTCGTTCCGCTATAAGATTCTAGTTTTTTATTTCTTTCTTTGCTTTCCTTATTTACCCCAATACCAATCTGCCCTTTTATATGGTTTGAATCTGACGTGTGAGGTTTATCGTCGATTTAAAACATACAAAAAGGCGGGATGTTACATTTGGTATCAGAGGCAGATTTAGCGATAAACCTTAGCTTTGTGGGGTCTAACTCTTTATCAATAGGGCAGTAATACCCTATGATGAGTCGCTGAGTGTATATATATGAGAGAGCGTATTTGTTAGTGTTATAAAAAGGTTTTAATATTGTGTTAATTTGTTCCGTTTGTATTTATAAATTCTAGCTGGTGCATAGGACGCTATGACATCAATAGGGATTTCTAAACACTTAATAGGACAGACCGACCAATATTTGTTTTGAATATAGGTGAATGAAATAATTTTGCCTATTATGTTTTCTATATATATAAAATAAAATTTTATAAATGACATATATATTTGGTTGCAAAATATTGGTTGTTAGGTAATGAAATTTATAAACAATAGTTGAAATGAGATTGAAAATAAAATAAATGAAATTTGGGAATTTAGAACTTAAGTCCCGGGGTTTTTGAAAATTTCTTTCAAATGATTTTGGGAATATAATAATAATATTTTTAGAAGTATTTTCTTATACAAATATTTCAATATGATTTGAAAGAATTGTTTTAAAATAAATTTTGGAAAGAAATAAGGTTTGTATTCCCCTCTCTGTGGCTGGAAAATAATTTCGGTGATGAGTGCACGCATCATCGACATTCATTTTCGAGTTTCGAAGTGGGAAGGCCACTGTGGCAGTTCTACTGCAGATTTATTTTGATAAACAAATGTAAATTTTAAATTGCTTAAAATATAATTGGATATATAAGTTGTAAGTGTATACATCTATTTATTATTTTAAAATGTTTTGAAACTTAACCCTGTATTTAGTTCTTCAGTTTCCGTTAATTACTAGTTCAATTATTGTAGTGAAATGGAATGTGACTAGTTAATAATTGGAACCTTTAAATGAAAATAAGAAATTAAACGATAGGTTATAAATGAAATTTCCAGAAAGTTGAAATTGTAACTTATAAAACAAAGGATATAATTATTGAACATTAAATAAAAAAAGGAAATGAGAACACTTGTGTAACTTTCAATTACATCCTTAAAAGAATATATATAAAACTTACCAAATATTAAAAGTTCTAATGCTTATAAGAAATATAATAGGATATTATACTAGTAAACTTGAAGCAATGAAAAGTATTCAATGAAATTCTTTTATAAATAAGAATTTGATGTTGTAATTGTTGTGAACTTAAGTTATAATTGAAATGTTACTGTAATAAAGGTAATAGGAAATAAGTATTGTAAGTATAAGATTATAAACTTAAGTAAATGAATTAATATGCAAAGGAATTGAATTAAACATGAATACTATGAATAAATGAAAACGAATATTTGTAAGCAATAAATGAAAATAAATGAAATAAACATTGAATCAATGGATGGAAATGAAAATTTGCAAGAAATAATGTAAAATAAAAAGATAAACCACTATATGAACGAAAAGGAAATCAAACAACAAAGGTTATGAAATGAAATTGAAAAATTAACTTGATCTATCGTTTGGAATTGTTGTTTGTTTGGTTTATGGTTGTTTGGATAAGGATACTTTAAATTTGTTTAGATGTATGAATAATCTACTTAGTTTCATCTAAGACTGTTGAATAAATGGTTCACTTAATAGTTTACTCTTCATTATGTACGATTTAAAGTTTTTGAACCTAAACAACTATTTGTTTTGTTTGCTATGGATATGTGGGTGGTTGATTTTATTGACTTCATATGATGGTTGTATGTTGTGATTGCAAGTGATTGTTGTGCTCGACATTGTTTTGTTTGATTAGTGGACGAAACAAAATTAATATTTCATTTTATATAATTATTAACTCTTTTGGATTATATAAGTGAAAGACAGGTTATGAAAGCAATTGCAACTGCTTTTGGTTTCATAAATAAACGTTAATTGTCGACAAAAAGGTACGTTCTCGGATTACGGTTTTCTAGCATTATCGTATTATTTTTCCTGTGTTGGGATATTCATTATTTTGGAAAATATATGTTGTATATTGTTATATTTGATATTATATTTTCTCCCGAGCCTCTCCGTACAAAGGAGACTCTGCCAAAATTTTCCATAAATTTTGGACTTAGAAAATTTTTGAAAAAAGTTTTCCAAACTTTATTAATTTGAGTATAAAGAGATTTAATGGTTATAATTTGGTATATTTTATTTAAATTAATTAATTTTGTAAATTTATTTGTCTATAAATTTAATATTTTGAATAAGATCGTTTACTTAATCTCGTCTTTTCCCTTCTTTTTCCTTTGCGAGGACGAAAAGTTTTGAGTGGGGAGAGTGTAACGACCCGTAATTTTCGATAATTAAATTTTGTTAATTTAATATGTTTTGGTAATTTAATTGAGAAAGAAAATATAAAAATTTGTAATTTAATAATGAAATCATTAAAATAAAGGTAATAATGTTAATGCGAGTGAATAAATAATTAATTTAGTGCAATCCCAATTAATTGAACCAATTGTAGGATTATAATTGATAATTAGGAAATAAGTTCAAAGTATATTAATTGATGAAATAATACGTAACAAACAGTAATTTGATAAAATCAATGTTAGTATAAATTAAAGAAATATTTGGGAATAATGTTAATTCTATTTATAATATGATAATTGGTTGATTTAAAGAATGGAAATTGAGATTTATTAACTTATTGAAATTTAAATTATAATAATTGAATTAATTGCAATAAAATAAAAGTAAACACTGTATTTGGTAAACTGATTAACCTTGAAATTTACATCTGAACCTGTTTAAATTTTTGTAATTGTCTAAGAAGTCAAAATGATAAGATTTGTTAATTTTGAAATTGAAATTGAAAAAGTGATTTAATTAATTAATTATTAATTTATTTAATTAACTAGAAAATAGCCATTTTGACCACTGACTCGGATTTCGACGAAACTAGTTTCATCGGATCCGTAACGGTGAATTATTATAAGATTTCAAGTTTCATAATGATCGGACTTGTCGTTTGATCGTACGGACTCGAAACGCCTAGGAATCAATTAAATTGAAATCAATTGAAATCAATTTGAAATAACTTGATTTTAGCATACTTCTTCATACGATGGAATTTGCACTTGAAACCTGTTCCATTGCGTTTTAAATATTTTAAGACATCTATTTTGATATATGGGTTGACCTAATTTCATTCCGGAGTCGAAACGGGCTTTTCGGGCCACTTTATCGTTCAACGTGTATATCAATCTTATCCATTCATTCTGATTTCAGCTTGCCTATATATACCCTGCTATAAACCCTAGCCCATTCTTTATGTTCATTGTTCTGTACGTACAATTCAGTTGTCTCTCCTCCTTGATGGCAGATAATCAAATTCGAGATCCTATTGCAATTCAAAATCAAAATTTCAAACTCCACAAACTATATCATATTTTATATCATCGGAAACCTCTTGAAAAGTGCATCTCAGATCTATGATTCGTTTTCCAATTCAATGCATCGTTTATCCAGAAATTCAAGTTTAACCTCATCCGTCCATAGGCTAGGGTTTTGATCCAACGGCAGATTCGCGACGATATGACGATCAGGCAGTGGCGTTTGGGGTAGGACGCCGAGCAGGCCCTAGATCTGGCCTTCGTTCGTCGTCAGGTGATCAAGATTTGCTAGAATTTAGCAAGATATGTAGCGGCGGTGGAGGATGCGTGGGGCCTTGGGGAGCGTGCGTGTGGGGTCCGTGAGGTCGGCCGTGGATGGGGGACTCGGTGATGGGTCCTGATCTGGTCGAAATCGATCAGAGTGATGGCATTTTTGGCAATTAGGTTTCAATTATGGCGGCTGCAGCTTGGTTCGTGCGCGATTTCTTTTGCCTGGGTAGAGAGATGATGTGGCATTGTTTGGGTGGGTGAGTTTTTTATTTTTGTTCTAATTTAAATTTTGTTTTCAAATGATCTAACGCGTATAACTTTTACGTACAATGTCCGTTCCACGCGCGGTTTTCTCCGCTGTGATCCTAGCAAAATTTCGGACATTTGGCGCTAGTATAGACAAATTTTGAGATTGTCTGAATTTTGGGTTTAAATTGGATTAAATTCAATTTAAATTCAAAAGGTGAGTGTTTTAACCCACTCACAACTTCTAAAATTTCTTATTTGTGTTAAATTAATTTCTGATGTGCGTAGAAATTTATTTATGACTGTTTGGCATATTTTTAATCATCATCCCAGTTAAATTGAATATATTGAATTAAATTGTTATTTAACTTATTTTTGCATATAAACTTCCAATTAAATTGTTATTTAATTTATTATTGAATATAAACTGCCAGTAAATACCTGTTGTTTATTTATCTGTATATATTGATGTTATTGATTTAATTGGATGATGATTGTGATAAATGGTTGATGATCGATATTGGATGAATGGATGTTGTATGTTATATTGTTATAAACTATAAGTTGTATGGATTTTTATTTCATTCGGGATTGCGGTTTGAAATGATATATAACCGTATTTTTATTTTAAATTACGGATTGAAATGATAAATATCTGTATCACTTGACCATAAGATAGAAAATTATATACAAACACTGTCGGTCTATATATAAATATTTTGAAAATGATTTCTATGGTTTTGGATAGAAATATACGGTTTAATAAATATTGGTTTTTTGATATTATATAAATATTATTTTATATATAGTTAAATTCTTGAATTTAAGCTATGTACAAATTTGTTTAGTAAAAATAAGTTTAATAATGGGGTTTGATTTTATTAAAATAAAATATGGTTAAGTATTTAAATCATACTTTAATATAGAGGTTATAATGATTTAAATAAATTAAGGTTGGAAGGTAAATTGGGAATTTATTTGAAATTGAGCTTATTTAAAAATTAAACTCAATAAGTTGATGTAAAATTTATTAAATTTGAAATTTTAAAAGGTATGATTTTTATAACTTGATTTTGGGTTTAGGGTGAATTAAATGAATATTTCTAGTATAAATAAATTAAAGGAAATATTTAAGTTATTTGTAAATTGAGTTTTATTTAGATGATAATGGATTTATTACGTAAATTACTTTAGACTAAATAATAGAAAGGTGAATTGTTGAATCGTAATTATCAAACTTAGTTTAGAAATTGGGAATACTTAAAGTTTGAAGTAATATTGAATTTGGAATAATTTATTCTGTGGATCAAATCTATTTTGAAATCGATAAAATTTGGAATAGTTCATTTGGAAACTGAATTGTATTGAAATGTATGATCTGGGATTTGGTTAAATTTATAATTTAGAAATTGGAGCTGCTTGGAATTGATTTGTGAAATCTAAGAAGCCATTTTATTATATAAAGTATTCTGATATTTAAACCATTTGAGTGGTGGAAGTTATATTTCAAGTGTTTTGCTTTCAAAGTGTTATAACTTTGAAGTGCGATGATTTTGAAAAAATGATATATTTGGAATAAAAATGATATTATATTGATATGGGTTTTTACAAAAATGATATGATAATGGTTTGGTTTTTGAAATGGAAAGGATATCGTATTATATGGTTTCGAAATGGATATTATATTCTGGTTTTGCAGTATAAATTATTTTGAAATGACCGAGGTGTTATAATAACGTTTGGTTGTTAAAGAGACCGGGATCAGAAGTTGTCATACTCTCTACCAACTCCGAAAACCACTTTAACAACCGTGTACGCAGTGGAGATTCCAGAATGAAGTAGGATGGTGGCGGCGTTCCCTTGAGGTATATACGTGGACTCGACTCCCGTGAGTTGGCATAAGATGGATAAAATAAGTGCGATTGATGGGCTAATGAGGCAGCACCTTTGATTGGACACATCCCTTCGATATTATACTCTGACTTTTGGATTGATTCGGTGGCCACTTTTGATTTTTTTATTTGGGGGTGTGGCTCGAGGTGGGCGGTAGCTACGCGTTACCACCGGTCCAGAAGCGTAATTGGTATATTTATCCTGGCGTTGCCTAGTTATTCCATGTCACCTACCCTAGCGTGCCTTGTACGATTTTGGATTTCTCTCGTAGCCCGTGGAGTATTTAGGGTAGTTTCTCGATCTGGAGATGCGCTGATACTGGATGGACTACTGGGACTATTATTGTGTTAAGGGGAATATTGGGTCACTCCTTAACGCTATTTTAAAGTAAGTTTATTTTACTAATAGACATTATTATAATAGCGTATACTACTACATAGTAAATAGTTTAACGGATGCTTAGGAGATGTGAATCCCGAACATCTCTTAAGTTACTGCACTCACGTTTGACAGTGGATAGGAGATGTCAAATCCCGTAATCATCACTGACGCCGTTCCACTCATATTTACCGTTGATTTAACTTACATAAGATCTTTTAGTTCTGACTCGAGTGTTTTGTCTTTTCAATTCGCTCGGGTCAGTCTGAGCATTTTAGGGTTTGAAGATCTTATTTGTGGAGGATGAAGACGAAGACGAAGATTGTATTAATGTTATTTATTATATTATTCAACTACATTCATACTGTTCCGCTGCATCATTTATTATTCTCTGGTATGTGTAACTCTGATATGTGTTGTATTAGTAAAATCAAATATTTTGTAAAACAGCTTCATGAACTGTTTATTTGATTATTATATTTTGTCGTTCCGCTGCAAGATTCTAGTTTGTTTTATTTATTTCTCTGGTTTTCTTATTTACCCCAATAATAATCCGCCCTTTTGTATGGTTTGAATCTGACGTGAGTGGTTTATCGTCGATTTAAAATGTACAAAAAGGCGGGATGTTACAATAGATTATGCTAAAAATAGTATGGTTGTATTTCATGAAATAGGTGTAGAGATAGGGTGTCAATGGGTCGTGTTGGGTCGAGTTCAGGTCGGGTCAAATTGGGTTCGGGTTAATTTTTAAACAGGTCAGATCAACCCGTTTATTAAACGGGTCATGTTTTTTGAACCTGAATCTGACCGTTTATAAACGGGTTGACCCGACACGAGCCGTGTAACCCATTTAACTAAACGGGTCATGTCGGGTCGGGTTTAAACAGATTGACCTGTGTAACCCATATAACCCATTTACACAATATTTGTAAAATCAGCAGTTCTTTTCTGGTGCGTTTAGTAAAAGAAGAGCATATACATATTGTAATCCATACATGAGCATTTAGATCATCAAATATAAGAAAATAACATCATATGTGAGCATATACGAGTAGTGTAAAAAATATTTTTAACATGATACAACATTCGAGCATATAAATCCACCTAAATAGTTCCTCCAAATTTTCAAATATTCAATAATCAACATGAAAATGATATTCAAATACAGTATGACAACTACAATATGACAACGACGTTACGACAACAAACAATCTTGCAAGCAATTCGGCGCATATGATAGAAGCTTCCCTGAATTGTTGGCACCTGGCCCATAACCTTGCTCTACCTGCAATGATTGTAAGAAAAGGTAGAGTAATAAATAATTCTTTCATTTCAAAGATAAGAAGTGTTCAGCTTGAAGATTTCTTAAGAAGTGGACCTCAAGACTACAACAACAATGAAAGTAATATCTATCTATTATAGTAGTCAAAATCAAGAACATGAAGAAGACAGAAACCAAGCACTGGAGTCTGGATATATCATATTTTCAACCATTTCAAGAGATGGTAAGCTTGAAAAATTGGATGCACCGGCTAAATGGTGAAGTCGACTTTGGTGATATGAACACATTAAGCTTGTCTATTACTTATGGAACTCAATCTGCTTGTGTTAATGTGGCTAATCTATAAAATGAGAGTAATTTGTAATAAGCAACGTGCGACTTGTGTAGTAATGTGTATTGTGTTATATTATAACTTCAATGCAGCTATCTGGATATATGATTGTTGCATGCAATGAACATCAATTATTGTCCATTTTCCTATGATTATTTCCATCTCAGCATATTGCATTTACCATCATAAAATTTTTTTTAACTTTTTTTTCATTTTAGTAACGTTGAGTAAGGCATAAGAGGTAAAGCATTCGCTAACAAAATATGAACAAAATCATAGTTTATGTCAACTAGGGAAATGTGAAACTATGATGAAATTCAACAAAAGAAAAAGTAGGTCATGTGAATTTTGGAGTTAAGATCTGACTTGCAACACTATGTTAACCAACATCTATGTGAAACCACGATGAAATTCAATAAAGAAATTAGTTTTATAATCACGGCTTGCAACACTATGCACTACATCATCAAATATAATAGTATTGTCCTACTCCAAATGTTATTATAACTAAGGTCTTCTATGTTAACCAACATCTAAGGTAAATTTAATCCAAATTTACTATAAGAGCATGTACAATTTTGATGATGAAGATAAACCATCTACAACCAGTTTTCGTATTGACAAATGGATAATTACTTCATTCCTATTTTTAGATTGATTATCGCTAACTTTATTGGTTTTTACTGCACTACATTCCTTTACATATTTGTCTTAACGACATGTTTCTGTTAAGTTACTAGTTTTTACTGCAATTGATGATTATTGTACTTATTACCGTACAAATTATATTTTCTCAAATTTCTTTACCTCCTAAACTATTAGTCAATATGGTTTGATGATTCCATTGCAGAGGACCTTTATTTTGTCATCATGAAGAACGATACTCAAATTTTATAAAATTTTCATCTTTTAAATATAAATATTTAAATGCTAGCACACATCTAGTAAATGAAGATCTGTGTAGAAATGAAAATTTTGAAGCAAACGTATTTTTCATCTCTATTATAGTTTTGTTTATTTTAAGTATTTTTTAACTGACTTTATGAATCGGTTTTCATTTTTGTATAATCTAATCTATGCTAATATTACTACGACTGAAAATGAAACAAATTTTATAATTATAAAATATGAAGTTTAATAAATCAAGTAATACGTACCTCTTATACATATGTGTCCATAATCATATATCTATATGTTGATTATTAGAAGAACACTTAGCGGTTTGAGAGTGGGTACCGCTGATTTCTAAATTGCTAATGTCCTCCGTCAACTCTTCAAGATTAGATGGTAAAGTAGTAGCACCTGTCAAGTTATTAAATTTTTAGAAAATCAAATTTTATGCAGTAGAAAATACAAAATAGAGTAAGAAAGTTAACCTCCATCTCCAAATATCCAATCTCGTGTACATATGATTGCCTCAACAACTTCGGGGTTAAGTGCACTTCAGTATTGATCAAGAACTCGACCACCTACACTACATGATGCTTCTGATGCAACTGTAGATATAGAAATGGATAACACATCACGAGCCATAATAGACAATTCTCGAAATCTAAACTGATTAGCTTTCTCATAGTCAAGAATATCCAAATTTGTCTTTCTATCCAACTTTGGCTCATCTAAGTACAATTCCAATTGACTTTTTTGAGCTAAAAAGGTAAATTCTTCACTCTCAAAATTGTCAAAGTCCTACATATATATAAGATATAGTAAATACTAAATATTGTAAAGAGGAAAAATTGAAAAGTTTAATGCGTCGTTATATAATGTTTACTTTCATAACATCCAAGCATTCTTTAGAAACTAAGATATCACCAGAAGAAGATGGACTCTGACTACTACAAACAATGTCAGTTTTTTTACCATATATTTGCATGTAAATATCAAAAAGAGCAACTAAAGTTTCACGAACATTGTTCATTTCTACAGAACCACCACCATAAAGCCTCTTACATGAAATCTCCAGAAACTGAATCTTATATCTAGGATCTAGAATAACAGCAATTGAGAGAATAAGACTGTATGCCTTCCAATACTTCTCAAATTTTCTAATCACACCACATGCAATCTTGCTCATAAAACTATCGCCATCAGCCCTAGCTCTTTGCATGTTTTGAACAATAAATACTTGAGGAAAATACAGATTTGCAGTAGGATATTTGGAGTCAGAAAAAACAAGTCAGATCAAAAAAAGTTTCAAAAACTTACAAATTTGTTCCACTTTCACCCATTCAGATTGAAAAAGAGTGTGCTTATAGTTAGAATCACTCAATTGTAAATGGGGAAAGCACGCTGTAATAAAAAGCACTCTCAAGCATGAGAAATGTGGAATTCCATCTAGTAGGAACATCCTGATGTAAACCTTTTTTACACTCCAAAGAAACATGAGATATGCACTCTAAAAATTTTTGTTTCCTCGCTTGTGAACCTCTTACGTACTTAATGCTCTCCCTAATTTTAGACATACGTATATCAACTTATTTTAGCCCATCTTGCACTATAAGACTAAGAATGCGAGCACAACATCTAAGGTGAAAAAAATCACCATCCATCACCAAAGACTCCCTTAACAAAAGCTGCTCCTTCAGCAAATTAGCAAATACATCATTTACATTAGCATTGTCTAAGTTAATGGAAAATACTCTTTTGTGAATTCCCCAATTAGTCAACAAATTATAAATCTTTTCGGACACAGTAACTCTGGTATGTGGAGGAGGCATAAAACTAAAATTTAATACTCTTTTTTGAAGTATCCTATTAGAATCAACAAAATGAGCAGTCAAAAAAACATACCCATCATTTGCTATAGAAGTCGATAAATCAGAAGTCAAACAAATTCTCCCTGGAATTGAAACTAACATGTCTTTAAGTCTCAAATTTTTCTTTTCGTACATTTCCATCACATCAGCTCTAGCGGTATTTCTAGAAATCAACTTAACATCTGCACAAATATAAGAAAATAATTGTCTAATTCTAGCATACTCAACAAATTAAAATGTCAAATCATGCATCAATATTGACATTACCAATAATTCTCTAAACTTATTCGGATCAAATTTAGAAGACTTTATTATAATAGAGTCGTCGATCTGACTTAGAAGCAATTGACTCGGATCATGATCAATAGTTTTGGAACAAATTTTAACATGATGTTTTAGGTTTCCAGTGCCATAAGTACTATCACATAAATATATAGCACCACATTTCATACACTTAGCTCTTTGCTTTCCATTATTTTGTAAGGGAATAATTTCAAACTTAATCCATACCTCAAAAGTAAGCTTCCAACGTCTCTTACCGACAACTTTTGCATTTTTTATTTCTACATCGTCTAATTCCAATGCTTCCATATTGGCATCTCCAACTTGTTCGCCACTCTCACTGCTTGGTGTAAAAGGGTCCATCTCTTTTCTGCAAAATAAAGAAAAAGAAAACATATCACTAGTGATTCATTGATAAAGTTATAATGTATAACATTTGAGAATCCTAATCTGGTAGCATTAGACAATAATATACAAACATACAAGCAAGGGTCTATAACTCACAACACCTCACACAATTTCCAAAGTAAAGGACTATTTTTTTTTGAAGTTAGATGCAAGCAAGGACTGATAATGTAATGACCATGTGGAGTAATGCAAATTGTAACTTTACCAATAACAATTTATGATAAACGAGTTTGCTGCTATCGAAAAGCAAAAAAAATTCGTGAGAAGTAAACTTTAACTACCACAAAAGCAATTTATGATTAGAGATATGCTATCATAATACAGTAGAGTTAACCCATGTTGTGCACACAAACTACAACTTGCAATTAGTTATTCCTCAGTGTCTATGTTTTCAAACTTGAAACTATCACTGACAACATTGATAAGTTTGTTGCAAGCAAAGTAAGCATTTCGATAGATACATAAATAACATCAAGTAATATCTACGCATACATATTTTTCTACCACGTTACAAGTTTGAAATGCTACTAAATAAGATCGGTAAGAAATAGAGTACTATAATCATGTTTACTTTCAGACAGATATCGATATGCAAGCACATCGAAAACTAACTCATATCTGTTCCAACCTGTAATGAAGTTTATTTCAAAGTTCAAAAAATGGAATAATAACTATGTCAATTGAAAACGGTTCAGCATTAACCATAAAAATCATGGAACACGGTCGTCAAGATACTGTTAAAATTCACTTGCCAACCATCTAAAAACTAAGAACAACCATGTACAAAATGTACTAAACATCAATCTACTACTTCCTATGGATATTAAGATTGAAAAAAATATAAAAAAAAGTTTCATTTCCGACCAAAAACAATTGGCTTCAAATTTATTTAACAAGGACTCCAAAATCATGGCAGTAGTTTGCATGAAATCGTTGTCATGCACTCCTGATTAAAAAAATATATAGTTTGTACATATTCGATGAATGCATATCTCATTGTTAAGCATTAGGAAGTGCCTAAATACGTTGGTCGGTTTTGTTGCTGTATGTTTTGCTGATTTTTTTACAGATTAAGAACTATAAGTGGTACCTACTTCATCTAAGGGTATACGTACATATCAATTGGTCAAAATGGTATGCTATTGATCTTCGCAGCAAAAGTGAATGGTGGCCCACAACTTGTACTAAAGTAAATGATTACCTAAGTTTCACGTATCTGCATCTAAACTTGCACTAAAGGCGCATTAAAAAAAACATTTTGTAGCAAATTAATGTTTCATACGGATTACAGCAATGAACAAAACAGCAACGCAAAATGATCATTTTTACCACAGCAAAGCAAGTAAAAAAAACAGACAACCAAATTAATGTATCATCAGCATATGCATATGAAGAAGTCAAAACAGGCACTTAGAGCATTACTAGTATTCATCAAGTTTTTTTTATGCCAAATTTACATTTTGGTTAATGCAAACATCATGGAAAAATCTGTAGATCCTTAGATATCAATCCTTTAAACAATGATTTGATGCCGACTTTGAGGTTAAAAAATGTTTACAAGGAATTTGCTGCTATCAAAAATACTTACATACGTCTTGGCTGATTTCTTCTACAAAACTTTCCAGGCACGAGACATTATGGGGGGACGAAGTGGAGACGTCAGGCGAGGCCATGCGATCGATTAGGGGGCGATGTAGAAATGAAAAAGGAAAACGAAGGAGAAATGAAAAAAACACTAGTCACCTATGAATTGTGAGTCTCGTGGCCTAGTAATGTACAATGGAGGAAAAGGAAATGATAATTATCAGATAATAGATAAACACGAGACTACTAATGTCGGCTCAAATTGTGAAAAAAAATAGTTTATAATAGACGGGTTTGGCGGGTCAAAATCGAGTTCACGGGTCAACCCAAAACCCACACGTTTATTAAACGGATTATGGCGGGTTGACTGGAAATTGACCCGCCCGTGTTATCGTGTCACCCAAACCTGCTATTTTTCGTGTCATCTTCGAGTCGTGTTTCGGGTAGTGCTGGAAATCGACAGTCCTATATAGAAATAGAATGGAATTACAGTAAGCAATCAATATTTTGACAATTTTCAATATCCATAAACCATTGATTCATGTATATGTTCATGATCATCATATAGAAATAGGAATTTTAGTGAAGAAATTGTAATTTTTAATAACTTAGGTGTTGAGAAATGGTGAGATGATCGAAATTGGCTAAATTATTAATTTCTGGCAATGTCGTCAATGAGGGAGGATATGGCCTGGTCTAGGAGGAGCATCGCATCATGGTTGAGGGTTTCACCGCGACCAAATTTTGGTTTAGGCCGAGATTTGGGTGGGCAATGCAAGGTTAGGGTTTTGGGGTGTTTTGTTATTGGCTTTGGAACGCGATCCGAGGAGGAGGAGGGGACAGGAGTACTCGAGGTTTGGCATGGGGGAGGTGACGTGAACGAGGGTTCGAATGGTGGTAGTGACAAGCGAAATAGTGGGAAGAGGTAGAAGTAGTTCGAAGTTTGTGGAGGTGGGTTTCTCTATTGGATGAGGTTGGAAGGCTTTATCTTTGATCGAGGGAGCTGGTGCGTCGGCGAGGTGATGAGGAGGTTCGGGGATTGGAGTGGAGTTGACTCTAGTTGTCGCGGTGATGGAGCAGGCGCCTAAATGGGTGTGCATGTGCACAGTGTACACGCAAAGCTCAGCCATGATGATTAGAAAATTTGGGAAGGAGGGACTTAAGTTCGGTCCAGGAAATGGGAGGTTGTAGCTCATGGTCGAGTTAAGTGGGTGGTGAAGTTTGGGTTCGAGCTTGAATTGGGTTTAGGGAATTGAATTGTGAATGGAAGGATCAGGAAATGTGAGCAAGAAGTAGTAAAACTGGAAGCAAAAGAGACAGGGGAAGAGAAGAAAAGGAGATGCGGGTTTGGATGGTGGGTGGGCTTCGGCCCAAAAGGGAGGAAGAGTGGAAAAGGATTTTTAAATGAATTGTTTTATTTTAAAAAGGTTGAATACTTTAAAAGTTATTTTCTAGCAAACCGTAAATCTATTTGAAGTAAAACTGGTTGCGACAGATTCGTATTGACAGTCGTCGTATAATCTGTTGTCAAGTTTGAATAAGGGAAAATGTAAAGGGATAGAAATTCAATCACCCGATTTAAACAAGTATCATCGTTTAAATTTATACGACCTATCTATTGAAGCTATTTGTCCAGATAAAAATAACAATGAGTTAATTTAAGTTAATTATGATGATTTGACATCTGTTTAGTGGAATAAAACACCATTCCACTAATTGTTTCAATTGGACCCATGTTCGCAGAATAAATCACCGTTCTGTCATTATTACTAGATATGTGTGTTTTGAACATTGACTAGCAGAAATAAAACCCTGTTCTATAGTCATATTTGTGTGGACATCTATTTATTATATTGATAATTATATTGGGCAATATGATGTTGAATTAATTGTTAAAATGGATCGATTCAATATGTGAATATCTGAATCGGTTATTCTGGATTGTTTATGAAATAAATGGTGAAGTGCCATTGAAATTAATAAGCCTATTTCCAAATTTGGAATTGATTTTTTAAACCAAAGTTATTTTGAGAATGATTATTATTTATTAGTGATATTTTAAAGATAATTAATAATTATTTGATAATGATTTATGTTAATTATTTATGATTCTTAAAAAGTTATCTAGAAATATTTAATTATTGTTTTCAAGGTTATTTAATTATTTAAAATGTTTAAAAGTATATATTAATAATTTATTTAAGGTTATTTTGAAATAATTGGATTTAAAAGTTAATTATTAATTAAGAATTAATCAGCATTAAAATATTATCATTTCAAACATAATTTGTTCAAATATTAATATTATTTTTAAAAATAATATATTATATAGTAAATCGTTATAAAAGAGTATCTCCTAAATTAACTTTGAAATTTTTATAGAAACTTTATAAGAAATATTTGAGATGATTTATTGAAATAAAATATTTCAGAAAGTAATGGTATAATTTCATAGCGTAATTCAAGGGCAGAGATTGCATATAGTTTGGGATGTTTTCGTTAGGATAGCGACGTAACCATTGTGCAAACTGCGATCTATGATTAAGTGCATCGTAGAGATTGGGAGGTAGAGATTGCCTAAGTTAAGTTTGGATTTCTCTAGGATAGAGACGTAATCATCGAGCTATGAACCATGGTCGATACCGAATAATGCTTTCCATATTTATTTTAAAAAGTTTCAAGTATTTTTTGGAAGAAATGGTTTGTCAGTATACTTATTTAAGTGAGATAAGTATGTGACTATTTTTGATAAAGAGATTTAATTATTTAATTAGATTAAAAGAGGCTTAGTGATTTCAGTGGAAAATGAAATCTTTGCTTGAATGTTTGTTATTTGATGGTTAAATAACCGACTATAAAAAACTTGGCCAAAATATGTAATCCTTCTTAATTTTGGTGGTACAGAATTATTCCCTACCTAACACCGAAGGATTTTAACTCTGGAAATATTTAGGTAAAATGTGAGAATTATATGATACGGTTACCATCAAGTTACTATACCATACATATAAACTTATGGATCTTCTAGGACAAATGATAAGGAGATCCGTCCACTTAAACGGTTGCGAGGTGATCCACAGTCTTATGTATTGTCGGATTATTTCCTAAAGAACCGGTCTTTAGCATTCTAGAAATCGACGAATGGTTTTTGGAGCACCCAAGAAAAGGAGAGTGTACTCGTAAGAGATGACTCGGAAACCAAGACCTACTCCGAAACCATGTACAGTTAAATGGAGGATATGCGTTATATTTTGGGATGTTGGAATCCAAATGTGGTTCCGTAACTCGTTGAAGTGTGAGAATCTGTGTGAGATTGCAAGATCTGTTGAGATGTGGGAATCCGTATGAGATACCGAGGCCGTTGTGGTGTGGGAATCCATATGGGATTTTGTGATCTATTTTTGGAGCGGTGCGTAAGCTATAATGCCAGACACAGTCTCATCAGCGGAAATGACTAAAACCAGAGATATGAGGCATGACCAGTAGGGTTGGCAAACCCATAGAGTGTGATTGGCTCCTTAATAGCTATACAGATACCTTCAGATGTTTTGGCATGCCTAAGCGATGCACTTGGTCTTAGCAAGACTAGTTATGTTTTTCCTATGATATCCCGATTAGACGGGTATGATGCTTCGAAAGGATAACTCTGATCCTTGTGTAAGAGGACCTTTCTTAAAGTACCGAGGGCACCTCCATGGAAATCCTACACAATTAGCGAACGAGCCTTATCGATTTTCGATTATATACTTAGTATCGTTGTGATGTACACAACACATGCATCGTAGCTACTTATTATTATTACTTTGGCGATTAGACACTATTATAATAACAGATGATTTTCTATAAAAGATTTTTGGTTATCATAAGGTAAAAACCCATCCGTGTTTATTTGCGGTAAGGTCTTACGAGATACTTTTGTTTTGAAAAAGGTAAACTTTAAGAATCAAGTTGATTGTGATTTAATTCCCACGCGGGTTTTATCAGACTGACCCGGGCATGGTTTTTTTCCTAATTGCTCGGGTAAGACCGAGCATATTTCCAGGTTTAGATGTATATTGGAGCTTCAGGAGAGGAGTTGGAGGTCCAGAGAAGTATTCACGTAGATGATTATATTTTCATTGCATTTTAGTTGTGTTTATCAACAGTCGTGAGTACATAGTGTTATAACTGTCCGTGCTGAATAAGTTAGTATACTCTGATTGATGTCTCTATAGATATATTACAGTTTTTTCTTTTGTGTAAAGATTGTTATTCGTTTCGCTATGAGATTCTGTTTTGTTTGTTTTTCTTTCTACCTTTTATCTATCTTCTTTCTACTTTCTTTTTCTTAACTATCCGCCTTTCCGTGCAATTTGGGCTAGACAAGTGTGGTAAATTGTAAGTTTAAACTGTACTGAAAAGTGGGTCATTACAGGCGCCATTTTTGTTGTCAATCGGAATTTAGAGAGCCGATGAGAGAGAATTTGAAATCGAAGAAGGAAGACGAATGGAATGAACCAGAAAGGCAGGAGATTGTTTTAACCCGCGAATGGGTTTTGTGCTTGTCCCGGAGACAGAAAAAAATGTGCGTGTCCTTGTGCCCAATTATAAAACTGACCGTTAGAGAGGTTTACTTACTGTCATTGGTCAAAATTAATTTTTCTGAAGCCAAAAAAATATGGATCTTGTCTCATCGCGGTTTCCCTAAAAACGTGGATCTTGTCTCATCGCCGTTTCCCTAAACTTCCTCCTTTTATTTCGCGCATCAAAGATTCCAAATTCAAATCTATTATGATTTTCAAATTCTAAAATTTCAATTTCAAATCGACAATTTTGAATGCTTTGATTAATATTTAAATTTGAAATATATTTTCAGATTCAAATCTTAATTTATTCTTTTCCAACATATTATCATTTAATGTTTAAGTAATATTAACAAAAATTTTAAATGTGTATTTTTTATCAAAGTTATACAATCGAAAGGTCGGTTTCTCCACCGTTGTGCGGTTGTACTAGTTTAAAATAATTTGTCCTGTAAATTTTTTTCGCTTTTATAAATTTCTAATATTAATAATATGTGCAAACGAGGTCCGTTTAAGAAGTGGTTTTTTTATTACGATCGTATTCAAAGTGCTTTCTATATTATAAAGTTGGTTTGAACTGAATCAGAGCAATTTATAATTTTATAATTTATTTATTTATTTTTGCAAATTATTGACACATATTATTTATCAAAAATAAATAGGTAACTAAATAAATATAAATCAATTTTATTTAAAATATATATTTCAAATACTCCGTTCAGCTTCCCCGTTCTCGGTATACAATGTATTTTTTGTTCACGAAGCTTCTGGTTCAAATGCCCTTAACATTACTCAAACGCACCTAAACTTCTACCATCCCCCTTATCGATTTTAGAAAACAAAATACCGCTGCCCAGAAATAAACTGCCAAATTTGAGCGGGAAAGATCCGGGTCCGAAGATTAAACCCGTCATTTTTTGAAAACGGAACAATGACTCCGCCATACCCAATTCTCGGCCAAATCCCATCAGACCCAATTTTGACAAAACCCTAAATACTCGACGCTCTCCATCAATTTTGCCTCGTCAACATCGCTGGCTTCTCCTACTGCCAAACCTTACTTCTCCGCTTCCAATTTGCGACCTTTGATTGACGCTTCCAATTTGACAAAAACCCTAATCGATCTTCTTTTGCCGCTCCACGCCGCTGCCTGCCGTCTGCCGTCTACCACCTGCGCTTCACGCTGCAGCCTGCCGCTGCAATTTCTCTGTCGCTCAATTTGATTCCCTATCGGGCTTCCAGCTTCTTTTGAAATTCACTATTCCCAAACTGTATCTGTAATCGAAAGGTAATTTGTTTGCTAATTTTCCTATATAACTTCATTTATTAGCAAAACCTGCTGATTTCCCCATGTCTAGTTTATCATATATCACTCCTAAATCCTATATCACTTCATTTTCTATCATTTATTATATATCTTGGGCAATTGTTGATTTGCTGAAGCCTAGTTTAGGAATTAGGAATCATTAGCAGTAGCAACTGTTACTCAGTATTCATCAAAGCAAAATCTATCGACATAAAAGTGAGTAAAGTTTGTTTCAAATGAGTTTATACAATTAGTTATTACTTATTACAGCTAGAATGGGTGTTTATTGATTGTAATCAAAATGTAATTACTGTTAAATTTTAAAACTAATTTTATAACATGCTTTTGATGGGATAAGTCAAAAGTTTGGTAGTTTTTAGTAGTTACTACTTAATTACATTCCAACACATTGTCGCTTTCATGATTGAAGTTTTTTGCTTTTGTTTCAACGAGGTTTAGGGAACTATTAAATTAACTTTAAAGTTTCATAATTATTTGGTTCTGTTTGTATAATTTAGTTATATTCCAAAAAAAAAGTTTCAGTCAGTCATGGAGTTTAAACTAGTTACTGTCCATTTATAAATTATTGTTAGTTTATTGTGGTGTACATACTGCTAGTTTATAAATTAGTTATTCATCGAGTTTAAATTTTTATGCATTGTGCAACAAATAATAAATGAATCGCTGTGAATGTTGAACAATGGACTTGTATTACCCAAGCCCAATTCCTAAGTTTTAATTTTGATTTGTGTGTAGCATCAAACATGGATAAAATATTACAACCATGAGGTTTTATAAGTCAATTGAGATATTGTTGGTCAATATAGAAATTCAAGACATTGTCCTCTTACAGTTGTGTTGGATTTATTTTCCTTGTCTTTTTCATGCTGCTCTCGGTGCTATCCCGGAACCTTTACTCTAGGATAATTCACTCTTTAAATGTTTTTATCCTTCTTAAAAAACATCTAAACATTACAGCATAAAATTATTTCTTACGTGACATCTAACCTTGTGGAGAGCTGATAGTTTATTTCTACATAAGAGCACAAGTTTTAATTATTTTTGTGTAATCATGCAAGTTTAAGTACTTATTTAAGGTATTATTTAGAAATACTGCTGTGTAAGTAATTCAGATTTTAACATAACATATACTTCAAAATTCAAAACCATGCATGGTAGTCCGTGTTAACTACATTCCGTCACTTATGTTTATGGTTCTAATAATGCCTTCTTTAATTGCCTGTTCTTAGCATGTTATTTGCACTTTAAATGGAGTTAATAAATCAAGAAATGCTTTGCTTGCAGCATTGAAGTGGTAACTTGCATTGAAGCAGTATTATCTTTGTGCATGATCTTGGTAGCAAAAAAGCATCTGTAATTTTCTAATTCAACCAAATGTCAAGTTATTACAACATAGATGACATATTAATGGAGGAAGAGGTGGGCATCAACTTCAACTACAATTTCTGCACCGTTTTGTTTTGCATATATTACCAAGACATTTGATAAATTTATGCTTATAGCTTCTATCAGTAGTTTTTCAAGTAGGAGCAAACGGAGTTGGTCTTCTTGATCCTAGCTCTGAAACAAATAACGTAAGCTATAAAATGTTTAATGCTAGGGAATAAACTGCTAAATTTCATATTACCAATACATTTTTTGTACTGTTCAGGTTGAAAAAGGTGCTAAAGTGGATATTCCATTCTGGCTTGCTCATGAGTTATGCATGAGGCAAGCAGTGTCAATTAATGTGCCTGCTTGTTTCAGCCAAAAGTAAATTCCTCTTCCTTTCTAAAGTTAAGCTACACAAATAGTACAATCTGAAGGTGAAATGATCTATAGTGTTTAACTGATAAATTTTATCGTGGTAATTTTCAGAACACGGAAAGAAATCCAGGCAGATGCAGCATGCGTGGACCTAAAATATCGTTGCCCCTACTTTTATGAGCTGGGATGTAAGATTGTGCCTTTGTAAGTATCTTTCTTTCTGCCACAACTTTTTATATCAATGCATGCAACCAGTAAGTTTTTATATCAAAATGGCATGGTTACAAGTGTTGTGAAGTTCTGACTATGTTTTATAGACAACAGAGGCTTTTTGTTTGATTTATTTATTTGTATTTTTTTAAATCACCTGGAGAATCAAGCTCCGCTTGTAAAATCTAGGGAAGTATGTGCCTACCAAACATACACTGTTAGAATTTTATTTTAACATCTTGAGTAAACAATATTCTATACCATGGCCCATCCATCTTGTACTTTCTATCTTTTCGAGTATTCTAGATTTTTGTAACAATTAAGTGCTTGTAAACTACTCCAAACTTTGTGTTTTAATAGTGTACTCAACCAAATCCATTGTTTTTTTTCCACTGTAGCTATGTTACAAAATTTTGTAAAGTAGATGGATGTTTAGTATAATTAAATTTTAACATATCCGATGTTTTTATGTTCATGTCCACTCATGACTGAATGGTCACAAAGTACACCAATTGATAATCTGGGCATACATGACCGTTCTAATAGTTGGAGAGAAGTCACTCTTACTCTAGCTAGGAATAAAGAATACATAAACCGTATCATGATTCTACAAGCATCTAATGTCCACAACCAGCTGATATAACCACGATTTTCCTAGTTCCAAATAGATCATTATGTGCAGGACAAGGATATAATAATAAATCTATGGATATCGGAAAAATTTGAAATCCATCTGCACCCACATCAACAAAACAGATAAATATCTAATATCCAAAAAACTAATATTGCTGCGATATGAAGGCATCCACTTCCGAAAATTTACCGTTTGGAGTATTGTAGTTTATGTTATGTGTATGTTAGTACAATGAATGATATGTATATGTTGTTTTAATAAGTTAATAGTTTATATTATATGTATTTAATGCATATTTAGTGCTAAAAAACTATTCATTATCATCAAATTTGTTTAATTTTTGTACTTTTATAATCAATGAGACTGAAAAAAAAATGTTAAACCAAAGTATTTTATATATGTTTTAGATTTACCATTGTCAACGGATAAGATTATCCGATATCTGTCCGCTTCCATGGATGTAGATATCCGATAATGATTTCGAGTGCGAATGCGAGTATGACATTATCTGCGTTCGAAAGTATCCGTGCCTATTTAATAACCTTAATTTTTTAATCAGGTTAACAAGAGCCTTGTTTAATTTGAATGGGATCTTATCGTTAAGGTAAAACAAATGCAAAAAGCCTTTTGTGTTCCTCTCAATTGCAGATTGTCCTAGAAGCTATTTACCAACCGCAGACAAATGAAAGTGCCAAATATTGACTGTGACAAAGGTTTACCAACATTTGAAAAGCTTTAAAATTTTCTTTATCCCAAACACCTTCTAACAGCGTCGAAGGTTCAAATTGCAATTTATTTTCTAGTAAAGCTTATAAGCTCAAAAGGTCTTAACCAATTTTATATAGTGACCATACCATGTAGAAACTTTACTCCTGGTATATCAGTTTAGGTTTTCTTAGTGATCATGTTTTATGTAGTTGAAAAACTTGCACTGCTTTTGATATTTACGTGCTGTAAAGTGCAACTTGTTGAGATATTATCTTATTTACTTCGCATTGACCATGCCATGATGAAACTTTAATGTGATTATGTGATGGTGTGATTTTTGGACTATTTTGCCGTAGACGATCTACGTGGCTTATAATCGGAGGTAAACTTCTGTCAGTCTTTTACGTCATCGAGTCAAAGGTAGGACATTCATTTTTTTTAACATAAATTAAGCAAACCATTAGAGCAAACCAATTCAACTACTATAAAACCATATTAATCTCCTTCACTTTCATCCAAAAAATTCTCATCTCTAATCATCAATGGCCACTTCTGCATCTTTCTCTCAAAAGAAGGTTTGCAGTCAGATAATTAAAAGAAGCTTATATCAAAATGTATTACACGCTTCAAAGAATCAAGTGAACGGAAAAGACTACATACACCATATAGTGTGCGCCTTGTTTTCACATGACAAATAAAAGCTTCTTCATCACCGCGACCAACAAATACGTGATTGGAGAATGTGAGATGTGGTACTAAGTACTTCATAATACATATTTGATTAATTGTTTTTGTAATATTAAATCAAATAATTTATACAATATCCTAAAAATAAATGATGTTGCAATTACATTATTACAAATATAATATATAATATCACTTGTCCATGATCACTTAATGCATTCATCGATGCAAACATTTTATTCATCTATCCATGTGATCCTGAAACTGCGATCAGGATCATGTTCACAGTCGTGCCCTTAGAATTGTTTTAATTGCTGAAAAAGACGCGTGAGGGGATATAGATGGTAACATAAACATCCAAAATATTTTCAGCTGCAACACATCGAAGTTAATACACACACACACATATGTATGCACACACACATATGCTGAGTAATGCTTTTTGAATTTGCATGGATATCTTTTATTATTTCATTCAGACATTTTTATAAGCCAAAAAACGTTCTCCACTGGCACTAACTTCTGTAATAAACAGTGTAGGGGACAAAACTATTGGTTCATTTTTGCGCTACACATTCACCAGTCGATACAAGGAGATTCTCAGCAAGTCACACAGCATTCATGCTGCATCCATTCCAAAGTTCTTGAATCTTCTGACTAAAGAAGAAACTGAATGTAAATATATATTCTTGTTTATATTTGAATTATCACTACACATTTTAACTATATGTGTGCCTAATGCTGATTTGGCTGTGATTTTGAAAGTGTTTGAAGCTGCTCGATGTTCAATGGCGGCATTCAAGAAATGGAGGGTGGGTGGATCAAGGTTAGAGAAGGCTTCTATTCTTGGAAGAAAAAGAAAGACTAAATTACCTCTGCCTGCATCATCCAATCCTTAATATAATCTTGATCTTAGTTATTTTAACCAGACATAAACATTTGTTGAGCTGTGTGTTCATTGCGGTTAATGTATGTTGTAATCACTGCTCAAACTTCTTTTATAGAGTTTTGAATTAAGTAGTTATCTTAGTGGTTAAGCGCTTTGATTGTTGCGTGAGATGTTACAAGTTTGAAATTTGTGTACCGTGGTTCGAAGATATATTGATGTGCAGTATATTGTATGAGATCTAAGACTTGTAGAACTAATATATAAGTATCCAATTAAAAAAAAAAAATTGTCCATCGTCGTGATTGAAGTTGTTGGAATAATGTCTTTAATTTAATTTATTTTTTGGTATCAATTTAGTTCTACTAGCTTAAGGTGCGTTTTTTCGAATAAAATGGCTTGCAAACAAAGGTATTTTAAACAGGGTACGAACGGAAAAAGTGCAGTGAAAAGAAAATGTGTTTTTTTGCTACGAATGAGACAACGATAAGAGATGGTTGTTTGTATGAATTTGAGTATTTATTTGTATTTAATTGTTTTGATTATTTTTGAATAAATATTAGCAATTAATATTAAATTTTAAATTACCTATAAAATAGTTAAGATATAAAAATAAATAACTTGTCCACTGTTGAAATAATCAATGGTACATTCCATTAAAATAACATAAGTTTATGGTACATTAATTATCTTTTTTTTGAAATTTACGACCATCCAGCTCAATATATTTTTAAGTTCATCATCATTATCCATCGACGAACGAGTCAACTTTAAATTAGCAGATTGGAACTCAATTTGTGACGACCCAAGATTTTGGACAATTTAGATTGGAATACTTAATTGATTTTAAATATTTGAAAGGTTAATTTTAACTTGAATTCCAAATATCTCTATTTATTTGATAATTAATTATTGAATTAAATAATTTGAAGTTGGTAAATTGTTGAATCTGAAATTCTAAGCCTGTTCAAAATAATTTAAAGGCTTGTAAAATTTATATTGATATAACTGAAGATAGTAAAAGTGTTAAAATCTAATTTGGAAGTGTTTTGTTGAGTTTTGAAATTATATTGTTTAAATTGAATTTAAAAATAGCCTTCAGGGGCATAGTCGGAATTCGACGAAACCAGCTTCATTGCATCCGTAATAGTTAGTTATTATCGAATTTCAGTTTTCGTAATGTTTGAAATGATCGTTTGGACGTACGATAAGTAAACACGCTGAAATTTATATCGAACATTTAATATAATATATTGATTGACTAGTCAAATTTCCTTCTGATGAAATCCTTTTCCACCAAAACTTTTTCAAAATCACTGTAGCTATTCCTTCTTCAACACGCCAACATCCCATCTATTCTAAAAAGCAGAGCTCGACATCTCTTTTTCAATCAAAACAGCCGAAAGGTTATAAACCTAAAACGAAAAAAAGGGGCCGGGCTCCTCATAAATTTAAATTCCAAAATCAAAATTTGATCGCACCTTTCCTCTCCCTAAATTCACGATCTGGTGTCTAGCTTTGGGTAGCGTGCGCGACTCTGGTTGCGACGTGGTGGCGAAGGCGTGTGGTGGCAGGTTGCGCGTGAGGAGGCGATGTTGGGTTTGTGTCTCGTATTTGCCGAACGCGAGCTCGCGGACGACTCGGAGGTGAGTCGCATTGTCGACAGGAAGCGAAATCGATGGTGGGATGGGTCTCGACCTGGAAGAGGCTAGTGGCGGCAAGTTGAGTGATAATTTAAACTAAATTTTAATTGAAAGTTTAAACCAATTTTAAATATTAAAGTTTTAAATTGAATTATATAAACTATGAAATTGATTTGTGATGATCGTATGATGTTTTATTATAAAAAATTGAGTCTTCGTGCATTTTTGAATTGTAGTTTTTTGAACGGAAGACAGGAAAAGCGATGCTCAAGGCATCCAAAAAAGCGTTAGGCGAGAGTCTAGGGCTTTATGGGGCTTTTTCACCTTGACAACTTTGGTTAATCGTTATTTTTTTCCTTTGTAGTTACATTGTCCTCAAGATTACTCCTATCCTCTTCCGTCAATTTGGTTTCTTAAGCATCGCTAGCCTAATGTGAACAACCTTGGATAATTATCCGGTTCCTTCGTCTAACCTACATATTCAGGTAGGTAGGTAGATAGAGAGAATAAAGATTCATAGCTTTTATCTGACCTGTCCTTAGTCTCTCTTTCGTTCCTTGTGCCAAAATATTTGAAATGACACAAAATTTTATATATATTGTCAGTTTGATATCGAGATTGTCTACATGAAAATTTTGGATTGTTCCAAACTTTACTTATTAAAAATCATAAATCAATATGAAATGTTGAATATACACATGTTTAACCATCTATTAGAAAGTATTTTAAGAATGAGTCAGAAGGTTCTAAATGATCCACATTTTATGTAGATGATCTCAATAGGTAGAAATAAACTATCAGCTCCCCACAAGGTTAGATGTCACGTAAGAAATAATTTTATGTTATAATGTTTAGATGTTTTTTAAGAAGGATAAATAACATTTAAAGAGTGAATTATCCTAGAGTAAAGGTTCCGGGATAGCATCGAGAGCAGCATGAAAAGGACAAGGAAAATAAATCCAACACAACTGTAAGAGGACAATGTCTTGAATTTCTGTATTGACCAACAATATCTCAATTGACTTATAAAACCTCATGGTTGTAATATTTTATCCATGTTTGATGCTATTCACGAATCAAAATTAAAACTTAGGAATTGGGCTTGGTAATACAAGTCCATTGTTCAACATTCACAGCGATTCATTTATTATTTGTTGCACAATGCATAAAAATTTAAACTCGATGAATAACTAATTTATAAACTAGCAGTATGTACACCACAATAAACTAACAATAAGTAATAAATGGACAGTAACTAGTTTAAACTTCATGGCCGACTGAAACTTTTTTTGGAATATAAGGGATCGAACTAAGGCCTGTGGTAACAACTCATGCTAGGAGTCTTATGAATGAGTGATCATTGACTACCAATTTGACTACAGTTTCATTAAACAAAAAATATTAAACGAACAGTAAATAAACTAACAAGAAGTAAACTACAATTCATATAAAATAACAACTATTCAATTAAACTAACAGTAAATTAGCAAGATTAATATCAAAATCGAATCAATTTCATGAAAGAAAATGATTTTTTTATAAATATAGTACAATAAAATGAATTACCTGCTGATGCAAGCTGCGGCAGGAGGTGTGTTAGCCGCAGTGGGAGGACGGCAAGCTGTGGCGGAAGGAGAGCGAACTGAAGTGAAATTGGAAGTTGAGAAAATAATAATTGAGGCGGTCAACTTGAAGAAATGAACAAGGGTTGGGAGGGTTTTAAGCTATAGACAAGGGAGAGAGAAGGGCAGGGTTGGTGTTAATAAAACAGGGGATGCGAAGGCCTTGAATATTGGCCTAGTAAAAATTGTAGGGGAAAAAAAACAAATTTGACCAAGATATTGTAAATTCCCATCGATTGAGATGTTAGCTGGTATTCATATCCTGAGCGATATGTTCAAAACGAGATTCTCACTACAAGAGAAACGGCACTTTCCAACGACGGGAGCCGTTGGAGGCCGTTGGAAATGCCGTTGGTATACGTTTCAACAGTTTCCAACGGCCTCCAACGGCAACCACAGGGTTATACCAACGGCTTCTAACGGCAAGTTTGCCAATGTGGCAAATCCTGTTGACCAAACTACCGTTGGAAGCCGTCGGACGTTTTGGCCGCTGTTGGAAGCCGTTGGAAATCTGGGTATATTTTTTTTTATAAAACCAGCAGTGCTTGCTTCCAGCCACATGCAACCGCAATTATATCAAAACAACTCTATTTCGAGCATACATATATAACAACTATATCAAAACATATCCAAACATATATATAACCAAATCATGTATATATTTCAACATAAACCAATATCCAAACATAACACAACATAACCTTCATCAAAAAATCCAAACCAACATCAACAAATCCAAACCAACATGGACAAATCCAAACCAACTCCACAACCAAACCATCAAAATGTATCAAATCCAAATATACACAGAAACTATCAAAATGTATCAAATTCTCACCAACTCCAAAATATACATGCCAATAACAAAAACATACCTAAATCACTCCGCACCAGAACCACCAGATGAAGGAGGTTGTCCATACTGTGCGATGAACTCCAGCATATGCCGGTTCATCTCCTCCGTCCTTGCTTCATGCAGCAAATTGCGTTCCCGCGTCTCGGCAAGCTCGGCTCGTAGCTGCGCAATCTCTTCCTTATCTTGAGCCTTTTGATATTCTCTTTGGGCTGTCTGAACCTGTAAACAAATTTAAATTATCAACTACACTAAAAAAATTAGCATTAAAATAATTGCAAATTAACTAACCTATATATATTCACTAACAAATTCATAAAACAAACTAAATCATGATAGTTCAAAATATGAATGAAATACACTAGTATAAGGATATTTAATAACTTAAACCCGAATTCAAGCCAATTAAAGAATTGATTAACACACACTAATAATTAACACACACATATGATTAACACACTAATTAATCAGAATAATTATTTTAAAATTTAACTTAAAATTACCGATTGGCTTCCACATCCGTAGCGTCTGCCGCGGGTCACTGGATCCATGACAGACTCAAAAATGCGTCCTCCTCATCGGGGGTCAAGTGAGCTCGTCCCGTTTCCTCAAGTAAGGCTGTCCGGTCTTCTTGGAACTTTTGCTGTCATGCAAAATATAATTGAATTTAGTTAACGTTATTTCAATTAACTTGTAAGTTTTAGTTACTTATGTTATACTTACATAGGCAGCACGCGATTTGTCATCGTGGTTCCAAGAGTAAGAAACTGCGCCGGAATCATCGACCTGAGTCAAGGCATGTGTATGGGTAAACACATCCCAATAACTAACAGCCCCCCGCGTTGTCTCTCCTGAAATATGCACATATAAATATACATTATTTATATTTTAACAAATTAAAACTTAAAATAATTAACTATTTATCTTATATAATAATTATACCAAATCTTCCCGATGATGCTGGAAAGACTTGGAACCACCGCGATGTGTAACGGGGTTCCTGCTTCTGTTTGCCGAATTCCTCTCGGACCGCCTCTGCAAATTTAAATTGAAAGCAAAAATTGTTGTGACAGTTTTAATTATTTATATTTTATTTGCCTCAAACAATTTAAATTAAATATATGATAGATTTACCACAAAATCCTCGTTGCTCCACCAGGTGTGGCGAACTCATCAAAGACAGCTTCACTCATCCAATGAGGCCTCTTTCCTGATGTTTTGATGTTGTTTATTGTTTCACGATAGTTTTTTGCAATTTTGCCGCTCCAATGGCGCCGGACAACAGAAACGTCAGAATCGGCCAAGTCCACTTCCCCCTGCACGTGTGAAAAAATATGAGTTATACAGTTGCTATAAATAGTGTAAACATGAATTGACATAATGTACATGGATATACCACGCATACCAAAAAGTCCTGCCAGATAGCCTCCCGCACCCCCTTTGGTATCGCAATCCACCTCAACCAACACGAGGTCATACGAGCCATATACGCCCGTCGTGAGATCGTGAGCACTATGTTGGAAGGCTCCAATGAAAACCCACCGCTGTGTAAAACAGGAAAAAAAACATTTAATATTCCGTTACTACTATATATATGTGATAAAAGATTGTATGGAATAAAATTTAATTTTGAAACTTTATACTTACCTGCCATCGGCTTTGGGTTTCAGCCATACCGTAGGCCGAACATCCGGCTGTGAAGGACCAACATCATCACCTTTCTGTGAGCTGGAAGATCCGGAGTGTGAACATCTACGTCCCGACATACCTATATGAAATCACAGTATAAAGAAAAGCAAGAGTAACATTGATTAATTTAATATGCAAATGGTGTCAGAATAATGAACATGGCGTTACATACATTATGGCGTAACATAAAAGAGACTATGTGATACATATCATATAAAATCACTTTGGAAACAGAAAAATGAAAAAAATTCACCTTCTCAAAATATTGATTAGTGATCAATTCTCATCGCTTTCGGATTCAGACTCTTCTTTGCACTCTATATTTTGTTCCTCTATACTTTCAAATGCTTCAATTAATGCATTTGATTCATCGTTTAGAGGTCCAAAATCTATTTGATCGTTGGTAACTATTATTCCTCTATTTTCCTCGATATCTTCTTGGTAAGCTTGTTCTTCAGGAATATTCCATCCATCAAATGTAAACCTTGATTTGGTTTTAAAAACACCGACCAATCTATTTTATCTCTTCTTAAAGATGGGTAAGGAGCATAATAAACTTGAAGAGTTTGTTTGGCAAGTACAAAAGGATCGTACTTATAATACCTCGAAGTATGTTTTATTTCTATAAGATTATATTTTAGATCCGCGTTTATTCCAGAACCTGGAACGTTGCTGAACCAGTTGCATTTAAACAAAAATACTTCTTCTACGGGTCGGGTAAAATATATCAACTGGAAAATCTGGGTCAGCACACCATAAAAGTCATTTATGTGATCATTTGGATCATCACTACCTTTGACAAATACACCAGTATTGTTAGTTGATTTTTCGGCACCGTATTCTTTGGTATTAAATTTATATCCGTTGACAAAGAATATTGGATATGTCTTGACTATCCTTTTTGGTCCCATAGCTAAATGTTTCAATCCTTCATCTACAACATAATTTGTTGTATCAAAAACGTAGTTAGAAAACCAAGCAGCAAGTTCTTTACCGGTATCGTCGTTTGGATGTTGTGATCCGTAAATACTGTAATTATAGAACAAATATTGCATTATGATTAAAATACATGTGTGCACATTTGCGTATACATATGTGTAGATGATATGCATGTGTAGACGTATGTGTATATATATTACCTAATAAATGGTGCAACTTCGGCACAGTTGAGAAGAATGTACTTCATCCCGCTAAGTTTATTGTTCTTATAGTCAACACATCTACGAAGATTAGAAGATATGCCATCTGGGAATCTAAATCCTTCCACCTATTTTAAAGTAATTTAACTTGATTATTGTCTAGTTCATAGCAAGCTTTTGGCTTTTTTGTGTCATTTGGCTTTATATGAAGCTCGGGACGATTACATATTACTTCGATATCACGTCTTGATTTCAAATCATCTTTCGTCTTCCCTTTAACATTCAAAATTGTATTAAAAAGATTATCAAACACGTTTTTCTTATTATGCATCACGTCAATATTATGACAAATCAAGAGATTTTTCCAATAAGGCAATTTCCAAAATATGCTCTGTTTGCACCAGTTATGAATCGATGATTTACCTTGAATTTCAATTTGTTCTCCGGTTTCATGTATCTTTGGATAATCCTTTACAAGTTCATAAATTTCTTCGCTTGACCAAAACGTAGGTGGTCTCAAAGTTTCATGTCTATTAGCTGTAAAGTTTTTTTTATCTCTTCTGAAAGGATGAATAATATGAAGAAAATATCGATAACAGTCAAACCACGAAACTTTCTTTCCATGATGTAAAAAAATTGCTCGTTTTTCTTCCATGCAATAAGGACAAGCTAGACGACCGACCGTACTCCAACCTGAAAGCATTGCATATGCAGGAAAATCGTTGATTGTCCACAATAAAGAAGCATACATGTGAAAGTTCTTTTTTTGAAAAATATCATATGTCTCTACTCCCTCGTACCGCAATTTTTTTAATTCATCAATCAATGGTTGTAAATAAACATCGATTCCTTGTGTCGGATCATCGGAACCAGGGACGACAACTGTAAGAAACATATATGGAGTTTTCATACACATCCAAGGAGGTAAATTATAAGGTGTGACACTTATAGGGCAAGACGAATATTTCGAACCAAATTGAGAGAATGGGGAAAATCCATCCGTACACAAACCAAGTCTAACATTACGAATTTCGGACGCAAAATTAGGATATTTCTGGTCAAAATGCTTTCATGCTTCCTCATCAGCTGGATGTGTTAACGTACATTCTTTCTGTGTTCTCACACCGTGCCATCTCATATGTTGCGCAGTTACAGAAGATGCATATAACCTTTGAAGTCTAGGAGTAATTGGTAAATAATGCAAACGATTATACGGGACTTCCTTTCCCTTTTTCTTTCTTGGTTTGTATCTTTCCTGATTACATATTTTATAATTTCTAAGGTTGATATCTTCTTTCCAAAACAACATGCAACCCTTTAGACATGTATTTATTTTTTGATACGGTAAACCGAAAACCGACATCAGCTTTTTTACTTCGTAACGATTGTCGCATATTAGATTATTAGGAGGCATATGTCATTTCGCAGCTTGTACAATAGCCGTAAATTCAGATTCTGTGAGCTTGTATTTGGATTTCATGGCAATATATTCAGCAGTTACTGATAACTGGGTTTCGCTTGTGCAGCCTTCCCAAAGGGGTTTTCTCGTGGCATCTAACAAATCATAATTTTTTTTTGCCCCAATATTTGGTTCTTCTTCAGCATTACCATCGTCATCAGTTAATTGAAGAACATGAAACATTGAACGTGCAGCATCTTCAACCATATGCTCTACAAGATTTGTCGTACCAATTTCATTACTCACCACCTCCTCATCTTATACATGATTAGATGCTAACTGTTCCCCATGACGATCCCAAATCAAATAGTTCGACACGAAACCGTACTGACGCAGATGAACTCTAACCATTTGTGGTATCAAATGCTTTAACAGTTTGCATTTACTACATGGACAACGGATTTCTTTGTAGCCTCTGTTATTACGTAAAGCAAAATCCATAAATATGCTAACACCATTATTAAAATGTTCACGTGTTGAGCCTTCAGTATCAACCCTTCGTTTTTTGTACATCCAGCTCCGATCAGTAAAATAATTGTCCATTCACCTACGTATATAATTAAAAAGTACGATATAAATTTGCATTGACATTTTTTATTAAAACAATTTTATAAACATTCTTCTTGTTTTTGTTATATATGTTAAAATAATACTTAAAACTTATTTTGAAATGAACATTATATTCTATTTAAACAATTTTATTAGCGAATTTGATATTAATTGATCATTGACACTTTGTTGATGAGTCATCCTACCTCCCATTACAAATACAATAACGTAATTAAATCGCATAAATCATTTCAATTTAAACGATTCAACAAGTCAACAACACTTCGCTTTAGTTCCCTGAATAGTACACAATGGCGTGTACACAGGGAACATAAAGTGAAGCGCTGCCGAAATTTTGCGAACCGTTTAAACTGAAATGATTTACGAGATTTAATTACGTTATTGTTTTTGTAACTTGTCCAATACAGGGACAAATCCAACAAATACTGTATACGATGGATATAGATGTCCGTTCTGTTAAAAAAACGAATATCCACACAACGATCATATACAATACTTATCAGACGGGGCCAAAAACACTCTAAGGGTTTAAATTTTAAAATTAGCGATATAAAAGTTTAAATTTTATTTTCATAAAATTTAAACTTTTATATCAATAAACAATTTGTTGAATCAACGCATATATAATGATTTTTTTCCAAAAAAAATCCAGTGTGTGCGCGCAACGTATAAAATAAACAAACAATGTTATACATAAAATCGCATCATAAATCACATCCAGTCATGCACAAAATGTATCGCTTATATATCGTATCATAACATGTCAAAAGTGAACAATTTATATGTCAATATCATCACTTTCTACGTACGCTTTTACGCAATTCAATCACCAATATAATAACAAGTGAGGTTCATGCTTTGGTTAGTAACAATTATTAAGTTTGAAACCAATTTAATAATAAACATAATTTAACAAATCATAGTTAAACATGCAATAATTAGTTTAATAACAATAATTAAGGTCCAATATACTACACTGCACAAACAATATCACAATACATACACAACAATTACCAATTTAACCTAAAATTAAAAATTTAACAAAATTAGGGTTTTAGCAAATAATACCTGATTTTGGAGGTTGTGAAGCTTGCAAACGAAGATGTGGATGCTAGAACGTGTAGAATTGTATAAAATGGGGTTGGAAATTTTTTAGGGTGGGAAAATTGGGGGGAAAATTGAGGTTTTTGGATTTGATTTCGGTTGAAAGGGGAATGAGGAGGAAGAAGATTGATCTGTAGGTTAGTCGCGGATTTCCAACAGCATGCAACAGCCGCCAATGGCTATATTCCAACGGCTTTCAACGGCATGTGTTTTTTGTTATTAAAAAATGCCCGAAAAAAAGCTTGTCGTTGCTCGCCGTTGGAAGCCATTGGTCAATGGCCGTTGGCGGCCGTTGCCCTCTCCCGTTGTTATAAACACTAATTCTTGTAGTGACTTTATGGGCTCTAAGATCAAGTTCTATCCCGAGATCTGAAACTATGCTACCATGTGTGTGTGTGCAAGGAGGAATCCATAGCCACTCTTTAATGTAATCTCCTAGTTATTTTATCATAATTTGTTTCAACATATTTCAAAACAAAACGAAATTTGGTAGATTTAACATATTACCTATTGAGATCATCTACATAAAAATGTGGATCATTTTGAACCTTCCGACTCATTCTTAAAATACATTTCTAATTGATGGTTAAACATGTGTATATTCAACATTTCATATTGATTTATGATTTTTAAAAGTAAAGTTTGGAACAATCCAAAATTTTCGTGTAGACGATCTCGATATCAAACTGACAATATACATAATCAGGTAGGTAGCCATCTATTAGAAATTTTGGATTGTTCCAAACTTTACTTGTTAAAAATCATAAATCAATATGAAATGTTGAATATACATATGTTTAACCATCTATTAAAAATGTATTTTAAGAATGCGTCAGAAGGTTCTAAATGATCCACATTTTTATGTAGATGATCTCAATAGGTAATATATTAAATCTACCAAATTCCGTTTTGTTTTGAAATATGTTGAAACCAATTATGATAAAATAAGTAAGAGATTACATTAAAGAGTGACTACGGAGTCCTCCTTGTACACACACATGGTAGCATCGTTTCAAATCTCGGCTTAGATCTGGGGGCTAGAACTTGGTCTTAGAGCCCATAAAGCGAATCTCGTTTTGAACATATCACTCGGGATATGAATACTTGTTAAAATCTCGATCAATGGGATTTACAATATCTTGGTCAAATTTGTTTTTTTTTTTCCTTACAATTTTTGCCAGGCCAAAACTCAAGGCCTTCACATCCCCTGTTTTATTAACACCAACCCTGCCCATCTCTCTCCCATGTCTAGCTTAAAACCCTCCCAACCCTTGTGCATTTCTTCAAGTTGACCGCCTCAATTATTTTTTTCTCAACTTCCAATTTCGCTCATTGGCAGTTTGCTCTCCTTCCGCCACAGCTTGCCGTCCTCCCACTGCAGCTAATACACCTCCTGCGCAGCTTGCATCAGCAGGTAATTCATTTTATTGTATTATATTTATAGAAAATCATTTTCTTTCATGAAATTGATTCGATTTTGATATTAATCTTGCTAATTTACTGTTAGTTTAATTGAATGGTTGTTATTATATATATTTTAGTTTGCTTCTTGTTAGTTTATTTACTGTTTGTTTAATATTTATTTGTTTAATGAGATTGCAGTCAAATTGGTAGCCAATAATCACTCATTCATAAGACTCCTAGCATGAGTTGTTACTACAGGCCTTAGTTAGATCCAAGGTTCGAGAACTCGGTTTTGGTTTCGGTTTCGGCCGTTTGAAACTTTATTAGTTTCGAATGATTTCGTAAATTTCGAAAGTTTCGGTCCAAATTTTGGTTTTCAGTAGTTTATTAACAAACGATCTGATAGCAATCTGTAGTGTTTGTTTGGTTTTCCATAGCGCACCTGTGAATTGAGAACAGTATTATCAGAAAGTGTGATAACAATCAAATTAAACTTACTATTTAAAGAAACGAGCTAAACTAAATTAAGCAAACTCCCTTAGCTAAATTATTTATTAAATATAAAACAGCCCAACCCAGACTATTGAATTATAAAACTTAATCAAGCTGCAACTCATTTCAAATTTTCAGCCCAGCCCACAATCTCCACTTCCTCTTTCAAAATTCACGTTTGCATTCCCCAGCCCTAAATCGCGATTTCCAGTTCTCGATTAAAAAAAGAGAAAAATACGAAAACGTGATTTCCAGTTCTCGATTAAAAAAAGCACGAAAGCGTCTGAAGAAGAATCACGACGTCGAATTCAGATAAGGAAGAAGAAGTTACCGTGAGTATGTAAGTGAAGCGCGAGCAGAAATTTATTTTTCTTCGATGCTGTGAGTATGTAATTGAAGCACTGTATTTTATAGGCTTTCAACTTGAATTAATCATTCGCTTTTCCCTGTTGATTCACGCTTTGGTGAACAAAGTTTCTGATTTGATATGTTATTCGATTTCTTTTGATTTTTGGTTGCCTTCGGTCTTCATCCCACTGTTTTTTCACATGCGCACTGATGGTTTTAATTTTTCTAAGCAAAAATGATTCGAATCTGTATAAATTTATTTAATCAAGATATCATTGATTTTAATTAATGTTTTAATTAAAGAGTTACAGGAAATAAACTAAAAATGCAATTAAAAAGACGGTACAAATTACCGCTTTAGTAATTCCTGCGACTCATCATCCTTCGTAAAGAGAGAACTCAGAAAAACCTCCTCTGAGTCCTGATTCTTCAATTCAGGTATGCTACTGCTTATTCCTCTTCTTGTGCTTCAGTTTTCCCTTTTTGATTACTGAATTGAGATCGTAATGTTGAACTAAATCTTTCTTGGTTTTGTTTCAATTCGTTATTTGGATTTAAATTGCGATTCAATTTGGGCCTTCAGTAGTTCCGTTCTAAAATAGGATCGTACGAATTTACACGGGTTGCGATCCAATTTAACCGTTGGATCGGGAGGCTGCGACTCATTCCAAAACGCGTTTTGGAACGTACAATCTTTGGATCTTTGCAATCGCTGCTCGGGAAGATATCTACTTGCTCTGAAGTCCGAACTCATATGTACTTGTTAGCTCGGTTGCATTTAGTTTAGGTTTTGTCCTGCGTTAATAAGCAACTGTCGTGTCCAATAAAAAGTTTTTCCCCCTTGACGATGGTTTAATAGTAAGAATTTAACTACAGGGTTGGTAGTAGTTGAGTGAATTTTCTAGGAAAGAGACTAATTTTTTCTAGTTCAATGATCAACATTCTTTTCAATCTGTTATTCATCGAGGATTCTTGCTCCATACGTAGTTGGTGCATGAACAAACTTTATCTAATATTTTTATGGGTTGAAATTTGATTATGAGATTGTTTCTTGCATCTGTTTAAAGCATTATTGTAGAGGATTTATGCTGATTATACATTAGTATACAATAGTTCTTTAGAATTTTTTTTCTTCCAAAAAATAGGTTATCAGCCTCTGTCTATTCCTTTTTGTTAAATGTTTAAGCAGTTCGTGTACAAAATCACATGATATTTACATTTAAAGTTTTTCTAACTTTTAAAGAGATTATATGATAATTTCTTGATTTTGCTGTATTGTTCCTCTACTTATTTGTATGTTGAACATTGATAAATTTTGACTATTTTTTAAGAATCGTAAGGTATATACCATTAGAAATTAGTCGAAAGTTACAAAGATCAACTTCCAAAAATGTGGATGAATAATATAGAAAAAAAATAAAATCAAAAGATTAACATATAATCTCTTCGAAAGCTAGAAAAACTTTAAAGGTAGTTATCCTCTAATTTTGGATAATAACTACCTAAACATTTAACAAAAGAGGATTAAGCAAAGATTCTGTTTACCAACCACATAAACAATTAACAAAAGGGTATTAAACAAAGGTTGATAACTTAAATTTTTGAAAAAATTCTAAAGAGTTATTTATAGTAACAACTAATATGTAATCAAAATAAATCCTCTACGATAATAACACTCAAAACAAATGCCGGAAATCATTCCATAATCAGCTTTCAAAATATAAAATATACCTTTTAAACTTCTAGACATATTATCAATTGCGTTCACTTCAAAGCTAGTGGAAAAAAGGTTCAGATGCCTATTTTTCAATCAAAATGAATATTCAAACAGTATGACAATACATATATGAAATCAATAAATAAAAGATTAACGCAATACATTCAAAAAAAAAAGAAAAGAAAAGAAAGAATAACGAAATTGTTTCTAAAAAATGAACTTCGTTCAAAGTGCACACAAACCCTTCTTGAATGCCTGATCCACGGTATTGCAAGTTCATTGGACTTTTCTCTCTCTGAATAATAAGAATCTTATACAAATGTAAGTGTATTGTTACTAAATTACAGAAAATCTACAACATACCTGTTATCCTTTGCAAAAGATTTTCTTGAAGAAGATATAATTGTTTAATAAGGAACTACTTAGCTAACATGATTCAAAGGTTTTAGAATATTTGAGCTAGATATCACAAATAACCTATAAAACAATATGAAGAAGTGTCCGAGTAAAAAAAAATTGCATTTGCTCACTTGTTTGCTAATATCTCTTCTATGTATATATCTGATGCTGCAGTAACTACTCTTCAAAACTGTACACATTCTTAAATTTTTTTTGGATGTTAAAATGTTTTTTTTAAAGTGATATTAAAATAAGGAGATTGCCATCCTGAGTCATCCAAAAAAACGAGTGAGAATTAAGCCGTGGACACGTGTCCATCTATTTCATTATATAGTCAGAACCATGAAAAACATGGACTCTGTCTTATTTATTATCTTTTAATTCGATAATTCATTTTATGTATAATCTGACACTTGCAAAGATTGTATCATGCTTACATATTGATACATTTTTTCCTTACATCTTTTTTCATTAACATTTAACCGTACAAAGTCAATCTTGGATTGAACGAATGCATCATGCCTACAAAATTTTGTTGCATCATTCAAACTTTTTTGTTTATGCCGAATAAAATTAATCACGATTTATGTTAGATGTCATGTTAACTTCTATCTCTTTGAATTATGCAACACTTCTTTGGAGTTCTTTGAAATATAGATTTTAGTACAACATTTGAGTAGGCAAAACAACTAATACCAACAGATACGTGTTATTAATATCTGCATCAGTTGGATCTAGGTAATATGAAGCAACAAGTTAGTTATTTGTATTGTAGCATATTATAGATCTAGATCGATGTAGAGGAAGTGAATGCATTTCTATATTATAATAAGTGGTCTCCATAAAAACTCAATAAGTTAGTTGTTAGTATAATATCATGTTCTAAATTTAGATTGACGTTGAAAAAATAAATTCACTTCCCATGTTATAAATAAGCGGCCTCCACCAAAACTCAAAAAATACGCGTATTTTGTTCTGACGTATCCTAATGTGTACGAACAATCACGTTCGAATATGTGCAGACAATGTTGGAACGTGCATGGACGTATGAGAACAATCTTAATATGATGTTTTGGGTAGATGTACGTGGACATATTTGGACTGTTTGAACAATGTTAGGAACTGTTAAGGCATGTCCAACTTTTGGACCTTTTTCGATAATTGTGCGAAGTAGTTTGGATTTATCACACGATTTTCGAACATGTTGAGACGATATTCGAACACATCCGCACAACACGCGAACAAGCCTAATAATTGTGTGAACATGTTTGGGTACATTTTGAAATCATCTAAAAAAATCTAGGCATTGTTCAAATCATGGTTCAAGATTCCGTCCGGTACGTCTGAAGTCTGACCGTTTCAGTCTGGATTCGACGGTGACCAGGTTAGAATTTGCTTATCAATCCAGTTTCAGCGGTGCTTTCAAAAAAAAGAGTGATTTATTTGTATAAATACTGAGAGAAGGGAGAGAAAGAAAGAGGGAAAGAGGGGCACAACATCAAAGGGAAGAAGAAAAGACAAAGGCAGAAGAGGGAGGCGACGATCTTTTCAATTAAGGGTTTTTATTGGATGATTAGAATTTTTGGTTATGAAGGAGGCCGCAGTCCTATCCAAGAGAAGACGGTATAATTTTGTATTGGACTTGGACTTTGATTGTTGAAGAATTGATTCTCAGTATGACTTTTTTTATTGGGCTGAACCGTAACTTCTGAGCTACTATTAATTTTTTCAGGAAATGTGAACCGCTCGTATAAAAGTAATACAACGTCTATAAAATAATTTGTGTAAAAGTAACATAAAGTTTATCTCTTTTAATTTATGTTTGAATCGTATACATATATATGAAAAGAATAACGGAATTCGTAGAATGGAATTAAAGTGAAATTTTCGAAATTTCCGATACGGAACCGGAATTTGGAAATTTCTCGGTGAATGGAAACAGAAACGGAAAATGACCTTGGTTCAAATACATTTGAAACGCTTACACACATCCAAACATTGTTCGAACATGTTCTTGTGACGCATTCGAACAATATTAGGGAACATGTGCGGACTATTTTTCAATGTATTTGGATGATTTATTTAGACGATGTTAAAACGAATAGGAATTAGGAGCGAACAATATTTGGTTAGAACCAAATTAACCAACCGATCATGTTCATTTTGAGCGGTTTAGTGTCTGTGATAAATCTATTTATATTCGATTTGAAAAATAATTGTTTGATTACTAGTTTAACTGAATATATTATAATATCAAAGTTTGTAGCATGATAATAGTTTCTGTAATTGTCTTAGCAATCAAAATAGATTTTACATTTAAAACAAGTAAGATATTAACTTTAAAGAAGCAAAAATTTACTCAAGAAATGCCTTACAATGTCAAATATGTTTGTGCATTGTCTAAGCACGTCAAAACATGCTACTAAATCGTTTGATAAATTCGAACGAGTCCACATAATTTTCGAACAAGTCTAAAAGTTTAACATGTCTCAATACTTTCTAACATTGTTCAAATGTATACTGAGGTTGTTCTAATGTGCCTTTCAACATGTCCGAACATCTTCCAAACATCACTTGTTCTATTTTCTTGCAATAGATATCAAGTTTGCATTACATTGCCTTGTCAATGTCGGCCCGACCCGCCATATGCATAAGCACCTCAGTTTGGCCGATGGAAGATATTGGCACCTTGTCGTTTGTTGGGTCCGAATAATGACCCGCTGGATCATCATTGCCAACATAAAGTCCAGAACCTCACATGTCGTCGTCATATGATCAGCTCGCACATGAGAGCCTTGGCTCTCGTTTGTCTTTCCAAGCCTCTGGACTCTCCCGTCCGTCTCTCCGCAAGTCATTTGGACCGTTCTGTCGTCTTACTTTGTCTTGATTGGGTATATGTCTGACAAAAACATCCGTTCGTACTTGCATAAAGAGGTGACGGTTTCGTATTGTTCCTCTGATAAAAAATCAACATAAAACAACGTTATTCATCTGACAAAAACATCATTGTGCATCAATTATCCCGTCCTTCAGTCCACGTGGCAACGCCGTCGTTGTTGAACAACATTTTGTCCCCGGGCCGCCTTTTTGACAGAAGAACGTCTTGGTACGACCTGCCAGCTATCCCCCGTCCGAGCCTTTCTCCATCTAACATTTCAGTTCATTCGCTTCTGAACCATATAGCTTCATCGATGGCCACGAGGATTGCCAGGGTCCAACATTTTAATCTGATCACTTCAAACTAGAGTTTTGCTGCATATAAATAAGGATTGAATTTTCATTCCTTGCATGCAATATTGTTCTTGTAAACTAATTTTTTGTAGTCGAATATAAGCAATAAGATTAATAACATAGTGGACGTAGATCTTCGACAAGATCAAACCACATTAAAGCTTGTGTTATTTACTTGCATTGTCTCTTATAGTCTCTTCATATTTTAGTTCTTAAACACGTTATTGTTGAGATGCCCTTACTAATATTTATGTAAAAATATGATTCCGATGTTAGCTAGAAATTTAGTCAATATCATTCGTACTCGTTTCATCAAAATGTCATACAAGATCGTTTGCATATGTTCACACATGTTCGCATATCGATCAAATATGTCAACATATGTTCTAACATCGTCCGAACACAATCGTCCACATACGTTTGAACATTGATCGAATATGTCAACACGTGTTCTAACACCGTCCTACCACGATCATCCTTATATGTTCGAACGTCATCTTAACACATTAGAGCACACGGAAAAATATTAATACTGCGATATTAATAATGTACGTCTGTTGTTTTTCGTTGATCCTCTTGCTCAAAATGTAAGATTTGTTTTTAAAGAACTCGTAAATATGTCAACATATGTTCTAACACTGTCCGATCACAATCATGCACATACGTTTGAACACCGAGCGAATATGTCAACACGTGTTCTAACACCGTCCTAACACAATCGTCCTTGTATGTTCGAACATCATCTTAACATATTAGAGCACAAAGAAAGATATTAATACTACGATATTAATAATGTGTATCTATTGTTTTCCATTGATCCTCTTGCTCAAAATGTTATGCTAAGATTTGTTATTTTAAAGAACTCATAAAATAAGTTGCATAAATTGAAGCGAAAGAAACATATAACGTAAACCGTTATTAATTTTAATCGAGTAAAAATCAGATTGGAAGCTGCATCAAAATATAGTAGGCATGTTGTATTACTTCATACCCAAAGTTAACCTTGTATAGTAAATTATCAATGAAAAGAGTGAGGAAAAGTAATTCATTGGGTATGCATGACTTCACATATGTTTAATTATACAAAAAATATCAAATTGAATTGTAACAAATAAGAATGGGTTGACTAATAATGAAATAAATGTACGCATTTCCCATGACTTGATCCTCGCTCGCTTTTTGCACGAGTGGTGATAGAAATTGTAACGTCTCCTGTATTAAGATCTGAAAATGAACGTTGATAATACCGTAGTCATCATCAGAATTATTTTCAAGTGGCTAAACAATATCAATTTTTTCTTTCTTTTATAACATGAAGTAAATAGAGTAACTAAATAAACTTTTCATTACATAATTATCATTACTTTTTTCATAATCTCAAATCGTGTCCACACATGGATAAAATATAATAAAACATAAACAACACTGGGCATGCTCGACATATGAAGACGTGAATATGAATACTTAACCAGTCATATAATTTAGTTTTATAACAGAGGAATACAAAGTAACTTTTATTATCAACTAAGTCTTCTGCTTCGTCTTTTGAGTTCTTTGTTCGTCATTCCAAAAGCAGCATGTCTAATCGTATAAATTCAGCCCACTCCAATGAGTATCCATGAGTTTATAAGGAAAACAATAATAAAAATGTGGACTAAGCCCGGTATGAATGATACATTTTCCTAAACATAGCATATAGTGAGATCACTATGTCTAGCGGAACAGGTTTTTCCCGCGCTAATTCAATATCATAAATTTAGCATATCAAGAAGAGGAACATCATAACCTGATCCATAGAACACTATTTCAAGCATAAGTGTGTTTTAAACTTGCTTCTCATTTCATGTCCAGGTCTAATTGTCCATGTTAATGGATTGTCACCTAGACTTTACTCATTTACTCTTAACTAGCGTCGAGTTTGGTCGCTTTAGGTAGCTGCTCAGGCCTTGTACTCTTGTTCTCGTATAATGTTGTGAACAGACATTTGGTTGTCCCGTCGGCCTTACACTAACGCTATCGTATACTGTCACAAGCAGATAATTGGGTGTCACTCTGGTCTTCACTCTATCGCTTCTACAGATAATGTTGTATCTTATCATTATAGGTTGCCTCTTTGGCCTTACAATATTCTCCCTAATAAGCTTGTATTAAAGTAATTCAATTCTTAGGATAAAAATCTTTACCTTTTGTTTGAATGATACAACCTATCATTTCCTAGCTTCCGTAAGCTTTAACGCCATTTCCCCTTTTCATATAAGTTATTACATTTGTCATTTCTCCTCATAATGTCATCATTATAAAATTCAATTTAAACATCTTGGAAAATGGCTTTAAAAATGCTATCTAAAATCTGCTCATTTAATTAAGGGATTTATTACAATTATACATCACTTCTAGCTCAATAGCTATTGTGCGCACGAGCATAAAGCTTTAACATCCCTCAATACAGAGTTATCGCTTATCTCAACATAGAGCTATCGCATGTCTCAATCCATAGCCATCGCACTTCTAATTCTAATAGTTGTCGCACGTTTTTTAGTAGTTATCGCGCTTCTAAAACTATCACACATATAGCTATTGTACATACAGCTATCGCACTTCTAAGGGTACACACATTTAAGGCTATCGCACTTCTAAGGCTATCATATTTCCAACCTGAGTGTTATCGCATGTCTCAATTTTGGGGCTATCACACGTATAAATCCGAGGCTATCAAATGTTTAAAGTGATAAATCTGTAATTAAATGACGAACTGATATTTTCCTTGATAAAACTACTACTTTTTGACTAATTCTTTACACATCTTATGTTCATCTGCTATTTTAATTTTGTAATAGAAATATTTGATGATAGGAGAAAATTTAGTCATTTAATTAAGCTATGATTAATTACTTTATTTAATTATAGTATTAATTAAAGTATTTTTTGTTGGGGGAAAATTTGGTTTAACACCTCAAATGCAACGGAAATAATAAGATCGTATTGATAGTGATGTAGAACAAACAGGAAACTACTATTCAAAATAAGTAATCACGGATGTTCAAACAAAAAAGAAAATTGCAGACGAGATTTATAGTGTTAAGATTTGATAATATTTTTGAAGGTGCATTTTGAATTCGTAAAGGAATTTTATCCGTTAGATCCGAGTTTTAAGTGATATTAAGATTCAATAATATCTGTAGTTGTATTTCACGTTGAAACAAAAAGTGCGACATCAAGATGTTACAACTGTTATTAATGAACGAGATTTATGATACGTGAAAATAAGAAATTCTTATAAAATTTAAAATTACCACATAGTTTTGATTAAAAAAATTGAAAAATATATTAAAAAAAAATACAATTTGTTTGCTAGAATAGGGTTTTGAACTTGTAAATTTATTTACATTTCTAAATTTCCATTTAAAAATAGATGTTAATTTGTGTTCTCGGTGGGATTCGAACTCCTAACCTCTTGTTTGCATATAAAGGTATTTTGGAACTTTACGGTCGGACCAAAAGATTGTGTTTCTATTTCAACTATTAATCAAGATGCATAAAGAAAACACTGAAGACGTTTGGAGTTATTTTGAAATAATTTCATTTTTGAGATAGTAATTGTGACGGAGAATGTATCATCCAAAGTCATGAAAAGTAGTGTACAATGGGAGAAAAATCGATACTCTAGGATATGATTATTATATTTCATATATTTCAGATCGAACGGACAAAAACAGATGATGAAATGAAATATTTTTTGTTAGAGCGGTAGTTGGAAGATTGTGAAAAGAAGGGTGAATGAGAATTGGAGAGACCAAGTGTAAAACTTGGAATAAGAACACGGTGATGAAGATTATTTTAGGGAGGACAATGGAAATAAACATAAAGAGAAAAGTACTGACAGGAAATTCATGTCCGAGAAGAAGATAAAAGGACTGTTAATTGGATTAATTGAAATCAATTAAATCAAAATTTTCAAGGGAGTAAAGTACAATTATACACCTGAATTAAGGAGAAATAAAGATGCAATTTTGGAAATTATGATAAAAACAAGACTTGGGAGGGATCCTACTTCAATACATTTGGAATATGATATATACTCTTTCCTTGTCAAATTATATATTTTTAGATTTCTCCCTTAAATAGTCTCCCACGATGGTTTTTGTTTCTTCCCTTATCAATAGCCTTTTCATTTTGGATCAGAGCAGTTCAAAAGGGAAGTATAAATGGCGAAGCTTTCAATTTCAGTAACGGTTTATGAAGAACAGAAAGAGACGAAGCCATGTATGGATAAGCGATGATATATTCATAATGATTAATGATACAACCAATGAATCACTTAGGTGGTACAAGAGCTATAGAAAATGATTTGAGAAAATTGAATTGATCGGGCGATATAGAAATACGAGAAGTAACCAACTTAGTACTTTTCTTGAATCTCTCTTTTCTACTACCGAAATCTGAATTGGTATTTAAGTTGCACATTGTATTTTTACTTAATTGCAACTGAAGAATCTTCAGTATACGTGGAACCATTAATGTTGGTGGTTGATATGATTAACCAATATGAATTGTATTTCACCATGTATCCTTTATCATTGTGGTAGGTTGAAAAGAACTTATCTTTTACTAATTGGCGGCTGAGGTCCGCAGAAGCAGTATTCTTTTTGGTCTCTGTTTAAACCTTATAACTGTGCATCAAAATGGACAAGAATATATGGTCATAAACATTATTCTTAATTAGTTATTCACTTTTGCAGTTTAGAGAGACCTATACATGTATCCTTATTTGTTATAAATATAATTCTTATTTTGTTATTCACTTTTGCTTTAAGCACCCACATATTTTGTTAAAATTGTCCAACGTTAAGTGATAAAATTTATAGAAATAAATTCCATCTTAACATGACGTGCTTTTATTGAAGTACTTATATTTTTTTATACATGAAACGTTTTTATTGTAGGTTTTTAACATTAGATCGCAATTGTAACATGTAACATGTGCATTAAAGATTACGATTGTTAACATTTCTGAGAAATTTTCTCCCAAACAATATATCATTGTCAGTTTTTAAGAACATTTATGCATGTATCCATGGTTGTCATTCCAATAATTCCTTTTTAGTTACTTTTTTCAATGAATAATGCTATGTATTTGATTCAGATTAGTCCAACGGTACGATCGGGATCCCATTATATTCACGTTTGAGGTTGAAATCAAAGGGTAATCCGATGGTTTAGATCCATCGTGTCACCAACTTGTGCTCCAATATAATTTTCATGTATGTGTGTGTGTCTCTGTGTGTGTCGTTTTACTATAAAATAAACAATTGCCAATACATTACTGCATACCTTTTTACATTGTTGTGTGCAACCTGATGTGCAAATTTTAATTAAGTTGCTCTATTTCCAAAACTGTTGTGGAATACTTAGGCGCGGAAGCAATAAAATGATTTAGTTTATCGATTAATTATCAACGGCCAATTCGATGAACACTAATCATCAAACAAAAAAATAATAAAAGAGTAGATAACACAAAGATTTACGTGGTTCGACCAAATTGTCTACGTCTACGGATCCGACAATTATTTTTTATTTTACTGAAGAAAGATAATACAACAGAGATATTACAAAATTATAGGTTGCAAAGTGGAGAAACCAACCTATAATTATAATTACAAATTAAATGATCAATTTTTTCAAAGACTTGTTTGCGCTCAAAACCCCTGATTTGATGTGACTGCAAAAATTAGGATTTATTGAAAAAATAGTATAATGGTGGATGCTCTCTCTCACACATTAATATGAAGATGAATTTCTTTATTTGAATAGACTTAAGAATGAAGGAATTAATCGGAGATTAAGTAAATTAATTGTCCAATTGTTTTGAAACCTTTTCAAATATCCATGATTTTATTTGAATGCAAATAGATAATGTTGATTTTGGTTTTCATAATTTTCCTCAATTGATAGAATCACTATATATAAAATTTTCTTTTCTCATATTGCAAAATTAATGATTCTTAAATAGACTTCTTTCCTCGTTTATAAACACATTGACTAATAGTTAATTATTTGATTAGTAATCAATTTGTTTCTTTCCAACAAAATATCCTCTTACATCTTTTAATTTCTTTCGTTCCACCTACTGCCTGATGAAATAATTGAGTTAGTCAATTAATTATTTTTTTGTCTTCTTTGGAAAATATTTGAATCGCATAAATTCAGTACAACATGCCGGTTGTACACTGTTTACCGTATAGTTACAACAAAAAATTCTACGACTATTTGGAGTGTTCTAAAAAGTTTAATTCATCATTAGCTTTTTCATTTTTAAGTTTAACTTGAACATATCGGTATTTAATATCAAACTGTATGAGTATTAAAATATTTGATTCAAATTTTCATTTGGAATTCCGAATATTAGAATCCAAATGAATATTTTGACTTAAAATTTTGGTTCAGGCCAATGTTTGGCAAACATGATTTCGGTTCCTAAGATTTACGCTTTTCATTACCTACTCGCGTTTGACAATTATTTCCACCCACCATGAAACATGTCATTTGGCAACAATTGACTATTATGATTTCAATTTCTAAGATTTGTAAGTTCTGGTTTAAATTATTGTTGAATGTCAAATTTCTTATCAACCAGGTATCACAGAGAGAATTTCAGGAGCAGAAATACCCTTTCGTCCTATCACCACTTTTTATCGAGGGTGTGTGGCAATATTCCCAAACACAGCTCATCTCTTTTGATCCAAAAAATTCCTAAAATCATCAAACATCAATTTAATATACAAAGGTCAACCAAAACTTCTATATTATCCAGCAATAAGTGTAATTCATTGACGTTAATTGCATCTTTTTGTAGATTATGTCTATGCTCATAATAGTTTTTATTATTAAATTCAGTATTTTACCTTTTTCTAGTGATATTTTCTTTATACATCCATGAAATTTTGCGAATTTGAAAATGCAGATAATACAACAGGTACTGTTTTTGAAGACATATTGGAAAGTTATCATTGTGATATACATGAGTTCTTCTGTGGTAACACCTGAAGATGTACTTGAAAATCTTATGAATGATGGAATCATAGATGCTCTCAGATTGAAAATTATTAATCAGCTCAAAGCTAATGTAAGTGTATTTTGGCTATTACGTGTTAAAAATTATTATGTCGCTATCATTTTAGTTCGTTAGTTTTATTAGGCAGTCTTCATTGCAATAAGATTGCATTTGCATTCCTGGGTTATTTTCACAAAGGATTGATATGATCATTGGAAAAAGGTTGAACAGTAAAGAAACACGTTATACTAATATATCATATTATATGTAATTGCAATTATGCAAACAATAGATTCAAACTTCATGCTATTAAAAATTAGAATTGATTGGAAAAAGAAGTTATATGATCGTTAAAACTATAGTTACAAAAATCTAAGAACATGGTAGTTAGTTATGGAGCAGTTGGCAAGAGCAACGGCCTCCCTCATATGAGGTGAGGAGTTTGATTCCTTTCAGCTGCTTCAAGTCAACCGAAAGGTCTGGCTTAACTGGGGTGCGCGGTTGTGGCGGGCCAGCCTTGTTCTCCCCAGTTTACTGTTCAGGAGTCGCAATGTCGGCGGTGATGGAATAGGTTTCCCTGGTTGCAAAGAAGAAGAAAAAAGAACATGGTACTTAGTTATGGAAAGGGTTGGTTTTCCCTCTTTTTATCGAAATCGAAGAGGCATGAACAATGTTAAGTTTTCCTCCAATATATATTTCTTGTTATTTGCATTGTAGGAAGAGCTGAAGAATACCACAATTTCAATGGTGGAGCAGAGCAAGGTTCTCAACACCCCAGGTGCAGAAAAGCAGTCTAAGCGGGAGTTGTTTGACGCACTTCGAAGAGAACTCGAGTGAGTTTCTTTACCTTCCATAATTTTTTTTTGATTTTTTAGCCATTATTGTAGAAGGAATCGATACATTATGTTTTTTCACTTAACCGAATCATTAGTATTTGCCTAAGATACAATGAATAAATTTGTTCACTAATTCTTGGTTGTTCATGTGGGAAAGTGGTGTCCGACTTCCGATATTATAGCAAATAGCTTACAACATACTCTTGCTTAGCTCCTTCAACTATATATTGTCTTAGATTTGGAAATTGTAATTATCATTACTTACTGACATTAGGCGCTTGATAGAAATTCGGAGCATCTGCCTTGTTCTCTTTTCTTGTAATATGTTGCACAAGCTAAAGTAGAAAAAAAAAACTTATTTAATGGCAATTTTTGTGGTGTTTGTTTGTGGTACTTCCTTATAAACGTAAACAACTAACTTTTGAAAACCTTGCAATTCTTTAAGATCAAGGGACTGAAACATAAGATAAACTGAAAGTAATTACCTGAAATTCTGGGAGCTTATCGCTGAATTATACAACATGCAGGGGCGGAGCCCCCTTGCAAATGGGGTAGGCACGTGCCTACCCCAGTCTTTGAAGAAAAAAACACAAACCCACAGCAACTACATTCTCCAAATAAAAAAAAGAATGGGTTCCGTCTCTTCTCGTTGTCCGGTCTTTTGATGCGCTCGCGTATTATTCCTCCTACATCAGACAATCTCACGAGCTCTTCATCAGACGCACTACCATCTTTCTTGCAGAAACTTCAATTGAGATATCTTTTGTGGAATTCAAAACCCTAGATAGGAAAGTTCGTAAAATGGGCAACTTTTTTATTTTTCCTTCAGTTTCTTATGATGTGCATATTTTGGAAGATCAATTATCGATCAGTTTTGTAATGAAACCTAAAGTGTATTAAATGTTCAAGATATTATTTATCTTAGTTCAGTTATACAAGTTTCTTGTGTAAATGTTGTTAAATATCAATGCCATGAAAAAAATCGCCTCGGGGACTGACACCCTTGAACCCCAATTCACTTTGTCCCCACGCCAACGCTATGACCTGCCTATGCCACCGATTAACATGGTACTGCAGGGTTCTTTCTTTTCTTTTCTTTTTTTCCCGTGAAATTGGATACTTTAGGTGGTATTAGATGGTTGTACTACATGTCTTGGGTGGTATATTTCATACTACAAGTCAACATATGTCCAGTGATTCGAATCACGTTACGTATGATTCAAACCCGTGACATCATAAATCAAAGCCGAAGTGTCTAACCAGTGGGACAGTAGTGCTAGCCGGTACTGTAGAATGTCTTGACAGTTAGGAATCTTAACATACATTACTTGAACAATTGTTTGATCCATAATACAATTTTATTTTTGGCAGGACTCCAGTATTAGAGAAGGCTTCAAAAGCGACCTGGGAGTTGATTCTCGATAATGATAACTTGGGCAAAGAGATCAGTGATATTGTAGAAAAGGTTTATCGTCGGCTAAGTGGAATTGAAAACCCATTGCCTCAAACTCAACCTTCAAATCCCGAATCTAATCAAGAGGAGAATAAAGAAGAAAATAATCAAAAATCGAACAATGAACCTGAAACTTCAAATACTTATTCAGCGAAGAAAAGAAGACTCGAAGATATAAACAGTCATGATGGGGATGGTGCAGAATCACTTGCTAATGGTTCTAGCCATGTACCTGAAAATGGTGTTTCAACCAAGCTAGAAACAACATAAGTTATTCGGTTGCACATTGTATTAAGTTGCTGAGGTTGGAGAACTGTTGTAATTTATTGAATTTCTAGCTTACAAATACACTGAAGTGAAATTATGGACTTATATTATCAAAAAAAAAGGAAAAAAAAAAGTTTGGTTTCTGTAATTAATGACCTTTAGTGATAAGTGCCCTCATAAAGTGAGTCTAGCGGAGAAATTTCAATTTCTACTCTTTCAAAGGTATTTTCAAAACTGTGATCCTGTTCTTTTTTTAAATATATAAAAGGATGCTGGTAGCTTTTCTTCTTCTTAAATGTGATGTAGAGACGTTTAGATGAGTAATATTCTTCCTTTTTTTTTCCCTCTTTTTGCCTCATAGATATCCTGTATTTTTGGATTTGTTGGGCTTGTCTTAATATGGATTATTATGGTACTCTAGAGACAGTAGAGATTGTGATGTTTTAAACATAGGGTTAAAGGGTTGAAATGCTAGCAATATATGACTTAAAAATTCATAAAACCTTATTAATATAAGAAGTTTATTGATTATTTACTGTTTCTGGAGAAGGTAAAATATTATTGGAGATTTTTCTTATAAATATTAGGAATTATTTTGATATCTGGAATGATATATATACAGGCCCGATTTCAGGGCTAGGCCTGGCAGGCGGCCGCCTAGGGAAACCCCCGGATGGGGGCAACAAGGAGGAGGAAGTAGTGTTACAGTAATCTACAGTTATAAGCTAATTGTTATAATTTTAGTCAAACAAATGTTTTCTTTACCATTTTGTATAAATAGACTATTCTATTTGTATAGATATGGTAGAGGGCATATCCAATCTTTCTTGACCCGTTAGTTCCTAGTTCTTTAGCGTGGAGTAGAACAGTTTGGTAGCTCGCAAGGCTCATAACCTTGAGGTCACGGGTTCAAATCCTGTCTCCGCAACAATTTTTTGGTCACAAAAAATAAAAAGTTTTATTTTTAGGTCTTGTGTTATTCTGTTAACTAGTAATTAATTACTATTTTTGTTTTTGGATGATAGGAAAACAAAAACAAAAGGAAAGAGAAAACTACTAGAAAAAAATATATAAATAGAAGTGCTATAGTGACTACTATAATATATTCTATTAATTTCTATTAGTACTAATTGGAATTAACTAGTTAGTAACTTTTATTTCTATTTATATATATATTTTCCTTTTTGTTGTTTTCGTCTTCTTAGATTTAGATTCGGGTCAAAAATAGAAGAATTAAGTCGATCAAAAATTTAAAGGAGGATGTTTCTTGTTCGAGTGGTTGGGTGTTTGGTTGTTTACTGGGAGGTTGTCGGTTTTTTGAAAATATTCGATATTTGAAAAACGAATGCGAATACGAAGATATGCGCATTTGAAAATTTGTCATTCGGTTTTTTCAAGATTATAGTTTAAATTACGCGTATTTTAGTACAATAAAAGGTATTTATTTATTATTTTATTAAGTTACAAGTTCATATTATGTGCACTAAATGCATATTAAGTGTTCAAAACTATTTGCCATCATCATATTTGTTTATTTTTATACTTTAATACTCAATAGAATTAAAAAAAGTTTATGTTAAACTAAAAAAATTCATTTATGTTTTTCGATTTATCAATCGTTAGCGGATATGATAATTATCCGATATCCGTCTGTATTCGCGAATGCAGATATCCGATATCCGAAAATGATTTCGGATACGGATACGGATATGACACCGTCTTTATTCGAAAGTATTTATTGACAGATCTGATTTTGACCGTGATTAATGCACGCTTTGAAGAAGTCGAAAAAGAAGAAAATTTAGTGACATTTATTGAAAATAGAATTTTATAGAATTTGAAATAACATGATGGACGAACAATGAGAATTGAACTTCCACAAGATGGATTCACAATCCATCACCAGGCTTGGTCAAAATAGCAAAAACGTGTCTCTCTTCGTTCATATGTTTGGTCGCATTAACTGTGACCTATTAGAGAATGCATTGCTAGTATATCATTCAAGACTTCTTAATTCTGTAGGTGTAAATAGGTACAGATCCATACGATGATTCTCAAGTATTGTAAAATAAAATGTGATTTGATGAGATAAAATGCAATGGAAAAAGAAAGGGAATTGGTTACCTATCCATAATGATCAAAGCGAACCATTTCGTTCAATTCAATTTTTCATTCTTTAGTAAAATTAAGATTCAATCAAATAAATCTCTCTAAATAGGATTTGTAACTACGACCAATCGATTGATAGTACCACGTTAGCACTAAGCTACTAATGAACAACAAAGATTCGATCTCATTGAATTTAACTCTCATTCTCAACCCATGAGTTCGAAGATCCCTTCTAACTCCTAGAATTTCTTCTTTAGTAGATCCATCCACCCTCATTTCATATTGAACCTCGTCATGGATTTATTTCATGATACTCGATCTATAATCCAATTCCATTCATTCAATACTTGTTCGGTGTGATTGACATAAAAGACGTCATTAATAAGAAAGAATGGTATTGTTGACATAAGAGATGTCATTTCAAGCATATCTCTTTCTATATTTGAAAGTTAAGGAATCATCGGATAGTAATCGAGAAATTGAAACATAAAAGAAAAAATATATTTTTATTTTATGATTTAAAATCTTTTTTACTAGGTAATCTATTATCCTTATACATGAAGATAAATTTTTTTTATTCATTGTGGTTGGAGATTAATTTTGATTTCTGATCACATTTTCCATATCTGTTTATTCATTTTCCACTATAAAGATAAAAAAGAAAAAATTTATCCTACCCTTCCTTCTCGGAGCTCGAGTTATGGTGAAGTAACTAAGAAGGAGATATCTGTTATCCCGCCTTTTGGCAAGGCCGTGACACCAAGCACTTGACTAGAAACCAATGATAGTTCGTCCAAGAGATCGTTAATACATCGGTTTACTATGGATACAGGTAAATTTTGTCTGAGTCCGGATCGAGGTATAATTGATATGACAGGACCAACAAAACTATGAAGCCAACATTCCAAATTTCAAGTCAATCGGAGTTCGTATGCTCAAGATATTGATCGATCACGGTTGAGAAATCCAAACTTACATCGATCATAACTCGAGATCTACAAGTCCAAATGCCACCAAATTTTCACAGAAGCTTACGTACAACCTAAAGAATGTTTCTGCCAAATTTCGACTCGATTGGATCAAACCCTAATAGATACGGAATTCGTTCGTATCGATCACGGACCGAAAAACTCAAACTTGCATCGATCATAATCTACAAGTCCAAATGCTATGAAATTTTCGCAGGAGCTTACGTACAACTTAAATAATGTTCATGCCAAATTTTGACTCGATTGGATCAAATCCTGATCGATAAGAAATTCGTTCGTATCGATCACGGACCGAAAAACTCCACTTTGCATCTTTGCATCGATCATAACTCGCAATTCATAAGTTCAAATGCTATGAAATTTTCACAGGAGCTTACGTATGACTTAAGGAATGCTGCTGCCAAATTTCGACTCGATCGGAGCAAATCTTGATCGATACGAAATTCGTTCGCATCGATCACGGATCGAGTCGAAATCGCCTGGGATCGATCGCGTGGGCCCGCCACGTGCCAGAAGAACTCTCCCGAGATCTTAGCGAGATATTTGCCTCCTATGCCTATATATAGTGCCCCAGGGCCTATAGAAAAAGGATCTTTTGACTCTCCAACGCCCAGACTCTGCCGGATTCAACTTTGCACTCCATTACCGCTATTGTACTCGAATTTCACAATTGTAATTCGCTGTAATCCGCTGAAATCAATTGTAATCGTCTAAAGAATATAAATAAATCATCAAACTTTATAGTGGACGTAGGCAACACGCCGAACCACTCTAAATTGCCGTGTGTCTGTGCATTTACATATCTGTTTTTGGAGTTTTTGTTAGATAATCCACATTTTACATTTCTATTCTTTATTTTTATCTCTTCAAAGACCTCCGAAGAGTGTTGTGTCCATTTTTGGTACAAACAATATCAACAACGACGGTATTATCATGGTGCAAATTATGATGTTCATATCAGTATATCATGTAACTCTGCATCTAACATTGAGTAGACCTCATAAAATAATTGTGTTGGTTCTACCTTATCTTTTGTTTCATTTTTCTAAAATAATCACAAAATCCATTTTATTATGGATCTACCACTAGAATATACGTGCAATCTCATTTAATTTGTATTCCTAAATAATCTCATTTTCAATTATTCAACCATTTCATTTACTAATCATATGAAATTTAACCAGTCAAATCATATCTTCAAGTGTTGTACAAAGTACAACGGTGCTTATATTTATTACCATATAGGGGATCAATCAAAAGTAAGTGGATAATTAGGAGCATCAATGTACAAAAAAGATTAGTAACTAATATAATTTAAGATATAAAAGGGTTTTTTGTACATATATTTTATAGATAAAACACATCATAATGACGAATATTGGTACAAATGGTCAAGTGGTACTTATCTATGAATCCATCTCGAGTATGCACATATTCGCTATTAAAAAATGACCATAAAGAACTAATTAATCCTCTATATTCCAAGATACATCTTCTAATGAGAAAGAAGAATACAACGGAAGCAAAAGAATTAGAAATTGAATGTGGAAATGAAATAAAAAACAATCACGATATAGGATAATTATTTCTTTTTTTGTTCCTATTTGGTATTAATATCCATACACACAAATTGAATTTTAAATCATAAATTTGGAATCTATTCTTTTTAAGAAATTCTTTCTTTAGAGCTGTTGATAGAACCTATTTATTGATATTTCGAGTATTTTATACAAAATTTAGGTCATTATTGAATAAAGAGAACTTGTAATCTATACTATACTACGATTACTAAGTTACATTTCAATAGCGCACAAGCCTACTTAATTTTAAAATGAACAGTCGCGCTCCACCTTTTTCTTTCGCTCCTTTTACCTTTTCCTCTGTTCTTACGAAAGACCATCTTCTAATCCTTCTTCCATTATCTCATCCTAACCCTACTTAAACTTCAGTTTTCCGATCTGATTTCATAATTTTTCCAATTCTCATCCTAACCCTACCTAAATTTTAAGTTTTCGATCCGATTTCACAATTTTCCAATAATCAAATCAACTAAAACATTGACCTCCAGCCCGAATTCTTCCTGTTAACCGATAGTGCTACTTTCTCATCATTTCTCCATAATCTTCAATAAATAAATTAGGTTCTCATAAAGATTCAATTGTCTCCATCTAATTAACAACGTGGATCAAAGGTTTCTAATATAGCTCCTGAGATTCGATTTCATGTCAGGTAATTGCATCCTTTTCACTTTCATTATATTGCTTTTCTTTTTTAAGTTTGTATCTTAAGTTTATATTGTATACATAATCATTTCCGGTAAAAGTTTAGCAATGTGGCTTTGCTTTTCTAATATCAATTTGTTTCATTTATTCTCTAGACAACTTTTGGCATGAATTTAATATGGTGAATTTTTTTCTGATCCTTTTTCGAATTTTTTATCAATATGCACTTCCTCCTTTTTTCAACATATAGAGAACATTATGTTATATCATACATTAGAAGACCAAAGATACGTGTTCTTATAATACACTGTTCTACTAAGTTATGTATATTTCGCATGTACAGCCTATGATCGATCTAGACTGGCTGGCAGGCCTTGTTGGCAAGGTTATTTGTTACGACGCGAATACAGTGGAAAGGAAGAGACTAGTTTATTCTAAGTCTTTGATTGAGATATCTCCTACCAAACCTTTACCATCTTCTCTCCGAGTTCGTCTTTCCGATGGCCATGTAGCCGAGATTCTTGGTCGTTATAGTTGGGAGCCGGATATATTTACGTCATATCAGTCTTTTGGGAATTGCACTGATACTTGTTCGCGGGGGAAAGCTATTGCTCCTGCTCTTTTGTCTTCGTGATCCTGCTACCTTGACCCCCTGTTAGGAAGTGGGTTTCGATAGCTATCCCAGTTATTCCCTCCCATCCTTCTATTGACATCATTTACGATGCTCATCCTGTAATTCCTCCACCTGATATTGACCTAGTCGTGGATGATTCTTTTGACCCTGTGAGTGCTGGACCTACCTCTGATATGATTGTTTGGATCCCTGTGGAGCGTGCTTGGCTTCACACTCCTTCGGACATGAGGTACTCACCTGTGAGTAACACCTTTTATGCTTTCATCAGTGACACTATAAGGGAAACGAGAAGTCTTATTTACCATATTGATGGTGAAGGCCTTGCCTTCACTTGAGAGGGAGAGATTGGAGAGGCGAACAAGAGCAAGTTCTATGATGTAACATGGGATATGAATTTTATTTACTCCCCTACTTCTATTGGTTATGCTTCTAACCTTGCTATTCTCTTCTATGGGTATGCTGATGTTACTGGTCCAGAGTCAGACAATGGTAGTGCTTGTCCTTCCTCCCCTTCTGGAGTTTAGGCAAGATCTTTTGTAGTAGTATAGGTTTATTTGTCTATCACCTGTTCCTTATGTTAACAGTGGCTTGTCCACTTTAGTCAGTTGCTCTGTGTATGTACAGATCACCTGTTCTTTATTTATATACAGTGGCACAGCCTACTATAAAGCCGGCTAGCCTTGCTAAAAAAACATGTGGTAACATGCTTTGTAAAATTGTAGTCTTAATTTTCCATAATAATTACAGTTGTAATGCACAGAAGCATGTGTAACAAAGTTTTTTCTTCCATGTGTAAAATTGACCTTTTCATGTGATTCTATGGTTGCTTTCTCTCCTAGTACTTCTTCATCAATCTAAATATAAAAATAGCACATCCAATTAAGGCTTAAAATATACATCGGTATGTGCCTACTGGCTTGTAGCCATAATTCTAAGTTATTATAGGTTAACATGAACATTAAGCAGGATGCTAAGTACATTGTTGCACTATTACCACTTGAACAAGTTGTTCTTCCTCATTTTCGACCATTAAATTGCTGCTTTGGATGATAGAGTTTAACCCACTAAATTGTAGTCTTCATTAAATTGATAATTTTTTCAATTTAATTGTTGTTTTATCTTTCCTTTTAGTTTTTTTGCATCATAAATATGCAGTTCTTTAAATCAATGGACGATGGTAACCCAATTATCAACTTTATCAGGTATATTATTCTAATATATTTTGTTTGTTTGAAGATATGAATTAAGATAGAATTAAATGTCATAGGTTCTCTAGAACTAAGATGTAATTAAGATGTAACTAAACATCAGTTGCTTATATTCCTTCTTGAATACACTCGGTTAGTATAGTATTTCTCCATTCAAAAGTTCAAACGTTTTGCTTTATTTTTTACTTTCTACAATCAACCAATAGTTCATGTTAAATATTACCTATCAATGATTTGGTTTTTCATGTTGTCTGATATGCCTAATATGGAACAAAATGATTAAAAAACTTATATCTCAATTCATCATTATTCGTCAACCAAAAACATAGCTTTTCTAATATCAGTTTGTTTCGTTTATTTACTCTAGACAATTTTTGGCATGAAACCTTAATTTTCCATAATAATTACAGTTGTAATGCACAGATGCATGTGTAACGAAGTTTTTTTACCAAGTGTAACGGTGACCTTTTTATATGATTCTATGGTTACTTTCTCTCCTTATATTTCTTTATCAATCTAATATATAAAAATAGTACATCCAATTAAGACTTAAAATATACATCAATATGTGCCTGCTGGTTTGTAGTCAAAATGCTAAGTTATTATGGGTTAACATGAATATTAAGCAAGATGCTAAGTAAATTATTGCACTATTACCACCTGAACAAGTTGTTCTTCCTCATTTTTAGCCACTGAATTGCTGCTTTGGATGACAGAGTTTAACCCAAAAATTAATTTTGACTATCCACTCCTTTATTCCATTATATTGTTGTCCATTTTCTTTTAATTGCAATATATTAGGGCTTATTTACCTCTAATTTGTTATGCAATATAGTTTTTACCTCTTCCTTTTAACTTTCATTTTTATGTGGAATTTGTGAATCTACACAGCTATTGTTAAATACATCATTATTTACTTCATAGGCATTTTGTTCATTCTTTACAAAGACAATACCAACCTCTTTAACCTGTATAGTATGCAGACTTGGAGAAACATATAGCTCCACTTTAATGATAGTTAATAAAATATGTTCTTGTATAGAACTGGACAAACAAAATGTAGCATTGAATTCCATACAATCTTTTTCATTTGTTTCATTTATTGTTTTGCCCCCACAATTTAAGCTTTAGTAGGTTTTATTTTTTCTCTTTAACAAGTGTTTCAGAGCATGTATTCAGAAAACCTTAAGGTTCAATTTGGTAATGATATCGCTGTTTCTTTACATAGTAAAATTTTATAACTTGAAGAACTTTAAGAAGCATATGTCATATATTTTATTTTGGTATATTAGCTAAAAAAATTAGTGTTAAATTTGCATGTAAAATTTAGTAGTTGTTGGTGAAGTTTTTGCATAAGCTATCGGTTATTATATTTGCTACTCTGAATTATGGTTACGAGAAATGTATTTTTGTTTGAATAAATTTGCATATATTTTGGGTTTTATTCATAATATTTTGAATTTATCATTAGGAAATATCTATTTTCAGTTCCATGTGCTTTTATTGGTAATATTGTATGAAAGTCTTTACTAGAAAATAAAAATATGATCCATATTGTAACGACCTATATTTTTGACAATTGAAAATATTAAATTAAATAAGACTTTGGAATTTAATATTGTCAGAAATTAAAATGTATGATTTATTAATGTGAATTTTATTAGATCATTAATTTTGACCTTAAGATAAAATCTTAAAAATGAAATGGAAGATGGTAATGCATATTATAATATAATAATAATATTGATTGAATGTAATTAACAGCCGTTTTAACGTAATTTCAATCAATTGTAAGTTTAATAAGGAATAAAATTAAATGATGTAATAATGGTGAAATTATATGTTATTTAATTGAAATTGGTTTTAATATAGAATATGAAATCAGGTATGTGGTAAGTAATTTATAATCCTTGTTTGAAAACAATAATTTAGCAGATATGAATTATTAATGTATAACAATTGTTTTATTTATCATTTTATTATTAAATCAGTTTGAAATTAATTTGGAAATCAACTGGAATTAATGTAATTGAAATATTTCAATTAATATAAGCAGAGACGTTAACTGTTGAGCGATGAGTGTAATAAACGAAAACTTATGTTTAATAAATTCATAAGGTATTTTTTGATTCAACAATAAGAATTTAAATCAAAATAAAAGAATTTGTTGAAATTTAAAATATATAATGAACGGATTTTATTACAGTTTTAATTAAACGTTGAAATTAACTAATATTTAAATCTTGGATTTAGCATGGAAAATTGTATTTTAAAAGATTATTAATTCTTGTTTAATCAAGAATGATGACAGAAACTTTAAATTTAGAACTTAAAAGTGATTAAATCAATTTAATAATAATTCAGTTAATTAACGCGTAAAATTAGATATAATTTGATTATAAAAGCTGACTTCTATATACAATAAAATTAAGGTTTGAAATTAGTTTCATTGAGTTTAAAAATATTGAAAACCTATGTTTCGACATATAAGATGACATACTTTCGTTTGGGGAATGAAACAGGCTTTTCGGGTCTTTTTTATCGCTTTGAACCAATAGATCTATTCCATCCATTCATGTTTCATCTTATTCTATATAAATATTGTTACAAACCCTAGCAGCTTTCTATTTATTTTCTTATGTACATTTTAGTTCTAATCCGCTCCTTCTCAATAGTCATCATCCTAAACCCCAAATACTAATTTCAAATCAAATCCAAAAATTCAAGCTGCTCAAACCCTATCATATAATATATCATAGAGAAGCTCTCGATGAATGGAATCAGCGTCTGCAATTAATTTTTTGATTAGAGGCTCTATTTGTCCAGAAATCGACAATGTTTCTCAGCCGTCCGTTTTAGGTTTTCGTGATCGAGGTGGATCTTCATCCAATCGATGATCGAAGGGCAACGCATCGTAAGGGACGTCAAGTGGAGTTCATCCATCGGGTTGGATCGTGGCAAGAGTGCTCGAGTTCACCAAATTTTTTCCATAAAGGCGCACGTTTTGGGACTCGGTCGGAGGCCTGGGGGACGACACGGCTGATGGGGTGGAGCCCAACTGAGGCGCAACCGGTAGTGGTGTCAGATCGGGGAGATGGTGCACATAGGCGTGGTGTTTGGTCAATGAAAGGTAGTGACCTGATGGGTTTGGGTTCGTTCGTTATTTATTAGGGTTTGTGAAGGTGAGATAATTACGAATTTACCACTTTGTATATTTTAATTTAGATTTTAAAATTCAAATCTTCTAACATTCATAACTTTTGCATACGAACTCGGATTTGCACACGGTTTCTTCCGTTGGACTCGTATTGGAATTTCGAACAATATGAATTTTATTTGGTAGAATTTAGGCTTTTGTTGGATTTTTAATGGACTTAAAATAAAAAATGAGTGATTAAACCCACTCATGAAATACTGAATTGTTCTGATGTTAGTTAAATTGAAATCATGAAGTTATTTATTTTTATTGACCGTGGTTTGGTAATTTAACCGACATTTAAATTGACATATTATTTGAACTGATAGGAATTTAAATTGATAGTTAAATTTGAAACTGAAATTGAATTGCTAGTTATGTACCCGATATTGATAACTAGTTAATTGTTGTGATTTATTGGCTGATTTGGATGTTGATTGTGATGGATGCCTATTTGTTGACCTTTGAATGATTGGATGTTTATTTATTTTGTATATACCTGTTATCACACTGTACATTAAATGACATCATATAAACTGTTATTTGAATTATTTCGAATAAATTAAGAAATAGGTTAAAATGACATATACCTATGACACTTTGATTTGGATTGAAATGATATATATCCATCCCTGAAATTTAATTTGAGATAACTATTCACTTGGCCATATGGTAGAAAATTACATAAAAACACTTGATTGGTTAACTAAATGGTTTTAAAATCTTGAATTTGGGTTTTGGTTAAATGATATTATTTTAAAGGAAATAAATTATGGATTTATATGAATTAAATTATTTCTAATTCAAGCTTAGAAACATTGAAATCGAATTTGGTTAAAAGAAATTGTTTTAAAGAATTAAAATCGAAATGTGAAGTTATAATCAATATATGACTTTAATTTTGAAATTTGAATTATTTTAAAGATTCGAACCTTAAATTGAACAATGAGGTTGAATTTTGACTTAAGTGATTTAAATCGGTAAATTGAAATTGGACTTGAGATCGCTATCAATTGAAATGGTTTAAAATAAGAATTGAATTGAAATTTTAATCGTTGAATAGAATTTGATGTTAAAAATGAACGTTTCGAAAATTGAAGTTAATTCAAATTTAAATCGGAATCAAGTTGATTTGAAACTTAATTGAAATTGAGCTAATTGAAAGATTGAAAACTGAGTTTGTTTGATTTGAAATTTGAATTTGTACACAGGTCTGTTAAAATGGAAAGAAACGGTTGATTTGATACTATTTTCAAAATAAATTAATCTAATATAAACTGATTAAAATCTATGTTTTAAAATATTCAAATTATTTTGATTTTCCAAACTATTTTACTATATAAACCATTTTCAATACCCAACCATTTTATATCAAACTGTTTTAAATCTCTAAACTATTTTGAACTATTCAAACTATTTTTTAAAATTCAAATCGTGCAAAGTTGGAATGTTTATATTTAACTCGTTGATTTAAATTCGAATGTGGTTAAATTAGATTATAACCTAAGTTGGAATTTGAAATGAAATTTTTAAGTGAAAATGACATATGAAGTATATAATGATTTTGAAATAAAGTACATTTTGAAGTGAATATGATATTTTGATATCAATTATGAATCATTTTTGAAATGTAAAAGAACCAACCGGTGTGTAAAACAACGTTTGGTAATTAAAGAGACCGAGGCCTCTTATTGGCATACTCTATGTCAATATTGAAACAACTTTAACAACTGTGTACACGGTGGATGATTCAGAATAAAGTGGTTGGATTGGTGAATGTTTGCTGGATTTGAAGAAAGAGAACGATGATAGATAAACCTCGACACTTGTGTCAATTGAAAATGACTAAAACATGATGACTTGGCCTGACCATTGAGGCTAGCTACCTATAGCGACATCTGTTCTTCGTATTACTATATTGTTTTTGACTCAATTGATGCACCTTGATCTGATTATGGGATGGATGTTCGCGGTGGGCCGTTGGGGTTAGCACCATTTAGGCGACTCGAATTGGTAGTATCATACCTTGGGCATTGCCTCACATGCTTTGTCATACTTTTATCCTTATACGCTACCACTACGACTTTGTTTTAGTGTTGTTTTATCATGGCGCCTCCCAGGCTACCGACGTTACTGGTGATGCTACTAAGGAAAACTGTAGGACAATGCTTAAAAATGTGTTAAGAAGGATCAATGTAAAGCCTTAACGCTATTTTAATACTTTACTTTACTGATAGTCACTGCATATATAGCATATCTTACTATATATATATATAGTTTGATGGATCTTTAGGAGATGAAAAATTCCGCAATATCTCTTAAGTTATTGCATTCACGTTGTACACTTGATAGGAGATGTAAAATCCCGTAAACGTCTCTAAAGCTATTACACTCATATTTACTTGTTATTGATTTAACTTACATAAGAACTTTTACTTCTAACTCAAATGTTTTGTCTTTTCATCATACTCGGGTCAGCCTGAGTATTTTAGTGTTGAAGATATTATTCCTCGAAGATGAAGACGGAGTTTGTTAGACCGTATTTCTATGATTATTCTGATGCATTATTTTGGTATGATTGTTGATTGTACTCTGATTACGTTGAAAAAATTATGTTGTATATTGTATAACAGCTTCATGAACTGTTTATTTGACTATTATTTTTTGTCATCCTCTGCGAGATTCTGTGTTTTGCTTTCCTTCTTTCTCTTATTTTCTTATTAAACCCCATTGACAATCCTTCCTTTTGAATGGTTTGAGTTTGACATGTGTGGTTTATTTTCAACTTAAACCGCACAAAAAGATGAATTTTCACAGTTGGTATCAAAGCCTTGGTTTAGAGATGCCATAGCCTGTTGAGGTAACTCATTAGAGCTAGGATTGATAATACCCTAGAATGATTCTGAGAGTATATATACAAGAGAGCGTACTTGTTAGTGCTATAAAAATGTTTTTGTATTGTGTTAATTTGTTCTGCTGAGAATTTATAAATTTCGATCGGTACATAGGACGCTATGGCATCGATGGGGATTTGTAAACACTTGAACAGAATAAACCGACACAATATTGTTTTCAAATTGGTAAATGAAATAATTTTACCTAATATTATATTTTGTATTTAAAAGGATTAGTTTTCATAAATTGATATTGTTATTTTTGGTGTGTTGGTTGTTAGAAAATGATAATATTTGACTAGTATCATTTATTGTTGGTTAGTCAAAGTTCTTAAAACTACTAACTATTGTGAGTTATGAGAAATGTAATTTTACAAATACGGTTTATAAATTTTGATGTAAAATAAAATGAACATAAATTGGAAATATTAGAACTTAAGCTTCGGTGTTTTGAATTTGATTTTCAAAGATTTTTTGGAAAAAAATAATACTAGAATTATTTGAAGTATTTTTCGATAGAAATATTTTTAGTAAGATTTGAAAGAAATGTTTTTAAAAGAATTTTAAAGAAAATAAGTTCTTTACTCCCCTCTTCTATTGCTGGAAAATAATCTCGATGATGACCGCGGCATCATCGACGTTCATTTTTGAGTTTTTAAGTGCGAAGACTACTATAGTAGAATTTGCTACCATAGTATTTTTGGTGAAACAAATTTTGATTTAAGCCCATTAAGTATAAGTATATATTATTTCAAGATGATTCTAAATGAAATTCAGTATTTAGTTCTTAATTTTCTGTTAATTAGTGACTTTGAAAATTGTAACGAAATGGGATTTTCGACGACATAAATGGTCGAAAACTTATAAATTGAAATATGAAATTAAAAGATAAGTATTTTATACTAAGAGATAATGGAATATAATACAAGAAAAAAACCTAAGTAATAAAAATGTTTCTAAATGAACTTATGTCTATAAATAAAAAAATAAATAAGTTGTTACAAGAAATGTTATAAACTTAAGTCAATGTTTGAAATGCTTAATAATTAAATTGAATAGTAAAAAGTGAATACTATTTAAGTAAATGATAACAAACTTAAGAAAATACTGAAATGATTCATTAATGATCGTTAATCAAGTTGTAAGTAAATAAATGCGAATTAAACTGCAAAAGAGAAATGTATGTAATACCTTAAGAATGTATTCGTTGATGATTTCAAATATTGAATGGAAAATAATTTATGTAAGAAAATGAGTGTAAATTAATAAAAGATGTTCTTGTATGAATGGGTGAGAATTAAAATAAATGAAAAATAAATGATATGTTAAAGAAACCAATAGAATAAAATATGTAAGTTGTGCGTAGATCATTTTATTTGCATAATAGGTTTGATCTAGATTCGAGTATATGATTTGTGGAAATTCACGCCAGTCCGGATTAGGATTTTTAGCTCGATTCTTGACGGCGAACATTTGATATGAATTTTTGATATGAATTTGAAGTTTCCTATCATAGTTTATGGCTATACAAGGAAACCAGAGATTTCAAGTCAAGAAATCGGATCAAAATCCGCACTAGAGTTGTCGAGTTAACAATACTTGCTCGAAAGTGAAATATGTGTATTCAAAAAAGCGATCAAATTTGATATTGTGAACAATTGATTTATGTACATCGTACAAATTTAAATAACATTTAAATTCTATGTTGTTTGACTTATGGGAAGTTTGGGAAATGATACTTCAAATTGGTTGAGGTTGTATGAATAATCTATTGAGTAATTAACTAAGGTCGTTGAGCGTAAGATACATTTGGTAATTTATTTATCACCCTTGACCCTTGTACGATGAAAAGTTTCTAAACCTGGACAAACCATTGGTTTTTTTGTTAATGGATTCTTTGGTTGCATATAATGGTTGTACTGCTCTTGTTTGCATATGATTATTATATATCGTGTGTTGCTTGTGCTATTAATTAAAACAACTAAAATATTGTTATTTTTACATAATTTTAACTCTTTTGGACTGTATAAGTAAAATATAGGTTTATGAAGCAATAGTCGTTGCTTTTAGTTTCATAAATAAAGTTTGTTTGCCCGACAAATGGGTACGTTTTCAGGCTACGGTTTTGTGGCAGTATTTTATTATTTATCCATGGTTTGGGACACTTTATTATTGAAATATGATATATACAATGTAATTATTGATATTGTTATTTTTTCGAAACTATCTGCATAAAGAAGATGCTGCCGAAATTTTCCATGAATTTAGGACTTCGAAATTTTTTCATGGAAGTTGAGTTATTTTCAAATTTATATTAAACTTAAATATGTAAGTTAATTATTTATATATTGATTATTTTGAATAAAATATATCAAATTTCTTAATTCTTTCTTGTTCCTTTTCGAGGACGAAAAGTTTTGAGTTGGGGAGATTGTAACGATCCGTATTTTTGAAAATTAAAAGTATTAAATTAAGTAAAACTTTGGAATTAAATATTTTCATAAATTAAAATTTATGATTTATTAACGTGAATTTTATTAGATTATAAATTTTGACCTTAAGATAAAATCTTAAAGTTGAAATGAAAGATGGTAATGCATATTATAATATAATAATAATTTTGATTGAATGTAACTGACAGCTGTTTTGATGTAATTTCAATCAGTTGTAAGTTTAATAAGGAATAAAATTAAATGATGCATTAATGGTAAAATTATATGTTATTTAATTGAAATTGGTTTTAATATATTATATGAAATTAGTTATATGGTAAATAATTTATAATCCTTGTTTGTAAACAATAAGTTAATAGATATGAATTATTAATGTATAACAATTGTTTTATTTATCATTTTATTATAAATTCAGTTTGAAATTAATTTGGAAATCAATTGGAATTAACATAATTGAAATATTTTAATTAATATGAGTAGAGACGTTAACTGTTGAGTAATAAGTGTAATAAAATGGAAACTTATGTTTAATAAATTCATAAGGTATTTGCTGATTCAATAATAAGAATTTAAATCAAAATAAAAGAATTTGTTGAAATTTAAAATATATAATGAACGGATTTTATTACAGTTGTAATTAAACGTTGAAATTAATTTAATATTTAAATCTTGTATTTAACATGGGAAATTGTATTTTAAAAGATAATTAATTCCTGTTTAATCAAGAATGATGATAGAAAGTTTAAATTTAGAATTTAAAAGTGATTAAATCAATTCAATATTAATTCGGTTAATTAATGCATAAAATAAATATAATTCGATTTTAAAAGCTAACTTCTTATAACAAAATTAGAGTTTGAAATTAGTTTCGTTGAGTTTAAAAATATTGAAACCCAACGTTTCGACATATAGGATGACGTACTTTTGTTTGAGGAACGAAATGGGCTATTCGGGTCTTTGTTATCGCTTTGACCCAATCGATCTATTCCATCCATTCATGTTTCATCTTAGTCTGTATATATGCTGTTATAAACCCTACCGGCTTTCTATTTTATTTTCTGTATGTGTATTTCAGTTCTAATCTGCTCCTCAATGGTCATCATCCTAAACCCTAATTACTAATTCAAATCAAATCCAAAAATTCAAACTGCTCAAACCCTATCATATAATATATCATCGTGAAGCTCTCGACGAGTGGAATCAGTTTCATAATTCATTTTTTGACTAGAGGCACCGTTTGTCCAGAAATCAACGATCTTTCTCAACCGTCCGTTTTAGGGTTTCATGATAAACAGTTGATCTTCATCCAATCGACGATCGGAGGGCACTTGCATCATAGGGGACGTCAAGTAGAGTTCATCCATTAGGTTCGATCGTGGAAAGAGTGCTCGAATTCGCTGGATTTTGGCCATAAAGGTGTGCATTTTGGGACTCGATCGAAGGCCTGGGGGGACAGGGCGGCTGACTGGGTAGAGCTCTGAGGGCCGCTTGGCTGAGGCGTAGCCAGGGTGGTGTTGGATCGGGGCGATGGCGCATGATGGCGTGGTGCTCGGTCGATGAAAGGTGGTGGCCTGATGGGTTTGGGTTCATTCGTTGTTCATTAGGGTTTGTGAAGGTGAGATAATTACAAATTTACCCTTTTGTATATTTTAATTTAAATTTCAAAATTCAATTCTTCTAACACTCATAACTTTTGCAAACAAACTCGGATTTTCCCGCGGTATCTTCTGTTGGACTCGTATTGAAATTCCGGACGACGTGAAACTGATTTGGTCAAATTTGGATGTGATAACCTAGATTTTTGGCATCTGACAGTTGGATAATTAACTGGTTTTATTCAGTTGAACTGATAAATTCTAGTAATAAAAAATATATGGATGGATTTGAAACTACGATAAATATTGAAATATAAGTATCTTGAAGTGATATATCTTATAGTAAATTAATATATTAATATATAAATAGTGATGTGCAAACTTAATAATGATGAAAATTTTAAGTGTGTTCATATACAAGTATATAAAAGTGTATATATGTTGAGCAAATTGAGAGCATTGATTTGAATTCAATGCATTAAATTTTCAAAGGAGATTTAAAGTTAGAATTCAATATTCATAAACACTAAAGATAAATACTTATTAAGTTTAAAGATGGTAGCTCAAGTTTAAAATAGGATTCAATAAAGGATCATACTTTTTCTAAATATATATATATATATATATATATATATATATATATATATGTTGTGTGTGTGTATATATAAAGATATTGAACATAAAAATATAAATAAATAAGTTTATATTGTTTAATTGAGTTATATACATATAAATAAAAGAAAGTGAAAAGATAAAGATATAAAACATGATGCCTAATTTATAAAACATAAGGGTTTAAAACCAAAATTTTAAATTAAATTAAGTAAGGGTTTTAAACATAATTTAATCACTATGACATTTGTATGCTCAAGAATTCATGTATGAACAAGTGTTAACACAATAGAACAAGTTGAACTTGTTTTTTTTATTTAAAATAATGTATATGTAATAAGATATTTAGAATGAGAAATTTGTTCATTTATTCTCAGCTCAAAATTTTCTTTCATTCATATTCAAAAACTTAAACCTAAAATAAAATAAAAAATATAAACCAGATCATAATCTATTTCAATCTCATCATCAACCTATTCAAAACTGAAATTCAAAGCTTCAGTTTTCAACCTGGGAAATCAAAACAGTTTCAGCCAGGAAAATCAAAACAGAATCAAACCTGGGAATCACAACCTGATTCAAAGCAAAGGAAAGAATTCAAACCAAAGCCTCAGTTTTAGATCATCATTTCCAAAGCAAAGCAACAAACTACCTTATCAACAAATCAAATTCTAGATTTATACAAAGGTTCCAGTTTTCAAAATTAAAAACATTTCCAGGTTTCAGGCCTCTATGTTTTCAAAAAAAAAGGTGAGTAAACAATCTTTCTTAAGTAAAATATGGTTCAAATCTGTTGTGTGTGATATAATGGCTCAAGAAATGTTGATGCATGAATGAATGTAGATGTATGTATGGATGTAAATATAGATGTTCGTGTGTATGTGAAAATATACACCTCTGTTGTTTTCCCAGAACTCAAAATCAACACAATTAAATCCATATCTTCTCCATGAAACAATGTTAGATTTTGATCCTAAAAGAAAAAGTGTCTGTCAGGTCCTGAATTCATTTTTTTTAAATTCCAATAAAAAAGAAATATTTAGTAAACATTTTGGAAATAAGAAATAACAATAAAAATCTTTCAAATCGGAAAAATTGAATATCTTAGTTTCTTGTTTGGATTATGTAAACTGATTTGTATTGAAGAATAATGAATTTTGGTACCCATATCATAATTTTTAAGATCTGGGTTATCGTGATATCGCAAGATGAGCGAAATTTAATTGTTTGGTGAAATCTGGCGATCGACTGGATTTTGGACTTCAGGGCTCTGACCAGGGAAGGATGAAGTGATGAGGGTAGTAGGAAAAATGGATTTAAGATTTATCGAGCATTGAGGAGGAAGAATTGAGTCGATCTAGGGTTTAGCTGATTTTTAGGTCATGGATGGTTTCGAGGCAATTGGGGCATCAACAGTGCGTCGAGTAGAGTCAGAGTTGCAGGAAAAGGGATAATGGAGGGAAGGCGAATATTCAGGAGGAAGGTCAGGGTCTCCGGTGATCGAAATTGGGTGGCGCCATAAGGAATAGGCGATCGAGTTTTTTCCTAATGGGTTCGAGTGTGTTCGATTTTGATTTTGCGGGGAAACTCGGGTTTCTGGGTGATCGTTCATGATAAGGTGGTCGTCGACGACTTGTTTGAGGTCATAGTGGCGATCAGAGCAGTGGCGTGGCGACGTGCACGTGCACGCACTTACATGTGCATCTGTTGTTTTGTTTGGTGGTATTGCATCGGGGAAGAAGGAGTACTTCGGGTCAGACTCGAGTGGTACTCGAGTTTTATTGAGTGGGAGATGATGCGTTTTACTGGAAGTAGTAGGCCAAAGTATTTTTAGTGGGCCATGTAATAACCGTTTTAGGGAAATAAAGAAAGATAGAGGAAGAAAGGTAATGGTCTCGGGTAGGGGATCGAGTGTTACTCGGGTTTGACTCGAAGTAAAATTTGTATAGTTTTTAAGTTTAAAAATAAATGAGTTTTAAATTTAAAATGAATCTAATTTTGAACCATTTCTTAAAATTTATTTTTATATAATGAATGTCTAAAATAATTGTTTTAAGGAAGTTATAAAATTTGTTTAAGTTAAAGGCTTAAGTTGTAATTAACTTAAATTAAATGGTTTAATTAAATAGGTTAATTATAAAGATAAATGTTTAAAATATGATTATGGTAACTAAGAAATTAAATACAGATAAATGGTTTTTCTTAAGGTTAATTAAGACCATGGATGATTAGGGATTAATTAAAGTAATTAAAGAGTAATTTAATTAATTAATTAATGATTAAAAGGGTAGTTAATTAAATTAATTAATTATGAGTTAATTAATTAGAGATTAATTAATTCATAATTAAGGATAAATTAATTGAGTAATTAGAGATTAATTACTTAAATCATAATTACTTAATATAGTAATTAAAGGATTAATCTGTTGAGGGTTAATTAATTTAATTAGCAATTAATGATTAAATTAATTAATGATCAAAGTTAATTAATTGAGGGTAATTAACTAAATGGATAATTACTTGATGAAAGTAATTAAAGGTAAATTACTTAAGGTAAGTAATTAAGAATTATTTGCTTAGTGTAATTAACTAAAGGGTTGATTAATTAGGGAAATTAATTAAGGGTTAGTCAATTAATGAGTGTGATTAATAAAGGATAATTAATCAATGTTAGTGGTTATAGAATAATTAATTTGAGTAATTAATTAAGGATAAATGTAAATAATATTGAATGGGTAAAGGTTAATTAATTTGTATAATTAATTAAGGACTATTACTTAATATAATGAAAGAATAATTAATCTAGGGTGATTAATTAAGATGGATAATTGAGAGATGATTAATTAATTGATTAGAAATTAATTTATGTTAAGTAAAGGTAATCTAAGTGATTAAGGTTAGTAATTTAATTAGAATTAATTAAATTAATTTTGGAAGCGATCAATTTTGCTTATGATGATTGAATGATGTTAATTGCCTTGAATTGGTTGATATCTCTGGTATGAAATGTTTTGTGATATGATATGCTTGGGTGGACAGCGATAATGTGGTTATCTATCGATTATGAATTACTGTGGGAAAGTGACATCTTGTATTTAAAGTTGAATTGAATTTCACTTAAATAATTTGGGTTAAGATGGTATTGAATTCGAAGAGACTGGGGTCGGGTATCAGTAAATACCGAATGCACTTCGATTTGTAACATATAACGACTCTTTATAGATTGATATGTAAAATCAATAGGCTGAAATGGAATAATTTAAATGATTGGACCATTTAAAACTAAGTACTTAGAGATTGATTTGTGAAATAAGTGTTGACCATAACCAGTTATGAACACGTAGTAAAGTACGAGTTGCCCGGGATTTCAATTATGTTTAAAGCTTAGAATTTCAAATTTCATGGGTTTACTCACACTGGTTTCCAGCCTGACCCAGCTGTGACTTTGATGTAATGCTCGGGTCATACCGAGTATTACAAATTTTTAGGTAAGGACGTTCTGGAGCTCAGGAAGCGAGCTGGATGGTAGGAACGTATGGAGTGTATCCCAATGTGATATATTGTAATTTATCTGGGACATGTTGATTTTAACTATCTGGGGGTTTTTTATAAGTGTTGTACCTCTGATGTATTGATACAAATTAACTGATACAGTTCCTTTGTATAACTGCTATTTTATTTGATATTATATTTTGATCCACTGCGGATGTGAGAATCTGTGTTTTGGTGTTTCTGTTTCTTCTTATTCTATCTCTTTTCTTCTTTTCCCAAACTATCTGGAATTTTCAGAATCGAAAATTCTGGGTTGCCATTGGACATTATTGAGATTTTGGGATTTTGTTGGATTTTTAATGGACTTAAAATCAAAGGTGAGTGATTAAGCCCGTTCATGAAATACTAAATAGTTCCGATGTTAGTTAAATTGAAATCGTGAAGTTATTTATTTTTATTGACCGTGGTTTGGTAATTTAACTGACATTTAAATTGACATATGATTTGAACTGTTAGGAATTTAAATCGACGGTTAAATTTGAAATTGATTGAATTGCTAGTTACCCGATATTGATAACTAGTTAATTGTTGTGATTTATTTGCTGATTTGGATGTTGATTGTGATGGATGCCTATTGGTTGACCTTTGAATGATTGGATGTTTATTTGTTTTATATATCCCTATTATCGCATTGTATATTAGGTGACAGCATATAAACTATTAGTTGAATTATTTCGAATAAATTAAGGAATAGGTTGAAATGATATTTACCTATTACACTTTGATTTAGATTGAAATGATATTTATCCATCCCTGAAATTTAATTTGAGATTACTATTCACTTGGCCATATGATAGAAAATTATATGCGGAGATTGAAATTGGTTAAGTTAAATGGTTTTAAAATCTTGAATCTGCGTTTTGGTTAAATGATATTGTTTTAAAGGAAATAAATTATGGATTTATATGAATTAAATTATTTCTAATTCAAGGTTTGAAATGTTGAAATTGAAATTGGTTAAAAGAAATTGTTTTAAAGGATTAAAATTGAAATGTGAACCAAAGTTTAACCAACTTTTTTTTATGACATCGGCAAATCCGCTGCTCCATCGTTGGTAATGGCGTATTTTCCATCCTGCTCGTTTTCTTTCTGTCACATTTTTTTCTCCTCCTCCCTGCTTCATTTCCCATAAGAGCTTCTTCACTGTCCCCTCTCGTTTTCATCCCCCTCTCTCCCTCTTCAACTAGGTCTGGCCGCGTTTTCAATCCCATGTCGTCGATGTCTGTACGTCCCCCTGCCATCCATTCGCCTTCTGAGTTTCCACCATTGCAACTTTCACACGTACGTCCATGTGTACTGAATGAATCTGAGACATCGCTTGCAGCCCTGCCTTGTTCTGTTGCGAGTGGGCAAAATGTTTGTAAGCCTATAACGTTGGGTTGTGAAGTGGGCAAGGCTACTGAGTTTGATGAATATGTTCCTAGTGTGGTTGATGGTGTGTCTGACCTTGTACAGGGGTGTGTTTCAGCCAGTTCTCCTTGTAGTCGTCATGGCACAACAGATGTTTGTGTAAATTCTCCAAAGAACTCTGTTCCTAATGTCACTGAATTTCGCTCTGATGCAACTATTCCCACTGCCGCAATTGCCCCCAGTGTTGTGGAGAGCCGTGACGCTGTTGGTTCGAAGCATATCTCAAAATCGTGGTCTTCTCTTTTCACATCCTTGCCCTGTAATGCAGATGCCTACATCCCGATTGATTTTGTTTTGGTTGAGGAAAATGGAGTGATGATTCCTCCCCCTAGTGTTTTGCAAGCCGGTGAGGAATTTTGGTCAGACTATTTGGTTGGTTTTTTTCTGGAACCACGTCACCGAATTTCGAATGCGGCTTCGGTACTTCGGAGGGCTTGGAAGCTTCGTGGAAATTTGCATGTGAAGCTGATCGATTATATGTATTACTTAAAGTTTTCCTCTTCTGAGGATCGTCGGCTTGTTTTGGATTATGAGCCTTCTTTTGTTGATGGAAGGCCTTTTATTGTCACCCCCTGGTCTCCTACCGTGGCGTGTGCTCGTGAGCAAGTATTTACTATCCCTGTTTGGGTATATTTTTCTCAGATTCCCTCTGTCCTACAGCCTCTTATTGGATTGAATTGGTTAGCTTTTAATGTTGGTAAGCTGAAATGCTTTGACTCTAATACGGTAGCGTGTGATAAGTTGATGTACGCAAAGGCTCTTATCGAGATTTCCCCCTCTAAGCGTCTCCCTACTTCTATTCCTGTTCAGCTCGCTGTCGGCCATGTTGTGGAAGTCAGAGTTCTCTATGGATGGGTTCTAGATATTTGTACCTCCTGTCACTTCTTTGGACACCTGACTATCGATTGCCATCATTTTGAAGCCTCCGCGGCTGCTCCGAAGTCACCTTTACCGCGCCCCCGTTGTAGGATCTAGGCCCCCAAGGTTTCTGTCCCTCCCTATCCTGCTCCTGAGGCTACGTTGCCAGATCTGAGTTTTCCTTCTTTGCCACTAGTTTCGCCTGTTTCACTTCTTGGTTCAGAGGTTCCTAGTGTTGCTCCTGTCATCCCTTTAGATGCTCTTGACCCTTCCTCGCTGCTGCCTCCTGTAGCTTGGGATGAGGCCGAAGAGTGTTGGATTGATCCCATTTCTGATATGAGGTATAACCCGGTTAATGAATCCTTCTTTCGGTTTGTTTCTGATGATCAACTGGACCTTAGATGCCTTCGCTACAAACAATCTGGTGATTCTCTAGTTCTTGATATGGACGGTTTGGATGTGAGTGCAAATTCTGTCATGCTTGCTGATCCATCCTGGGATTGATCTTTTGTCTCCTGTTCTGATGATGTGGTATATGACCCTTGTCTTGCTCTTCGGTTTCGCCCTTTTGTTGGTCTTTCTGGGTCTGGCCATTGTCCTCTTCTTTGGTGACTGGGTTCGTTGGTGATTCTTCCTCCTCGGAGGAGCGCTAGTTTTTTTGTGATACTTATAGTTACCGTGACATAGCTGTCACGTACCTGTGCTGTATTTTCTGTTTTTTTAATAGTTAAGGTGCTTTTACCTTGCTCCTGTACTTCAATTTTATTACATTCGTAATAAAAAGTGGACGGTCCACTATAAAACCAGCTGGCCTTGCCAAAAAAAATTGAAATGTGAAGTCAAAATCGATATTTGACTTTAATTTTGAAAATTGAATTATTTTAAAGATTCAAACCCTAAATTGAACAATGAGGTTTAATTTGACTTAGGTGATTTAAATCGGTAAATTGAAATTGGATTTGAAATTGCTATGAATGAAATGATTTAAAATAAGAATTGAACTGAAATTTAAATCGTTGAATCGGATTTGAAGTTAAAAATGAACGTTTTGAAAATTGAAGTTAATTCGAATCGAAATTGAAATCAAGTTGATTTGAGACTAAGTTGAAATTTAGTAAATTGACAAATTGGAAATTGAGTTTGTTTGATTTAAAATTTGAATTTGGACACAGGTTTGTTGAAATAAAAAGAAACAGTTTGATTTGATACTATTTTCAAAATATATTATTTTACTATAAACTATATAAAATCTATCTTTCTAAAATATTCAAATTATTTTGATTTTCCAAACTATTTTACTATGTAAACGATTTTCAGTACTCAACCATTTTATATCAAACCGTTTTAAATCTCTAAACTATTTAAACAGCTTAAAACTATTTAAACTATTTTCTAAAATTCGAACTATGCAAAGTTGGAATGTTTATATTTAAATCATTGATTCAAACGGGAATGTGGTTAAATGAGGTTATAACCTAAGTTGGAATTTGAAATGATATTTTTTAAGTGAAAATGAATATGAAGTAAATATGATAATTTTGAAATGAAGGATATTTTGAAGTGAATATGATATTTTGATATCAAATATGAATCATTTTCGAAATGTAGAAGAACCAATTGGTGTGTAAAATGGCGTTTGGTTATTAAAGAGATCGGGGCCTTTTATTGGCACATGCTCTGATAATACTGGAACCAATTTAACAACTGTGTACCCGGTGGATGATCCAGAATGAAGTGATTGGATTGGCGAACGTTTGCTGGATTTGAAAAAAGAGAACGATGATGGATAGACCTCGACACTTATGTTAATTGGAAATGACTAAAATAAGACGACTTGTCCTGGCCATGGAGGCTAACTACTTCTAGCGACATCTGTTCTTCGTATTACTATATTGATTTTGACTCGATTGGTTCCCCTTGATTTGATTATGGGATGGATGTTCGTGGTGGGCCGTTAGGGGTTACCACCAGTCGTGCGACTCAAATTGATTGTATCCTACCTTGGGCACTGTCTCACATGCCTTGTCATACTTTTATCCTTATACGCGACCACTACGACTTTGTTTTAGTGTTGTCTTATCACGACACCTCCCTGGCTACCGTCATTATGGGTGATGCTACTAAGGCAAACTATAGGAAAATGCATAAAAATGTGTTAAGGAGGATCAATCTAAAGCCTTGACGGTATTTTAATACTTTACTGATAGTCACTACATACATAGCTTATCATACTATATATAGATAGTTTGACGAATCCTAAGGAGATGGAAAATCCTGTAACGACCCGGGATTTTGGACTTCCCAAGTTGTGAATATTATTTATAATATTCAATAATAGTGTATTTTGATATACAATATTTGTAGTAATCAGTGATTCATTATTATGTAATTTATTTTTCTAAAAACGATATAACATGGATTTCCAAGACTACATTAAAATTTTGAAGTTGATTTAAATAAATTTCTTAAATATATATATATATATATATATATATACATTGTTTCAAAGTAAAAAGTATATGTTGTTTAGATTTAATGTATATTATTATTTGAGGAATAGATATATATTTATTCTAAAAATGGAAATATAATAAGAATTTAAATTTTTTGTGAATTCATTATTTTCGTATATAAAATGATAAATTTTTATGTAATGAAATTAAGTAAAATTCTTAGTGAAGTAAAAAGGAAAATTCATAATAGTTAATTGAGAGAATGTTATAAATAATATGTATAAAAATCACATAAATAAATAAGAGAAATTATTTATACATAAATATTAATAAAAAACTTATGAAGCTAGAAGTCATATATTTTTATTATTATCAAGAGAATAGTGACTTGATTTATTTTAAAATTTAATCTATGGTATAGATTTTATTTTTTTATCAAAGTTTCATTGGTTTAAATGGTATGAAAATATAAATGTTATTTTATTTCATTTTGTTAAAGTAACACCATATTTATTTAAAAGTATTAATCAGAAAGAGGGTTTATTTTAATTGGATTATTCCTCATCTTTATTTTAAATTAAATAGGAATACATGCTTTAAGTCATATTTAATTAAATTTTTATTTTGTTTAAAATTTAAAGGTGACAACACTTTTACACTTGGCATTTAAGATTTTGAAATCCAACATAATCATGAATGTTTCTTTTCAAACATTTTCTTTGTTTTAAAAGAATACCATTTCAAATCTTTAAAGGATATCTTTGTTCAACATTTATATTCAGAAATTACAACTGTATAAACATACAACCAGTAGCTTTTGTAAAGAACAATTCATTTTAAAGGGAAATATCAAAACTTATAACAAGAAAAGAAATGGCAGCACTTGTATAAAATCTGCATGATAAGAAAATTCTCTGCAAAAAGCAAATCTGGATATTCAAAGGGAATATTGAAGCAGCTTTTAAGGGATCCATTTCTATAAAAGCAAGTCAAGAATCTCAAGCTCTTTTAAAACCAAATTACAAGTCAGGGAAGCTCGAATCAGATGTTTAAGGTGAGAGCACAGTGAACTTAAATTTAGAACTGCATGCATACTCTGTTCAGTTAATTTTTGTTTAACTTACCTTTAAAATCCCAAATCTGTCGAATCTAGCTTGTATTTGCAAATATTTTGAACTGCAAAAATGTTTATTTACCAGATTATTTCAAGTTAAGATTTATTATTTGAAATTATATGCAGTGTATTTCCCATGCGATGAGTTCTTCAGTAAAAATCAAATTTTTATGGAAATTAAAGTTGTTCGAATCAAAGATTCAAACATGCATGTTAGATCACCTGATGGAAATAGGATTTTTGGTGCTTGAATCGTGATTTTTAATCACTTAAATTGTGAGATAGGTATAGTTGAACTGATTTGGTTCAAAAAATTAATTTCTGGTGAACTCTGCGTCGAGGGGTGGTGTGGTTTGGATAAGAAGGTGCTGGAAGGCGTGGGTAAGGGGATGACCGTGGCGGAATTTGCGATTTCGCCTTTGATTGGGCACGCATAGGGATTTTAGGGTTTAAGAGAAGGTGAAGCTTTGATCATGTCGCTGCAGGTTTGAGAAAAACAGGGGCGACCGGAGTTTTTGGGTTTCGGCTCATGGGTGCGCGCATGTGTTAGCATTCGACAATGGTGAATGAGGTTCGAGATGGTGGTTAGTTGTTGATGAGGTAGATGGATTGTAGTGGTGTGTGGGTTTGTGCCTTGAAACTTCAGCACTGAAGCTTGAAATTTTGATCATCAGTGAAATTTGCTTCATCAGTGAAATTTGCTTCATCGAGTTGCTTGTTGCATTCGAGCGATGTTGTGGAGTTGGTTTGAGTCGTCGCGACTGTGAGATGGACGGAGTTATGGTCGTACACGTGCACATGTATCTGTGCACGCGTTGTTCCTGGTGGCTTGCAGTGGTGTGTGGATGGTTCGATGACTTATTGGAAGGTGAGAGTGACGATGGGTTCGGTGATGATCAACGTTGATTCGAAGTTTTGTGTTTCAGGCGATGTCACCGTTCGAATTTGGTTCGTGTTCCTGGAAGTGATTGTGGGTTCAGAAGAATTGGGGAAGAAGGGAGTAGAGTTGTTATTTGGGTTGGGTTTCGGCCCAATCTGGTAGCGGTTTGATTTTGTTTTATGTATCAGACTTTGAATTTTAATATAGGTTTAATAATATTTAGACGAGCCAGTGAGTTTGGGCTGTGTTTCGGCTTGGTTCGAATTAAAGCAGGTTTATCACTTTAAGACATGATATGGCAAGTTTAAAATTCATATGGTTTCCCAACATTTTAAATAGTAAAAGTTTTGATCTTGAATATTATTTAAGATTTAACTAGAACAATGGTTTTTACTTAATTATGGTTATTTAAGTAAATTGTTATCAAGTATTCGAATTAACTTAAAAAGATAAAGGAATTCTTTTACTTAAGTTATTTGAATAAATTAAGTAAGTAACATGATTTAGAAGAGTATTTAAAATTGAGTTTCAAATTAATCATGTGCTCAAGGATTTTTAATTTAAAAAAAAATTAATGAGGAGATTAAGGGTTGTTAGTTAAGGAATGAGTAATCAATATAAATGATTAAAATTAATTAAGGGATTATGTAAATAATTTGGCAATTAAAGGTTAGTTGCTGAAATGGTTAAAATAATTAATTTGTACAATTAATCAAAAGTTAATTACTTAATGTAATTAGGAAATAATTAATCAAGAATGAATAATTTGAAAAGTGAAATAAAATTGAAATAATAAAGGTAATAAATACTGATACTTGAAGTGAATTCAAGTCTTTAAGTTATCCCATATTATAAATTATTTCATAAATAAATGTTATGAAATAAATGGTTTGTATTGACGAATGTTAAATCGTCATATGATCTATTGTGAAGTTAATATGTGAATTTGTATAAGTTTGTTAGATAGGATCTAATTATCAATCGGGAATGGATGCTAATTAATAATCTTATGGCCAAACTGTTGAAACGTTCCCAACGGATTAGATGCATTTATTTATATTGTTCAAACTGGATGACATTCGGACAGCGGAAACTGACACCATTTCGCTGTATAATTAATATAATTATTGTGAAGAGTGTAAGCCATTGACCTGATTGTGTTTGAATAATTGTTCTAGTAAGAATAATCTCTAATCTGTTGTTCTTGCATATATCTGTTATGTGCCTGTTAATTTTATTGAGAATGGAATGTGGATCGATCTTTGGAAATAGATTGATTCGAATATCTGAGATTGTAAATTATGTATTACGAATTGATAAGTACCGTTTGGACTGATAAGCCTGGTTCGATTTAAATTGATTTATAAGATCAGTTTTGTTTTAAGTAATTTAATAATTTTTTTAGAAATGTTTTCAAATTTGATCAATATTTGGAATATTGAAAGTAGATATTTATTTATACCTTTGAAATTTATTTTTAAGTTATAAATTCTAAATTGTTTTCAAGTATTAACTCATTTTGTAAAGATTCTTTAAAAAAAATTTATATTAGTATTAATATTTATGTTATTTTCTTAATTGAATTTTCTTTAATAAAGGTAGTTTAAATAATTATAATAATCTTCATAAGGAATACTTTATCTATTTAACTTAAAATAATGTTTGTAAATTTATAAGTATGTTTTGGAAGGAAATAGTTATATATATATTTTGAATGAAACAAGTTTTCCTAAATAAATGATAATCTACTTAGATTTTTTAAAAGATGGATAAGGTTTAACGGTTGAAATGGGAAAGAACTTTGTGTATTGGTTGATTACTTTGATAGTTAAATAACCGACTATCAAAAATTGGACAAAACTTGACTCTAGAAATATCTAGAGAAGACTCGAGAATTATATGGTACGGTTACCGATCGAGGTGTTATACCGTAGGTATAAACTCGTTTGTTTTCTAGGATGAATTATAAGGAGACCCGTATAGTAACGGTTAGGAGGTGAACTCCGATCTTGTATTTCGTCGGAGTATTTCCTAAAGAACCGGGGTTGAGTTTACCGGGAAAATAGCGAATGTTGTTTCGAAGAGACCGGGATCGGATTTGTAATCCGAAAACCACTTCGATCCAACGATACGTTTCGGGATGAAGACAAGAGTTTGGAGTCGAAGATGGAGCAGTGAAGTGCAAGGGCTACTCGCTACTAATCCTGAGAGTGATTCCAAATTGGATGTAGTAGGAATAGTGCCTTCGGTTCCGTTCGAACCCGGAATGGACTTGTATGGATGAATGCTTTCAGAACATCATCAGGTGGACGATGAGCATTCTAAGGGATATGTCCTATAAAGATAATGCTTAGCTTCGTGCCTCATCAACCGGGAATGACTGAAAATCAGGTTTATGCAACAAGGCTTCGTGGGTAGCGCCCACTTGAGAGTAAAGTCATCCCTGTCTAGATGTCCCTTTTTATTTTCGGCTTAGTGGTGCGGTTGCTGATCCCAACCGTGGGGTGATCTTATTCGGAACTATCCAATAAGGGATGGGTCCGGCCTTGTGTTGCAGGGGATCGGGAGTGGTCCTCGATACGCTGATCTAGACCAGGTACTTTGACAGGTGGTACCCCAGTGCCTAGTCATTAGTTGGAAATCCATTTTCCCTACATGCCTTGTACGAGTTTTGTTTGTATTACCCACTTTTGTGGCTAGTAGCTGGAAATAGATGTAACAGTTTCGGCTATTTTAATAAGTATTTGTATATAGACCCTATTATAATATCAGAGGATTTCATAAAAATGTTTTAGCTATCGTAAGGTAAAAACCCGACCTGTTTATTTGTGGCGTGGTCTTACGAGATGCTTTTGTTTTTCAAAAGGAATTTTCAAAATTTAATAATCAAGTTGATTGTGTTTTCTCACGCTGGTATACCAGACTGACCCGGGCTTTGGTGTTTTCCTATATGCTAGGGTCAGACTGAGCATATTTCCAGGTTTAACTGGAAGGGTGGAAGCTTAAGGAGAAGGAGCTGGATCAAGAGGCATATTCTCGTAAATGTTTATAAGTAATCCTTTGGTCATGTGATCATTGTTGTAAGAACAGGATTGATATAACTGTCCCAGTTGTATGGTTGTAACTCTGATGTAAATTAGTATATGTTATATAAAGGGTAACTGTTTTGGTTTCATGTAATGTTTTGTTATATTATAATTTATTCGTTCCGCTGTGAGATTCTGATTCGTTCTATTTTCTTCTATCTTCTTTCTATTTCTATCTTCTTTCTTGCTTTCATTATCCGTCTTTTCGTATGATTTAACTGACAAGAGTGGTTCGATGTCGGTTTAAATTGATATGGAAAAATGGGTTGTGACATTATGGTATCAGAGCGCGAGGTTGAGTGAATACCTAGGTTCGAGTGGATTGCTTATTAGGAATATAGTCTATAACAACCTGTTGAGTCGGAGTGTGAGTATATATATACACGAGAGTGCGTGTTTGTTAGTTTGTATAAAATGGTTTTATATTGTGTTAATTGATCGGTTAAGTGGCATATGGATTCTGGTCAATGCGAGTAGCTAACGTTATTGATAGGAGTCTCTAAACACTTGAACCAGGCCAATGGACACAATATTGTTTTGAAAAGGGGTAGATGAAATAATTTTACCCAAATATATTTTCTATGTAAAAGATATGATTTTTCTTTAATATATATGGAATATAAATTAAATAAGCTGTGATGATAATAATTTATCATCTGGTTTCTGTGTGGTCTTAGATAACAACCTTAAGTTTATGCATAGAATTGCCCTTTTGACTAGAGTATATCCTTAGAAATTGAGCCCTTTTAGAGTTTGAATCTGTGGAAAATATACCTAATAAATTTTATTTACAAGAGAATTTGGAGAACTCTTAAATTAATATTTGAAAAAGATCCGAAACTAGTAAATTTTTTGGAAAATTTTCCACTCTTTAAAGATAAAATTAATTAACCAAGTAATTTGGGATACAATTAACACTTAGTTAATTCAGTAACTAGAGATAAATAACAAATAAAAGAATTGTTAATGGTTATTGTGAAGGTCATTTACTGAGAATTATGTGATGATTTAATACTATGATTAATCTTAGTTATAAATTAGATAAAATTAATCTAAAGATGATTATTTGTGTAAATTGTTAAATAAAAATAAATAAATTACTGATGAAAATAAGTAAGGAATTAATTACTCATTATCATTAATTGAGTCTAAATTAATTAGATTAAGTTAACTAATTTAATTTAATTAATTTGGAATAATCATTTGATAATAATTACTTAATGTAATTTAATGAAGAGAAATTACTTAGAGAAGTAATTAATGGTTAATTACTATATGTAATTAATTGAAGTAATTTGTTGATGGAAGTAATTTGGATATAATTACTTTGTAAATTAATTAAAGGATTAATTTGAGATAAATAATTAATGAATTTATTTTGGGTAAGGTAATTAAGGGTAGTTAATTTCTGAATGAAGTTAATCTAGGGTGAATAACAATTATGGATGTGTGTGAATATATTTTCAACCTAAAAATTTCTCTTCAAAAATATAGGTGCTTGGATTATTTTAAAAGGATGGATTTAGAAAATCTTGGAATAATGAGAATATAAAGTGATAAATAAATTGGGAGTATAAAACTTTGATGAACTTCTTACTTATAGAATTCTAAACCTTAGGGTCTCATTTCTAGACTTGGTTTAAATTATAGAAAACTCATTTTGTCCATCGTGGGGGAGCTTTTGCCCGAGCCAGAAGGGAGGGTAATTTAGATGAGGTCAGAAGGATTAGGACGAGACTTAATGAACCATCTTTGTATGAGGAAGAGCCAAAAGCATCTGGAGAACCGGTTGAGCAGCCTCAGCCTTAGCCGCAGCAGCAGCCTCAGCCTCAGCAGCAGCCTCAGCAGCAGCCTCAGCCTCAGCAGCAGCCTCAGCCTTATCAGGAAGAACCAGGGGAAGACTTCGACGACGAAGAAGAAGTTAAAGTCGAAGAAGAAGAGGAATTCAATGACGAGGAGGAATTCGAGGTAGAAGAAGATCCCGATTCTGAAGTTGATGATGGTGACTTCCTTTGGAATTTAGTTGAAGCTGCTAGGGGACCAGTTGCTGGTGGACCTAATCCGGAGGTGGTTCAGGATCCTGATGATGGTAGAGAGGTTAGGGAGTTATCGGGACCTGAGAGGGAGGGCTCCGATGGAGAGAGTCCGTAGTAGGGGTTTGATTGCTTTCTTCTTTTTGTGTTTATAGTTTTTGGTGGTGTTCTGACCTTTGTAACCCACGGATGATTAAGTGTTTGGTAGGGTGATACTTGTCTTTGTATTTATATGGATGGCGGTGATAACATTTGTAGGAATGTTTGAATAGTGCTTAATATAATGTATATTTTGATGTACTATGTGGGTCGTTGTGTTTACCACTTTAGTTGGGTTGTTATTGATCTGTTTATTGTGAGTAAATAATTTTTACTAGCAAAACTGTGGAATTTCGAGGACGAAATTCTTTTTATGGGGGAAGGTATGTAACGACCCAGGATTTTGGACATCCCGAGTTGTGAATATTATTTATAATATTCAATAATATTGTATTTTGATATACAATATTTGTAGTAATCAGTGATTTATCATTATGTAAAATTTATTTTTCTAAAAACAATATAACATGGATTTCCAAGACTACATTAAAATTTTGAAGTTGATTTAAATAAATTTCTCAAATATATATATACATTGTTTCAAAGTAAAAAGTATATGTTGTTTAGATTTAATGTATATTATTATTTCAAGAATAGATATATATTTATTCTAAAAATGGAAATATAATAAGAATTTAAAATTTTTGTGAATTCATTATTTTCATATATAAAATGATAAATTTTTATGTAATGAAATTAAGTAAAATTCTTAGTGAAGTAAAAAGGAGAATTCATACTAGTTAATTGAGAGAATGTTATAAATAATATGTATAAAAATCACATAAATAAATAAGAGAAATTATTTATACATAAATATTAATAAAAAACTTATGAAGCTAGAAGTCATATATTTTTATTATTATCAAGAGGAGAGTGACTTGATTTATTTTAAAATTTAATCTATGGTATAGATTTTATTTTTTATCAAAGTTTCATTGGTTTAAATGGTATGAAAATATAAATGTTATTTTATTTCATTTTGTTTAAAGTAACACCATATTTATTTAAAAGTATTAATCAGAAAGAGGGTTTATTTTAATTGGATTATTCCTCATCTTTATTTTAAATTAAATAGGAATACATGCTTTAAGTCATATTTAATTAAATTTTTATTTTTTTTAAAATTTAAAGGTGACAACACATTTACACTTGGCATTTAAGATTTTGAAATCCAACATAATCATGAATGTTTCTTTTCAAACATTTTCTTTGTTTTAAAAGAATACCATTTCAAATCTTTAAAGGATATCTTTGTTCAACATTTATATTCAGAAATTACAACTATATATACATACAACCAGTAGCTTTTGTAAAGAACAATTCATTTTAAAGGGAAATATCAAAACTTATAACAAGAAAAGAAATGGCAGCACTTGTATAAAATCTGCATGATAAGAAAATTCTCTGCAAAAAGCAAATCTGGATATTCAAAGGGAATATTGAAGCAGCTTTTAAGGGATCCATTTCTATAAAAGCAAGTCAAGAATCTCAAGCTCTTTTAAAACCAAATTACAAGTCAGGGAAGCTCGAATCAGATGTTTAAGGTGAGAGCACAGTGAACTTAAATTTAGAACTGCATGCATACTCTGTTCAGTTAATTTTTGTTTAACTTACCTTTAAAATCCCAAATCTGTCGAATCTAGCTTGTATTTGCAAATATTTTGAACTGCAAAAATGTTTATTTACCAGATTATTTCAAGTTAAGATTTATTATTTGAAATTATATGCAGTGTATTTCCCATGCGATGAGTTCTTCAGTAAAAATCAAATTTTTATGGAAATTAAATTTGTTCGAATCAAAGATTCAAACATGCATGTTAGATCACCTGATGGAAATAGGATTTTTGGTGCTTGAATCATGATTTTTAATCACTTAAATTGTGAGAAAGGTATAGCTGAACTGATTTGGTTCAAAAAATTAATTTCTGGTGAACTCTGCGTTGAGGGGTGGTGCGGTTTGGATAAGAAGGTGCTGGAAGGCGTGGGTAAGGGGATGACCGTGGCGGAATTTGCGATTTCGCCTTTGATTGGGCACGCATAGGGCTTTTAGGGTTTAAGAGAAGGTGAAGCTTTGATCATGTCGCTGCAGGTTTGAGAAAAACAGGGCGACCAAAGTTTTTGGGTTTCGGCTCATGGGTGGGTGCATGTGTTAGCATTCGACAATGGTGAATGAGGTTCGAGATGGTGGTTAGTTGTTGATGAGGTAGATGGATTTGTAGTGGTGTGTGGGTTTGTGCCTTGAAACTTCGGCACTGAAGCTTGAAATTTTGATCATCAGTGAAATTTGCTTCATCGAGTTGCTTGTTGCATTCGAGCGATGTTGTGGAGTTGGTTTGAGTCGTCGCGACTGTGAGATGGACGGAGTTATGGCCATACACGTGCACATGTATCTGTGCACGCGTTGTTCCTGGTGGCTTGCAGTGGTGTGTGGATGGTTCGATGACTTATTGGAAGGTGGGAGTGACGATGGGTTCGGTGATCATCAACGTTGATTCGAAGTTTTGTGTTTCAGGCGATGTCACCGTTCGAATTTGGTTCGTGTTCCTAGAAGTGATTGTGGGTTCAGAAGAATTGGGGAAGAAAGGAGTAGAGTTGTTATTTGGGTTGGGTTTCGGCCCAATCTGGTAGCGATTTGATTTTGTTTTATGTATCAGACTTTGAATTTTAATATAGGTTTAATAATATTTGGACGAGCCAGTGAGTTTGGGCTGTGTTTCGGCTTGGTTCGAATTAAAGCAGGTTTATCACTTTAAGACATGATATGGCAAGTTTAAAATTCATATGGTTTCCCAACAATTTAAATAGTAAAAGTTTTGGTCTTGAATATTATTTAAGATTTAACTAAAACAATGGTTTTTACTTAATTGTGGTTATTTAAGTAAATTGTTATCAAGTATTCGAATTAACTTAAAAAGATAAAGGAATTCTTTTACTTAAGTTATTTGAATAAATTAAGTAAGTAACATGATTTAGAAGAGTATTTAAAATTGAGTTTCAAATTAATCATGTGCTCAAGGATTTTTAATTTAAAAAAAAAAATTAGTGAGGAGATTAAGGGTTGTTAGTTAAGGAATGAGTAATCAATATAAATGATTAAAATTAATTAAGGGATTATGTAAATAATTTGGCAATTAAAGGTTAGTTGCTGAAATGGTTAAAATAATTAATTTGTACAATTAATCAAAAGTTAATTACTTAATGTAATTAGGAAATAATTAATCAAGAATGATTAATTTGAAAAGTGAAATAAAATTGAAATAATAAAGGTAATAAATACTGATACTTGAAGTGAATTCAAGTCTTTAAGTTATCCCATATTATAAATTATTTCATAAATAAATGTTATGAAATAAATGGTTTGTATTGACGAATGTTATATCGTCATATGATCTATTGTGAAGTTAATATGTGAATTTGTATAAGTTTGTTATATAGGATCTAATTATCAATAGGGAATGGATGCTAATTAATAATCTTATGGCCAAACTGTTGAAATGTTCCCAATGGATTTGATGCATTTATTTATATTGTTCAAACTGGATGACATTTGGACAGCGGAAACTGACACCATTTCGCTGTATAATTAATTTAATTGTTGTGAAGAGTGTAAGCCATTGACCTGATTGTGTTTGAATAATTGTTCTAGTAAGAATAATCTCTAATCTGTTGTTCTTGCATATATCTGTTATGTGCCTGTTAATTTTATTGAGAATGGAATGTGGATCGATCTTTGGAAATAGATTGATTCGAATATCTGAGATTGTGAATTATGTATTACGAATTGATAAGTACCGTTTGGACTGATAAGCCTGGTTCGATTTAAATTGATTTATGAGATCAGTTTTGTTTTAAGTAATTTAATAATATTTTTAGAAATGTTTTCAAATTTGATCAATATTTGGAATATTGAAAGTAGATATTTATTTATACCTTTGAAATTTATTTTTAAGTTATAAATTCTAAATTGTTTTCAAGTATTAACTCATTTTGTAAAGGTTCTTTAAAAACAATTTATATTAGTATTAATATTTATGTTATTTTCTTAATTGAATTTTCTTTTATAAAGGTAGTTTAAATAATTATAATAATCTTCATAAGGAATACTTTATCTATTTAACTTAAAATAATGTTTGTAAATTTATAAGTATGTTTTGGAAGGAAATAGTTATATATATATTTTGAATGAAACAAGTTTTCCTAAATAAATGATAATCTACTTAGATTTTTTAAAAGATGGACAAGGTTTAACGGTTGAAATGGGAAAGAACTTTGTGTATTGGTTGATTACTTTGATAGTTAAATAACCGACTATCAAAAATTGGACAAAACCTGACTCTGGAAATATCTAGAGAAGACTCGAGAATTATATGGTACGGTTACTGATCGAGGTGTTATACCGTACGTATAAACTCGTTTGTTTTCTAGGATGAATTATAAGGAGACCCGTATAGTAACGGTTAGGAGGTGAACTCCGATCTTGTATTTCGTCGGAGTATTTCCTAAAGAACCGGGGTTGAGTTTACCAGGAAAATAGCGAATGTTGTTTCGATGAGACCGTGATCGGATTTGTAATCCGAAAACCACTTCGATCCAACGATACGTTTCGGGATGAAGACAAGAGTTTGGAGTCGAAGATGGAGCAGTGAAGTGCAAGGGCTACTCGCTACTAATCCTAAGGGTGATTCCAAATTGGATGTAGTAGGAATAGTGGCTTCGGTTCCGTTCGAACCCGGAATGGACTTGTATGGATGAATGCTTTCAGAACATCGTCAGGTGGACGATGAGCATTCTAAGGGATATGTCCTATAAAGATAACGCTTAGCTTCGAGCCTCATCAACCGGGAATGACTGAAAATCAGGGGTTATGCAGCAAGGCTTCGTGGGTAGCGCCCACTTGAGAGTAAGGTCATCCCTGTCTAGATGTCCCTTTTTATTTTCGGCTTAGTGGTGCGGTTGCTGATCCCAACCGTGGGGTGATCTTATTCGGAACTATCCAGTAAGGGATGGATCTGGCCTTGTGTTGCAGGGGATCGGGAGTGGTCCTCGGTACGCTGATCTGGACCAGGTACTGTGACAGGTGGTACCCCAGTGCCTAGTCATTAGTTGGAAATCCATTTTCCCTACGTGCCTTGTACGAGTTTTGTTTGTATTACCCACTTTTGTGGCTAGTAGCTGGAATTTAATAGATGTAACAATTTCGGCTATTTTAATAAGTATTTGTATATAGATCCTATTATAATATCAGAGGATTTCATAAAAATGTTTTAGCTATCGTAAGGTAAAAACCCGACCTGTTTTTTGTGGCGTGGTCTTACGAGATGCTTTTTTTTTTCAAAAGGAATTTTCAAAATTTAATAATCAAGTTGATTGTGTTTTCTCACGCTGGTATACCAGACTGACCCGGGCTTTAGTGTTTTCCTATATGCTCGGGTCAGACCGAGCATATTTCCAGGTTTAACTGGAAGGGTGGAAGCTTAAGGAGAAGGAGCTGGATCAAGAGGCGTATTCTCGTAAATGTTTATAAGTAATCCTTTGGTCATGTGACCATTGTTGTAAGAACAGGGTTGATATAACTGTCCCAGTTGTATGGTTGTAACTCTGATGTAAACTAGTATATGTTATATAAAGGGTAACTGTTTTGGTTTCATGTAAAGTTTTGTTATATTATAATTTATTCGTTCCGCTGTGAGATTCTGATTCGTTCTCTTTTCTTCTATCTTCTTTCTATTTCTATCTTCTTTCTTGCTTTCATTATCCGTCTTTCCGTATGATTTAACTGACAAGAGTGGTTCGATGTCGGTTTAAATTGATATGGAAAAATGGGTTGTGAAAATCCCGTAACATCTCTTAAGTTATTACACTCACGTTGTACACCTGATAGGAGATGTAAAATCCCGCAAACATCTCTGAAGCTATTACACTCATATTTACTTGTTATTGATTTAACTTACATAAGAACTTTTAGTTTTGACTCGAGTATTTGACTTTTCATCACGCTCGGTCAACCTGAGTATTTCAGTGTTGAAGATATTATTCCTTAAAGATGAAGATAGAGTTTGTTAGACTGTGTTCCTATTATTATTCCGCTGCATTATTTTGGTATGTTTTTTGATTGTACTTTGGTTATGTTGTAAAAAAATTGTAATCAAATGTATATTGTATAACAGCTTCATGAACTGTTGGTTTGATTATTATATTTTGTCATTCCACGGCGAGATTCTGTGTTTTGTTTTCCTTTTTTTCTCTTATTTTCTTATTAAACCCCATTGACAATTCTCCATTTTGAATGGTATGAGTTAGACATGTGTGGTTTATTGTTGACTTTAACCGTACACAAAGGTGGGTCATCATAGTTGGCATTAGAGCTTTGATTTAGAGATACCTTAGCCGATTGTGGTAACTTATTAGACATAGGGTTAATAATACCCTAGAACAAGTCTGAGGGTATATATACGAGAGAGCATACTTGTTAGTGCTATAAATATGTTTTTGTATTGTGTTAATTTGTTCGGTTTAGAATTTATAAATTCCGATCGGTATATAGGAAGCTATGGCTTCGATGGGGATTTGTAAACACTTGAACAGGGTAAACCGACACAATATTGTTTTAGAATTGGCAAACGAAATAATTTTACCTAGTATTATATTTTGTATTTAAAAGGATTATTTTTCATAAATTTATATTGTTATTTTTGGTGAATTAGTTGTTAGGAAATGATAATATTTGACTAGTGTCATTTATTGTTGGTTAGCCAAAGTTCTTAAAACTATTAACTATTGTGTGTTATGGCAAATGTAATTAAAAAATATGGTTTATAAATTTTGATGTACAAATAAAATAATCATAAATTGGAAATTTTAGAACTGTAGCTCCGGTGTTTTGAATTTGGTTTTCAAAGGTTTTTGGAAAAAAAAGTATTATTTGAAGTCGTTTCGGATAGAAATATTTTTAATAAGGCTTAAAAGAAATGTTTTTAAAAGAATTTTAAAGAAAATAAGCTCTGTACTCCCCTCTTCTGTTGCTGAAAAATAATTTCGATGATGACCGTTGTATCATCGACGTTCATTTTTGAGTTTCAAAGTGGGAAGACTACTATAGTAGAATTTGCTACCATAGTATTTTTGGTGAAACAAATTTTGATTTAAGCCCATTAAGTATGAGTTGATATATAAAAAGATATAAGTATATATTATTCAACATGATTTGAAATGAAACCCGGTATTTAGTTCTTATATTCTGTTTAGTGACTTTAAATATTGAAATGAAATCGAATTTTCGACGATTTAAATGGTTGGAAACTTCCAAATTGAAATCTGAAATTAAAAAATAAATATTTAATGAAAATAAGAGACATTGAAGTTTTGTAACTTGTAAACTTAGAGATAATGGAATATTATAGTAGAAAAATAAATTAAGTAATAAAAATGTTTCTAAATGAACTTACATATATAAATAAAATAAAAAATAAGAAGTTACAAGAAATGTTATAAACTTAAGCAAATGCTTGAAATGCTTAATGATTCAATTAAATAGTATAAAATGAATACTATTTAAGTAAATGAAAATAAACTTAAGAAAATACTGAAATGATTCATCAATGACTATTAATCAAGTTTTAATTAAATAAATGTAAATTAAATTGCAAAAAAGAAACGTATGAAATATCTTAAGAATGTATTCATTGATGATTTCAAATATTGAATAGGAAATAATTTATGTAAGCAAATGAAGTAAATTAATAAAATATGTTCTTGTATGAATGAATGAGAATTAAATGATATGTTGAAGAAACCAATAGAACAAAATATGTAAGTTGTGTGTAAATCATTTTATCTACATAATAGTTTTGATCCAGATTCGAATGCAACTTTATGGAAATTCACACCAGTCTGTACTAGGATTTTTCGTTCGATTTTTGACGGCGAACATGATACAAATTTTTGATATGAATTTGAAGTATGAATTTGAAGTTTTCTATCATAGTTTATGGCTATGTAAGGAAAATGAAGATTTTAAATTAAGAAATCAAATCAGAGTCTGCACTTGAGTTGTCAAGTTAACAATACTAGCTCGAAAGTGAAATATATGTATTCAAACTAGCTATCAAAATTAAGATTGTGAACAAATGATTTATGTACATCATAAAATTTAAATAACATTTAAGTTCTATGTTGTTTGGCTTATGGGAAGTTTGGGAAATGATACTTTAAATTGTTTGAGGTTGTACGAATAATCTATTGAGCAATTAACTGAGGTTATTGAGTGTAAGGTACACTTGGTAGTTTATTTATCATCCTTGTACGATGAAAAGTTTCTGAACCTGGACAAACCGTTAGTTCCTTTTGTTGATGGATTCTTTGGTTGCATAAAATGGATGTACTGCTTTTGTTTGCATATGATTATTAAATATTGTGTGTTGCTTATGCTATTAATTGAAACAACTAAAATATTTTTACATAATTTTAACTCTTTTGGATTGTGTATGTAAGGTATAAGTTTATGGAAGCAATAGTTGTTGCTTTTGGTTTCATAAATAAATTTGTTTTCCCGACTAATAGGTACGTTTTTGCGATTTTGTGGTGGTATTTTTTTGTTTTCTCATGGTTTAGGATGCTTTAGTATTGAAATATGAAATATACAATGTAATTATTGATATTGTTATTTTTTCGAAACTATCCGTGCAAAGGTGATGCTGTAGAAATTTTTCGTGAATTTAGCACTTAGAAAAAATTTCGTGGATGTTGAGTTATTTTCAAATTTATGTTAAACTTAAATATGTAGGTTAATTTTTTATAAATTGATTATTTTGAATAAAATATATCAAATTTCTTAATTCTTTCTTGTTCCTTTTCGGGGACGAAAAGTTTTGAGTGGGCGAGATTGTAATCACTCGTATTTTTGACAATAAAAAATACTAAAGTAAATAACATTTTGGAATTTATTATGGTTAGAAATTAAAATTTATGATTTATTAACATGAATTTTATTAGATTATAACTTTTGACCTTAAGATAAAATCTTAAATTTGAAATGGAAGATGGTAATGCATATTATAATATAATAATAATATTGATTGAATGTAATTGACAGCTGTTTTAATGTAATTTCAATCAATTGTAAGCTTAACAAACATTGAATGGTGCATTAATGGTAAAATTATATGTTATTTAATTGAAATTGGTTTTAATATAGAATATGAAATTAGTTATGTGGTAAGTAATTTATAATCCTTGTTTGTAAACAATAAGTTAAAAGATATGAATTATTAATGTATAAAAATTGTTTTATTTATCATTTTATTATCAAATCAGTTTGAAATTAATTTGGAAACCAACTGGAATTAATGTAACTGAAATATTTCAATTAATATGAGCAGAGACGTTAATTGTTAAGCGATGAGTGTAATAAAATGGAAACTTATGTTTAATAAATTCATAAGGTATTTGTTGATTCAATAATAAGAATTTAAATCAAAATAAAAGAATTTGTTGAAATTTAAAATATATAATGAACGAATTTTCTTACAATTGTAATTAAGGTTGAAATTTATTTAATATTTAAACCTTGGGTTTAAAATGGAAAATTGTATTTTAAAAGATTATTAATTCCTATTTAATCAAGAATGATGTTAGAAACTTTAAATTTGAATTTAAAAGTGATCAAATCAATTTAATAATAATTCGGTTAATTAACACATAAAAATAAATATAATTCAATTGTAAAATCTAACTTCTATATACAATAGAATTAGAGTTTGAAATTAGTTTTGTTGAGTTTAAAAATATTGAAAACTTATATTTCGACATATTGGATGAAATATAGGATGACCTACTTTCGTTTTGGGAACGAAACAGACTTTTCAGGTCTTTATTATCGCTTTGACCCAATCGATCTGTTCCATCCATTCCTCTTTCATCTTAGTCTATATATATGTTATTATAAACCCTTGCCGCTTTCTATTCTATTTTCTGTATATACATTTCAGTTCTAATTTGCTCTTTCTTGATTATCATTATCCTAAACCCTAATTACTGATTTCAAATCAAATCCAAAAATTCAAGCTGCTCAAACACTATCATACAATATATCATTGCGAAGCTCCAGACGAATGGAATCAGCGTCTGCAATTTTTTTTCGATTGGAGGCTCTGTTTTTCTAGAAATCGACGATCTTTCTCTGCCGTCCGTTTTAAGGTTTCGTGATCGATGGTGGATCTTCATCCAATCGACGATCGGAGGGCACCGCATCGTAGGGGACATCAATTAGAGTTCATCCATCGGGTTGGATCGTGGCAAGAGTGCTCGAATTTACTGAATTTTGCCATGAAGGCACACGTTTTAGGACTCGGTCGGAGGCCGGGGTGACGGCGCGGCTGACGGGGTGGAGCCCAGAGGGCACCTGGCTGAAGCACAGCCAGCGGTGGTGTCGGATCGGGATGATGGCGCATGTAGGCGTGGGGTTTTATTGATGAAAGGTGGCGGCTTGATGGTTTGGGTTCGCTCGTTGTTCGTTAAGGTTTGTGAAGGTGAGATAATTACGAATTTACCCTTTTGTCTATTTTAATTTAAATTTTAAAATTCAATAACACTCATAACTTTTGCATATGAACTTGGATTCACACACGGTTTCTTCCGTTGAATTCATATTGAAATTTTGGATAACATTAAATTGATATGGTTGAATTTGAACACATTTGATATTTCGGGCTTTTGTTGGATTTATAATGGACTTAAAATCAAAGGTAAGTGATTAAACCTACTCACGAAATACTAAATTGTTCTATTGTTAGTTAATTTGAAATCGTGTAGTTATTTATTTTTATTGACTGTGGTTTGGTAATTTAACTGACACTTAAATTGACATATGATTTGAATTGATAGAGATTTAAATTGATAGTTAAATTTGAAATTGAAATTAAATTGCTAGTTATATACAAGTTATTGATAACTAGTTAATTATTGTGATTTATTGGCTAATTTGGATGTTGATTGTGATGGATGCCTAATTAGATGGTTTTAAAATCTTGAATTTGGGTTTTGGTTAAATGATATTTTTTTAAAGAACATAAATTGTGGATTTATATAAATTAAATTATTTCTAATTTAAGCTTTGTAATGTTGAAATCGAAATTGGTTAAAATAAATTGTTTTAAAGAATTAAAATTGAAATGTGAAGTTATAATCGATATATGACTTTAATTTTGAAAATTGAATTATTTTAAAGGTTCGAACCTTAAATTGAACAATGAGGTTTAATTTGATTTAAGTGATTTAAATCGGTAAATTGAAATTGGACATGAAATCTCTATGAATTGAAATGGTTTAAAATAAGAATTGAATTGAAATTTAAATCATTGAATTGAATCGTTGAATCGAATTTGAAGTTAAAATGAACGTTTCAAAAATTGAAGTTAATTTGAATTGAAATCGAAATCAAGTTGATTTGAAACTAAATCAAAATTGAGTCAATTAAATTGTAAGATTGGAAAATGAGTTTGTTTGATTTGAAATTTGGGCCTGAACACAAGTTTGTTGAAATGGAAAGAAACAGTTTGAATTGACATTATTTTCAAAATAAATTATTTTAATATAAGTGGAAATTAACCATAAGGGCCTCTTTAGCAAGTGTAATTAGTTTATAGGACACATAATTGAAATAATTACTTTTAAGGACAAAATGAAAAATAATTAGTTTCTAAGGCATAAAAACCTATGAAATTATGTCCTTGAAAGTAATCAGACCGCTGACTTTATCCTTAAAAGTAATTATTCTGCTGATTTTGGCCTTGAAATTAATTTCTGTGGATGTGTGTCCTAGAAACTAATTGGACTGCAAAGTTTGTCCTTCTAGTGAAATTCCTCTTAATATAAACCGTTTAAAATTTATATTTTAAAAATATTCAAATTGTTTTGATTTTCCAAACTATTTTACCATATAAACCGTTTTCAATACTTAACCATTTTTATCAAACTGTTTTATATCTCTAAACTATTTTAAACTATTCAAACTATTTTCCAAAATTCAAACCGTGCAAAGTTGGAAGGTTTATATTTAAATCGTTTATTTAAATACAAATGTGGTTAAATGAGGTTATAACCTAAGTTAGAATTTGAAATGATATTTTTACGTGAAAATGACATATGAAGTAAATATGATGATTTTGAAACGAAGGATATTTTAAAGTGAATATGATATTTTGATATCAAATATAAATCGTTTTCGAAATGTAAAAGAAATAACCGGTGTGTAAAACGACGTTTGGTTGTTAAAGAGACCAAGGCCTCTTATTGGCATACTCTCTGTCAATATTGAAACCACTTTAACAATTATGTACATGGTGGATGATCCAGAATGAAGTGGTTGGATTAGTAAACGTTTGCTGGATTTGAAGAAAGAGAACGATGATAGATAGACCTCGAAACTTGTGTCAATTGAAAATGACTAAAAAAGGATGATTTGTCATGGACATTGAGGCTAGCTACCTCTACCGACATCTGTTTTTCGTATTACTATATTGATTTTGACTCGATTGGTGCACCTTTATTTGATTATGGGATGGATGTTCACGGTGGGCCGTTAGGGGTTACCACCAGTCAGACGACTCGAATTGGTTGTGTCCTACCTTGGGCATTGCCTCACGTGCCTTGTCATACTTTTATCCTTATACGCGAGCACTATGACTTTGTTTTAGTGTTGTCTTGTCATGGCGCCTCTCTGGCTACCGACGTTACTGGTGATGCTACTAAGGCAAACTATAGGACAATGCTTAAAAATGTGTTAAGGAGGATCAATGTCAAACCTTAACGCTATTTTAATACTTTACTTTACTGATAGTCCCTTCATATACATCGTATCTTTCTATATTTAGATAGTTTGACGGATCCTTAGAAGGTGGAAAATCCTATAGATGTAAAATACCGTAAACATCTTTGCAACTATTACACTCATATTTACTTGTTATTGATTTAACTTACATAAGAACTTTTAGTTCTGACTCGAGTATTTTGTCTTTTCATCATGCTCGGGTCAGCTAAGTCTTTCAGCGTTGAAGATATTATTCCTTGAAGATGAAGATGAACTCTGTTAGACCGTGTTCCTATTATTATTCCACTGCGTTATTTTTGTATATTTGTTGATTGTACTGTGATTATGTTGTAAAAATTGTGTAATCAAATGTGTATTGTATAACAGCTTCATGACTATTTGTTTTATTATTATATATTGTCATTCCACTACGGGATTTTGTGTTTTGCTTTTCTTCTTTTCTCTTATTTTCTTATTAAACCCCATTGACAATCCTCCATTTTGAATGGTTTGTGTTAGACATGTGTGGTTTATTGTCAACTTAAACCATACAAAAAGGTGGGTCGTCACACATGTAGGATGCAGGTGGTGAATAATATTAATATGTGGCTCCTTATTTTTGGTTTTACAACTTCAATGAAATCTACAAACTAAATGCAAATTTTTGCATCAAGATCAGGGTGAACACATATTCTGCAATGAGATTATAGCCATGCTGCCAAGTATTATGAAATTTTTAGTCCTACTATATCTGCATTTGGTGCATCTAGAACCGGCACCATTTGTATTTTACAGCTAAGTCGTTTGATTTATTTAAGTAAATGATTTGTTTGAGCTTATAAGTTTCTAGCTTTATATGAAATGACTTATAAAAGTGATGAGTCTTGGTTGCTTCTGTTTCTATTTTGGAGTATAATATTAAGTTTGTTTGGATGATAAATGACTTTTGAATTTGATTACACATCAACGTAATTGGCTTCATACTCCATTAAATTCATGTAGTACAAATCATCAAATTACATAACGAAATATATTTCTATTTTCAACTACTACTTTCGATTGCTTGGAATTAACTCTACCGAACGATATAAGTAATTAAAGACATTCTTCATTCATCAAATTATCTATATATGGATTGTCTTTCATAGTTACGGGATAATATATGAACCACCATCTACAACAATTTAAACATGGGATGGCATAATGGTTCAATGACCTTACCATATTTGGAAAAATATACACATCAACAATTAGATTAATGCAATTTATTCTTTAATATCAAATTCATTAATGATTTTTACGTATTATAACCCATTTTGTTATACTAAACATTTACGATAACACATTCCGTCAAACTAGGACAGCAATGTCTCTCTTTACTCCATATTTATTCATCCACAGTTGATAAATTCATTCTAATCAGCCTGTATCGATTTATCAATATTATACTATTATTAGTGAGTTTGGTTTTAAGCGCGCACACACCACCTTGAATTTATTGCAGATTTTACCCTCAACCGTCTCCATATTAATTTCTTTCTCCACTTTCGATAATCACCTCTTCCTCCCTTTTCGTACAGTAGAAAATTTCTTTCTCAGCATTGCTAATCTCCTCTTCCCCATTTTGTCTATAAAAAATCAATAAATCCCTCAATCGCTAATCTCCTCTCCCCCTTTCCATCCAGTGGAAATCAATAAACTCCCTTCGATTTGTAGCTTATTTGTTTGTTTCCATTGATTTATACCCCATATCTTCAAATATTGCAGAAACCCTAAGATCAAGACCTTGACCGCCTACGCCTCTCCATGCGTTTCCATTTTTGTCTTGCCTTGCTCGGCAGTGTTCTTCATCTGCTTCCACTATACCAGTCATCCACCATCACTGGTCCCTTCAACTTCAAATATCTCCATCAAACTTTAATAGCGGTGACGCGGTTGTAATGTTGTTTCTCCAATTATCGATACCAGACTGCCATAGCCCAATCAAAGGCATCTTCTTCGTTACTCACAATAGCTTTGATGCATTCGGCTAATAGAGGTTGATAACAAAGAAGATAAACAAGGAAAAACTTTGTGGTTCTGGTATGATTTTTAACTTCAAATTTTCATTGACATGATAATTGAGATACATTGTGTTGGAAATGTTTTTGTTTATGAAGTGAATTTATTAAGAAATTAAATAAAAAAACAGGTTAATGATAATTTATTTATGAACCATTACTATAATTGAGCCATTGCAAGTTTATAGCGGTAATATATTTATAAATCATTATTATAATTGAGTCGTTACACTTGCACAACGATAATATATTTATGTGACATTATTATTGAGCCGTTACAAAAGCTAATGGTATTACAATATTTTTTTTAAATGAGAATAAATCAAAATACATTAACATTCCATCACTTTAGTAACGTAATTTCCATTACGACTATTTAAATGATAGATAAACAGAAGAGAAACGGTAAGAATAACAGACATTTTTCTTTTTCTTCTTCCTTTAACAAAACTAAGCACTCTGAGTAATATTTCAGAGTGAAAATTAGAATCGACTTTGTCGGTGCAAATAGGTTGATATTTTTTCAGATAAGAGAGACTGTTTTATCCTAGAGGCGACGACTTTTGTTTTTTCAGACTCGCTTTGCACCTTCGAGCAGAATGCCGAAACGTCTTCAAGAGAGTGACAACGTACACGGCTCAACCGAAGTTCATTATACTCAACAATTTGAAGACATTCTAGGTAAAAATGATTTCTGCTACAATTATTGATGAAGTGCACCGACCTCAATGTTTCAGGTCCATGTGGTTGCTTCTGCGCCCTTCAGATTCGAGGGCCTCCATTTCAAGCGTTGGAGGCATAAGATGGAATTTTTCTAACGATCAGGATGGTAGTTGGTGTTGTAACAACCCAGAATTTCAGTCATTTGAAATTCATATATTTAATTAATTTTCAATATTCACAAGTAAATTTTATAAGTTAAATAAATTATATTTCGAATATAGTGATTTATTTGGATAATTAATTTAATATTTAAATAGTGTTAATAATTGAAATTTGAATAATGTGAATGAAAATGATTTATAAAATTGAATTAAACTCTATTTGAATTAAAATGATGTTAGCAAACTTTTGAAATTGAATTAAAAGTTAATTTATAGATTGAATATTTGAATATTTAAGTAATGTGCAAAAATATCCATTTTTCATACAGTCTCGAATTTCGACGAAACCAGTTTCATTGGATCTTTAATGTTATATTGTTTATAAGATTTCAAATTTCATGTCAATCGGACTTATGCTTTGTCCGAGGCAAGCTAAAACGCGTAGAACTTTATTTAAATGAATTTTAAATTTAAATAGTCGATTCGAAAACGTATCTTCCAAATACGATCAAATTGGCTCTCAATATATATTCAATTGTGTCTAGAATAGGAGTAAAATGTTATAAACATCAGGCGGTATGCTTCGATTGGAGTTTGGAAAATTTTCGGGTGAATAGTGTCGTAAAATTTTCTATTAAAGGCCAACTTATTTTCTATTTTGCAAATCCTAATTCAAAGCTAAGGTTAGCCGCCGCTTACAAACCAATGGCCAAAAACGTTCGAATTTTCTTCCCTCAAAATCTCTAAATCCATAAACAATTAGCAAAAAGCTTCACCTACAATATTGTAGAGGGCGACGAGACGAACAACTTCAATGGTGGTGATCATTTTTGGAGGCATGGATTGGCGGCAATTTTCGTTTGAATGGCCAATGTTCACCTATGTTTTCAAGATGCATAGGCGATCGAGTGCAATGGCATTCACGATGATGGTAGAGCTCGCAAAGGGCTGTAAGATGATGGTATTGGATCGTCGTGAAGACGAGTGTATAGGGCTCGATAATTGATCAAACAATGGAGGCTATTTGGTTTCATTCATGCAATGAACGATAAGGAGAGAAGATACAGGGGATGGCAGGATTTCTTATTGCAAAAATGTGCAGCCTGGATTGATTCTAGATTTTTAAAAATAAAATAAAATTGTAAATTATATATATTTAAATCTGTAAACTTTAAAATGCTCTAACTTTGTCATACGAGGTCTGTTTTTGAAGAAACGAATTGCGTTAGGTCCGTATTGATGAGCACTACATTTTAAAGCTATTTTGGAGTTGATTGAAGCTAATGTAAATTTTAAGAAAAATTAAACGGCTGTTTAATTTTATTTAGAATAAAACACTACAACTACTATTGGAAGCAATGTGAGTACAACTCACTCTTTCCGACTCACTGATATTTTTATATAAGCGAGAATAAATTTATTCTATGTTGATTAATGATTATTTGGATGATATATGATATTATATATATATTGATCGGTATTTGGATATATTTCTACCTATTGGAGTAGATGAGACCCTATATGTTCCGATATATGAGAGGATGACCCTTTGTACGCACGCCTGTCTCGAAGCGGACATTGTACACATATTCTATTATGTATATTTCTTGTAGGTGACAGGTTGGAGGGATCTAACTGGATTCCCCATCAGTATTGGCTTTATTTACAAATATTGTGATATATGATGTTATCATGTGATATATGATGTTTTGGATGTCGTGATTGATGTATTTAGTGTTGTTGCAGCATTGGGCCTATTTTTGATAATTTAAAAATATTAAAGTGATGATTTCAAATTGAAAATGATTTTCAAATGATTTTCAAAATATACGTTTTGTTGAATTTCGAATTATTAAGAAGTGAATTTATTTTAGATAAATAAATGTTATAATTTTTATGTTATAAAAATTTTGATTTTTGTGAATTAGAATGTGATTTTTGAAAGATGGAGTTAACTATTTTTTTTAAATAGTTTAGATTGAGATTTTTGAGTTATTATAAATAGTTAATATATAAGGTTTATAAATTGAATTTTTATAAATCAGAGTAGTGGAATTATAATGGAGTTTTTATAAGTGTTAAATGAGTTATAAATGGATTTTATAAGTAAATATGATTTATAATAGATGATGTTATAAAATGAAGGAATTTTGTAAATAAGAGATTTATAAGTAATTAACTTATAAATTGGATTTTTGCATGTAATTGACGTATATATGGAATTGGTTAATAAAGGAATTTTATAACTTGAAGTTTTAATAATATATAAATGGAATTATAAACATTGTTTTATAAATGTGAAATCAATTGAATTTGATAAGTTAAATATAGAAGTTTTAAAAGGAATTTCATCCACGATTTTGGGACAGTGGGTAATCCTTAATAAATATGCAGAAGTACTAAATTTGGTTAGGGAAGTATACCTATGATTTTGGATAGTGGATTATCCTTTAATAAATGTGCAGAAATATTGGATTTGGTAAATGAAGTGTATTCATGATTTTGGATAGTGGATAATCTTTGAATTAAATAAATGCCTTGAAAAGTGATATTTTTGAATGGAGGTAAATGATTTAAAGATGTTTTAAAATGTGTTAATTATCAAATACATAGATTTCAACATTCATTGTTGAAATAAACGTTTTCAAGAAATAAGGTAATGATGGACTTTAACACTGTTTTTATAGTAAATGATTTTCGAAAAGAAATGTTTTTGTATAGTATTTGGGATTTGTATATCTAACTAATTTTTGAATCCCTACACTAGTGATTTTAGGTTGTCATAACGATGTTCTACGCAACATTCGTTTTGACCCAAATAAATGTGTTTAAAGAGAATGTTTTCCTTACTGAATAACATACATACTTAATCTTGATTTAAGTATACGTCTAGTAGCACTAGTCTCTTCGTTATGAAATATCCAGTGCAAGGTCTATTCGCTACTAATCCTAGGGATTTCCCGATAGGATGTGGTAGGAAAGTACCTTCGGTTTGTTCCATTCCTGGACAACTTGTATGGATAATTGTCTGACATTGCATTTCTAAAGATTATGTACATTGGTTTTTACAAACATACATCAGTGGTGGCGGAGAAGGCAACTTCTCTTTGCTTAACACCCTCCTTGAGACGTATGAACTTAAGGGTTGCATTTTTGTGGAAGACAATTAGTAGTCAACGGAAATGGCATGTGGTATTCAAAGTGATGTGATTGTGATTTGTGAAAGGTAATCATTACCTCAGGCCTCATCAACTGAAAATGACCAAAATAGGGTTAGATGCGACAAGGCTAAGTGGGTTGCTCCCAAGTAGGGTATGATCATCCTCTTCTAGATATATCTATATACGCTATGACGTCGTGTATCTAATTATTGTGGTTTGTATGCTTCGAGGGCCCTTGGTAGAGGTCGGTAATGACCGGAGGATAACATATTCAATACCATCTAGTTATAGAGGTGGGCCGGTCTTATGTTAGTAGAGGAACTTTGTGATGGTTTCTCGGTACATTCCTCTAGAGATGTACTGCTGGAAGGTAGTCCCTTCATTTGGTCATTTGTATGGAAATACAAATTCCACTACGTGCCTGCCATTTTGATTGTATTACCCATTTTGGGCTATATGCTTGAATTTAATAATGTTAACAATTTCAGCTATTTTGATTTTTTTTTTTACTAGACACTAGTATAACACCAGATGATTTGATATGAAATGTTTTAGTTATCGTAAGGTAAAAACATGTCTGTTTTATATGTGGGCGTGCCTTACGAGATACTTTGTTTTGATAAAGAAAAAGTTTGGTAATTTAATAAATTCAGTTAAGTGTGTTTCTCATGCTGGTTTACCAGACTGATCCGGGCGTTCTTTCCTTTCAATGCTCGGGTTAGACCGAGTATATTTACATGTTAAGATTTGGTGCTTTTGGAGCTTCAGCAGGCAAGCTGGAGATCTTCATTTTTGTATACACGTATCTATTTATTATCCGCAGCTTAGTTGTTTATTATTGTCGGAAATTGTGAGGACAGGTTATTATAACTGTCCAGGATGATAATTATTGTTTGATTGATGTACTCTAATTGATGTATGCATATATAGTTTCTGTTTTGTAAAAATCATTGTTAGGGTATTATATGTTTTCCGCTGCGGTGTGAGATTCTGTATCGTTCCGTTTTGTCGTTTTTCTCTCTTTCTTCTCTTCTCTTCTTCTCTCTTCTTTTCTTTCTCCTGACATTCCGTCGATCTGTGCTTTTTGGGTCGGACATGTGTGGTTCATTGTCGATTCAAAGAGTATGGATTTGCGAGTCGTCATGAGTGTGCTCACTACAGAAAAGCCGACTGTACCACGGAAGCCCGCTGAAACCGATGCATAAAAACTGCAGATCTGGCAGGAACAAAATCAAAAATTTTAGATTGGATAGAGCATGATTACCTCTACAAGAACTTCATACTCATGGCCTAAGCGATGATCTCTGCAATACTACGATTTGGACAAGATAGCCAAGGAAATATGGGAGGTGCTGCAAAAGAAGCGTGATATAGAAGAAGCTGGAGAAAAGAAATATGCCATTAGCCGCTACCTCAAATTTCAGATGATGGACGATGGGTCAGTAGAAATGCAGTCTCATGAACTTCAGAAAATAGCTCATGAGATCATCCTCGAAGATATGGTTATTGATGAACAATTCCAAGTTGCTGTTTTGATAGATAAACTGCCCCCTTGTTGGAAGGATTTTAAGAATAATCTGAGACATAAAACTAAAGAATTATCTCTGGAAAGCTTGATAACTCGCCTCCGTATTGAGGTGGAGTCATGTAAACAAGATATGAAGGAAGAAGTGCTTGCTGCTATAGGCAACGCTAAGAAAGCTACAGTTCTGAAACCAAATCCTAAATTTTTAAGAATCAGAACCGCAACAAATAGAAACCACCCCAAAAGAATGACTCTGAGCAGTTGTTTCTTTGCTACAACTATGGAAAACTAGGTCATATAGCGTGCAAGTGTAGGAACAGATTAGGCCCTGCACCGTAAGATAATCTGACTGAGGAGCCTCTAACGGTATGATTACTGATGAGATTCACCTTGTTGGGGGATCAGAGGGTTGGTGAGTAGATACTGGTGCTACACGCCATATTCTATCACCATTCTATGTTCAAAACATACACGGAGACTAAGAACAAGAAATTGTTGTTGGGAGACTCTCACACCACTATTGTTGCTGGTTTTAGAAGCATTGAGCTGAAATTTACCTCTGGAAAGGCCGTCATTCTGACGTAATGCATACTCCAGAGATGAGAAAGAATCTTATTTCAGGTTATCTACTTAATAGGGCTGATTTTACACAGACTATTGGGGCTGATATGTACACCATCAATTTGAATGGTAGGTTTGTGGGTAGAGTTATGCAACTGATGGTATGTTTAAACCGAATGTTGAATGTAATAAAATGTCTGCTTCTGCTTATATGTTGTGTGATTTTAATATTTGGCACTCTAGATTATGTCGTGTGAATAAACGTATAATTCATAACATAATGGTAACCCGACCTAATGATTGAAGATCCCAAGAACTAGGTTCAATGGGTAAAAACAAGTTGTGAAGTGATATTAGTTGAACATGCTATTTTTATATTAAGAAATATGTATTCCTGAAGTGATTAGAGGATGAGTTAATAGAAACTCTTAATGAGATCTATACTCTATTTGGAGTGGATCCTACCTTTAGGAGTACTCTTGATCAACTCACATGTGTGAATGTGGAAATGTGGCCATTTCTTAAGGAGTTTTGGGCAAAATTCCTAGAGCATTCGCTAAACTGGGATAGACGTGCATGGCCATAAATGAACGGGCTTATTTGATTGCACTCTAGAAAGATTGTGTATGGTCTGATGTCGTAAAAAGAGTTCAAGACTTCGTGTCACTCTGCTAAAAACTAAATTCTATCTACTATGCAAAGGTTCAAGTCAAAAGACACCTTTGTTTATGCACAATCTTATTTTTTCAAAAACTTCTCAAAAAATATTTTTTGAAAAATTCAACTGGGGATTGTTGGAAATGTTTTTGTTTATGAAGTGAATTTATTAAAAAATTAAATAAAAAACAGATTAATGGTAATTTATTTATGAATCATTAGTATGATTGAGTCGTTGCAAGTTTGTGATGGTAATATATTTATGTATCATTATTATAATTGAGCTATTACACTTGCACAACTGTAATATATTTATGTGACATTATTATTGAGCCGTTACAAAAGTAATGGTATTACAATATTGTTTTAAATGGGAATAAATTAAAATACATTAACATTCCATCACTTTAGTAACGTATACAATTTCCATTCTGCCTATTTAAATGATGATAGATAGACAGAAGAGAAATGGTAAGAATAACAAACATTTTTCTTCTTCCTTCAACAAAACTAAACACTTTGAGCAGTATTTCAGAGTGCAAATCAGTATCAACTTTGTCGGTGCAAACAAGTTGATATTTTTCAGATTAGAGAAGCTGTTTCCTCCTAGAGGTGGCGGCGTTTGTTTTTTCAGAACTGCTTTGCGCCTTCGAACAGAACACTGAAACATCTTCAAGAGAGTGACAACGTACACGACTCAATCGAAGTTCATTGTTCCGAACACATTGTTATATAATAAATGATATTTTTGGGATTAATGATAAAATATGGCTTCATTTTTGGGTGGATAAAAGTGGAGCTGAAATAATTACAGCGGTTGAACCAGAAGAGGTAATTTATTTGGAAAATTTGTGTATCATCTATAACATACCTACATAGAAGTAATTTATTTAACAAACATATGTGAAAACAAGCATTTTTAACATGAATTGCAATAATATGCGGTGATTTTGTGATTTACCTTACTGTTAAATGTTGTTTACTGGGTAAATGATTGACTGCATTCAACCTTTCTTAAGGCCATGCCAGTGTACAGGGAAAAATCTTGTGAAACCTACGACTTTAACTTGATTAGAAACTTTTATAAGTACATCTTATACCTGATCAAATCTTTGTGATGCTACGAATACCATTTTCACCAACAGATTGCTCCACCGACTAGAGAGGATGACTTGGGCCAATTGGGATTTTCCCGTTGATACTAGATTTAAGTGAGCATTGATATTTGCATGGTTATTTAGTTCCCACCAACTTATTTACTTATTTTCCAATATATTATATATGCCTTGAGATGTATAAGCATGCGGATTATATAAGCTAAGTTAGGAATGTGATTACCGTGGTGGCATACACTTACAACTAAATATAAATGAAGCTTAAGATTATTATTTTCTCCTATAATTGCTTATGTTTGCGTGCATGTGCCAGGTGGATAATGTTAAAGTAGAAATATATATATAAAAGCCTTTGACTGCTTTTTGTTCCATTATGCAAATTAGTGAGCGTCGATCCAAAGAATTATTAGACCAATTAGCTTTTCTAACATGCTCATTCATTTATGTTTGATATTTGTACCGACTTGTAGGCTATACAATAAAGAATAATATGAATGATGGCGGTAAATTTTGAATATTGAGGGATTTCACTTATTATATACTTATTCTTATCCAACAGTCCGAGTTAGCTTAATAAACAAGAAAATGTGTGTATAATTTAAATATTTGTGTTTCACATTCTTACTGTGTAGTGGAAAAATAGTAATATTTAAAAGTATAAAGCAAAGAACGGTAAATAAATTTTGGATGGTTAATAACCCATAGGCTTAACCTTGGATGCTCAAGAATCTCATGAAATCAAATTAAATGGGTTAAAATATGTTGATTTTGCATGCATGAAATTATGAGCATAAATCAAGCATTAGCTTACAAATCATTTGACGATAATTATTCTTCAACAAAAACACATATTTATGTATTTCTGTGCTGAATGTATACATACATATGTATGTATGTATAAGTGATTATAAGTGATCTTATTATTTACATAATGCCATATATTTTTAAGAGATGAGGTCCTTTAATCCTGTTGCTTTTATAATTTCTTATCTTATGTCATCTAAGAATGCAAAATTTATTTTATTCATGATTAAGGCAGTTCAAGGTTATATGCATTTATAAATATTCTTACTTTGCATTTTATATAATTCAGCTTTCTAATTTGCAACTGTTTGATTGCATGAGTGATATACTAAAGTTGATTATGATCTTTCAATACTTAAATTGATGCATAGACACAGTTGGGCGTTATTTTATACCTTTTGGGATGTTGAATTGCAATGGTAATGTCTATAAAATTCCATGTATAGAAACTTCCCTGTTTATTTTATTAAGGCATTATCTCCAAATAGTCTTTCTTAGTGACAGTAGGGTCACATATCGTCCCTGTTCTATTTTTAGTCGGCTAACCAACTAAAATAACTATAATAGTCCTTTATGTAACTCCTAATACAGTATTAATAACTTTGCATTAGGCAGTTAGGACTAAGCTTCGTATGAGAGACCATAATTTAATTTACTTCCTTTTTTAGAAAAGTCGGTGTTATTATATAGATAGCAAGATATGTATAGGGCTATATATATATAATGTTTTAGCAATTTATGATTTATGAGCATAATATATAGTGCACATTAATGAAGGTGGGATCCAACTCAAGTCTATTTTAAGTTTAATAGGTCTGATAAATAATGATGTATCATTTCGTCTTCCTAATCAAACTAAGAAATTACCGAAATATGTAAATTTAATCTGATATTTGAAAATGGATACTAATGCAGATATGTCCATTTTCACATTCGATAATTACCTATTAGGTTTTTATAAAGATTATAATTATTTTTTATGTGTTTTAATACGTAAAATGATATCATTTACAATTTTTTCTAGGTAAAAAAATGTAACGCGTATAGAACTCAATATTTGTTGCTTAAAATTATTTTTCTTAGCATATTTCTTTTTTTCATATTTTTAGCATTGAAATGGATTTATAATGAATCAAAATTTCTATTTATATGATTAGATTTATGAGTTGTGAATTATTCGAAGAATATCCGATATTCGTCCGCATTCGTGGATACGGATATCCGATTTTCGAAAATTATTTTGTATATGGATACGGATATAGCACTACCCGAATCCATATTCAACAGTTTACAGCATTATAAGAATTTGAATATGTGGAGCATTTTTATTGGTTGTCAAAATTAAATAATTATTTTAGTAGTTAATAAATGATGGATAAGTGAGGGGTTGACCATTAAAAACTTGAGATCCTTCTCATTACCGTTTTTCTAATACATTCATGCAATGCAAACATATGCACACAAGTGTGTAGATAAATATGTGGTACATCTGACTCATCGGTTAAACATAAATCAAAGGCATATTACCTAAACAATAAACTAATATGGAATTTTCGTTTGTCGCTTAAATTCAAATTATATGCATGATGCTCGCTCACTTTAATTTGTCACTTAAATTCAATTTCACAAGTATATAGTATTCACGAAATATACTTCATTCTCAATCCAAAACAAACAATGCCAATTCCAATTTTATATTACATTATCTAAATTGATTTATGAACTAGGTGATTTTTCCCATTACAATTGTATAAAAATATATTTTTTCCCCAACAATTCTCTATCAATTTTTTTTTAGATTTACTATTTCCTTTCGTATGTGTAGTAAGTTCAACCATAGAGTTCCATGGAGTTCCAAAAGGTGTTTAGGTAAGTTTGTTATTCAAGGATTCAACACGTGCATTGCTCATAGAAAGGTATGCGGTTCATCATTTCAACACTCAACTCAATCCCAATAAATATTGACTTGCATTGTATTCAAAATTAGCTTACATAGAAAAACTAGATTGGATCATGAGTAATTACATCAAAATTTCAATATTCTCTTCTTCATTCTTATTTGGAGAGTAGTACATACAACTTATCTACTTCAACTTAGATCATAACTTACAGCTCATTTTTATGAGCCAGATCACTCAACCATACAATGTACAGCACTTCTTTGCTAATATAAGGATAAAATAATCGAGCACATGAACTAGATTAGTCAAAATCAAAAGCCTAAGCCTGATTTCCACTGTAGTAAACAACATTTGTCATATCATTCAATTGTCATAGTTAAGAATAAATATACAAGGTTGATGCCCTTAGTTTTGTTTTTACTGAGGATTCTAAACATATAACACATTCTATTTAAGGGCAAAGTTGGACACTTGGACCAATTGAAGTTAAATTGAAGTTCGGAAGTTAGGCTTACCCAAGAATAGCTAGAAATATTTAAATTTCGCCTGTATTTGTATTAAAATAAGGATCAAATATACCAGAAAAGTCTGTAATAACCGTTGACTCCCAATATTCTTTTAAACAGGTTGCTTTTGATCTTTTGGCCAGACTTTTTAACTACTGCAGAAAGTAAACACCTGCAATTACTATTCAACTCATATTTTCAAGATGCAGGGCAGCTATTATTTTAAGATATTAGCTTTTTAACATCTATCATCATTCAAAAAAAATTGTAAAACTAGTTTTCCACTTACTTTACTATAGTGGTACATTTATTCTTTAACATCTCATGATCTGCGCTTTTACACACTTTATATAATATATTGTTTGAGAGTTAACGGTTGTTGTATTCAACCTGATCCATAGATGCAGTATTAATTAAATTCAAAATTTGGTTGGTATCAATTTCTTTGTCTTTGTTTCCATGTTAACATTAAATAAATCTAAGATAACCTAACTATGATTCATTCTCTCCTTTTTTTTAATAAAATCTTACATTTTTTCTATATGGATGAATTTTATCACTAGGAATAAAACATTCTGCGACTATATAGTAATCATTAACTAACATAATGTAACACCCCATATTTTTTGATAATATTATTTAGGATATTTATTTAGTTAAATTAAATAAAATAATGTGTTAATTAGGGGATTGAGATTTGATTTAATTAAGGGGTAGCCGTGCCATTTAAACACCGAATTAAAAGAAAAGTTAAAATGAAATAGAAGAGGGGTAAAATAGGAAGGAGGTCATTCTTATACTCTAAACCTTTGGTCGTGTATCCTATAACTATTCATTTTTCATTCATCAAATTTTTTAAAACTTGAAGCCGACCACCATTAACAAGAAAAGAGAAAGAAGATTAAGAAAAGCTAAGGAAGAAGCTAGATCAAATAAAATCCATTCAAATCTCAAGCTCGTTAATCTCTAAGGCTAAGGTGAATAATGAATACATCTCAAATTTCTTATTTTTTCGATTTTAAGATGAAATCCAAACCTATTCGCAATGATTTTCCATGTTTTTGAGCTTGTTGATGATTTATGTTTGTTCATATAAACTTTATGACATGTTTTAAGGTGAAAACCCTATCAAATGACATCCAAATGCTTTGCAAATATTTATATAGACCGAAAATGATATTTTAGAGATGAGTTTCAATTTTTAAATATTTTTGAATTTATATGGAATTATATAAATTTTCTAGTGAAGAAAATGTTATTTTGGGTTGCAAATTATTTACGGATAAATACTAAATGGTTTGGATCTAAAATTTGTATATGTTAGAAAACATATAAAAAGTGATTTTCTTGAATTTTTGTAGAATTTTCCTAAGAGTTGTAATGGGTATATAAAATTATTCAAGGTATGAGACTTAAATGTTTCATATATTCTTGAAAGAAGAAGTGGCTTTTTATGAATAAATGAAATTGTTATTTCTAGAAAGTCGGCAGTACTTTCATAAAATAGAAACTGTCAACCAATCACAATTTGACAAACAAGGCAAGTTAGGTATAAAGAAATAGTTTAAAAGGACAAATATATATGGTTTTTACTATTTCGATGCTTTCGGCACTAGGCTTTCGCTTCTTTCCCTTCGCCTTCGACTCCATCGAAACTAATGCACATGGTGTTAGGTAACTGGTATGCAGTGAATTGCATATAGGCGGAAGGTAGAGGGTCGAAACCAGGGTTCCAAAGGGGTTGAAGTGATACTTTGCTTTTAAATCAAAATGCACCTGCTTGCTTTCGACTGAATAGCTTTCGAATGGGTTGGCTTTCGATCGGGTCAATTGGTTTTAAAGAAATGGTTTCGATGGAATTGCGCCTTTGATTTTAAATAATTGCTTTCGACTAAGTTGAAACTCATGACTGCCTCTTTCTGCCTTTCGACCCAAATTGATTCCGAAAGGATTTCTTTGCTTCTTAAACTTGACCACTTCTCCAATGCTTTCGAAGGGATGGTTTCAATACCATCATTTCTTTACATATGAATGATTTGAAAGGAATGCTTTCTACTTTAATGGGTTTCTGATCCTTTTGCTCTACGTGAAGGCATAATCCAAATGGTTTCGACCGAGACATTTTTTAAAGGTTTCGAAGGAGTAAATATTTGAATGGTTATGAAAGGTTTCCACATGATTCAAATTGAACCCAAATACTTTCAAAAGATTTAGTGTTTTAATGCTTTCTAAGTGGTTTTAAATGTAGGTTTTCGAAGGGGTGGTTCCCCAATGATTTCGAACGATTTTGAAGGAAGGTTTTCCAATGGTTTCGAAAGGTCTAATAGGAAAGGGTTTTCTAATGTTTTCGAAAGGCATGGTATAAAGGTTATAAAGAAGGATATCTAATGTTTTAAAGCTATCGAAGGGAAGGCTTTTTATGGTTTCGACAAGGTTACTTTCAATGGTTTCAAAAAGGGTACTTTCAATGGTTTTGAAAGGATTACTTTCAAGGGTTTCGAATCGGTTGTTAAAAGGATTTAAACAAAGATTTCGAATAAACTAACTAGGGAGCATAGCCTAAGTGTTTTTAAGTTAAAAAGGGTTTTTACTTATTTTGAGGGTATATGTAATCCCCATTAAAATTCATCAACATTATTTTGAGTAAAGTATATAACATGGTAAAATACCTTAGAGTAAAGCTAAGAATATATTTTCCTTGTATAAGTATGATTTAAAAGGTTAAATCATTTTGAAAAGGGTTTCGAGGAAAAAGAAGAAAGGTAGTTAACCCTAAGAAAATGATTTGGACAGGTAGTCCACTTTGCTGACAGTTAGTCTAGTTTGCATACGGTTAGTCCAGTTTACGGGCAATCGACCCAGTTTTTGGACAGATGGTCCATTTATTACCGGTGGACAGATGGTCCATTAGATACCTGATTATAGCTTAACGAACATAGCTATTATTATTATTATTATTATTATCAGTTTGATTAACCAGTTTGGTTGCAGGAAAAGATTTGCGAAATATATGTTTTAAAGAGAATATTAGTGAGGGGAAACTCGCTGCGCTAAGCCGCATGGTCACACTTAATACCAGTAAACCAAGATGTACCAGTATTATTCACACCAGGCTTTATGTGTGACTCGAAGTTTATGTTTCCCCTTAAACTCTTGGATGCTCAAAATTTATTTGAGTAGGCTGAGGGTTAAGGTCTTCAAGTTTTAGTTTTGGCGAATGAAGCTTTCGGAGATGAGCAAGTAGCCGTTGGATAGCTAATTTGGAGTTGCAGTTTATTCTATTTATTTCTGCTGTGTGTATAAAGTCAGATATAACTAATTTCTTTGATCAACCAAGGGGGCATCGTCATATTTCACTCTTGGCATATTTCTGTAATGATTATAATTGACATTTACCTGGGAAACGTTATGGGATTATGTAACTTGGATGTGAATTTATTTTGAAATGTAACCAATAAAAGGTTGTTTTTTGAAATCTGTGACTTTTTCCATATTCAAGTGCTTCTGAAATTATGGATACCATTTGCATTACCGTATTTTGTCACCAGAAGTTAATACTATAATTGACTGCAGCATCTATAGCGCTTAGCTTTTGGCCTCCAGATACGGGATGTTATAACTTGGTATTGAAGCATAAAAGATTGGGAAATGGGATAATGTTATAGTAACGTACTTGTAATTATATATATAAGTATACGCTTTATCTCAAGTCTTCTATCTTTGTTAGGTTATTTTTTGTGTCTCATGAGGTGTGAATACACATATGGATGGTAGAACAAGAAGTGTTACTCAAGGTGGGGAGAGCACCGATGGGAATGCTAGACCTAATATGAGGAGGATCCAAGGTCAGGAACAAGCAGAGAATATGGGTGCTAGAGTCCCGCAAGTGGACATAGGAGCTATGTATCAGTTTTTTGTGAATATGATGCAAGCTGGAATTGCAGCTGGAGTGGTAGGAGGAAATGCTACATGAGTAGGAGTTCCGAAAGTTCCTATAGTTAACCATTATGCTAAGTTGAGCGAAGATTACACTCATCTTAGAGGGAAGCCATTTCTGGGGACAGAGGATCCTATAGAGGTGGAGAATTGGTTGTTGCACTGTGAGAGAATCTTTACAGACTTGGGGCTCAATGATGAGAAGAGGAGGAGGCTTGCTTTGAGGCAGCTTCATGGAGCAGCTTTGTTTTGGTAAACAGTGTTACAGTTGGTATGGATGAGAAAACCTTGACATGGGTATATTTCAAGGGGAGGTAATAGGAGAGGTTCATGTCTACGATGGCACAGTCAGCTCTGATAAGAAAGTTTGCTGAGTTAGAGCAGGGAGAGATGTCTGTTCTGGAGTATGCTAGAAGGTTTGAGGAGTTGGCCAAATATGGGTATGTTTTAGTGGATACAGTGATGAAGAGGAATGAGAAGTTTATTATGGGGTTGAAGCCTGAGTTAGCAAGGGCTACATTACCTCATATTAGAGATCCTTCTGATTTTGTAGTGGAGATGGCCTTAAGCATGAGGAGATGCTTGATTCTCTAGAGAAGAGTAAGGCTAAGGAGTCCTAGGTTGGGCAGAGTCAGAAGAGGAAATTCTTTTCTAAGAAGGGTGCTCAAAAGGGTGGTGCAGGTAAGAAAGGGAGGTCTGAGGTTGTTTGTATTACGTGCGACAGAAAATGGCATTTTGCAAATGAGTATCGTGCTGGAAAGGCAAAGGAGGTGGCCGGGTTGAAGAATGTCTTGTGCTTCAATTGCGACTAGATTGACCAGTATAAGAATTAATGCAAGGAGCCTGCTAAGGATGGAAAGGGAAATGTGTATGCACTGGAGTCTACTACTTCGAAACCAACAACTCAAGAGAAGGGAAATGCAGTTTTGGGAGGTACGCTTTAGATTTATGGTATGTCTGTTAGCATTCAATTTGATGTTGGTTCGTCACATTCTTTTATATCTAGATGTTTGATAGATAAGCTTGACCTAGAACCCACATATTTAGTCACTTCCTTATGGATTGTGAATCCAATAGGAGGGTATGCAACTCTGGGGTTGAGATATAACCAGTTAAAGTTTGACTCATTAGGTCATACTTTTGTTTGCAGTTTGCATATGTTTGATTTTATGGGGTCCGGAATTATCCTTGGGATGGATTGGGTAAGTAATTACGATGCTAGGATATTTTACCATGATAGGAGAATATCGCTTAGGCACCCGATTATAGTGATAGGATTGTTTATACCGTAGGAAGCCTTAGTAGTGAGGTGAATGCCTTGTTGGGTGTTATGGAATTGGAAGATGAGCTGAATCGAGTTTTCATGGTCATAGAATTCGTGGATGTTTTTGAGCCTGTAGTTGAATTGCCACCGAAATGAGCCATTGAGTTTCGGATAGATTTGGTTTCGGGAGAAGAACTAATGAGCAGGCCGTCAAGAAGGATGACTCCTACAGAGATGAGGGAGTTGAAGGTGCAGTTAGTAGATCTGGAAGGCAAGAGTTTTATCAGACCGAGTAGTTCACCTTGGGGAGCAGCTGTAGTGTTTGCTAAGAAGCTGGATGGATCGTTAAGGCTGTGTGTCGATTATCATAAGTTGAACGAGAAGACGATGAAGAATCGATATCCATTGTTGAGGATTGACGATTTTTTTGATCGTTTAAGTAGAGCCAAGGTAATTTCCTAGTTGGATTTGACGATAGGCAGGTCAGAGTAAAAGAGAATAGTACACATTTGTCGGCGTTTAGGACCAGATATGGATCATATGAATGGTTAGTTATGTAATTCGGACTGACTAATGCATCGACATTATTTATAGACTTGATGAAATGGGTTTTCCGAGAGCATTTGGATAGGTTCATGTCGGTTTTCATGGACGATATCTTGATATACTCTAAGAACGAGAAGAAGCGTGAATTTCACCTTAGAGTAGTGCTTGAGACACTGAGACAGCATCAGCTAAAGTCGAAGTTTTCAAAGTGTCATTTCTGCAAGAAGGAAGTGAAGCTTCTTAGTCATGTAGTCTCGGAGAAAGGGTTGTCAATAGATTCGACTAAGATTGAAGTGGAGAATAATAGGAAGAGACCCATGACAGTGACTGAGATAAAGAGTTTCCTTGGACTAGCTTGTTATCATCGGAGACTCATTAAGGATTTCTTGCGGATAGCAGCACCAATGACCAAGCTAACGAGGAAGGATGCGAAGTTTGTGTGGACCGATAAGCGTGAGGAGGCGTTCCAGAGTTTGAAACACTTATTGACACATGCACCAGTTTTGGTTGTTCCGAAAGGGAATCAGGATTTGATGGTTTATACTGATGCGTGTGGAACATGATTAGGAGCTGTGTTGATACAGAAAGGTAAAGTCATTTCCTATGCTTCTAGACAGCTTAGACCGCATGATGTCAAATATATAACGCATGATTTGGAGTTGGCTGCAGTGATTTTTGTGTTGAAGGTATGGAGACATTACCTTTTAAAAGAGGGTTTGAGTTATATACAGATCATAAGTTACTGAAGTATTTGTTCTCTCAGAAAGAGCTGAACAGGAGACAGCGGAGGTGGTTAGAGTTTATCATTGCTTATGATTTGGGATTGAGTACATACTAGGGAAAGGCAAGAAGGTTGCAGATGCACTTAGCAGGAAGCACTAGAATGCAGTATTGGCGATGATCGCTGAGTGGAAAGATTTAGAAGCATTTTCAGCTTGCATAGTGCAGTGGAGATCCGAGGCTGGGTCTAGTGGAGAGATTGTTATATTATTATTTTGTTTGGAAATTCGACCGATGATGATCGAATGGATTGCTTATAAACAGAAGGGGGATCCAGTGTTTGCCGAACGGATCAGGAAGTTAAGAGGTGGAACCGAGAGCGATGACTTAAAGGACTTCAGTCTTGACCAGAATGGGTGGTTGAGAAAGAAAGGAAGATTATGTGTTCTGAGTGTAGGAAACATAAGAAAAGAAGTTCTGGAGGAATGTCATCATACGAATTTCACTTTTCATATAGAAGGAACTAAGATATATTAGGATAAGAAAAGAAGTTTCTTCTAGAAAGGTATAAAGTGGGATATTGGCTTATGGGTAAAGCAATGCTTGAATTGCCAGTAGGTAAATGTTGAACACCAAAAGCCAAGCGAATTGCTTCAGCCATTAGATATTCCAGTTTGGAAATGGAATTCTATTTCTATGGATTTTATTAACGGGTTGCCAAGGTTGAACAGGGAAAATGAAAGTATATGGGTCATAGTGGACAGATTGAACAAGAGTGTCCATTTCATTCCAGTTAAGTCAACCAAAACGGCACCTATTTTAGGGAGGTTATTTATGAAGAATGTAATTAGACTGCATGGAATCTTAGTAGTGTAGTTAGTGATAGCGATTCCTTATTTACTAGCGAGTTATGGAAGAGTTTATAGAAAGTTTTGGGAACCAAGCTTAAGATGAGTACCGCTTACCAACCACAGACAGATGGCAAATGGAAAGAGTTAACTAATCTTGGAAGATTTGTTAAAAGCTTATGTATTGGATTTCAATCAATCATGGGAGGACCATCTGCATTTAGTCGAGTTTTCGTATAACTATAGTTATCAGACTAGTATTGGGATGGCATCATTTGAAGCTTTGTATGGAAGGCCATGCAAATCTCCCGTATGTTGGTTAGAGACCTAGGATAGGTTGGTTCTTGGTCCAAATTTGGTTAGAGAAGCTGCAGAAAAGAATGAGGTCATTATGGATAGAATGAAGAAAGCTCGGTCTAGGCAGAAGAGTTATGCAGACGAGAGACGGAAATATTTAGAGTTCTCAACTGGAGATCATGTTTTAGTCAAGGTGTCACCGATGAAGGGTGTGATCAGATTTGAAAAATCAGATATATTGGCATCAAGGTTCGCTGGACCTTTTCCTATGTTGAGAGGATCGGGAAACTTGCATATAGAGTTGAATTACCAATCAGTTTGGCAGGGGTCCATGATGTTTTCCATATTTCTCATCTCAGAAAGTGTGATAGAGGCACGGAGACTACTATTGCACCGACTGCGCTTGATGACTTAGTGGTAGAACCGGACATGACTATAGTGAGAAAACCGATTCACATTATTACAAGAGATGAGAAAAGGCTTACAACCAAGACAGTTAGATTAGTTAAAGTCTAGTGGAGCGACGATGACAGGGACTGTACTTGGGAGATAAAGAGCGGGATTAGAGATACTTATCCTGACTTGTATTATGGTATGTTTTACCTCTTTGATTGATTTGTTTTGTACCTTATCGTAATTTCGAGGACAAAATTCTTTAAGGAGGTGAGTTTGTAGCACCCCATATTTTTGGTAACATTATTTAAGATATTTAATTAGTTAAATAAAATAAAATAATGTACTGATTAAGGGATTGAGATTTGATTTAATTAAGGGGTACCCACGCCATTTAAACAATGAATTAAAAGAAAAGTTAAAATGTAATAGAATAGGGGTAAAATTGAAAAGAGGTCATTCTTATACCCTAGACCCTTGGCCGTGCATACTATACACGTTCATTTTTCATTCATCAAATTTTAAAAAAAAACTTGAGGTCGGCCACCATTAACAAGAAAAGTGAAAGAAGATTAAGAAAAGCTAAGGAAGAAGCTAAATCAAATCAAATCCATTCAAATCTCAAGCTCCTTAATCTCTAAAGCTAAGGTGAATAATGACTACATCTTAAATTTCTTATTATTTTCGGTTTTAAGATGAAATCTTAAACTATTTGCAATGACTTGGCTTGTTTTTTAATGATGGAATGATTGTATATACTTGTTGATGATTTATGTTTGTTCATATAAACTTTATGATATGTTTTAAGGTGAAACCCTATCAAATGATATCCAAATGCCTTGTGAATTTTTATATAGACCGAAAATGATATTTTAGAGATGGGTTTCGATTTTCAAAATTTTCTGAATTTATGTGGAATTTATATAAATTTTCTAGTGAAGAAAATATTATTTTGGGTCAAAAGTTATTTACAGATAGATACTTAATGGTTTGGGTCTGAAATTTAGATATGCTGGAAAACATATAAAACGTGATTGTCTAGAATTTTATAGAATTTTCCTAAATGTTTTAATGAATATATAAAGTTATTTAAGGTATGAGACCTATTTTTTTTTGTATATTTTTGAAAGGAAAAGGGGCTTTTTATAAATAAATAAATAAAATTGTTATTTCTAGAAATTCGACAGTACCTTTAGAAAAGAGAAACTTGCAACCAATCATAATTTGGCAAACAAGGCATGTTAAGTACAAAGTAATAGTTTAAAAGGACAAATATATATGGTTATTACTGTTTCGATGCTTTCGGCACCAGGCTTTCGCCTCCTTACCTTCGCCTCCGACTCCATCGAAACCAATGCACATGGTATCAGTTAACTAGTACGTAGCGAATTTGATATAGGTGGAGGGTCAAAACCAGAGGTTCCAAAGGGATTTAAGCGATACTTTATTTTTAAACAAAAATGTTCCTGCTTGCTTTCTGTAAGGAAATCAATTCTATGGTTTCGATGATAACAACTATACAATGGAAAGCGAATTTACATATACATCTATATTTACAGGTAGTTGATAAAGTAACATCACCAAAGAGACAAAAACAAGCCTCAAAAGAAGTATCAAAAGACTTCAAGTCGATAGAAGTGGAAGAGGGATGACACAGACACAAATAAAGCAACATGCACACATTCAGACGTCTGGGTACACTAGCTAGACGTCTGATTGATTTCTCTGGTTTGAAAATCAGAAAGAATCAGACATCTGGTTAATAAACTCAGACGTCTGAGAAGCATCCGGATATAAAAAATATATGAAAGCTAGACATCTGGTTAATGAAGACAGACGTCTGAAATACAAACAGATACAAAAAATATATGAAGACCAGACGTCTGAAATATTTTCCAGACGTCTGATTTTGGACTCGGCTGTACAAATTCAAAGAACAACTGTCACATCCAAAAGGACACGTTCGCTTCTCTTCACTGCAACTCTTCATCACCATGAGAAGCAATCTTAGAGCACTTACTAACAGTTGCAACTACACAAAGGATCTCTTCACCACTATAAATAGAATCAGGAATTCAAGAGAAGAACTCACCTTACTTACTTACGCTCTTAAATCTTATACTCTGATTTATACCTGATCTCTAAGCAATCAAAATACCTGTAATTAACTCTTCCATATATATATTGGAAGCAATTGTACTTAATAGTCAACATCTGTGTTATTGAACACATCCTTGACAAAGAAACTCTGCTGTTGTAAACTTGTTCCTCCGGATCAGGAGAGGGTTAGTTGAAAGGAAATTCCGAAGAGGAGCTTCGGGACTGCACGTAGGACGGACGGTCCGAACCAGTATAAAATCCTGGTGTGATTACTTTAATTTACTTTGCTACTATCATCTATCAAGTTATATTATAGAGTTAGTTGTTTATACTTGCATATATATTCTATACGGTCCACTCATATATACTTTCAATTGGTATCAGAGAAAGGTTTTGATCAAATAACAGTAACACGTTTTTGAATCACCTTAATATGGCAAGTATTTTTCAAGAAGGACAATCCACAGCACGACCCCCACTCTTTAATGGATCTAACTATGCATATTGGTCAACACATGTGAGAATTTTTATGGAAGCTAGTGGTCTTGAAATTTAGTCAGCCACACAAGATAAATATGAAGCACCTACTACTGCTATGAACACTTGGATCGATGCATAAAAGACCTTATCATCAAATAATGCTAAAGCTATGAATGTTTTATTTTGCTCTTTAGACAAAAATGAATTTTCACATGTCATGTTATGCACCACTGCGTTTGATATTTGGCGTACCTTACAAATTACACATGAAGGTACAACAAAGGTCAAAAAAACTAAGATTTCAATTTTACAAAACCAATTTTCTTCATTCAAAATGAAGCAAAATGAAACTATTATTGACATGTATTCTAGATTTCAAACTATCCAACACGATCTTATGGCATTAGGAGTTAAATTTACTGATTTTGATTTAGTCTCTCGAATACTCAACTCTTTAACGTCAGATTGGGAAAGGAAGGTTTTAGCTATTGAAGAAGCTAATGATCTTTCTTCTCTCAAAGTTGAAGAGTTGATAGGAAATTTAATGTCCTATGAAGCTAATTTGCAAGCACGAAAAGAACTAAATTTGAAGAAAAAGAATATAGCATTTCCAACAACAAAAAATGATGACTATGAGGTAGATGAAGAATAAATAGTCTTCATTGCCAAGAATTATAATAGATTCAAGAAATTTAGAAAGATGACCAAATTTCAAAAAGAAGGAAAGTCCAACACAACAACTCAAATCAAGTGCTATGAATGTGATCAATACGGTCATGTGAAGAAGGATTGCCCTAAACTCAATCATGACAAAAAGAATAACATAGTTCAAAAATTCAAGAAGAAGAAGTCTTTCAAAGTAACTTGGGATGACTCAGATTCTTCATCTTCAGAAAATGATAGCGATAGTGACGGAGAACAGACTAATGTATGTTTTATGGCACAAACTAAAGAGGTACCCAAAGTAAAAAATAAGGAGAAATGGATACTAGATAGCGGTTGCTCCAAGCATATGACCGGAAATTCAAAAATGTTATCAAATATAACATACATCGATGGTGGAATAGTAACCTTTGGAGATAATTCAAAAGGATATGTCATAGGCATTGGAGAAGTCATCAACTTTGGTATATCTAACTCTCCTATTATTACAAATGTTTTATTAGTAGAAATTCTAAAACATAACTTACTAAGCATTAGTCAATTATGCAATAAAGGTTTTCAAATAAATTTTGAAAAATATAAATGTAATATTTTTGATAATAACAAACAACTCATTTTTGAAGGATTTAGAAACAAAAATATTTATGTATCAAACAAGAATATAAATAAAAATTCAAACTTATGTTTAACCGTCAAACATAATGATCCATGGTTATGGCATAAACGATTTTGTCATATCAATTTTAAGAGTATTAATAAGTTAGCAAAATATGAGTTGGTAAGAGGATTACCTAAAATGAATTACAAAGTAGAAAACTTATGTGACGATTGTCAAATTGGAAAACTAAAGAAAAGCTCATTTAAATCTAAAAATAATATTTCTACAAAACAACCATTAGAATTATTACATTTAGATTTATTTGGCACAACAAAAATATGGTCTACAAATCACAACAAATATGTTTTCGTAATAGTTGATGATTTTTCGAGATATACATGGACCTTATTTTTAGAACACAAAAGCAATACTTTTAGTATGTTTAAAATATTTGCTAAAAGAATTAAAACTCAAATGAATTTGAAAATTAAAAATATTAGAAGTGATCACGGAGGAGAATTCGAAAATGACCATTTTACAAACTTTTGCAGTAAGAAAGGAATAACGCATAATTTTTCTTTTCCTCGTACACCTCGATAAAATGGTGTCGTAGAAAGAAAAAATCGTACATTACAAGAATGTGCACGAACATTACTAAATAGTAGTGGTTTACCAAAACACTTTTGGGCTGAAGTTATTACGACATCTTGTTATGAGTTAAATCGAGTAACCATACGTCCCATGACTAAACAAACTTGTTTTGAAATATTTTTTGGTAAAAAACCTAAAGTATCATACTTTAAAACTTTCAGTTCAAAATGTTTTATACTAAATACAAAAGATAACTTAGGAAAATTTGAACCAAAGGCCGATGAAGGTATTTTTGTTGGATATTGTGATCGTAGCAAAGCAAATAGAATCTTTAATAAACGAAATAATACTATTGAAGAGAGCTTACATTTCCCGTTCGACGAAAATCCTTTTAACCGTCATACTAATGATGAAGAAGAAATTATTCCACTAACAAATTTAACAAATTCTATTAATAATGAAACAAATATGCAAAATAAAACCTTGATTTCATCCCCTAGAATTCTTAAGAGTCATCCAATAGATAATATTATTGGAGATCTTAATTCAAGAGTAACCAGAAATCAACTCAATCAAATAAGCCATATAGCATCTGTGTCAAACTTTGAACCAAAAAATTATAAAGAAGCCTCAAATGATAATTTTTGGTAATAGCTATGCAAGAAGAATTAAATCAATTTGAACGTAATAACGTATGGGAATTAGTACCAAGACCTGAAGATCAATCGATAATAGGAACAAAATGGGTATTTAAAAACAAAGCAGACGAAAATGGAAATATCATTAGAAATAAAGCACGTTTAGTTGCTCAAGGTTACAATTAAGAAGAAGGTATAGATTACGATGAAACCTTTGCTCCAGTAGCAAGATTAGAGGCCATTCGTACATTACTCGCCATTGAAACTCATCATAATTTTAAATTGTTTCAAATGGATGTCAAAAGTGATTTTTTGAATGGTTTTATTAAAGAAAATGTATACGTCGAACAACCACCATTATTTGTTCACGAAAAATATGCCGATCATGTTTTTAAATTACATAAAGCACTATATGGATTAAAACAAGCCCCTCGTGCATGGTACGAACGTCTTAAAAATCACTTAATAACATCTGGTTTTCATATAGGCAAAATAGATACAACTTTATTTATTAAAAGAGAAAATAATGATATTTTAGTTGTACAAATTTATGTTGATGATATCATTTTTGATTCAACCAACGAAAATCTATGTAATCAGTTTTCAAATATTATGAAAAACGAATTTGAAATGTCACACATGGGAGAATTAAATTTCTTCTTAGGTCTACAAATAAAACAACTCGAAAATGGAATTTTTATTCACCAAGAAAAATATTGTAACAATTTATTACGTCGATTTGAAATGGATAAAACATCAAGCAAACCAACACCAATGAGTACCACTGTTCACTTAGAAAAAGATGAAAATGGAAAAGATTTTGATGAAAAGTTATATCGAAGAATGATTGGTTCTTTACTTTATTTAACGGCCAGTCGACCTGATATTATGATGAGTGTATGTCTATGTGCTCTATTTCAAGAAAAACCAAAAGAATCTCATCTAAGAGCTGTTAAGCGTATTTTACATTATCTATCTAGTACTAGAGATTATGGTTTGTTTTGCCCTAAAGGATCATCGTTTGAACTTGTTTCATATAGCGATGCGGATTTCGGTGGATGTAGAACAGATCGTAAGAGTACTAGTGGAACATGTCACTTTATCGGACAATCATTAGTTTCATGGTTAGCAAAAAACAAAATTGTGTTTCCTTATCTACCTGCGAAGCCGAATACATCTCCGCAGCTCTAGCATGTGCGCAAGTGATATACATGCAACAAACACTAACGTATTTCGGTAAAATTATCAAAAAATCTCCTATATACTGTGATAACACAAGTGCTATAAATTTATCAAAAAACCCTGTTAATCACTCACGAACCAAACATATAGATATACGACATCATTTTCAACGAGACAATGTTGAAAAAGGAACTATTTCTTTAGAATACGTAAATACCGAAAATCAAGTAGCCGACATTTCTACAAAACCATTAAATGAACAAATTTTCATTAAATTCCGATGAATTTTAGGTATTTGTTCACTTCATGATTTTCTTCCTTAAAAAATTAATAACTTCATTTAAAGACTAAGTTTAGTTATCTATTTTATTACCACAAATTATACTTATTAATTTCTGAACCATTAAATTTTTAGACAATTAGCTGTTCTATAAATAATGTTTTCAGCTTATATATATACATAGTTACATAACAACTATATACAAACAATCAATTTTTTTTATAATAAAAAATAACAATATCTTCTGGAAACTCCTATATATCTATCTCCATCTCAACACTATCGACGGATAGCTCGGTTGACACGCCACAAAGGCTTCCTACGCCTAAACCAAAGCAAGAGCCAACAAATAGGTGGTCCTCGTATCATACGGGTTTTACTCCAAATAATAAGAAAACTAAAAGATCTCTGTTTATTTCTCCTAATACAAAGGAGAAAACTGATGAAATTCATCATTACCAGAAACAACATATAGATCTTCAATGAGAGCTATATTTCTAACAAAAAGTTACGGCACGACGGCTAAGTTTTCTAGGGCAAGTGGCGATGAAGTTTTGTTCGTCATGAAAGAAAGATATCCATGAACCGCTACCAAAACCTTGTAGTTCATTAGATCCATCTTCTTCGTATCGTACTCCTTCAGACCCTTCACCAAGATGATATTCTGGCTCCCCACGGACCCATGAACAAAGAAATATATGGTCTCCACTAAAACCATGGAGGGATAACGAGTCAGGAAATCGTAAAACTCCGTTGCCTTCTAAATAGATAAATCATATTGATTATTATATGTATCTATACTTATGTGCTTTACAACAATAAAATTATTTGTTATCCAGATTCGATAAATAAGTGAAACCATCAAACTATAGGCTATTTTTAGCCAAACTGCAAATTCTAGACGTCTGACTATAGCCTTCAGACGTCTGACACAATGATATACTATTATAAATTAAGCAGTGTGCATATGTCAAACGTCTGATATACCCCCCAGATGTCCGAACTTAAGCTCTGCCTCCTAAAATATAATGCAAAAAAAATTTCAGACGTCCAACACATTGAACCAGACGTCTGACCAAGTCCTCTGTCACAAATGCTTACAACATTTATTTAAACCAGACATCTGAGATATAAAACCAGATGTCTGTTTAAATTTTCTGCCTACTCAATCTCACAAATTCGACCAAAACAGACGTCTACTACAAATACCAGACATCTGCTTGTATCTTCTGTAAAAAAATTAGGGTAAACCAGACGTCTGGAATTCAATTGACCATTTATATACACCCAGATAACGTCATTTTTTTCTCTTTATCTCAAAATTATTTCGATCACGATTTGCTTATTGATGATTTTTTTTTCAAAATCAATGTCTTCAACAAAATTAAATCAAAAATGCCTCCTCGCACTAAGAATATCAAAACCTCAAAACGCAAACAAGACCAGCCCACTTCATCTTCAAATCCCCAGGTGTGCTCCGACGATCAAATCGAGAGGTGGATGCATAAAGCACCGCATTCCATCAAAAGGTATCAAGATATTCAAAAGAAGAAACTTCATATAGGACCATTATATAATCTCCTTAAATTCTCTATGTACGATCTAGATGAACTTTGTGAAAATGCTGGATTGAAAACCCTAATCTCTTTTACTCCTAATGATGTTCAAATAGATCAATCGGCTATATTTTTATTCTACGCTAATCTAGATAGTACTTCAGTGTGGAACACTGAAGATGAGGACAACTGGCTATGGTCAAGTGTTTATGGGAATACTATTAGATTAACTCCGGGTTTAATAGGTAGAACCTTAGGATGCTCCGACACCGGGGAGGATTTATACAACATTCTGGATATGCGCTTCAAGCCACGGAATAGTATTACTCATCAAATTTGGAAGGACGAAATGCCAAATTTTGCTTCGAAATATTTACGTCCAAAAGCTCGACTCTTGACAAGAATGATAATAAATACAGTTGTTCTACGTATGGGGAGTCATGAGCAAATAACAGAATTGGAGCACAAAGCTCTATATGCTCTCTTTAGTGGAACTCGGGTAAATTGGGCCAAATTCGTCTTCGACGAGCTCAAACACTTTCGGACTCGATCACGACCATCGATCATTTACCCTACTTATATTATGAGACTTCTTCGTGCACATAATGTTCCTTCCTACCTATCGACATTCGAAGAAATCTCGCCTAAATATGCTTCCACCAAATTATTCTCTCTGATGCACTTACATGAAATCGCTCTAGAATTTATGTCCTTCAAAGATTGGACGCACAATCGTCAATCTCTAAGAGTTGAGCCTCCTCCTCAACCACATATTGATCCATCCCAAGAGTAAGTATAACATCGGCAAGTTACTCCTCCTCCTCCCGAACTATTTGATTATCCGGGACAAGATAAAATTATAGAGACTAGACTGGATACAAATCCAAATGAAAGTTTCCGAGATCTCACACTTTGAAACCAACATACACTGTCCCAAAACCAAAACTATTTGGCTAAGAGAATTGACAAATTTGAAACTTCATTTGCTACACATCTAGCCACAGTTGAAGAATCTCTTTCGACTGTTTTATCGGTTCTTAAAGAAGTATTACAACAGGTTCGTGGTCCAACACCACCCTCTAAGGATTGGACAACCCATGTACCTTCCCCTCCCGCAAAACATTCAAAACTATCTGAGGATGAACCTCCAAAGGAAGCTTTGACATCTCCTTCAAAGGCTAGCACTTCTGAAAAGGAAGAATCAAAGGAAGATGATCCAAATAAAGCTTCCCCAAAGGAAATCTAGAATTTGGGAATCATAGTTTTTATAATTTTTGTACAAATCTATGATTGTAATCACTTCATGTTATTAATGAAATTTTTTCTTTTTGACGATTGGCTTCGCTGTTATAACTCTTTTTGATAATGCCAAAGGGGGAGAAATATAGGTAGAATCATAAAACATTAAGCACATATTCAGGGGGAGATTTATAATTTATATATAAGTACATTGAATAGTTGTCATCATCAAAAAGGGGGAGATTGTTAGGAAATCAATTCTATGGTTTCGATGATAACAACTATACAATGGAAATCGAATATACATATATATCTATATTTACAGGTAGTTGATAAAGTAAAATCACCAAGGAGACAAAAACAAGACTCAAAAGAAGTATCAAAAGACTTCAAGTCGATAGAAGTGGAAGAGGGATGACACAGACACAGATAAAGCAACATGCACACATTCAAACGTCTGGGTACACTAGCCAGACATCTTATTGATTCCTCTGGTTTGAAACTCAGAAAGAATCAGACGTCTGGTTAATAAACTCAGACGTTTGAAAAGCATCCGAATATAAAAAATATATGAAAGCCAGACGTCTGGTTAATAAACACAGACGTCTGAAATACAAACAGATATAAAAAATATATGAAGACCAAACATCTGAAATATTTTCCAGACGTCTGATTTTGGACTTGGCTGTGTAAATTCAAAGAAGAACTGTCACATCCGAAAGGACATGTTCGCTTATCTTCACTGCAACTCTTCATCATCATGAGAAGCAACCTTAGAGCACTTACTAACAGTTGCAACTACACAAAGGATCTCTTCACCACTATAAATAGAATCAAGAATTCAAGAGAAGAACCCACCTTACTTACTTACGCTCTTAACTCTTATACTCTGATTTATACCTTATCTCTAAGCAATCAAAATACCTGTAATTAACTCTTCCATATATATATTGGAAGCAATTGTACTTAATAGTCAACATCCGTGTTATTGAACACATTCTTGACAAAGAAACTCTGCTGTTGTAAACCAGTTCCTCCGGGTCAATAGAGGGTTAGTTGACAGGAAATTCCGAAGAGGAGCTTCAGGACTGGACGTAGGACGGGAGGTCCGAACCAGTATAAAATCCTGGGGTGATTACTTTAATTTACTTTGCTACTATCATCTATCAAGTTATATTATTGAGTTAATTGTTTATACTTTCATATATATCCTATACGGTCTACTTATATAGACTTTCACTTTCAACTGAATGGCTTTCAAATAGGTTGGCTTTCGACCAGGTCAATTGGTTTTAAAGAAATGGTTTCGATGAGGTTGCGCCTTTGTTATTATATAATTGCTTTCGACTAAGCCAAAACCCATGACTGCCTCTTTCTACTATCCGACCCAGATTGGTTTCAAAGGATTGCTTTGCTTTTTAAACTTGACCACTTCTCCAATGCTTTAGAAGGGATGGTTTCGGTGCTATCACTTCTTTACTCAAGAATGATTTTGAAAGGAATGCTTTCGAATTTCATGTGTTTCTTATCCTTTTTCTCTACTTGAAGGCATAATCCAAATGGTTTCGATCGAGACGGTTTTCAAAGATTTCGAAGGAGTAAATTTTTGAATGGTTTCGAAAGGTTTCCACATGTTTTAAATTGAACCCAAAGGCTCAAAAGGTTTAGTATTTTAATGCTTTCGAATGGGTTTTAAATGCAGGTTTCGAAGGGGTGGTTCCCCAATGATTTCGAAAGATTTTGAAGAAAGGTTTTCCAATGGTTTTGAAAAGTCTAAGAGGAAAAGTTTTTCCAATGTTTTCAAAAGGCATGGATCAAAAGTTGTAAATAAGGATGTCTAATGTTTTAAAGCTTTCGAAGGGAAGGCGATTTATGGTTTCGAAAGGGTTACTTTTAACGGTTTCGAAAGGGTTACTTTCAATGGCTTCGAAAGGGTTACTTTTAAGTGGTTTCGAATGGGTTGTTTAAAGGTTTTAAACAAAGACTTCAAATATACTAACTAGGCAGCATAGCCTAAGTGTTTTTAAGTTAAAAAGGGTTTTAACTTATTTTGAGGGGATAGGTAATCTCATTAAAATTCATCAACAGTATTTTGAGTAAAGTATATATATTATAACAAAATAGCTTAGAGTAAAGATAAGAATATATTTTCCATGTATAAGTATGATTTGAAAGGTTAAATCATTTTGAAAAGGTTTTCAAGGAAAAATATGAGGGGTAGTTAACCCTAAGAAAATGAATTGGACAGATAGTCCATTCTGATTCAGACAGTTAGTCCAGTTTGTGGACAGTTAGTCTAGTTTGGGGATAGTTAGTCCAGTTTGCAGGCAGTCAGCCCAGTTTTCAGAAAGATAGTCCATTAGTTACCTGATTATAGCTTAACGAATATAGCTATTGTTATTATTATCAGTTTGATTAACCAGCTTGGTTGCAAGAAAGGATTTGCATAATATATGTTTTGAAGAGGATATTAGTGAGGGCAAACCCGTTGCGCCGAACGACGTGGTCTCACTAAATACCAGTAAACCAAGATGTAACAATATTATTCACACCTGGCTTTATATGTGACTCAAAGTTTATGTTTCCCTTTATACTCTCAATGTTTAAAATTTATTTGAGTGGGCTAAGGATTGAGGTTTATAGGTTTTACTTTTGGCGAATAAAGCTTTCGGAGATGAGTAGGTGGCTGTCAAATAGCTAATTAGGAGTTGTAGTTTATTCTGTTTATTTCCGCTGTATGTATAAAGTCAGATATGACTATATTGCTTTGATCAACCATGGGGCATCGTTATATGCCGCTCTTGGCGTATTTCTGTAATGATTATAATTGACCTTTGCCTGGGAAATGTTATGGGATTGTGTAACTTAGATATGAATTTGTTTTGAAATGTAATCAGTAATTGGTTGTTTTTTGAAATCTGTGATTTTTTCTATTCAAATGCTTCCGATATTATGGATACCATTTGCATTACCGTATTTTGTCACTAGAAGTTAATATTATAGATGAGTGCAGCATCTATAGCGCTTAACTTTTGGCCTCGAGACACGGGATGTTACACATGGACTTTAGTTCGAGTTATCTTTTCCAATTATACGTTGGTTATGTCTTGATAGTTCAGTACACGCCTACTTATTTTGTGGTCAGTTTTGTAATTTTAAACAGTAATATACATCTTTGATGGCCTAATGGTTGAAGATGGATTGATTAGGCTACATTGTTGACGTTTGGTTCTAAATGTTTGATATACAATTTTTGCTACACTAAAACAGGCATGTTTACTATATCAAGTAATTATAATTGAAAATTAACTTACTTTCTGAGTTATATAACAAACGCACTAAAAATAAGGGAACGAAAAAGGTACTAAGCATGTGATCTACATGTCTAATAATCAAGCTTTATATATTTTTACACCCATTATTTCTATTTGTATACTACCTGTATAACTGCAACTTGTTTACCAACCCGTGTGCGAAGCACGGGTTCGTACTAGTTTTAATATAAAAGATTAGTTTGAAATCACTTTTTCATTCTAGTAGACAAAATTTTGTTGGTTTGATTTTGGACTTTCCAATATTATTCTATTTAGAATTATAAGTTAAAAATTACAATAATACTGAACAACTATTTACTATGACCATATAGGAGTCACATGAAGCAGAGGTCTTATGTACAGTCTTTAAATTGTGAATTAATGTTGTTATCAACTATGATTATCTAACAACTTAAGTACAATTGACATAGCTGAATCACTCAAACCAACATTTTCATGGATGGAATATGTGGCCTTGGCCTATAGGGTTTCTTGTTTTGCAAATTTCTTCTTTAGTGGAATGTGAGAGATTACCTTCATATTTACTTGAAGTACAGGAGAAATTAGTAGCATCTTATCAAACATCATATTCAAGTATTAAATATGCTCTATTTTATCTCCCTTCTTACCAAAATTTGTTATTTCTTCATTATTTATAATAGTTCTTTACTTAGCGAGCTATTTTTTTTCAAAATAAATAAAATGGCATGAGTTATTAGAATAACAATTGGTATAGCCATACATTAGTTGGATCTTTTCGTTTCTATTCATTCCAATCATAACAAGATCGGTTTACCTAAATTGAAAATAGACAAACTTTTAAATCTTCAACAGAAATTTCTTTTACATATTTCTCAGAATAGTCTATTATAGACAACTTCTTCCTAACTTCTTTTCCTATAAAGAATAGAGTAAGATAACAATCATGACAAGCATCATTATCTCAGTGGTTAAGTGATTCGACTTTGGTGCGAGATGTCACAATTTCGAAACTTGCATAGCATGATTCAAACATTTATTGACATGTGAGTTGTGATACGTTGTCCAGTGACATGTTTTATCTAAGTACCATTTCAAAAGGTAAAAAAAGTAGAAGAAAAATGCTCCAATCATATATGATCTTAGACAAGAGAAAGAAACATTATATTATTAATTAATGGGGATCCACAATATGTTCCCTATTTCCCTATTGTGACCAGGTTCATAAATTATGATCAACAAACAATATGGGCTTTCAAGTTGTATTGGTCAAGGTTTCGTAACTGTCATGTCCCATATAAATCGTTTACCTATGACTATTTTGTATCTGTAAAAATCGACGACCGATCACATCAAAACGTTTCAATAGTTGGATTCACTTTCAATTTGGCAAATGTGTTGCTTGTGAGTTATGTGTGTTCATGTGCGTCCTATAAACCCCGTTGTTGGTCGTAAGTTTAAAAGAGAGATTTAAAAGAAATAATTGCTAGGTTATAGTATTGATTTTGGGGTCTATATATTTTATGGTAATTGTGTCGATTATTGTCCAACAAATTATTTATAGATGACTGAAGAATACAAAATTTCAACTTATGATCATCATGAATTAGATTATAATAGAATTGCATTAGGTCGATTGCAATCATTAGTAATTGATAAGGTCAAAATAATTTCTTAGGGGAAATTATGTAATTTTATTATATAACTTAACTCTTATGGCGAACCTTGTTAAAAACAAAGTAAGCTTTTTATTTTATTTTACATTGTACATATTGTTATAGTGGGATATAATGAATGTTTTAAGTATGTTAATATATACAGGTAGAAAATCCTTAGAAAAGTATTTAATCAATTGAAGTTACGAATATGTTCGTAACCATGAGTATTGAATTGTATAAAACAAAAAAATTGTTAAACATTCCTAGTCTAGATGTATCGAGAATAGGATATTGATATATCCATTGAGACTAATGTATGTTATTTTTTCTATATGAAGGATGGTGAACTACTCATAATCGCTGGGAAACAAGGGGTTACATACATGTAGTTGATTGGGACAACTACAAAATACTCACCGAGAGTCTTCAGGTTGAAAATCAAATAGATAATCTCACATTATAGCATGTGGTAGTCTTTTGACATTAGAATACGGTAAAGTGCCTAAGCTCTACTTTGATTATGGTCAATCATAAACCAATAATGATTGTGTTAAGGCCATAATTGGGTACAAGTTAAACCACTTGAAGTGAAAGACTATTCAAAAGATGATTCTTCTCCTTTCAATAGAATGTTAATATCACCATAATTGATAGCGAACGTGAAGTCAAAGCTTTGCTCAAAACAAATCGGTTAATTATCGAGACTAAACCATGAACTTTAATGTTGAACTTTGTGATTAAACACGGATATTATTAAGGTTTTTAACCATCGACGGAGCTTTAGATATCTATGATATGGTAGTGATGAATAAAAAACATGTACAATATATCATTGATTAAGAGTGTCATTTTAAAAGATAAGAAATTCGATTCTACTAAGATAATCTGTAACCAACTGAACTCATGTCCACTATCATACTTCATCAAAGTCTGTATGGTTTTAGTATTTAAATTGTTTAAATATTATCATGACTGAGTTTACACCTATAGGTCACACAACAAAAACTCTCAGTTTTCGACGGAGAATTATTTCTTGAAATGATTCATAAAAAGTAATGAATTATTATTATTAAGAAATTAATTTAACGATTATATTATTATATTAATTTATTATTATTTATTTTAACGTTTTTAGAGAATAGAAAAATTAATTAATAAAGTGTATAATTGCTATATATATAATTATTTATTTATGTAGATCGAAAATAATATTTATTAGTCCTGCTTTTTAAGATCGAGGTTTTAAGATCGAGGTTGTTTCCATGGTAGCATGGTGAGGAGGATGTTGGATTTTAGGGCTTTTAAGATCGAGGTTGTTTCCATGGCCAATGTGGTGACGTGGTGGCGCTGGAATGTTTCGATGGAGGGGCAAATGGAAGGGGAGGGTCAGGCGCATCTCCAGGCATGGCGACGTGGTTTTAGATGATCGGAGGTGACGATGCGAGGTGGATTTTGGTGATCGGTTTCGTTCCAGTAGGGGTTCGTTCTGCTCAAATTCGATCTGGAGATTTGTTTTTTGGTTTCTGGGTGGTCAGGATGAACGAGCATGATGTCGTCGACTTGCTGGTGGTAGCGGCGATGATCGGAGCAGCGTCGATCGTGTGTACATGTGCACACGTATCTATGTGCCTGGTTCATTTTGCTGTAAGGTTAGAAAAGAAGAAGAATAAGAAGGGGAAAGTTGAGTTCAGGTCGGGAGTTTGGGTTTTGGACCTGAATTTAAATAAAAAATATTTTAACAAAGTTTAAAAAGGAAAATAAAAATGAGGGAAGTAAACAAAGTTTTCATAAGAAAGATTTTAAACAAGATTTTGGAGTATTTCAAGCCAAAGAATTTTGAAGTTAATTGTTTTTAAACTTAAATTTTTCTACATTTAAACAAGATAATTTATAGACTTTAATTAATCAAAAACTTTAGGATAGTAAGAGGCCATGTAAATAAAATGTTTTGAACTTAAATTAATTTGGTTTAGGATAATTACATATTAGGTTAATTATTTAATTTAGTTCCTAAGTGTTTTTCAAATAAAAGTTAAATATTTAAGTAAATGGTTAAGATAAATGTTTTAAGCTTTTAATTTATTAAAGTCTTAAGTAATTGCAAATAGTAATTAATTAATTCCAATAATTAATTAAAATAAAATAAATGGCATGCAATTAGTTAATGACATTTATGCAGGATTATAAGTAAATAAATTATAAGTAATTAATTTATTTTGCTAAATTAAATTATTAGAAATGGTGTGACCAGTTTATCTATCTTATGGTTGACTAAATTAAATTGAATGCTTTGATTTGCTTAATATCTCTAGTTTGATAATTTGTGATGTTCTGTGATATGAAATGCCTGAATTTAACTGCTGATTAATGTGAGATGTTTTATTTATCTGTGATGAATTTCTATGTGAATATGGTTTTTTGAATTTGAATGGAGTTGTTTTACTTAAACAACTTGGCCTTAAAGACGACGTTTGGATTTCGATGAGACCGTGTTCGGATATCAAATTGTTATCTGAAAACCACATCGATCCAAAATAATGATAGGTCGTGAAATCTCAAGTGAAGATCGAGAATGAAGATTCAGAATGCAAAGGCAATTTGTCGTTAACTCTAAGGGTGACTCCAAAATGAGTGTGACGGAGAAAGTGCCTTTGGTTCCGTTCGAACCCAGAACGGGCTTGTATGGATGAATGCTATCAGACCATCGTCAATGGAGGCCGATGAGCATTCCAAGATATGTGTGCTATATGTTGAATATGCGCTTATATGATTCTTGTTTGATGATAATAAACATATATACATTCAATTAAATGTATTTGTTAATATACTATTTTATTTTTCACAAATTAAATAAATATTTGCTGAATAAAATAAATAATACAGATTTTTGAATTCAAACGAATATTTTATTCAAACAAATATTTATTACAATTTTGAATAGTACAAATTCAAGCTCTCACTATTCACTATACAACTTTGATACAAATTCAATTACATCACTATTTTACATTTACAGTTGACCTCACTACATATCACTCACACTCGTATTTATCTTCAACTTCATTCCAGTTAGAATCCAGCATCTGAGCAATCTGCAAAAATATTCACTAACGCGGTAAAATTGAAAAAGAAATATTTTTGCAATATAAAATAAAATATGGATTTTGAAAATATTATTTGCCTCAGTTATTTGGGTTGTTCATCGTCATTTAAATTTGAATTCATCACACACGAACAGCTTGTGACTTACATAGTGTATCACTGTATATGCCACATGGCCGTGCACATCGAAATATACACTTGATCGATTTACAGGGACAAGTGAGCACAGGTCAAACCCAAATACAGGATTCAACTCAAGTGCAATAAAACAATGTCATTCAGCACAAGGTCAAATCCAAGCCGGATTCAACTCAGGTGAAAATTAGAAAAATAAACAAAATGCAAAGGTCAAGCCATCACTGCAAACTCGACTCAACTCAATGCAATTCAAACTGCAAGTCCAAAACAAGTGCACATATGTCAAGTAAAGACTCAAGACCACATAAGTCGACAGTGCAAACAAATAGCATAAGCAAATGACTCAGTAATGCAATGCCACAGCAAAAAAATGCCACAAATGCTCAAACTCAGGTGGACAGCAAACAACAGTGCACTGAACAACTCACAAATGTGCAACCTGAACAGTAACTTGTTCAGACCAGGCTACACAATGACAAGGTGCAGACTAGACCAAATATACAACCAAAGAAGAAAACCATCAAGCCAACACAGCAATGCATGAACCAAGGCAAACATATGTACAGCATGAACAAGATATGTACACAAGGCATGGGGGTGCTGGACTACAGCACGACCAATTTATGGACAAGTGACACCAGTAACAACAGCAGACAACAAGACATGAAACAACCCAATATATGCATGCAAATTCGACAAGCAACTGAAGGCAATAGGTCCAGTTACAACAAAGACCAAGTGCAGCATCAGGTCGAGCACGAAGGAATGTGAAAGAACAGAATTACTCACATATATGCAACATTTTTTATGTACCAATAAACTATGCAGTGAAGCCAAAGCAAACAGAGGGATCAATATAGCAACACAGCAAGCACATGAATGCACATAGCAAGCTACATGAAGACCAGCAAATAAATGAAATAGCATGTATACATATATGCAGCTTGAATACGAATACATCAAGTCACGGTCCAAACCAGTAAACAACACCGTGAAGCCATAATGTCCCAAATAACCAAAGTAGTGGAACTGCAACAAGTCAACTGAACAGTCGAAGTCAATACACAGGGATGAACAAGACTCGGCAATCAAATAACAGTAAGAAGTGTACCAAGACCACATGCATGTAGATATCAAGAAAATAGAGGCAAAGGCACAATGCATCAACATAACAGCAAGTCATATACGAAGGTAAATGATATCAAAGCCGTGTTTTTAACAAGTCAACAGAAAAAGGAACGGAGTGGAAGCCGTGGTCATCACGAAAATGAATTCAAAACCATGTCAACCAAGAAACGTAAAATATACGTTTTTGAACAAGTCGCAATCATCTCAAACGTCCAAGCATGATCAAGCGGCAGTACAAAGGATTTGACAAATTCAAATAAATATATACGATCGAAGATTCAGGGAATCGAACCCATATAAAAACCCTAAGATCATCATCGGCATAACCATCGAGTTCAAGCATTCAAGAAGAAAGCAAAAGGAATAAAGTACTTACCAAAATTGTAATCGAACTCGATCAATCGAAGTAGCCGAAGCAAGGTACAAGGAGACAGTCGATCGACAGGCCAAAGACGAAAATCACAAATTCGATCGATCAATATAATGTCGGCATCTTCGATTCTTTAAAAGCCCTAATTTATTGAAGGAAGAGGAACGAACAAGAGCCGAAGCCCTAATTTCATAAAGAAGAACAAGCCGACATTATCACAATGAAAATAAAAGAGAATCGGGTTAAAGAAAACAATTGGGCCGGCGTGTTTTATAAAAGGGGACTTGTTTGTTAAAAGGGGCTATAGCTTATTTTATTTTTTAATTAGGGTTTTTGATTGTCTTTTGTTTTTTAAATTTGTTTTTAATTTTAAAACTCTTTTCAAACCGTTGTATTTGCTAGTCGTGTGACTAGGGGACAAGCTACGTGGCGTAGCTTGAGAATTCGCAACTCAGTGGCTGAGTTGTGGCAGGGTTTTGAGCGTAGAGTTAGATTTAATCGATAGCGGGTGTCACGAGTTTATGTGTGTAAGCAAGGGACTATCTAATTTCTAGTAGAAACCTTAGGGGCAGCACGTAGGCTGGGTTTTGCCGAAGCTGGGTAAATTCTGTGTCGTTCTATTTCTGCATTTATTATTCTGCTATTATCTGTGCTGCTATTGTTCTGTGATCTGTGTTGAAATTATTTTATAAGCTTCCGCAATTAATTTTATAATTTATACTATCACCCTATTCACCCCTCCCCTCTAGGGTGAAATCGATCCTACAAGTGGTATCAAAGCAAGGAACAAAAGCCGTTTTTGTTTTAAAAATTTGATTTTACAAAAACCAATTTTTGTTTTAAAAATTTGAATTTTTAAAATGGATTCTTTTAATACTGCTTTTGCTGAGGGCAATCCATAGTTAGACCACCAATGTTCAATGGTGAATATGCTTATTGGAAAAATAGGATGGAAATCTTTCTGAAAACCATTGACGCTTGGAATATTGTTGAGACAGGTCATAGAACACCGACTATAACTGTAGATAATCAGGAAGTAGATAAACCAAAGGAACAATGGATAGAACTAGAAAATAAATTACAAAATACTAATGTTGAAGCTATGAATTCTATTATCTGTTCATTGGATCAATTTGAATTTAATCGTGTCTCACATTGTCTAACTGCGCAGGAAATATGGCACACACTAGAAGTGACTCACGAAGGAACATCTCAAGTCAAAGAATCTCGCCTTGCCATGCTAAGCAGCGAATACGAGAACTTCACAATGGCAAAGGAAGAAAATGTCAAAGAGATGCATGGACAACTTTCCAATATCGTTTACAAATCAAAAGCTCTTGGAAAATCATACACAGAGTTGGAGATAGTCCGAAAAATCCTCAGAGTCCTTCCACGAAAATTTGAAGCGAAAGTGACTGCCATTCAAGAATCGAAAGATTTAAAACAAATGAAAGTTGAAGAACTCATCGGAAATCTCACCACTTATGAGCTAGAAATGAAATTCAAGAAAGAGCGTGAAGGAAGTGATACTCGAAAGAAATCAATAGCTCTCAAAGGAACAACTGAAAGAGATGACGATGACGATGATGAAGCAGCAGCAGAATTGGAGCTATTAATAAAGACATTCAAAACGTGGAATTACAAATATGGAAATTCAGCTCGAATTCAAAAAGCGAAAAGCAGAATAGCCAAAGCACTAGACTACTCAGAAGAACAAAAGATTATTTGTTATAATTGCAACAAACCCGGTCATATCAAACCCGATTGTCCACAAATTAAAATCAGCCATGGAAAGAAACAGAAAAAGAAAAGTTTTGCAGCCACTTGGGATGAAATAGACGAGGATGATCAAAGCACTGGCAGTGAAAGCGAAAAGGCAGAATTGTGTCTTCGAGGTGATACAACTGACAGTGACGATGACGAGCCAAGTGAGGATCAAAACTTACCCATTCTGAGTTGCTTATATATTTTCATGAAGTAAACGGCTGTTTTGAACGACTTAGGGAAAAATACGCTAAACTTGAATCACAAAAAGACACTTTGATAGATTTAAATAAACAGCTTGACTAATTAGTTAAAACCTATCAAAGTAGGATCCCTAAGTGTGATAAGTGTCCAACATTCGAAGAAGAAATTAAAAAATCAGAAATCAATATAAAATCACTTGAAAATGAAATTCTGATTTTAAAAAAGAATGAAAATACTAGGAGAGAGAATTCTATTAAAAAGTGCACATAGTTGTTAAACGAAAATGAATCTCTCAAAACACAAGTCCAACAATTGTCAACGACTTTAGATAAATTTTCAAAAAGTGAAAAATCATTGAATATGCTATTAGGTAAGCAAACTGTTAATACGGTTAGACAAGGACTTGGATATAATAATTCAAAAATTGTTGAAAGCAATATTAATCAAGTTAATTCTATGTGCACAATTTGTAGAAAATATGGACACAATCACAATAATTGTTGGTATAGACCCAAACATATGAAAACTATACCGATTTGGGTTCCAAAAGGCACAAATATAAAATCTCTCAAAGTTAAACAAATTTAGGTGCCGAAGGGAACAATTATAAATAGTTTTGGGTCTTTACAAAATTATTTTTCAAAATTTTCTGCCACTAACAACCATGGACCTATAAAAACAAATAGGTCACATAAATCTTTCAACGTGTAGGTGTGGTGGCAGGCTAAGGAACAACAACAGTGTTCTCTGGATTTTTGGCTGTTCTAGAAACACAACGGACGACAAAGCAAAGTTCCTTAGCCTAGTTCAAAGGTGACAGAATCACAATAGACAACCATGAAAAATATCGTAAAGGTAAAACAGGTAAAGGTATATTAATTTGAGCGATATATTAAATGTGATAATCTGCACCATATTCTGAATTAAAATCAGCCAATATTGAGATGATGAAAAGATGATGATTTGACTCTGATTTATTCAACATAGTTGGCCAATTATATTCTTATGCCAAAAACACTATAATAATCTCTAGATTCTTTGAATTACTTCATCATTTTGGATTAAAAATAGTGTTTTGTTGGATAATAATACAATTGGTTATAATGCGGCTAACTCTATATTCACGGTTTTTGATTATTTGCACGGCTTCATTTCAAATTTAAAAGAATGTCATATAAATTGCTATAAAAATTGAGTTTGAAATTTTTGGTGCACACTTCATGTTTTGGTCTATAAAATTCAATTGATGATAATTTTGAGTGAAAGAGAAATTCAGATGTAGATTACACTGGTAATCTAGTTGATAGAAAAATTACTAGTGAAACGTGATTTTTGAGACATTTAGTAACTGCATCGATTTTCAAAGAAAATATCTGCATATTTTTCATTTCAAATAATTTTCAAATAGCAGAAAATTTTTTCTTTTAAAACCCCCTGGAGAAAATAATTTTTGACCATATTTTCAAATTAGTCACTTTTGAAAAGTTAATTTCATAAGTATTTTTGAATTTGATTTTAAATGACTATATTGACTAATCTGACTCCCAAATGATTATCGAAAAGAAAAATAGTGATTGAAAAAGTGATGAGTGTTGATATTGATCATATATTATAACTCGAGAAAGTATAATTAGAAAATTTCTTTAGAAATTTAAACAAGAGTTATAAAACTTTTTGTTGGTAAAAATTCCATGACCATCTCTATATCTATCATATTTCTAACGACCATCACTCATCAAAATTCTATATAGTTTGTCAATATGTGGTACTTTAAACAGGAATCGTTCGTTTTTCATTTTCACATTTTTAAAAAAAAAAGGGTAATAATAATAACAATAATAATAAATACCAAAGTATTCACTCTCATTTAAAAGTCCTCACGGTTATGCATGGGTGAATTACTTGGAATTTGTTATGTGCTTCCATGCTCATTTAAAAGTCCTCACGGTTATGCATGTATGGAAAGCATATCAAAAGTTGATTTTTAAAATAAACAAGTTGATTCTAATCCCATTTAAAAGTCTTCACGGTTATGCGTGGTTAGAAGATAATTGAATTCATTTTTTTTAAAATGAAATTAGAATACTACTAATCTCATTTAAAAGTCCTAACGGTTATGCATGGTTAGTAGATATTCAAATTCCTGATATAAATATACCACAAATAGACACAACTGCATGGTTTTATATGATGACATAATTCCCATCATTCTAAAAGTGGAATATGCGCCTAACAAAATATTTATGATTTTTGTTTGATTTTTTATTGAAATTTAATATTTATATTCAATTGAGTTTTAATGTTGAATTAATATCGATCACTTTATCTCTTTTTTCTCTAACACTATTATTATTTTGCTGATAACAAAAGGGGGAGAGAAAAGTTAAGATTTTGTCAAATAAAATCAAGCAAATGTCAAATATTTTCCATTTGCATCTAGGCTCATTTGCATATTATTTAATTGTATGCATATTTGTAGGGGGAGCTTTGTGTAGAGAGGAAGCATTTAAATAGGGGGAGCAATTAGAGCATATCAATGATCAAATACATTTAATATATTCAAAATCTTAAATATATGTTTGTTATCATCAAAAGGGGGAGATTGTTGAATATGCGCTTATATGATTCTTGTTTGATGATAATAAACATATATACATTTAGTTAAATGTATTTGTTAATATACTATTTTATTTTTCACAGATTAAATAAATATTTGCTGAATAAAATAAATAACACAGATTTTTGAATTCAAACGAATATTTTATTCAAACAAATATTTATTACAATTTTGAATAGTACAAATTCAAGCTCTCACTATTCACTATACAACTTTGATACAAATTCAATTACATCACTATTTTACATTTACAGTTGACCTCACTACATATCACTCACACTCGTATTTATCTTCAACTTCATTCCAGTTAGAATCCTGCATCTGAGCAATCTGCAAAAATATTCACTAACGCGGTAAAATTGAAAAAGAAATATTTTTGCAATATAAAATAAAATATGGATTTTGAAAATATTATTTGCCTCAGTTATTTGGGTTGTTCGTCGTCATTTAAATTTGAATTCATCATACACGAACAGCTTGTGACATACATAGTGTATCACTATATATGCCACAAGGCCGTGCACATCGAAATATACACTTGATCGATTTATAGGGACAAGTGAGCACAGGTCAAACCCAAATACAGGATTCAACTCAAGCGCAATAAAACAATGTCATTCAACACAAGGTCAAATCCAAGCCGGATTCAACTCAGGTGAAAATTAGAAAAATAAACAAAATGCAAAGGTCAAGCCATCACTGCAAACTCGACTCAACTCAATGCAATTCAAACTGCAAGTCCAAAACAAGTGCACATATGTCAAGTAAAGACTCAAGACCACATAAGTCGACAGTGCAAACAAATAGCATAAGCAAATGACTCAGTAATGTAATGCCACAACAAACAAATGCCACAAATGCTCAAACTCAGGTGGACAGCAAACAACAGTGCACTGAACAACTCACAAATGTGCAACCTGAACAATAACTTGTTCAGACCAGGCTACACAATGACAAGGTGCAGACTAGACCAAATATACAACCAAAGAAGAAAACCATCAAGCCAACACAGCAATGCATGAACCAAGGCAAAAATATGTACATCATGAACAAGATATGTACACAAGGCATGGGGGCACTGGACTACAGCACGACCAATTTATGGACAAGTGACACCAGTAACAACAGCAGACAACAAGACATGAAACAACCCAATATATACATGCAAATTCGACAAGCAACTGAAGGCAATAGGTCCAGTTACAACAAAGACCAAGTGCAGCATCAGGTCGGGCACGAAGGAATGTGAAAGAACAGAATTACTCACATATATGCAACATTTTTTATGTGCCAATAAACTATGCAGTGAAGCCAAAGCAAACAGAGGGATCAATATAGCAACACAGCAAGCACATAAATGCACATAGCAAGCTACATAAAGACCAGCAAATAAATGAAACAGCATGTATACATATATGCAGCTTGAAATCGAATACATCAAGTCACGGTCCAAACCAGTAAACAACACCGTGAATCCATAAGGTTCCAAATAACCAAAGTAGTGGAACCGCAACAACTCAACTGAATAGTCGAAGTCAATACACAGGGATGAACAAGACTCGACAATCAAATAACAGTAAGAAGTGTACCAAGACCACATGCATGTAGACATCAAGCAAATAGAGGCAAAGGCACAATGCATCAACATAACAGCAAGTCATATACGAAGGTAAATGATATCAAAGCCGTGTTTTTAACAAGTCAACAGAAAAAGGAATGGAGCGGAAGCCGTGGTCATCACGAAAATGAATTCAAAACCGTGTCAACCAAGAAACGTAAAATATACGTTTTTAAACAAGTCGCAATCATCTCAAACGTCCAAGCATGATCAAGCGGCAGTACAAAGGATTTGACAAATTCAAATAAATATATACGATCGAAGATTCAGGGAATCGAACCCATATAAAAACCCTAAGATCATCATCGGCATAACCATCGAGTTCAAGCATTCAATTAGAAAGCAAAAGGAATAAAGTACTTACCAAAATTGTAATCGAACTCGATCAATCGAAGTAGCCGAAGCAAGGTACAAGGAGACAGTCGATCGACAGACCGAAGGACGAAAATCACAAATTCGATCGATCAATATAATGTCGGCATCTTCGATTCTTTAAAAGCCCTAATTTATTAAAGGAAGAGGAACGAACAAGAGCCGAAGCCCTAATTTCAAAAAGAAGAACAAGCCGAAATTATCACAAAGAAAATAAAAGAGAATCGGGTTAAAGAAAACAATTGGGCCGGCGTGTTTTATAAAAGGGGCCTTGTTTGTTAAAAGGGGCTATAGCTTATTTTATTCTTTAATTAGGGTTTTTAATTGTCTTTTGTTTTTTAAATTTGTTTTTAATTTTAATACTCTTTTCAAACCGTTGTATTTGCTAGTCGTGTGACTAGGGGACAAGCTACGTGGCATAGCTTGAGAATTCGCAACTCAGTGGATGAGTTGTGGTAGAGTTTTGAGCGTAGAGTTAGATTTAGTCGATAGCGGGTGTCGCGAGTTTATGTGTGTAAGCGAGGGACTATCTAATTTCTAGTAGAAACCTTGGGGGCAGCACGTAGGCAGGGTTTTGCCGAAGCTGGGTAAATTCTGTGTCGTTCTATTTCTGCATTTATTATTCTGCTATTATCTGTGCTGCTATTGTTCTGTGACCTGTGTTGAAATTATTTTATAAGCTTCCGCAATTAATTTTATAATTTATACTATCACCCTATTCACCCCCTCCCCCTCTAGGGTGAAATCGATCCTACACTATAAAGGTAATTATGGCCTCAAGTCTCATCAACCGGGAATGGCTAAAACTGAGGAGGTCCAGCAAGGCTAAGTGGGTAGCACCCAAGTAGGATAAGATTTTCCTCTGTCCAGATGTCCCTTTTATTCGGCTATATGGGCGGTTGTTGGCCACAACCGCGGGGTTGTCTTATTCAGACTATCCAGTAAGGGTTAGCTCCGGTCTTGTGTTGCAGGGGATCAGGGTGGACCCCGGTACTCTGATCTAGACCAGTACTGTGACGGACGGTACCCCGGTAGCTCTGCCATTGTATGGAATCTAATCTCCAATAAGCGCCCGTACGGTTTTGATTGTGCCCAATTATCTTAGAACGTGAGATGTAAGCATTTCAGCTATTTTCTATTTCATATTGAAAATTCTAGACACTATTGTAATATAACTGGATTTCTTATCAAATGTTTTGGTTATCGTAAGGGAAAAACTGACTGTGTTTATTTGCGGTGAGTCTTACAAGATACCCTTGTTTTCAAATGATTTTCAAGTTAAACAGCTAAACCTTTTACTCACACCAGACCCATGTCTGACCCGAAGTTTATTTTCTGTTTTTCTTAAACTTTTGGGTACTCAAATTTTTATGAGTAGCCAAGTGATCAGGTTGGCTTGACGTATTTTGGAAAAGATTTGGAGCAAGAGACTTTGGCTTATCTATATATATCTATTTCGCTGTATTAATATCTATATATGCATTTTGGGTTGTAATAGATAGGCAGGTCATCACGACTGTCTGATATGATGTTGTAAAACTGAATGACTCAAATGTATGGTGACTATTATGTAATATCTATGTGATGTAATGTTTTTTTCGTTCCGCTGTAAGATTCTGATGTTGTTTAGTTCTTTCCTTCTATCTATTTTCTTTTCTACCTATTTCTTTCTAAATTACGATACATCTTTCTATGGAATGAAAGGCGGGTCGTCACATATATCATAAAATAATTTAAAATGAGATGCATATACTTGTAGACTATCATGTTCTTATGATTTCTGATTATATGAAAACTAGTTATTTTAGTGCAGATATAGGCCTTAGAAAAATTTCTTGCTGGAGAAATATGTATTTGGATTACCAATATAAGGATTATAAATATTAGAAAATTATTTATTTCAAATACATGTATAAGACTGGAGTTTTAATTATAAGTGTTGGAAATTGTTGAGATTAGTCCCACATCGGAGAATTTCCAATACGAATTCTGCATAAATACTAAGAGACTTTCCATCATATTAACTAATTGGTTTTGTGATAATATATGGTTCTCTAACATGGTATCAGAGCGAGTTTAATTATGTCACACGTCACCCTCAATGAATGTCCACGTGTTTGGATGATCATACCCAACACGTGCGGGGGCGTGTTGCGATTAGTCCTACATCGGAGAATTTACAATACGAATTCCGCATAAATACTAAGAGATTTTCCATCACATTAACCAATTGGTTTTGTGATAATATATGGTTCTCTAACAGAAATATATGTGTTGAACATATTTGTAAACATGATTATTTGTGTGTTTTTCCTTTTGTATGAACTTATTTACGAGACTCAATGTTTGATATGTCACATTGAATAATTGCATACTTTATGAGTTTTGCATGAAAATAGGAGAATTTCATAAGTTGAGTCGAGTATTGTATTAATTCATGTTTAGTTTTATCTGATGATTATTTTACATGTATTGTGTTCATTTGTGTTGTATGTATGAAAATACAAAACATGTTAAAATAATATTGAATGTAACTGAAGATGTAAAATTGAACATACTGATCTTTTCTAGTTAGATTTTATGTCGGGAAACTTATTTGTTATGTTACTTCATACTTACATGGTTCCTTATAAGAAACTAAAAAGATGTATTCTTGGATTATGAAAATATGTTCCAAACTATCATTTCAGAAGTGTGGAGGTATTTGTCGGTCTACCATAGTTTATAAAAATGAACAATAGAAATTACGTATTTGATTTTGAATTCCTTCATGTCCTTTTATTATGGGACAACAAATTTACAAAAGGCTAATGTGAGGAAAATTAATTTTCTTTTAATGGTTGGTCTCACAAGGGTGAGAAAAAACATAGAAAGATTTGAATGTTTTTATGTGGCACTTATGTTATCTTTTCATGGTTCTTTCATATACAAGAATAAATAACACAATTAACCAAAGGATGAATGTGGTAAAATTGGAGGAAGCGTCACGTTTCATACAAATTGTTAAAGATGCTATTACTTATGATATAAGGAGATACATTCATACCCATATTCATGAACATTGGATTTCTTCAAGAGTGTGTAGTAGAAAGAGAGACACGTCTATATCGGACGTAAAAAAATTGAGATGTTGATGAAAGAAGTAATCTTATAAAAATGAATATGCTCAAACAGAACATCGTGCATCCGTTTTCTAAATTATCTTCAAAGGAAATTAGCCCTTGAATTTTCAAGAGGAACGGACCTCGAGCCTAGATTAGAGAAAAATGTGATGACACCTATTAGTGGTCAATCAACACAAAAATAATTACTCTTTCCCTTTCTATTTTTTGTATTTATGAGTTTGATTGTTCTTGTATGATCCATAATCAGTTTTTGGGTAGTGCTTTTTAAAATGCATTTGATGTATTTTGCTATTCTATATGATTTTATGCCTCTTTGCTTTTATACAATTCATAACCAATTTTGGTGGTGCTTTTGAGATGCATTTGATGGATTTTTCTATGTGATATGATTTTAATCTTTTTTGCTTATATATGATCTATAACCAATTTTTGGTGGTGCTTTTGAGACGCGCTTAATGGATTTTGATATTTGACATGATTTTAAGTCTCTTTGCTTTTATATAATCCATTATCAATTATCGATGGTGTTTTTAAGATGCACTTGATAAATTGTTTTATCTAATATGAGTTTGAGCTTTTTTACTTTATATAATCCATAACCAGTTTTGGTGGTAATTTTGAGACGCGCCTGAAGGATTCTATAGAATCATTTGTTATAAATTTGAGCTTCTTTGCTTTTGTTATTCCGTAGCCTGTTTTGGTGGTTCTTTTGCACTTGATGGATTCTACTATTTGTTATTAATTTGAGCTTCTTTTCTTTTGTATACTTCATAGCCAATTTTGGTGGTACTTTTGAGCCATCAGATATACCGATTTTTCTTAGTTTGAGCCTATTTGCTTTTTTCAAATCCATAACCAACATTGGTGGTGTTTTTGAGATGCATTTGATGAATTTCATTAATTTATTTAAGACAATGCTTTTTTACTCATATACAGTTCATAGGCAGCATTGGTAGTGCTTTTGAGATGTACTTGGTGGATTATATTAATTTATTTTGTGAGGTTGGGCCTTTTTTCTCTTAATGAATCTGTAACCATAATTGATGGTGCCAGAGTAGAGCATTTGATGGACTCACCTACATGAGTGCGAAGGTGGACCACCTTCTACGAGAGACTTGAACTCTTTAGAGCACTCATGAGTTTCGAAGGTAGACGCATGGCCATTAAAAGCACATATTTATCGTGGATTTTACATAAATTAAAGGAGAAGTACATGTTGTGAGATATCAACTCAAATCTTTATGTATCAATTATCAGTTCTTTTTTAAAGTACGGAAATTCACTACTTAGATTAAGTTTTAAACTCACTTCTTTATGTATCAATTCAGTGGAAAGACATTGGAACTTACGTATGAAATTTTCTTCTTGTCCATGTTATTTTCGTTCATCTTCTTTGTTTTTGTTTTTAATTTATGGGGGTTTGTTGGATAATTACAACAACAACAAAATTTTTTTTCCATTGCTTGGCCTTTTGCATTCTTTATTAATGAGAAAATGTTTTTTATGAATGCTTATTTATTGTGATCGATAGGCTAAAAAAAGATGAGAATTGTAAGTTTATTTTATTTCTCCCTTTTTTCTCTTTTTTTTGATAAAAGAATATAAAATTGACAGAAAACAAAAGTCATCTTCCACAATTTTCTCTAAAATAAATTAGTTTATACTCAAAACTCCTAGACAGTGACTTCTACAATTTTTCAAATCTTTCAACCTTGAATGTACAAATATGAAGTATCGTTGTGCTAATCTTAGAGAGCGGATAGTAACTACCGATTGTAGCATAGTCGTACCGAATTTCGCTTTCAAGGCAGTGACATCATCCGTCACACAACTTCCATCACTTTTTTTTTTTATTGTTGACGCCCATCATTTTCCCAACACACCCAATGGTATTCCACACAACCACATTACTCAGCTACAGCTCAAACACTTGTATGATCGGGTTCATTGGACACTGACACTGATCCGGCTTATATGAGCAAGTACACCCTTATCTGTTAACTCGCAAATTAGAACATCGCAGGAGTACGCCCTCTTTGAGTTATTCGTTAAGCACTTGACTACTATCATCCCAGTAGCTTCCTGTATACTTATCCGTATAGGACTTAATGATGGAATGAAAGTGGATTTATTCTTTTATTTTTCTCTTTGTATTTATTTTCTTTGTTTATTTTTATTTTTTACTGAAAATGTAAGCTTTCTTTATCATTCTTTTCCCCTTATAGGAGGATGACGAACAAAGAAAGGTGTTAAGAGCATTCTCTACAGAGTAAATCGATGTTAAAATAGGATTGATCCCCGCTTTCGTTTTTTCTACCAGCGTATATAGGGAAGTGGGGATTGCCCTTTTTTTCAAAACGGCAATCGTTAAATTGTTTTTAGAAAACCGTTAAAAGCTTGAACGGTCTACAGAAAACGTTTATACGAAAGGGGTTTTAGAACCCCGTTTAAGTTTGTTTATTTATTTATTTTAAAACCGTTTAGGTGTTAAACGGTTTTTAGAAAAACCGTTTACGCCATTTCTTTTAATAATAAAAAACAAATCGTCGAGTGGGGTTTCTTCCATTCGTTGATGGCCGAGTGGAGATTTCTTCCATTTAACTTCTTCAAACCACTGATGAAATTCATCCGGCTGCTGGGAATGCTCTAATAGTTGGATGCATGAGGCATTTCAAGGAAATTGTTTAAATCAATAATTCTTCTTTTACGAAAATAAATAAATTATTGACATCTAGCAATTGATTCTTTCTCTCCACCCTCGGTATTCTCTCTTTCTCTGTCAAAACATTTTCTTTATCGACTCGTTATCCGCAATGAAGATGGATAACAGTTTCCAACGGTGGGAGCTCTATGCTATAATTGAGTTCCAATCAACTAATTTTAAGTTGATTCGTTGTTCGATGGATAATGATGATGAACTTAGAAATATATTGAACTGGATGGTCGTAAATTTCAGAAAAAGATAATTAATGTACCATAAACTTATGTTTTTTATGGAATATACCATTGACTATTTCAGCAGTGGACAAGTTATTTATTTTTATATCTTAACTATTTTATAGGTAATTTCAAATTTAATATTAATTGCTAATATTTACTCAAAAATAATCAAAACAATTAAATACAAATAAATACTCGAATTCATACAAACAAGAATCCCTTGTTCTTGTCTCAGCAAATAAACACATTTTCTTTTCACTGCACTTTTTCCATTCATACCCTGTTTAAAATGTCTTTGTTTGCAAGCCATTTTCTTCGGGAAAAAACGCACCTTAAGCTAATAGAACTAAATTGATACCCAAAAATAAATTAAATTAAAGACATTATTCCACCAACTTCAATCATGACGATGGACAATTTTTTTTTATTGGATACTTAGATGATAGCACATACTAGTTATACAAGTCTTAGATATCATATAACATACTGCACGTCAACATATCTTCGAATCACGGTACGTAAATTTCAAACATGTGACATCTCACACAACAATCAAAGCGCTAAACCACTGAGATAACTACTTAACTCAAAACTATATAAAAGAAGTTTTGAGCAGTAATTTAAATAGTTTTGACTAAATAACTACTTATAGGTTAAACTTGTACTAAACTTATAAGTTAACCTTAGTGTTTGGCTCCTATTCTGTTTAAACGCATATCGAATTACATGGGCAGATATATCTTCATAAACCATTAAACAATTAAATTTGCTTGTAAATATCTAACATAAACTTGACCAAAATTACTTGAAAAATTCTGTCATACATCATAAGCAGAAAATAAGTACTTCTTTGATCCCGACATTTTAAGCTATTTATATTACCTTCCGAGTCAGCCCCTGGGAGAACACCCATGGCCGATTAGGAACAAGGCCCATTTTTCAAATTTTATATCATAAAAAACGTATTTGCACCACAATGTGAAATGACTGCCTATCCATGCACATTTAGACAACCAAAAATACACAAGAGTCCAATAAAACAAACGATGATAACTCATTTAAAGTGACTTCTGCAGGTGATTACAACATACATTAACCGCGATGAACACACAGCTCAACAAATGTTTATGTCTGGTTAAAATAACTAAGATCAAGATTATATCAAGGATTGGATGATGCAGGCACAGGTAATTTAGTCTTTCTTTTTCTTCCAAGAATAGAAGCCTTCTCTAACCTTGATCCACCCACCCTCCATTTCTTGAATGCTGCCATTGAACATCGAGCAGCTTCAAACACTTTCAAAATCACAGCCAAATCAGCATTAGGCACACATATAGTTAAAATGTGTAGTGATAATTCAAATATAAACAAGAATATATATTTACATTCAGTTTCTTCTTTAGTCAGAAGATTCAAGAACTTTGGAATGGATGCAGCATGAATGCTGTGTGACTTGCTGAGAATCTCCTTGTATCGACTGGTGAATGTGTAGCGCAAAAATGAACCAATAGTTTTGTCCCCTACACTGTTGATTAGAGAAGTTAGTGCCAGTGGAGAACTTTTTTGCTTACAAAAATGTCTGAATGAAATAATAAAAGATATCCATGCAAATTCAAAAAGCATTACTCAGCATATGTGTGTGTCTATAAACATATATATATATATATATATATATATATATATATGTGTGTGTGTGTGTGTATGTATATATATATATATATGTATGTATGTATGTATGTATATAGACACACACACACACATACATGTACATACATACATACATATATAGACACACACATATACATGTATACCTATACATGTACATACATACATATGTATGTACATGTATAGGTATACATGTATATATGTGTGTGTGTCTATATATATTAACTTCGATGTGTTGCAGCTGAAAATATTTTGCATGTTTATGTTACCATCTATGTCCCCTCATGCGTCTTTTTCAGCAATTAAAACAATTCTAAGGGCACGACTGTGAACATGATCCTGATCGCAGTTTCAGGATCACGTGGATAAATGAATAAAATGTTTGCATCAATGAATGCATTAAGTGATCATGGACAAGTGATATTATATATTATATTTGTAATAATGTAATTGCAACATCATTTATTTTTAGGATATTGTATAAATTATTAGATTTAATATTACAAAAACAATTAATCAAATATGTATTATGAAGTACTTAGTACCACATCTCACATTCTCCAATCACGTATTTGTTGGTCGCGGTGATGAAGAAGCTTTTATTTGCCATGTGAAAACAAGGCGCACACTATATGGTGTATGTAGTCTTTTCCGTTCACTTGATTCTTTGCAGCTTTTAATACATTTTGATATAAGCTTCTTTTAATTATCTGACTGCAAACCTTCTTTTGAGAGAAAGATGCAGAAGTGGCCACTGATAATTAGAGATGAGAATTTTTTGGATGAAAGTGAAGGAGATTGATATGGTTTTATAGTAGTTGAATTGGTTTGCTCTAATGGTTTGCTTAATTTATGTTTAAAAAAATGAATGTCCTACTTTTGACTCGATGACGTAAAGACTGACAGAAATTTACCTCCGATTATAAGCCACATAGATCGTCTAACGGCAAAATAGTCCAAAAATCACACCATGACATAATCACATTAAAGTTTCATCATGGCATGGTCAATGCGAAGTAAATAAGATAATATCTCAACAAGTTGCACTTTATAGCACATAAATATCAAAAGCAGTGCAAGTTTTTCAACTACATAAAACATGATCACTAAGAAAACCTAAACTGATATATCGGGAGTAAGTTTCTACATGGTATGGTCACTATATAAAATTGGTTAAAACCTTTTGAGCTTATAAGCTTTAATAGAAAACAAATTGCAATTTGAACCTTCAACGCTGTTAGAAGGTGTTTGGGATAAAGAAAATTTTAAAGCTTTTCAAATATTGGTAAACCTTTGTCACAGTCAGCATTTGGCACTTTCATTTGTCTGCGGTTGGTAAATAGCTTCTAGGACAATCTGCAATTGAGAGGAACACAAAAGGCTTTTTACATTTGTTTTACCTTAACGATAAGATCCCATTCAAATTAAACAAGGCTCTTGTTAACCTGATTAAAAAATTAAGGTTATTAAATAGGCACGGATACTTTCGAACGCAGATAATGTCATACTCGCATTCGCACTCGAAATCATTATCGGATATCTACATCCATGGAAGCGGACAGATATCGGATAATCTTATCCGTTGACAATGGTAAATCCAAAACATACATAAAAAACTTTGGTTTAACATAATTTTTTTTTCAGTCTCATTGATTATAAAAGTACCAAAATTAAACAAATTTGATGATAATGAATAGTTTTTTTAGCACTAAATATGCATTAAATACATATAATATAAACAAAAAATACATATCATTCATTGTACTAACATATACATGACATAAACTACAATACTCCAAACGGTAAATTTCCGGATGTGGATGCCTTCATATCCGCAGCAATATTAGTTTTTCGGATATTAGAAATTATCTGTTTTCTTGATGTGGGTGCAGATGGATTTCAAATTTTTCCGCTATACATAGATTTATTGTTATATCCTTGTCCTGCACATAATGACCTATTTGGAACTAGGAAAATCATGATTATATCAGCTGATTGTGGACATTAGATGCTTGTAGAATCAGGATACGGTTTAAAGCAAAATATACTCGAACACAAGTTATGTATTCTTTATTCCTAGCTAGAATAAGAGTGATTTCTCTCCAACTATTAGAACGGTCATGTATTCCTAGATTATCAATTGGTGTGCTTTGTGACCATTCAGTCATGCGTGGACCCGAGCATAAAAGCATCGGATATGTTAAAATTTAATTATACTAAACACCCATCTACTTTACAAAATTTTGTAACATAGCTACAGTGGAAAAAAAATCAGTGGATTTGGTTGAGTAGACTATTAAAACACAAAGTTTGGAATAGTTTACAAGTACTTACTTGTTACAAAATTCTAGAATACTCGAAAAGAGAGAAAGTACAAGATGGATGGGCCATGGTATAGAATATTGTTTACTCAAGATGTTAAAATAAAATTCTATCAGTGTATATTTGGTAGGCACATACTTTCCTAGATTTTACAAGCGGAGCTTGATTCTCCAGGTGATCTAAAAAAATACAAATGAATAAATCTAACCAAATGCCTCCGTTGTCTTTAAAACATAGTCAGAACTTAACACCACTTGTAACCATGCCATTTTGATATAAAAACTTATTGGTTGCATGCATTGATATAGTGGCAGAAAGAAAGATACTTACAAAGGCACAATCTTACATCCCAGCTCATAAAAGTAGGGGCAACGATATTTTAGGTCCACGCATGCAGCATCTGCCTGGATTTCTTTCCTTGTTCTGAAAATTACCACGATAAAATTTATCAGTTAAACGCTATAAATCATTTCACCTTCAGATTGTACTATTTGTGTAGCTTAACTTCAGCAAAGGAAGAGGAATTTACTTTTGGCTGAAACAAGCAGGTATATTAATTGATACTGCTTGTCTCATGCATAACTCATGAGCAAGCCAGAATGGAATATCCACTTTAGCACCTTTTTCAACCTGAACAGTACAAAAAATGTATTGGTAATATGAAATTTAACAGTTTATTCCCTACCATTAAACATAGCTTACGTTATTTTTTCAGAGCTAGGATCAAGAAGACCAACTCCGTTTGCTCCTACTTGAAAAACTACTGATAGAAGCTATAAGCATAAATTTATCAAATGTCTTGGTAATATATGCAAAACAAAACAATGCAGAAATTGTAGTTGAAGTTGATGCCCACCTCTTCCTCCATTAATATGTCATCTATGTTGTAATAACTTGACATTTGGTTGAATTAGAAAATTACAGATGCTTTTTTGCTACCAAGATCATGCACAAAGATATTACTGCTTCAATGCAAGTTACCACTTCAATGCTGCAAGCAAAGCATTTCTTGATTTATTAACTCCATTTAAAGTGCAAATAACATACTAAGAACATGCAATTAAAGAAGGCATTATGAGAACCATAAACATAAGTGACGGAATGTAGTTAACAAGGACTACCATGCAAGGTTTTGAATTTTGAAGTATATGTTATGTTAAAACTGAATTACTTATACAGCAGTATTTCTAAATAATACCTTAAATAATTATTTAAACTTGCATGATTACACAAAAATAATTAAAACTCGTGCTCTTATGTAGAAATAAACTATCAGCTCTCCACAAGGTTAGATGTCACGTAAGAAATAATTTTATGCTGTAATGTTTAGACGTTTTTCAAGAAGGTAAAATAACATTTGGAGAGTGAATTATCCTAGAGTAAAGGTTCCGGGATAGCACCGAGAGCAGCATGAAAAAGACAAGGAACATAAATCCAACACAATTGTAAGAGGACAATGTCTTGAATATCTATATTGACCAACAATATCTCAATTGACTTATAAAACCTCATGGTCGTAATATTTTATCCATGTTTGATGCTACACACAAATCAAAATTAAAACTTAGGAATTGGGCTTGGCTAATACAAGTCCATTGTTCAACATTCACAGTGATTCATTTATTATTTGTTGCACAAAAATTTGAACTCCATGGATAACTAATTTATAAACTAGCAGTATGTACACCACAATAAACTAACAATAATTTATAAATGACAGTAACTAGTTTAAACTCCATGTTACCGCTAGTGCACGATCCGAAACCGACAGTCAAAATCGGTTTCGGATCTAGGGCCAAAAAAAAAAAAGAATCGAATCATTTTTGCTTAGAAAAATTAAAACCATCAGTGCGCATGTGAAAAAACAGTGGGATGAAGACCGAAAGCAACCAAAAATCAAAAGAAATCGAATAACATATCAAATCAGACACTTTATTCACCCAAGCGTGAATCAACAGGGAAAAGCGAATGATTAATTCAAGTTGAAAGCCTATAAAATACAGTGCTTCAATTACATACTCACAGCATCGAAGAAAAATAAATTTCTGCTCGCGCTTCAATTACATACTCACGGTAACTTCTTCTTCCTCATCTGAATTCGACGTCGCGATTCGTCTTCAGACGCTTTCGTGCTTTTTTTAATCGAGAACTGGAAATCACGTTTTCGTATTAATATTTTTAATCGAGAACTGGAAATCGCGATTTAGGGCCGGGGGAACGGAAACGTGAATTATGAAAGAGGAAGGGGATATTGTGGGCTGGGCTGAAAATTTGAAATGAGTTGCGGCTTGATTAAGTTTTATAATTCAATAGTCTGGGTTGGGCTGTTTTATATTTAATAAATAATTTAGCTAAGAAGTTTGCTTAATTTAGTTTAGGTTGTTTGTTTAAATAGTAAATTCAATTTGATTGTTATAATAATTATTCACACTTTCTGATAATATTGTTCTCAATTCACAGGTGCGCTATAGAAAACCAAGCAAAAACTACAGAGATCGTTATCAGATCGTTTGTTAACAAACTACTGAAAGCCAAAATTTGGACCGAAATAAAACGAAACTTCCGAAATTTACGAAATCATCCGAAACTAATAAAATTTCAAACGGTCGAAACCGAAACCAAAACCGAGTTCTCGAACCTTGGATCAAACTTAGGCCTGTAGTAACAACTCATGCTAGGAGTCTTAAATGAGTGATTATTGGCTACCAATTTAACTACGATTTCATTAAACAAATAAATATTAAACAAACAGTAAATAAACTAACAAGAATTAAACTACAATCCATATAATAACAACTATTCAATTAAACTGACAGTAAATTAGCAAGATTAATATCAAAATCGAATAAATTTCATGAAAGAAAATGATTTTTTATAAATATAATACAATAAAATGAATTACCTGCTTATGCAAGCTGTGGCAGGAGGTGTGTTAGCTGCAGTGGGAGGACGGCAAGCTGTGGCAGAAGAAGAGCCAACTGCCAACGAGCGAAATTGAAAGTTGAGAAAAAAATAATTGAGGCGGTCAACTTGAAGAAATGCACAAGGGTTGGGAGGGTTTTAAGCTAGACATGGGAGAGAGATGGGTAGGGTTGGTGTTAATAAAACAGGGGATGTGAAGGCCTTGAGTTTTGGCCTGGTAAAAATTGTAAGGAAAAAAAAAACAAATTTGACCAAGATATTGTGAATTCCCATTGATCGAGGTTTTAGCAGGTATTCATATCCCGAGTGATATGTTCAAAACGAGATTCACTTTATGGGCTCTAAGATCAAGTTCTAACCCGAGATCTAAGCCGAGATTTGAAACGATGCTACCATGTGTGTGTGTGTACAAGGAGGACTCCGTAGTCACTCTTTAATGTAATCTCTTAGTTATTTTATCATAATTGGTTTCAACATATTTCAAAACAAAACAAAATTTGGTAGATTTAATATATTACCTATTGAGATCATCTACATAAAAATGTGGATCATTTAGAACCTCTGACTCATTCTTAAAATACATTTCTAATAGATGGTTAGACATATGTATATTCAACATTTCATATTGATTTAGGATTTTTAACAAGTAAAAGTTTGGAACAATTCAAAATTTCTAATAGATGGTTACCTACCTGACTATGTATATTGTCAGTTTGATCGAGATCGTCTACATGAAAATTTTGGATTGTTCCAAACTTTACTTATTAAAAATCGTAAATCAATATGAAATTTTGAATATACACATGTTTAACCATCAATTAGAAATGTATTTTAAGAATGAGTCAGAAGGTTCAAAATGATCCACATTTTTATGTAGATGATCTCAATAGGTAATATGTTAAATCTACCAAATTTCGTTTTGTTTTGAAATATGTTGAAACCAATTATGATAAAATAACCAAGAGATTACATTAAAGAGTGACTATGGATTCCTCCTTGCACGTGCGCGCACACACACACATTGTAGCATCGTTTCAAATCTCGGCTTAGATCTCGGGATAGAACTTGATCTTAAAGCCCATAAAGTGAATCTCGTTTTGAACATATCACTCGAGATATGAATACCGGTTAACATCTCGATCGATGGGAATTTACAATATCTTGGTCAAATTTATTTATTTTTCCTTACAATTTTTACTAGGCCAAAATTCAAGGCCTTCACATCCCCAGTTTTATTAATACCAACCCTGCCCTTCTCTCTCCCATGTCTATAGCTTAAAACCCTCCCAACCCTTGTGCATTTCTTCAAGTTGACCGCCTCAATTTTTTTTCTCAACTTCCAATTTCGCTTGTTGGCAGTTCGCTCTCCTTCCACAACAGCTTGCCGTCCTCCCACTACAGCTAACACACCTCCCGCCGCAGCTTGCATCAGCAGGTAATTCATTTTATTGTATTATATTTGTAAAAAAAAATCATTTTCTTTCATGAAATTGATTCGATTTTGATATTAATCTTGCTAATTTACTGTTAGTTTAATTGAATAGTTGTTATTTTATATGAATTGTAGTTTACTTCTTGTTAGTTTATTTACTGTTTGTTTAATATTTATTTGTTTAATGAAATTGTAGTCAAATTGGTAGCCAATGATCACTCATTCATAAGACTCCTAGCATGAGTTGTTACTACAGGCCTTAGTTCGATCCCTTATATTCCAAAAAAAAAAGTTTCAGTCAGCCATGGAGTTTAAACTAGTTATTGTCCATTTATAACTTATTGTTAGTTTATTGTGGTGTACATACTGCTAGTTTATAAATTAGTTATTCATCGATTTTAATTTTTTATGCATTGTGCAACAAATAATAAATGAATCACTGTGAATGTTGAACAATGGACTTGTATTACCCAAGCCCAATTCCTAAGTTTTAATTTTGATTTGTGTGTAGCATCAAACATGGATAAAATATTACAACCATGAGATTTTATAAGTCAATTGAGATATTGTTGGTCAATATAGAAATTCAAGACATTGTCCTCTTAAAGTTGTGTTGGATTTATTTTCCTTGTCTTTTTCATGTTGCTCTCGGTGCTATCTCGGAACCTTTACTCTAGGATAATTCACTCTTCAAATGTTATTTATCCTTCTTAAAAAACATCTAAATATTACATCATAAAATTATTTCTTACGTGACATCTAACCTTGTGGAGAGCTGATAGTTTATTTCTACCTATTGAGATCATCTACATAAAAATGTGGATCATTTAGAACCTTCTGACTCATTCTTAAAATACATTTCTAATAGATGGTTAAACATGTGTATATTCAACATTTCATATTGATTTATGATTTTTAACAAGTTTGGAACAATCCAAAATTTTCATGTAGACGATCTCGATATCAAACTGACAATCTATATAAAATTTTGTGTCATTTCAAATATTTTGGCACAAGGAACGAAAGAGAGGCTAAGGACAGGTCACATAAAAGCTATGAATCTTTATTCTCTCTATCTACCAACCTACCTGACTATGTAGGTTAGATGAAGGAACCGGATAATCATCCAAGGTTATTCACATTAGGCTAGCGTTGTTTAAGAAACCAAATTGACGGAAAAGGATAGGAGTATTCTTGAGGGCAATGTAACTACAAAGGAAAAAAATAACGATTAACCAAAGTTGTCAAGGTGAAAAAGCCCCATAAAGCACTAGACTCTCGCCTAACGCTTTTTTGGATGCCTTGAGCATCGCTTTTCCTGTCTTCCGTTCAAAAAACTACAATTCAAAAATGCACGAAGACTCAATTTTTTATAATAAAACATCACACGATCATCACAAATCAATTTCATAGTTTATATAATTCAATTTAAAACTTTAATATTTAAAATTGGTTTAAACTTTCAATTAAAATTTAATTTAAATTATCACTCAACTTGCCGCCACTAGCCCCTTCCAGGTCGAGACCCTTCCCATTGGAACGACCCACCTTTCTCTCTATAGAAAGACGCATCATCTTTAATAAAGAAAGAGGTAGAAATAGAAGAAAAGAAACTCAACAATGTCAAAATCTCACAGCGGAACGAAACAAAATATAATATATAACATAACTATTACATAGTCAATTACATCAGAGTTATACAGATACAACAACACAAGATAGATAGTTATAAAAGTCTGTCTATTATACAACTCATACATCACAGAGATAAATCACAGCGGAAACACAATATAACTACAAACGCTGAAGCCTCCTGCTCCATATCTCCTCCATAATTCGTCAAAGCAGAACTGAATCCCTTGGTTACTCGTAAAAATTTGAGTACCCAAGAGTTTAAGAAAAACAGAATAAACTCCGGGTTAGACATGAGTCTGGTGTGAGTAAACGGGTTAAAGTTGCTTAACTTTTAAAAACCTTTGAAAATAAAAGGTGTCACGTAAGACTCCCCACACATAAACATGGGTTAGTTTTTACCTTACGCTAAGCAAAACATTTGATAGTAAATCCAGTGATATTATAATAGTGTCTAGGGTTTTCAAATAAATAGAAAATAACGGAAATTGTTACATTCATTAAATTCCAGCTACTAGCCACAAAAGTGGGTAATACAACCAAAACCGTAAGGGCACGTAGGAAGAATGAGTTTCCATCAATGCCAGGGCAACTGGGGTACCGCCCGTCACAGTACGTGGCATAGATCACCGTACCAAGGATCACTCCCAATCCCCTGCAACATAAAGCCGGAACCATTCCTTACTGAACAGTCCCGAACAAGACAACCCCGGCGATTCTAGCTAGCAATATCCCACACAGCCGAAATAAAAGGGACATCTAGACAGGGGTAAATCTTGTCCTACTTGGGCATGACCCACTTAGCCTTGCTGCACCTCCCCTGTTTTAGCCATTCCCGGTTGATGAGGCTTGAGGCTGCGATTACCTTTATAGAACACATCTATCTTAGAATGCTCATCGTCCACCTGACGATGTTCTGAAAGCATTCAATCCATACAAGTTCGTTCCGGGTTCGAACGAAACCGAAGGCATTATCTCGTTACACTCATTTTGGAATCACCTTCAGAGTTAACGACAATAACCCTTGCACTATGAAAACTCCATCTCGAACCTGAAAGTACTATCTCCGTTATACTCGTATTGGAATCACGCTCAGAGTTTTTAACGACAGATAGTTCTTACACTTCGAGTCTTGAACTAAATCTTCACTTGAATTCACGACCTAACGTTTAACTTGGATCGATGTGGTTTTCGGATAATCAAATTTGATACCCGATCCCGATCTCATCGAACCAAACGTGTCTTAAAGGCCAAGTTATTTAAAGGTTTAAACAATTCAATTCAATACAATTCAATGCTTTGAATTTACACAGCATTAACACAGATAAATAACACACATTTATCATTGATAAAATCAATATCATATCACATAATGTCACAACACATCATCAATAGATATCAATCCAATAGAAATCATCCAATTCACACATTCAACAAACAATCATCCATAAGCAAGCATTATCAATTCGTATCATAATTAATTTAACTACTTAAATTAAATTAACTCCGTAATAATTAATCACTTAATCCTGCTTATACAATCATTAATTAATTACTAACCTTAATTAATTAATCACTCCTTGATTAACTTAATTAATCAATTAATCAATCCCTAATCCCAGATTAATTATTCTTTAATTATCAATTAATAATCCTTAATTATTAATTAATCTCCTTTAATACAAAGTAATTAATCTTTAATCCTTCCATAATCAATTAAGTAATCTTTAATTAACCGATTAATTATCTATCAACTATCGATTAATAACCTTAATTATTAATCAATATCTCTTAATACAATTTAATTTATCCATAATTACTTTTATAATTAATTAATTAACCATCAATTAACTAATTAATTATCTCTTAATTATTATTAATAAACCTAATTATTAATTATTAATTAAGAATTTAATTACAGATTAATTATTCCTTAATCATCAGTTAATTAACCATTTGCTTAATCCTTCATTAACTGTTAACCTATCCTTAATTAACAGTTAATCAAACCTTAATTACCATTTGATTAATCCTTAATCACATTTGATTAATCAAGTAATTACCATTTAACAATTTCTCAATTAATCCTTAATTACGGATTAATTATCCTTTAATTATCAATTAATAAAACCTTAATTTTTAATTAATAAAATTTAATTACAAGTTAAGCATTTTTTAATTACTAATTAAGTAAACTTAATTTACTTAATTATCTACTCATTAATTACTTAACTAATCAATCTTAATCACTAGATTAATTAAGTCTTAATTACATTTAATTACTTGATTAATGAATCCCTAATCATTAATTAATGATCTAGTTAATGATCTTTTAATTACAATTTAATTAATCTTAAATTAATTAACCTTAATCCTTAACCATTTATTAATCAAATAAATTATTTTTCCTTAATTAATTTCTTAATCAATCTTTTATAGTTAAACTAATTAATTAAACTTAATTTCTTTAAATTAACTTAATCAAAATTAAGATATTAAATCCTTAATTAAGATAAAACATTATATTATTAATATTCTTATTACCATTAACATAATTACCCATTTATCTTTAAAATTATCTTAATTAAATCATTAATTAAGCTTTAATATAAATAATCATTTATCTTTAAAATTTAAAGTTATCAAAACATAATTTTAAATAGCTTAAATATTTATCAATTAATAGTTTTAAAAACTATTTTCAACTTGAATTTTAAAACTTGTCTTTTATATAAACTTTTAAAATTTGCTTTCAAAACTCAATTTTAAAATCACTTTAAAATTTCTTAACAAAGTTTAAATTTATCAAACTTCAAAATTTCTTAAAATATGTTTAAGAAAACATTTATTAAAACATCAAGTAATTTATATAAAAGTTTTAAACCAATTTAAAATTTTAAATTTCAAAAAAACAAGTTTAAAACCTTAATTACAGTTTTTAAGCTCCTGCTTCGGGTCGAACCCGAAGCTTACTCGGGTCATACCCGAGTTTCTCTTCTTCCCTCTTTTTTTTAACTTTGATTAAATTTAAGTTTAACAAAATCTACAAGCTAACCCAACCCAATATACTCGAGAACAAACTCGAGTTTCCCACGCCAATGCTCGAACATGACTTCGAGCAATCCCACGCCAAAATCAATGACACACACCACCAATACGTGCACATGCACCACCACCTGAGGCTACTCCGGCCACCGCCACGACCTTCGGCACGTCACTCATCATCACAGCATTACAACCCGACCACAAAACTACTCAAACGAGATCTCGATCAAAATTTGATTACCCGGTTCGCCTGAACCCAAAACAGCCTCCCATAAACTCCCTTCGACCGCCAAGCTCCGGCCACTAGAGTTCGAGGGGTGCTGACCATCTTCTGCCGAGCCTACACGCTACCATGTCCCTAAATTTCATAGCACTCGATCCAACAAATCCCACGTAGAAACCCAAAACCCAAACTATCCAAAAACTATGGTTGAAAACAAATTATGATCATCGCCGACGCCACAGTCCCCTATAGCCTCAACCACCATTTTTTCCTGAACCCCCATTACCTCCTCCACCTCCAGTAGCAATCCCGACCACTCCAATTGCTTCAGCCTCTAGAAATTACCCAAAATCCATTTTCCAGTAAACCCCAAAATTTACATTCAATTCAACATTAAAAATTTAGATTTTTGTTTTAAAAATCATAATTTTAAATGATGATTCAATACATATACATGAATCAATATAATTCAACATTTTATTTATTACATTATATAAGTTTCCACTGCATTATTCTTGTTTGCAGGTAATTTCTAAACTTATATTACTTGAACATGTTTTCATAATCAAGATGGAGATTAAACTCGACAAATTTATTTGAAAACTCAAGGCCGCAAAGTGTTTATATGGGGAGTTTGAATTTTTTTGTTTATTTCCAAACCTCTGCAATCAGGTATGAACAGAGAAGCACCAATTTGAAGCATGCAGATTTAAATACAACCATATCTACAGATTTTATACCACTATCCGCACATGCAGGAATCAACATCACGGTATTACTTAAGCAACAAATTTTATCCTACTTAAGTTTTAAAAACTAGATGTTTACTCACCTTTTGAATTTGCAAAGAGTTTTTAGAAACTGGAATGGAAAAACTGAAGCCCCCTTTTTGCAGATTTGAAAACTGTTGTTGCATGATTCTTGAAAGCTTTTATTTGTAATACTCGACTTTGCTTTTAAGACTTTTGACAATTTGTTGGGTTGCCAGGTTGTATTTACACTTGAAACTTGATTCTCAAGCATGCAGAATCAACTACATTCCAGGTTTGTAGTTTTGAAACATGCTATAGGCCTTGATAAATGCTTGATCAAAACAGGTTACATGGTTTCAAATCTGATGTTTGATTTTTCTTTGAAAAAAATGATTTTTGTTGAGGATGAACTCCAGGTTGAAGATGAACATTTCAGGTTTGATAAAAACATTACAGGGTTTCGTTTTTTTTTTGAGGATTTGGGTTGAAGATTTACTACAGGTTTTGATTTTTGAGAATGTGAGTTCAGGTTTTTGAAAATATTTTTGATTTAAACAAGTTTGTTTTGAGGAAGGTTTACAGGATTTTGAAGAAGTGATTTTCAGGTTATGGCCATGGATTTCTGAATTCAAAGAATAAGAATGAAGAAGGAATGAAAGTTTATATGATAAAATTTAAGGTTTAATAAAATTAAAGAAAAAGAAAATTAGGAAAAAGACACTTGTCCAATTTTGTTTACATTTGTCATTACTAATCCTAGTCTATTTACACATATTAACCAATAAGATCTAAAATTTAACACATGTCCTTTCTTATTTTTAAATTATTTTTAGATGATTTTTAAAAGCCTTTATTATTAATTTTCTTAATATGTAAATACTTTACTAATTTATAAATGCTTTTTCCTATTTTATAAAAATAAAACTTTTAAAAGAAAATAAGATATAAACTAATTAGATTCCAAATAAAATCATATAAAATTATTTGATCCATTTTAAATGCTAATTTAAATGCTTTTGCATTTATTTACTACTAAATAAATATTTTCAAAATTTATATAAATAAAATTCTTTTATTTTAAATTAATATAAAACAGATCTTATTTTTAAAATAAAAACTTTATTCATAAATCCTTTCATACACGAAATTATTTCAAGATATAAATTCTTTTTAAATTTCAAATTCCAATTCAAATTTTCCAATTTTAAATCCAAATCCAATTTAAACTTCAATTTCAAATCAAATATATCTATATTAAATTAAACAAACACATAATTAAATTAAGAAATATTAAATTCTAATTTTAAAGTTAATTTTTAAATAAATATATATTTAAACAACACTTATTAAATTAAAATGTTAAGCCTATTAAAAATTAAATTTATAAAATAACACAAATTAAATAATTATCCCGTTTAAAATCAATTTATTTCTAAATTTAAAAACATCACATAAAATTTATTTTGGTTATTTATATTTGAAGATAACAATTTATCAATTTCAAATGATTTAATTAAGAGATTATCACATTTTAAATTCCCCGAAATTCCGGGATATTACACCCACCATCGATTTGGCTTCCCGTTGACAACGCGACTCACCTCCGAGTCGTCCGCAAGCTCGCGTTCGCCAAATACGAGACGCAAATCCAACACCGCCTCCTCACGCGCAACCTGCCACCACAAGCCTTCGTCACCACGTCGCAACCAGAGTCGCGCACGCTACCCAAAGCTAGACACCAGATCACGATTTTAGGGAGAGGAAAGGTGCGATCAAATTTTGATTTTGGAATTTGAATTTATGAGGAGCCCGTCCCCTTTTTTTCCGTTTATGTTTATAACCTTTCGGCTGTTTTGATCGAAAAGGAGATGTCGAGCTCTGCTTTTTAGAATAGATGGGATGTTGGCGTGTTGAAGAAAGAATAGCTACAGTGATTTTGAAAAAGTTTTGGTGGAAAAGGATTTCAGCAGAAGGAAATTTGACTAGTCAATCAATATATTATATTAAATGTTCAATATAAATTTCAGCGCGCTTACTTATCGTACGCCCAAACGATCATTTCAAACATTACGAAAATTGAAATCCGATAATAACTAACTATTACGGATCCAATGAAGCTGATTTCGTCGAATTCTGAGACTGTGCCCCCGGAAGGCTATTTTTAAATTCAATTTAAACAATATAATTTCAAAACTCAACAAAACACTTCCAAATTAGATTTGAACACTTTTACTATCTTCAGTTCTATCAATATAAATTATACAAGCCTTTAAATTATTTTAAACAGGCTTAGAATTTCAGATTCAACAATTTACCCAACTTCAAATTATTTAATTCAATAATTAATTATCAAATAAATAGAGATATTTGGAATTCAAGTTAAAAATTAACCTTTCAAATATTTAAAATCAATTAAATATTCCAATCTAAATTGTCCAAAATCCTGGGTCGTCACAAATTGAGTTCCAGTCTGCTAATCTAAAGTTGATTCGTTCTTCGATGGATAATGAAGATGAACTTAGAAATATATTGAACTGGATGGTCGTAAATTTCAGAAAAAAGATAATTAATGTACCATAAACTTATGTTTTTTTAATGGAATGTACCATTGATTATTTCAGCAGTGGATAAGTTATTTATTTCTATATCTTAACTATTTTATAGGTAATTTAAAATTTAATATTAATTGCTAATATTTATTCAAAAATAATCAAAACAATTAAATACGAATAAATACTCGAATTCATACAAACAACCATCTCTTGTTCGTTGTCTCATTCGTAGCAAAAAAACACATTTTCTTTTCACTACACTTTTTCCATTCGTACCCTGTTTAAAATACCTTTGTTTGTAAGCCATTTTATTCGAAAAAACGCACCTTAAGCTAATAGAACTAAATTGATACCAAAAAATAAACTAAATTAAAGACATTATTCCAACAACTTCAATCATGACGATGGACATTTTTTTAATCGGATACTTATATATTAGTTCTACAAGTCTTAGATATCATACAATATACTGCACATCAATATATCTTCTAACCATAGTACACAAATTTTGAATTTGTAACATCTCACGCAACAATCAAAGCGCTTAACCACTGAGATAATTACTTAATTCAAAACTCTATAAAAGAAGTTTGAGCAGTGATTTAAATAGTTTTGATTAAATACCTACTTATACGTTAAACTTGTACTGAATTATAAGTTAACCTTACTGTTTGGCTCCTATTTTGTTTAAACGCATATCGAATTACATGGGCAGATATATCTTCATAAACCATTAAACAATGAAATTTGCTTGTAAATATCTAACATAAACTTGATCAAAATTACTTGGAAAATTCTATCATACATCATAAGAAGAAAATAAGTATTTCTTTGATCTCGACATCTTAAGCAATTTACATTACCTTCCGAGTCAGCCCTGGGAGAACACCCATGGGCAATTTGGAAAAAGGCCCAATTTTCAAATCAGGTAAATAGGCATAAGGAAGAAGTTGTAAAAAAATTTAGTCTAAGAGACAACAAGTTTGTTTTTTAGACTGAATGACACTTTTTAGTGTAAACTGAAAATGATAGTTACATGTATCATTCTGTGATTTACACTAAAAAGTGTCTTTCAGCCTAAAAAACAAACTTCTTGTCTCTGAAACTAAATTTTTTTCTATCCTTTTCCTTTAGCCTAAAAACCCCTTTTCAAATTTTATATATAAAAAAGTATTTGCACCACAATCTGAAATGATTCCCTATCCCTGCACATTTAGACAACCAAAAAGACACGAGAGTCCAATAAAACAAACGATGATAACTCATTTAAAGTAACTTCTGTAGGTGATTACAACACACATTAACCGCAATGAACACACAGCTCAACAAATGTTTATGTCTGGTTAAAATAACTAAGATCAAGATTATATCAAGGATTGGATGATGCAGGCACAGATAATTTAGTCTTTCTTTTTCTTCCAAGAATAGAAGCCTTCTCTAACCTTGATCCACCCACCCTCCATTTCTTGAATGCTGCCATTGAACATCGAGCAGCTTCAAACACTTTCAAAATCACAGCCAAATCAACATTAGACACACATATAGTTAAGATGTGTAGTGATAATTCAAATATAAACAAGAATATATATTTACATTCAGTTTCTTCTTTAGTCAGAAGATTCAAGAACTTTGGAATGGATGCAGCATGAATGTTGTGTGACTTGCTGAGAATCTCCTTGTATCGACTGGTGAATGTGTAGCGCAAAAATGAACCAATAGTTTTGTCCCCTACACCGTTGATTAGAGAAGTTAGTGCCAGTGGAGAACGTTTTTTGGCTTGTAAAAATGTCAACGGTGTAGGGGACAAAACTATTGGTTCATTTTTGCGCTACACATTCACCAGTCGATACAAGGAGATTCTCAGCAAGTCACACAGCATTCATGCTGCATCCATTCCAAAGTTCTTGAATCTTCTGACTAAAGAAGAAACTGAATGTAAATATATATTCTTGTTTATATTTGAATTATCACTACACATCTTAACTATATGTGTGTCTAATGCTGATTTGGCTGTGATTTTGAAAGTGTTTGAAGCTGCTCGATGTTCAATGGCAGCATTCAAGAAATGGAGGGTGGGTGGATCAAGGTTAGAGAAGGCTTCTATTCTTGGAAGAAAAAGAAAGACTAAATTACCTGTGCCTGCATCATCCAATCCTTGATATAATCCTGATCTTAGTTATTTTAACCAGACATAAACATTTGTTGAGCTGTGTGTTCATCGCGGTTAATGTATGTTGTAATCACCTACAGAAGTCACTTTAAATGAGTTATCATCGTTTGTTTTAGTGGACTCTTGTGTCTTTTTGGTTGTCTAAATGTGCATGGATAGGGAATCATTTCAGATTGTGGTGCAAATACATTTTTTATATACAAAATTTGAAAATTGGGCCTTTTTCCAAATTGCCCATGGGTGTTCTCCCAGGGGCTGACTCGAAAGGTAATGTAAATTGCTTAAGATGTCGAGATCAAAGAAGTACTTATTTTCTGCTTATGATGTATGATAGAATTTTCCAAGTAATTTTGGTCAAGTTTATGTTAGATATTTACAAGCAAATTTCATTGATTAATGGTTTATGAAGATATATCTGCCCATGTAATTCGATATGCGTTTAAAAAAAATAGGAGCCAAACACTAAGGTTAACTTATAAGTTCAGTACAAGTTTAACCTATAAGTAGTTATTTAGTCAAAACTATTTAAATTACTGCTCAAAACTTCTTTTATATAGTTTTGAGTTAAGTAGTTATCTCAGTGGTTTAGCGCTTTGATTGTTGTGTGAGATGTCACATGTTTGAAATTTGCGTACCGTGATTCGAAGAAATATGTTGACGTGCAGTATGTTATATGATATCTAAGACTTGTATAACTAATATGTGCTATCATCTAAGTATCCAATAAATAAAAAATTGTCCATCGTCATGATTGAAGTTGTTGGAATAATGTCTTTAATTTAATTTATTTTTGGGTATCAATTTAGTTCTATTAGCTTAAGGTGCGTTTTTTTCCAAAGAAAATGGCTTGCAAACAAAGACATTTTAAACAGGGTATGAATGGAAAAAGTGCAGTGAAAAGAAAATGTGTTTATTTGCTGAGACAAGAACAAGGGATTCTTGTTTGTATGAATTCGAGTATTTATTTGTATTTAATTGTTTGCTTATTTTTGAATAAATATTAGCAATTAATATTAAATTTGAAATTACCTATAAAATAGTTAAGATATAAAAATAAATAACTTGTCCACTGCTGAAATAGTTAATGGTACATTCCATAAAAAACATAAGTTTATGGTACATTAATTATCTTTTTCTGAAATTTACGACTATTCAGTTCAATGTATTTCTAAGTTCATCATCATTATCCATCGAACAACGAATCAACTTAAAATTAGTTGATTGGAACTCAATTATAGCATTCCCACCGTTGGAAACTGTTATCCATCTTCATTGCGGATAACGAGTCGATAAAGAAAATGTTTTGACGGAGAAAGAGAGAATACCGAGGGTGGAGAGAAAGAATCAATTGCTAGATGCCAATAATTTATTTATTTTCGTAAAAGAAGAATCATTGATTTAAACAATTTCCTTGAAATGCCTCATGCATCCAACTATTGGAGCATTCCCAGCACCCGGAGGAATTTCATCAGTGGTTTGAAGAAGTTAAATGGAAGAAATCCCCACTCGGCCAACAACGAATGGAAGAAACCCCACTCGACGATTTGTTTTTTATTATTAAAAGAAATGGCGTTAAACGGTTTTTCTAAAAACCGTTTAACACCTAAACGATTTAAAAAAAAACAAAAAATAGATAAACTTAAATGGGGTTCTAAAACCCCTTTCGTTTAAACGGTTTTCTGTAGACCGTTTAAGTTTTTAACGGTTTTCTAAAATCCGTTCAACGATCACCGTTTTGAAAAAAAGGTCAATTCCCACTTCCCTATTTACGTTGGTAGAGAAAACAGAAGCAGAGATCAGTCCTATTTTAACATCGATTTACTCTATAGAGAATGCTCTTAACACCTTTCTTTGTTCATCATCCTCCTATAGGAGGAGAAGAATGATAAAGAAAGCATACATTTTCAGTAAAAAAAATTAAACAAAGAAAATAAATACAAAGAGAAAAATAAAAGAATAAATCCACTTTCATTCCATCATTAAGTCCTATACAGATAAGTATACAGGAAGCTACTGGGATGATAGTAGTCAAGTGCTTAATGACTGCAATAACTCAAAGAGGGCGTACTCCTGCAATGTTCTAATTTGTGAGTTAACAGATATGGGTGTACTTGCTCATATAAGCCGGATCGGTGTCAGTGTCCAATGAACCTGATCATACAAGTGTTTGAGCTCTATGGTGTAACCAGATGAACGTGCCAAAGCTGAGTAATGTGGTTGTGTGGAATACCATAGGGTGTGTTGGGAAAATGATGGGCGTTAACAATAAAAAAAAGTGATGGAAGTTGTGTGACGGTTGATGTCACTTCCTTGAAAGCGAAATTCGGTACGACTATGCTACAATCGGTAGTTACCATCCGCTCTCTAAGATTAGCACAACGATCCTTCATATTTGTACATTTAAGGTTGAAAGATTTGAAAATTTGTAGAAGCCACTGTCTAGGAGTTTTGAGTATAAACTAAATTTATTTTAGAGAAAACTGTGGAAGATGACTTAATTTTTCTGCCAATTTTATATTCTTCTATCAAAGAAAAGAGAAAAAAGAGAGAAACAAAATAAACTTACAATTCTCATCTTTTTTTAGCTTATCGATCACAATAAATAAGCATTCATAAAAAAACGTTTTCTCATCAATAAAGAATGCAAAAGGCCAAGCAATGAAAAAACTTTATTTTTTGTTGTAATTATCCAACAAACCCCCATAAATTAAAAACAAAAACAAAGAAGATGAACGAAAATAACATGGACAAGAAGAAAATTTCATACATAAGTTCCAATGTCTTTCCACTGAATTGATACATAAAGAAGTGAGTTTAAAACTTAATCTAAGTAGTGAATTTCCGTACTTTAAAAAAGAACTGATAATTGATACACAAAGATTTGAGTTGATATCTCACAACACGTACTTCTCTTTCAATTTCTGTAAAATCCACGATAAATATGCGCTTTTAATGGCCATGCGTCTACCTTCGAAACTCATGAGTGCTCTAAAGAGTTCAAGTCTCTCGTAGAAGGTGGTCCACATTCGCACTCATGTAGGTGAGTCCATCAAATGCTCTACTCTGGCACCATCAATTATGGTTACAGATTCATTAAGAGAAAAAAGGTCCAACCTCACAAAATAAATTAATATAATCCACCAAGTACGTCTCAAAAGCACTACCAATGCTGCCTATGAACTGTATATGAGTAAAAAGGCATTGTCTTAAATAAATTAATGAAATCCATCAAGTGCATCTCAAAAATACCACTAATGTTGGTTATTGATTTGGAAAAAGCAAATAGGCTCAAACTAAGATAAATCGGTATATCCGACGGCTCAAAAGTACCACCAATATTGGCTATGGAGTATACAAAAGAAAAGAAGCTCAAACTAATAACAAATAGTAGAATCCATCAAGTGCAAAAGAACCACAAAAACAGGCTATGGAATAAAAAAGCAAAGAAGCTCAAATTTATAACAAATGATAGAATCCTTCAGGCGCGTCTCAAAAGTACCACCAAAATTGGTTATGGATTATATAAAGTAAAAAAGCTCAAACTCATATCAGATAGAACAATTCATCAAGTGCATCTTAAAAACACCATCGATAATTGATTATGGATTATATAAAAGCAAAGAGACTTAAAATCATGTCAAATAGCAAAATCCATCAAGCGTATCTCCAAAGCACCACCAAAAATTGGTTATAGATCATATATAAGCAAAAAATCTTAAAATCATATCACATAGAAAAATCCATCAAATGCATCTCAAAAGCACCACCAAAATTGGTTATGAATTGTATAAAAGCAAAGAGGCATAAAATCATATCGAATAGCAAAATACATCAAATGCATTTTAAAAAGCACTACCAAAAAACTAATTATGGATCATACAAGAGCAATCAAACTCATAAATACAAAAAATAGAAAGGGAAAGAGTAATTATTTTTGTGTTGATTGACCATTAATGGGTGTCATCACATTTTTCTATAATCTAGGCTCGAGGTCCATTCCTCTTGAAAATTCAAGGGCTAATTTCCTTTGAAGATAATTTAGAAAGCAGATGCATGAAGTTCTGTTTGAGCATATTCATTTTTATAAGATTACTTCTTTCATCAACATCTCAATTTTTTTACGTCCGATATAGATGTGTCTCTCTTTCTACTAACACTCTTGAAGAAATCCAATGTTCATGAATATGGGTATGAGTGTATCTCCTTATATCATAAGTAATAGCATCTTTAATAATTTGTATGAAACGTGACGCTTCCTCCAATTTTACCACATTCATCCTTTGGCTAATTATGTTATTTATTCTTATATAATTGTGTTATTTATTCTTATATATATATATATGAAAGAACCATGAAAAGATAACATAAGTTCCACATAAAAACATTTAAATCTTTCTATGTTTTTTCTCACCATTGTGAGACCAACTATTAAAAGAAAATTAATTTTCCTCACATTAGCCTTTTGTAAATTTGTTGTCCCATAATAAATGGACATGAAGGAATTCAAAATCAAACACGTAATTTCTATTGTTCATTTTTATAAACTATGGTAGACCGACAAATACCTCCACACTTCTGAAATTATAGTTTGGAACATATTTTCACAATCCAAGAATACATCTTTTTAGTTCTTATGAGGAACCATGTAAGTATGAAATAACCTAACAAATAAGTTTCCCGACATAAAATCTAACTAGAAAAGATCGGTATGTTCAATTTTACATCTTCAGTTACATTCAATATTATTTTAACATGTTTTGTATTTTCATACATACAACACAAATGAATACAATACATGTAAAATAATCATCAGATAAAACTAAACATGAATTAATACAATACTCGAATCAAATTATGAAATTCTCCTATTTTCATGCAAAACTCATAAAGTATGCAATTATTCAATGTGACATATCAAATATTGAGTCTCATAAATAAGTTCATACAGAAGGAAAAACACACAAATAATCATGTTTACACATATGTTCAACACACACATATATATATATATATATATATATTTTGAAAATGGTACTTTATATACAACAAATCATTGGGATAACATATCCCATGTCAATAAACGTTTGAAAGCAAGTTTCGAACTTGTGACCTCTTGCACCAAAGCCGAATCAACTAACCACTTGGACAATGGTGCTTGTCAATAAACGTTCAACACATATATTTCCAACACTTATAATTAAAACTCTAGTCTTATACATGTATTTGAAATAAATAATTTTCTAATATTTATAATCCTTATACTGGTAATCCAAATACATATTTCTCCTGCAAGAAATTTTTCTAAGGCCTATATCTGCACTAAAATAACTAGTTTTCATATAATCAGAAATCATGAGAACATGATAGTTTACAAGTATATGCATCTCATTTAGAATATTTTATGATATACGTGATGACCCGCCTTTCATTCCATAGAAAGATGTATCGTAATTTAGAAAGATATAGGTAGAAAAGAAAATAGATAGAAGAAAAAAACTAAACAACATTAGAATCTTACAGTGGAACAAAAAAAAATATTACATCACATAGATATTACATAATAGTCACCATACATTAGAGTCATTCAGTTTTACAACATCATATCAGACAGTCGTGATGACCTGCCTATCCATTACAACCCAAAATGCATATAGAGATACTAATACAGCAGAATAGATATATATAGATACGCTAAAGTCTCCTGCTCCAAGTCTTTTTCAGAAATACGTCAAGCCAGCCTGATCACTTGGCTACTCATAAAAATTTGAGTACCCAAAAGTTTAAGAAAAACAGAAAATAAACTTCGGGTCAAACATGGTGTTATCCCGCCTTTTGGCAAGGCCGAGATAACCAGGAACTGACTAGAAAAAGACAAGATCACATGTCCTCAGTTTGGAATGATTGATGGGGCAACTACAAATATCGATGAATTTTGCCCGAGTCCGGATCGCGCTACGATTGATAAGACACGTCAATCTAAGTGGTAGAAACCAACGTTCCAAATTTCGGGGCAATCCGAGTTAGTATGCTCAAGTTATCACCAATGGGAGATCGATGAAATGATATAGGCTCGAATCCCTCAGGAATGGCATAGGTTCGAATCGATCAGAGGTAAGCCACGTTCCGAATCCATCGACCACACATTGGTTCGAATCAATCCAAGTGGCCATGCTTCGACTCCATTAACCACGCATTGGTTCGAATCCATCCAACTGGCCATGCTTCGACTCCATCAACCACGCATTAGCTCGAATCCGTCCACAAGGCCTTGGTTCGAATCCATCAATAGTCAGCCATGGTTCGAATCCATCAGAACACACCTTGCTTCGACTCCATCGAGCAAGCTTTAAGGTCGTATCCATCCCATTATGCCTTGGTTCGAATCCATCCTTGTATGCCCTAGCTCGAATCCATCGAGGGAAAGTTTCCTCGAATCCATGCAAGTGAAGAAGCCCCGGCTCCATTCCAAACTCGTCTTCGAATCCCCCAATTGAGACAACCTCGAATCAATCAAATGCTTTGACCGATTCGAATGAGCACCAGTTCCATCGATTCGAAGGAAGCGTGCCTTCGAATCCAATTCTTCGAATCCATCAGATAAACGCGGCTAAAACCAAGAGTATGACCCAGAAAAACTCGGAGAAAAAGGAGGATTGACCCGAAGCATACGCGCCACGTCATCACTTTCACGTGCAGAAGCATGGATTCGACCCTATGGATTCGAACCATATCGATTCGAACGGATCCCTGAGGCGAAAAACTCCAACTTGAATCGATCATAACTCGAGATCTACAAATCCAAATGCTATGAAATTTTCGTAGGAGCTTGCATATAGATAGAAGAATGTCCATGCTAAGTTTCATCATGATTGGACACCTTTTTGATCGATTCGAACCAAGGGTCGAATCGATCCCAAAGTGGGCCCGGATCTCCAGAATTCGACCATGTGGGCCCCCTCACGTGCCAGAAGCGTTCTCCCCTGATTTTAGGCGAAATATCAACCTCCTACAACTATAAATAGAGCCCCTGGTCATTCAGAAAGGGGATCAGAGAATTTTAGAGATAAAGCACGTCCGGACGCTGCCAGAATTGCTTCAGAGCACCACCGCTGCCTTTGAATTCGGATTTTGGCTTACTACTTGCTGTACTTTGACATAAAAAAGTTGTATTCTCTGAATATCAAGCAATAAAGTAACAAAACTTCATAGTGGACGTAGGCAATACGCCGAACCCCTCTAAATCGTTGTCTTTCGTGCAATTTACTTCCTGTTATTTGGAGTTTTTGTTAGATAATCCACATTTTAATTTACTTTCTTCATTTATTATCTCTTCAAAAACTTCCGACGAGTGTTGTGCCTAATTTTGACACAAACACTTTGGTGCTTTCACTGAGAAAAACCCAGTTTTTCTCCTGCTCCTTGGATCTATCTTCGATACCGGATTGCATAAATATAAGAGAGAGATCCAGACCTCATATTCAGATTCCTTCCATTCTATTCAGATTTGTTCAAAGTCTAGGAAAGGATTCAACGCTTCAAGATGGTGAGTACAAGAACCACTTCTAATGTTGGTGATCAAGAAGGTCGGGATAGGCAAAATCCCACACAGCCGCAGTCAACCAATCAAGATGCTGCTGGGCATACGGATCAGTCAGGTCCGGTCACAAGACAAGAGTTCTAGGCGCTACTCCAGGAACTAACCCAAAGCCGACAACAGCTAACTGAGCAGTTGCGCGCTAACGCTGAGTTGACCAATCAACTAAATCGCCAAAGGTGAAGAAGATCCAGAAGGGATCAAGCTCCTCATTCTTCCACCGAAAGCTCTGCTTCATCTGACTACAATGATAGATCTAACCGTCCCAGGCTAGACGGAAACCACGCGCAAGCTGTTGACTATCAACAGGCATTAACCGTTGGGCAAGTAAGAGTTGGCCCATCTACCAGCTTCCATACCGGACCCTCCTCCCGAGTAGGCACTATTCCACAATACACTGCAGATGATCGTGCTGCCACAGCCGCTGCAGTTGACATAGGAGTTGATACCCGAGATCACTCCAATCAGAATTACCATCAGCAGGGACATGCTCCAGAGCCATATGTCCCAGAAGACGTCGAGCCAAGGAGGCGAGATACGGATCGTCGACAGCGCCCGATCCCACCTCGCACTGTGGAACCCGACCACACTTTAGCTCACCACACACAGAATGTTCCGATGCCAGGCCTCTCAGCCATGGTACGACAAATGATTCGCGAGAGTCAAGGCCTAACAAATGACGATTGGGGAATCTCCCGAAGTCATACCCCGTTCACTGATGACATATTGTATGCTGAACCTCCTCGGCGATTCAGAATGCCAACCCTGCCCATGTATGAAGGGAATTCCGACCCGAATCAACATATTTTGAAATACGAATGGTCGATGACTGCTGCGAGAGCTGATGACGCAGTAAAGTGCCGTAGTTTTCCCATTTCCTTAGGGGGAATTGCGACGATGTGGTTTACACGATTACCGCCACGATCTATTTCTTCATTTGATTAGTTAGCTACCAAATTTGTTGAGCAGTTTCGCATGCTACCAGACCGAAAGATGTTAATACCTAATAAAGTGTCACTCAAGCTCCCGGAGAGACACTTAGACGATATTTGGAGAGATTCCATGCTGCATGCGCAGAGATCACCAACCCCAATAATAATTCTATCTTAATGGCTTTGACTAAAGGAATCGACCCTGATTCCGAGTTTGGAAATTGGTTAGCTGGAAAGCCTCCCGCATCGTTGGACCATTTCTATTCCAAAGCCCCTCAATTCTTGAGGCGAGAGGATGCGAAATAGTCTAGGAAGCAGGATGATGCAAGGCCCAGCAGTGAAGGCATTCAGAGTAATGTTGCGGTTAAACAGTCTGGCGAAAGTTCAGGAAAAGTCCAGATGAATATTCAAAATAAGCAGACTCAACAACCGAGGAACGGTGATAACCGGAGCAAGAAGCAAGACCAGAATCGTGGTCCGAGGCGTAGAATCGCAATGTTTGACAGTTATACACCACTTAACACGTCACTGGAAAATGTATACGTACAGACTTGTAATACTATGCAATACAAAAAGCCTGCTCCGAAGCCATCGTCGGAGAGGCAGATTCAAACAGGAAAATTCTATAGATTTCATGAAAGTTATGTCAGTGTAGGCATTTGCAAGACCTCATTGAAAAATTAATCAGAGAAAGAAAGTTGGATAAGTTTGTCCGGGCACCGCAGTCCGGTGGGGCGGACCCATCCAATCAAAATCGAACGCAGAATCAGGAAAGACAAGGTGAACCCGCTCGTACGGGCGGGAGGTTGGTTATCAATACAATAAGTGGTGGTCCCCATCCAGCAGACAGAAGCTGGAGAGAAATGGAGTCATATGCTAGGTCGATCAAGCATGTGGACTTTGAATGCTATAGTAACTCTGAAGACGGAACACCGGCTAAACAACAAAAGACGATGACTGACGAAATCGTATTTAGAAATCGAGATGCTGATAAGGTCGAAGCCCCCACAATTGACCCGCTGGTCATATCCGCTCAAGTTGGTCCTGCTTGGATGAAGAGGATCTTGGTAGACAGTGGGAGTTCCGTGAACATATTGTTTAAAAGAGCATACGATTTAATGAAGATGGAAGCTAAGGACTTAAAACCTTGTCAATCACGAGTCCATGGCTTCAACGGAAGTGCGACAATACCAACCGGAATGGTTGAATTGCCGATAGAGTTGGGAGTGGGAGAATGCCGAAGAGTTCGGATGTTGCAATTTGTTGTCTTGGATATTCCTTCTCCGTACAATGCCTTTTTGGGCCGACCGGCCTTGCTGAATTTAGGGCTGCTATTGCCCCATGGTGTTTAACTCTGAAGTTCCCTACCGACCACGGGATAGGAGTTGTACAAGGAGATCAGGTTGCTGGAAGAGCTTGTTATGTTGCCGAGCTGCGGGAGGCGCAGCGAAAAGAAAAAGGAAAGGGCGTAGAGGAATCTCTCTGCGTCCGTTTCACTGACAATTGACAATTAGCGCCTAGGCCTCGGCCTGGGCACCACAACCAATTCCAAAAGGATCTTGACCCAAGGGACAATGATAATAAAGAAGAATCTACGGAAATTGAAGCTTCTCCGGCTGAGCTAACCATCGATGTCCCGATTGACGATGATGACAATGACTCGAGAATGTTGAAGATTGGGTCTCAGCTGAACCAAGAGACACAACAGGAATTGGTTGATTTTCTCCGGGCGAATCTCGACGTATTCGCCTGGACGCACTTCGATATGTGTGGAATCTCGTTGGACATCGCGAGCCACACTTTAAATATTGACCCGCGGTATATCCCGATCAAACAGAAAAGACGTGGTATGGATCCAGAGAGATCTGCTGCCCTTAAGGAAGAGGTCGACAAATTGAAGACGAATGGGTTCATTAGAGACGCTTTATACCCAGAGTGGGTGTCCAATCCCGTACTCGTCCGGAAACCAAACGGGAAATGGAGAACGTGTATCGACTACTCTGACCTGAATAAAGCCTGCCCGAAAGACAGCTTTCCACTTTCCCGAATCGATCAACTGGTAGATTCAACCGCCGGACATGAATTATTATCCTTCATGGATGCTTACTCAGGTTACAATCAGATACCCATGCATGTACCCGACCAAGAGCACACAAGCTTCTTAACCGACTTGGGATTATACTGCTACAAGGTCATGCCTTTTGGATTAAAGAATGCTGGCGCAACTTATCAACGCTTAGTCAACCGAATGTTTGCCGATCAGATTGGGAAGACTATGGAGGTTTATGTAGATGACATGTTGGTGAAATCACGATACTCCGTTGATCTTGTCAAGGACTTGGATTCAATGTTCAATATCCTCCGGATATACGGGATGAAGCTTAATCCACTAAAGTGTCATTTCGGAGTCGCATTCGGAAAATTCCTTTGGTTCATTGTCAATGCCCGAGGAATAGAGGCCAACCCCGAGAAGATCCGGGCTATCAGAAATCTTCAGACTCCGAGAACCATAAAGCAAGTTCAGAGTCTTAATGGGAAAGTTGCAGCACTGAGCAGGTTTATCTCGAAGTCGACCGACAAATGCATTCCCTTCTTCGATTTGATTCGAAAAGGGAAATGAAACTTCAAATGGACTGCAGAATGCGAGGGCACATTTCAATCTCTAGTCCAACATCTTTCCGTACCACCAATCCTTTCAAAGCCTGTAGATCATGAACAGTTATATCTCTACCTGGCGGTATCTGAAAATGTAATCAGTGCTGCATTAATTCGGGAGGAAGACCGAGTGCAAAAACCGGTCTACTACGTGAGTAAACGATTGACCAGAGTCGAGAGAAATTATCCAAAGCTTGAAAATCTAGCATATTGCCTAGTCATTGCCTCAAGGAAGCTCCGTCCATATTTTCAGGCCCATCCTATTACTGTGTACACCGATCAGCCGTTACAACAGGTCCTCACGCGGCCTGAGACGTCTGGTAGGTTACTAAAATGGAACATCGAACTGAGTCAATTTGACATCACTTATACTCCGAGAAGGGCCATTCACGGCTAAGTCCTAGCAGATTTTATAGCCGAATTCACTATTCCTGAAGACTTGCCCGAGACCAGCAAATCTCCCGAATACATCTGGAAGATGTACACTGATGGAGCGTCAAACGATCGGTGCTCAGGAGCTGGGGTAGTGCTTGAAACCCCCGAGGGACGATCCATATGTTATGCTTTAAAGTTCGAGTTCCGCGCAACCAACAATGAAGCCGAGTACGAAGCTCTACTTACCGGACTAAAGCTTTCCCATGATCTGAAAATCATCACTATAGAGATTTACTGTGATTCCCAGTTGATAGTATGTCAGGTTCGAGGAGAATATCAGGCCAAAGACCAAAGATTGGCCGCTTATCTAACTCGAGTTCTGGAGATGCTTGATCAGTTTGATTACTATGCCATTTTCTACATACCCCGAGAGCACAATCAGAAAGCTGATTCGTTGGCGAAGTTAGCAAGTACGGGTGAAGCTTAGCAGTTGGGGGTCGTTCCGGTTGAAACCCTATCCTCCCCGAGCGTTGATCGAAGGGAGAGCGATTTCACATTTGAAGCTACCTCCAATAGGGAGTCGTGGATGACTCCTTATCGAGATTATATCGAACGTGGTGTATTGCCCGAGCGTCGAAGCGAGAAAAGACAAGTTCAACGAAAGGCCTCGCGATTTGTTATTCAAAATGGAGTCATGTACCGGAGAGGATACTCTGTTCCTCTCCTCCGGTGTATCGCGCACGATGAAGTCAAACGAGTGTTACACGATGTACACGAAGGAGAATGTGGCGATCACACTGGGGGGCAAGCACTTGCAAAGAAAATACTTCGATATGGGTATTATTGGCCTACTGTTAATCGCGATGCTGCAGACTATGCTAGAAAGTGTGACAAATGCCAGAAACACGCTCTAATTCCTAGATCCCCGCCTACCGAGATAACCCAAATGGTCAGTCCTTGGCCATTTGTGGTATGGGGAATAGATATCATCGGCACTTTGCCTCTGGCCAAAGGTGGCGCGAAGTACGCCATCGTCGCAGTTGATTATTTCACCAAATGGGTTGAAGCTGAACCCCTTGCAACAATTACGACAAAGAAATTAATCAACTTTGTAGTACGTAACATCATCTGCCAGTTTGGTCTCCCACATACTATCATCACCGATAACGGGGCCCAATTCGACAGTGTTGAATTCAAGAATTTCTGTCAACGATTCCACATCCATAAGAAATTCTCTGTAGTAGCGCACCCTTAAGCAAATGGTCAAGTCGAAGCTGTTAATAAAGTTATCAAATCCATTCTAAAGAAGCGGCTGGAAAAAGCCGGGGGAAAATGGGTCGACGAACTTCCTATGGCGTTATGGGCCTATCGAACGACTCATAAAACTGCAACCGGTCATACCCCGTTTTCTCTATCCTACGGCTCTGAAGCCGTTATTCCAGTCGAAATGGAAGTGCACTCTCATCGTGTAACATATTATGATCCGAAAACAAATGCCATACTACTTGCTGAATCTTTGGATTTTCTCGATGAGAAGCGCGAAGAGGCTGACTTGAGGGCAGCCGCATATCGAAGTCAAGTCGCCCGACTGTACAATGGCAAGGTCCGCCCGCGAACCTTCGAACTCGGCGATCTCGTACTCAAAAGAATCTATCCGGTTCCTTCGCACATGAAGCCGAATTGGGAAGGGCCGTATGTGATTTCACAAAAGCTCGGAGATGGCACGTTCAAATTATCGACCGTTGACGGTCTTACTTTGCCGAGAACTTGGAATAGCGAAAGTCTTCATCGCTACTACATATAAAAGACTTTACTTATTTATTTTTTGTCAATTTATCCCTTTGCATTTTATTCTAGCATTTCGAGATTTAAATTTGTAACAAGGCAAATGACTTTGCCATTTTTTTTATCGTTTCAGCAATAAAATGCCATCTCTTCGAGTCAGAGCTGTGATTTACTGAATATGACGTACAATATCACGATGCACGAAGAGCTAAGTTCCATCATGCGGTGGGATTTATTCAAATAGGGAGTGACTGTGATACGACCGGTCACTCGCTAAGTGAAATCCGAGCTCGGGGGTAGAACACTACATCAACATTCACAAGGATTGATACACGATAATCCCTCCTCCAACTCCAAATTCCCAGAGTGTTAATTGGAGTATAAACTTTAACTCTCAGTTCCCAGAGTGCGAAACGGAGTATAAATCCATCGCTCCCAGAGTGTGAGCCAACTCCAAATTCCCAGAGTGCGAATTGGAGTATAAACTTCAACTCCCGGTTCCCGGAGCGCGAACCGGAGTATAAATCCATCGCTCCCAGAGTGTGAGCTAACTCCAAATTCCCAGAGTGCGAATTGGAGTATAAACTTCAACTTTTGGTTCCCAGAGTGCGAGCCAGAATATAAAACTCTATTTCCAAATTCCCAGAGTGTGAATCGGAACATAAACACCAACTCTTGGTTCCCAGAGCGCGAACCGGAGTATAAACACTAACTCCAAGTTCCCAGAGCGCGGACTGGAGTATAAACATAAACTCCAAATTCCCGGAGGGCAAATGGGAGTGTAAACATAAAAATAACCCTAAGTCCCCAGAGCATGGACTGAAATACAACCACTAACTCCAAATTCCCGGAGTGTGAATTGGAGTATAAACATCAATTACAGGTTCCCGAAGAGCGAACTAAGTCATAAACATTGATAATTAATAAATTCCCAGAGTATGGGCCGAACTGTTAATTGCAAATTGTGTTAAGTCCCCAGAGTGTGGACATGTATTCAAGGCTTATGACATATGTGAGCACGAGCTAATCAACGCAATACTTAAGCAAAAGAGAAAAGAGTTGTTTTCCATTTTATCAACAAACAAAAAAGGAGTTTGATTACATAAAAAAACAAAAAAAATTCAATTAAGTGGAAGCCGAATCCACATATATACACGGCTCTGGAAGAACAAAAGAAAAAGTAAAAAAGAATTGCCATTTCGCAACCACATGATAAAACGAGAAGTTCACTCCTTCTTCTTCCAGGGTTTCTTCTTCGGAGTTGAGCCGCTAGACCCACTACCCGGCTTCCTACGAGACGTTTTGTTCTTCTTTGGAACATCCTCAGGATCTGGCATAATATCAACGTCTTCCTCAGAGCTGGAAGGGATAGAGATCCTTTTGTTAGGACGAACCGGAGGCAGAGGAGCCGTAACAGGTGGTGGAGCTTCGGCACTAGAAGTCATAGCTGTGCCGACAGGAGAAGTAACCATTAAAGGAGTTAAGCTTGGTGGAGCAACATCACTTCCGGAACCACCAACCGTCGTCGCCGCAGCCATTTCAACGCTTATTTCGGCAAGGATTTCTTCTTCTCGGGAAGATCGAGCAGCGCTGGACACACTGATAGTTGGCATAAACGAGCTAAAAGTTGGAGCGACTCCACCCATTGCAAAAGAAGGATCGGTAAAAGGTTCACAAGGCTGCTTGAGAAGTTCCTCAATCATCTGAGCATCAAGCGACATTGAACTCCCCTCTCCAGTCTCGCCAGTTACGGTGGTGGTCGTAATAGCCTCAGTAACGACAGCTCCTTGCATTGACTGTGAAGTTTGTGGTACTGGAAGTGCTGGCGCATCACTTTCAGTCACTGATCGAAAAGAAATGAGAATAATCAGTCAAACGATCTGTTCCAAGTTCGTCATTCTAAAACACTTAAGGAATATTTGAAATACCTTCTTTGCCTCGGCTCGGTGATGAGACGAGTTTGGAAACAGCAGTTGTACCGAGAGACACTTCCGGTTGATCCGAGTTATAAGCAGGAACAACATGTGGACCAACTGTAGCAGTAACTCCAGACGAGGTCGGGGCAGCAATTGAAACATCCTCGCTACAATGTGCAGCTCCAGAACCCTCGCCAGTCTCCACATGGTGAAAACCGAGTCTCTCTCTCTCTCTCTCTCAGCAGAAATCATCGCTTCATGGAGAAGTTTCCTTTCCTCCTCGCTCAACAAGCGAGACTCAAGTTCAAATTCATCCACGGCACCTTCGGGGAGAGATGCTTTCTTGTTCGCCACCAATTTTCTCCAAGCACTGAGTAGAAGCACAGAATAATCTCCGAGCCACGAGAGATTCCTGTGCCCAAGCACATTAGCATTATAAGTGTCAAGGAGCTCACCAAACTCGGCTTCTACCCTGAACAGCTCTGCCTGGACTCTCCCCTCCACTTCTGTCTCCACCGCTTCAACTTTAGCAACCGCCGCGTCTCGCTCAGCTCGGAGAGACACGGCTTGCTCACACGCTTCTTGTGCGGTCGTATTAGCATCATCTTTTTCCTTGTTTATGTTGGCAAACTTAGCCTTTAATTCCTCTAGTTCTTTGACCGCCACATCTCGCTCGGCCTCAACATTTTTGTACCGATGGCCCAAGTCTTCAACTAAAGTACAATGCGCCTGTTGCATCTTTGCCATCTCAACTAATGTCTCGTCGACCTTTTTTAGCGACTCAACTTCGGCCTTACGAGAGGATTCCTCTTCAGATTGAAGTATATCAACAATGCAGTTCTTCTGAGCCAAGTCGGCTTCCAGTTTCTCAATAATTTTGGCTCGATCGAAGGCTACTTTCGAAGCTTTAACAGCCGCCTTATACCATTCTTTGTACTAAGCATAGAAATCACGGGTATAGCCGAGGGCGGTGTTCACAGCCTCTTCGGGAATTCTTTTGAGATTGGGAGGAAAGATGTAGGCATCGAAGCATATTTCCGGAAAAGCTTTCTTCAGTTGAGCAATTTTTAGAGCCCCTTCACCAGATGGTTCGAGAGGGGCCTCCTCCACAGTTACGGTCGTAGCCGTACCAGTCCTAGAACGATGTGGACCAGGTTTTGAGATCTGTAAAGACGGCTGTTGTCGCGAAGGTTCAAGTGCAGGTGCATGGCTTCTGGGTGGCGGAGGAGAACGAGAGGGTGAACGGTACCTTCGGTCCCTATCAGAACGCTCCTGGCTAGAATAATATCGAGAATGGTCCCTCTCACGATGCTCTTGCTCATAATGCCTCCGTTCACATTCACGATCGAAATCCCTACGGCGAGATTCGTAATAAGATGAAGAATGATGCACTCGCCGAAGTCTATCAAATGTAGAAGGACGATCCGACATAGCACTTGTAAAGAAGAAACAATTCAGTTAAGTACCAAGAAAAAGCACTACAATGCGTGTGGAGGTCGTGAAATGTTGTGAAAGTGTATAAGTGCGCAAATCCCCCGACCAACCAGAAGTGTCGATTACACTAACGGGTAAAGACTCGCTTATATCAAGCGCTTCCCGGAGCTCTTCCAAACCGGACCCGTGGTGGAAAGATACGTAGTCCGGAATGGGAATATCGTCCAGCCCTTTGAAAAAGTCTCCGGACTGGCTAGGAGCGGCGCTGGAGATAGTAACCGTAGGTATGGAACGGGTTACGACTACAGACTTCCATCTCTTAAACTTAGGTACAACGACCTTGCCTTTCCGACCCTCTTCTATTCGGGAAAGGCCGGCTGCTATCTCGGTGTCCGTGGACGTTCTTTCATCATCACTTGTTTCTCTTATCACAATGCCAGGTTTTCTTTTTACAACTTCCTTCTTCTTCCTCGAGGCATGTTTTGCCAATTCTTCAATTACAATACTCTGGCTCATCTCAATCACACCCAACGTCCTTAAGTTATCATCGGTCAACAGCAAGTCGATGTGCCTTGAGTCGCTTGGGACCCTTTGCAAGCTTTGAATGATGCCTCTATAATGGCCACCGGTAGGTCTCGAGATGATGGCTATAAGAGTAACAGAGTATTAGTGCAAGTATTAAGAGTGGCCATTCAAGGATGACTTATGATACTTACGTCTGGATAACCATCTCCTGGCAATCCCTGGGGGGCATCGAACCAAAAACCACTCATTCTTGAAATAGCTAAGCCTGGTCCAGGCCCCAGTCACAACCTGACAGTTTCTGACCGCTTCCAGAAAAGTGAAAGATGGGCTATCACCCCTACTCTTGAAATTGAATATGTGCCTGATCTCGTTTGGCCTTGGCGGGCGAAAAAGGCAATCCATAAATATGACAAAGACGCTATTCAGCAATGCATGCCCGTTGGGATGGAGTTGTGAAGGAGCAATTCCTAAGTACGACAGCATCTCTCTGATGTATTGGTTAAAAGGAGGGAGAGATCCAGCCACGCAGGCATGGCGGTAAAAGGCAGTATATCCTTCAGGTGAGTTATGTGGTCCGTCATTGGCACTAGGTAATAAAACATCGTCCAGGGATATGTTATGTTTCGAACATATCCGGCCCAACAAAGACTCCGAGATACTGGACTGAACAGAATCGACAGGATGTTCGATAAATATGGCCTTCGGCAACTCATCCGGAGCCGGATCTATAACTTCAGGAGGGATTTCCGAAATCTCAAGCACTGGAGGAGGCGAGCTTTGTACTTCTTGTTGTTGAGAACTCGAAGATTCCATAATTAACTAACTCACCAGAAAACAGCGTTAAATACATAAAAAGCCCATGCATTCCCCCAGTGTAAAGTGTATGAATATGTCGTGCAGTGCAAGTGCTATGCATAACTTAAGCAGATTTCACAAGTTGAAACAAGATGTTCGAACGACGAAACTTTGGAATTTAGAATGAAAATGACCGTCATCGCTGACCTTCATCGCTGACCGTCACTTTCACGCCATCCAGATGCTACTGACCAATTCAAGTATAAATTCGTTATATTTTGGTTAAGTCATGGTGCCATCGACGAGCTTCAAAAGGGAGGTCAAGTCAAATTCGATTATGCAAGGCCGAAGCTCGCCGAAGTCAAGTATGCTAAAGTTCAGTGAGTTCGTTAAAGTTCAACTTGAAATTGATCGCAGTTCAGATGTTGGAGCAAATCAGAAGAGTGGGAGTCCCAGAAGCAAGGACGTTCGAATCGATTGACTCGAATCGATAAGAGTCGACTCGACGAACTTCAAATTGATCGACTCGAATCGATACGAGTCGAATCAATGAACTTCGAATCGGTACGCCCCGACTCCGTGTAGTTCGACTCGATGAGACCTTGGGATAGAGAAGCAATTCGAATCCATGAGCTCTGCATAACTTTGAATCGATCAATATTGAACACCTTCGGATCCATCAGAATATCGTTACTTCGAATCGATCGGCACGAGACCCTTCTTCTTTCACAACCATCGATTCGAAGCCTTGCACTCAGGATCGATTCGAACTGTTCATTCCTGGATCGATGCGAAGAAGTGAAGGAAGATAGCATCCATCAATATCTACGCTCCTCCAAGACAACATTCTACGATCGATACGAAATGAATGGTTTCGTTCCTCAGGCCCATCAAGTCGACTCATTCCAGATCTCACAACCCTTTATGATTTTCAGAAGAAGGGATTGAATCGATGCTGGAAACTCTAGTTTTATCATTCCCTACGCTCGAATCAATCCCTTGGTTACCTGATTGGATTCGATTGCAAAAGAAGACTTGGTGGAATTTTATCGTTTCGTGCAAAGACACGGTTGTTTCTAGCTCTGGAGGATCGATTCGAAGAAGCGGCGATGGTGCTAGTAAAAGGTAAAAAGTGAAAGTGAGGCTTACCTCGCGTATTTATAGGGTTCGAGAAAACACTTGAGGCTCTTCGTCTCCCGGTCATATCAACCTTCTACCACCGGTCACTCGCAGTATCCTATCGATTCGAAAGATCGCACGATCACCTATCATGTTCGAATCCATCACACGGCTGAATCCATATATCACTTCGAACCCGTCGCCCTCGAATCCATTACACGTTCAAATCCATCCCTGCAGGATCGATGCGAGGCATTATCGATTCGAAGGAGCCATCGAACAATGGTTGGATTGAAAACTGTGTCGATTCGAAGCACGAAGACCATTGAACCATTGATTTGAAAGCTATCGCTTCGAACATACATGACTTCGAATCCATCAAAATCCACCGATGAGAACGGACGAATCGCTTCAATTTGAAAATTTACTTGTCTACCTTTTATATCGATTCAGGAGAGGATCGATACAAGAGGACGATTATAGACAATCATAAAAATAGTGTTTTAACTCGAATCTCAAGATCGGTTCAGGTGAGGGCAGATGCAGAATTCGACATCAAACCGAACTGACAACGACTTGCAGTCACGCAAAGTTAACCAAAGTCAAGATGGTTCATATATGCACATATGTCTGACTAATGTTTGATCTGTATTATTCACAGGGATCAAATGTCCATTTCGTCATGATGTAGACGACGAACAGCCGAACGCGATCATACGACGATTGGCTACAACAATAAAGAATACAACTCTCAGCAAAGCATGTTCTAATTGTCCAACGATAGACTGCAGCTTTTCAAAGCACGTCATGTTTACACAAGACGTACTTTGGAGGGAAAATGTTATCCCGCCTTTTGGCAAGGCCGAGATAACCAGGAACTGACTGGAAAAAGACAAGATCACATGTCCTCGGTTTGGAACGATTGATGGGGCAACTACAAATATCGATGAATTTTTCCCGAGTCCGGATCGGGCTACGATTGATAAGACACGTCAAGCTAAGTGGTAGAAACCAACGTTCCAAATTTCGGGGTAATCCGAGTTAGTATGCTCAAGTTATCGCCAATGGGAGATGGATGAAATGATATAGGCTCGAATCCCTCAGGAATGGCATAGGTTTGAATCGATCAGAGGTAAGCCATGCTCCGAATCCATCGACCACACATTGGTTCGAATCCATCCAAGTGGCCATGCTTCGACTCCATCAACCATACATTGGTTCGAATCCATCCAAGTGGCCATGCTTCGACTCCATCAACCACGCATTGGTTCGAATCCGTCCACAAGGCCTTGGTTCGAATCCATCAATAGTCAGCCATGGTTCGAATCCATCAGAACACACCTTGCTTCGACTCCATCGAGCAAGCTTTAAGGTCGTATCCATCCCATTATGCCTTGGTTCGAATCCATCCTTGTATGCCCTAGCTCGAATCCATCGGGGGAAAGTTTCTCGAATCCATGCAAGTGAAGAAGCCCTGGCGCCATTCCAAAACTCGTCTTTGAATCCCCCAATTGAGACAACCTCGAATCAATCAAATGCTTTGACCGATTCGAATGAGCACCAGTTCCATTGATTCGAAGGAAGCGTGCCTTCGAATCCAATTCTTCGAATCCATCAGATAAACGCGGCTAAAACCAAGAGTATGACCCAGAAAAATACGAAGAAAAAGGATGATTGACCCAAAGCATACGCGCCACGTCATCACTTTCACGTGCAGAAGCATAGATTCGACCCTATGGATTCGAACATATCGATTCGAACGGATCCCTGGGGTGGAAACTCCAACTTGAATCGATCATAACTCGAGATCTACAAATCCAATTGCATATAGATAGAAGAATGTCCACGCCAAGTTTCATCACGATTGGACACCTTTTTGATCGATTCGAACCAAGGGTCGAATCGATCCCAAAGTGGGCCCGGATCTCCAGAATTCGACCATGTGGGCCCCCTCACGTGCCAGAAGTGTTTCCCCCTGATTTTAGGCGAAATATCAGCCTCCTACAACTATAAATAGAACCCCTGGTCATTCAAAAAGGGGATCGGGGAATTTTAGAGACAAAGCACGTCCGGACGCTGCCAGAATTGCTTCAGAGCACCACCGCTGCCTTTGAATTCGAATTTTGGCTTACTACTTGCTGTACTTTGACATAAAAAAGTTGTATTCTCTGAATATCAAGCAATAAAGTAACAAAACTTCATAGTGGACGCAGGCAATACGCCAAACCACTCTAAATCGTTGTCTCTCGTGCAATTTACTTCCTGTTATTTGGAGTTTTTGTTAGATAATCCACATTTTAATTTACTTTCTTCATTTATTATCTCTTCAAAAACTTCTAACGAGTGTTGTGCCCAATTTTGACACAAACGCATGGGTCTGGTGTGAGTAACGATTTAAGCTGTTTAACTTGAAAATCATTTGAAAACAAGGGTATCTCGTAAGACTCACTGCAAATAAACACGGTCAAATTTTTCCCTTACGATAACCAAAATATTTGATAGGAAATCCAGTTATGTTACAATAGTGTCTAGGATTTTCAATATAAAATAGGAAATAGCTGAAATGCTTACATCTCACGTTCTAACATAATTGGGCACAATCAAAACCGTACGAGCGCTTATTATAGATTGGATTTCATACAATGGCAGGGCTATTGGGGTACCGTCCTTCACAGTACCTGTTCTAGATCAGAGTACCGAGGGTCCACCTTGATCTCTTGCAACACAAGACCGGAGCTAACCCTTAATGGATAGTCCAAATACGACAACCCCGCGGTTGTGGCCAACAACCGCCAACACAGCCGAATAAAAAGGACATCTGGACAGAGGAAAATCTTATCCTACTTAGGTGTTACCCACTTAGCCTTGCTGGAACTCCTCTGTTTTAGTCATTCCCGGTTGATGAGGCTTGAGGCTATGATTAACTTTATAGCACACATATCTTGGAATGCTCATCATCCTCCATTGACGATGGTCTGATAGCATTCATCAATACAAGTCCGTTCCGGGTTCGAACGGAACCAAAGGCACTTTCTCAATTACACTCGTTTTGGAGTCACCCTTAGAGTAACAACAAATAGCCCTTGCATTCTGAATCTTCATTCTCGATCTTCACTTGAGATTTCACGACCTCTCATTATTTTGGATCGATGTGGTTTTCAGATAACAATTTGATATCCGATCCCGATCTCATCGAAATCCAAACGCCGTTTTTTAAGGCCAAGTTGTTTAAGTAAAACAACTCCATTCAAATTCAGAATATCATATTCACACAGAAATTCATCACAGATAAATAAAACATCTCACATTAATAAACAGTTAAATTCAGGCATTTCATATCACAGAACATCATAAATCATCAAACTAGAGATATTAAGCAAATCAAAGAATTCAATTTAATTTAATCAACCATAAGATAGATAAACTGGTCACACCATTTCTAATAATTTAATTTAACAAAATAAATTAATTACTTATAATTTAATTACTTATAATCCTGCTTAAATGTCATTAACTAATTGCATGCCATTTATTTTATTTATATTAATTATTAGAATTAATTAATTATCATTTGCAATTACTTAAGACTTTAATAAATTAAAAGTTTAAAACATTTATCTTAACCATTTACTTAATTACATTATTTAACTTTTATTTGAAAAACACTTAGGAATTAAATTAAATAATTAACCTAATATGTAATTATCCTAAACCAAATTAATTTAAGTTCAAAACATTTTATTTACATGGCCTCTTACTATCCTAAAGTTTTTGATTAATTAAAGTCTATAAATTATCTTGTTTAAATTTAGAAAAATTTAAGTTTAAAAACAATTAACTTCAAAATCCTTTGGCTTGAAATACTCGAAAATCTTGTTTAAAATCTTTCTTATGAAAACATTGTTTACTTCCCTCATTTTTATTTTCCTTTTTAAACTTTGTTAAAATATTTTTTTATTTAAATTCAAGTCTAAAACCCAAACTCTCGACCTAAACTCAACTTTCCCCTTCTTCTTCTTCTTCTTTTCTAACCCTACAGCAAAACGAACCAGGCACACAGATACGTGTGCACATGTACACACGATCGACGCCGCTCCGATCATCGCCGCTACCACCAGTAAGTCGATGACATCATGCTCGTTCGTCCTGACCACCTAGAAATCAGAAAACAATCTCTAGATCGAATTCGAGCAGAACGAACCCCCACTGGAACGAAACCGATCACCAAAAACCACCTCGCATTATTACCTTCTATCATCTAAAACCACGTCACATGCCTGGAGATGCGCCTGACCCTCCCCTTCCATTTCCCCCTCCATCGAAACATTCCGGCGCCACCACGTCACCACACTGGCAATGGAAACAACCTCGATCTTAAAAAGTCCTAAAACCTTACATCCTCCTCGCTGCGCCACCATGGCGAACTGAAAAATCGACGATTATTTTTCCCGAGCGCCTCGACGAACAAGCTATCTCCAGCAACGACCTCGACCTCCCCAGAACCTCCGATCGCCAGAGATCAACAAAAACCTAATTTTCGTTCAACCTATAATTTCATTTAATTTACTAACTTAAAAATCTTGAAATTTTCATTAAAAATCATGGTTTTTAAAGACGAATCAGATTATATATGAAAATCTTGGAATTATGGAGGTCGAATTCCTGACATGTTTGATTTTCACTGTACTTTCCTCCTTCCAGTAAAACTACTTAAACTTAAAAATATTTTAAAAAATAGAATTTAGTCATTACAAATATTTTTTCTTTAAATATCATAACCTAAAATGGATTACACGAAGGAGAAGTTTTTGGTCTGTTGAACCAAAACAGAGACATGCACAAACATGCATACACACACACACAGCAACTTCTTACTGATATACATGCAAGCATATAAATACATTCATGCAAAACATTTTCACACATTACTTCATTATTTATGACATGCATCAGAATATAAAGAAGATTTGGTTTTTAAAAGGTGAAGTTTACTCACCTGAAAATTTGAACAGAGGATAGTTGAAATCTAGAAACTTGATTTTTGAAAACTGCTATAGATCTTGATCTTACTTGTTTAAGCTTGAATTCGTTGAGATGAACTTGAATTAGATCTTTGCTTCGCTTTAGTTTGAAACTTGAAAAGTTTGATTTAGTTTTTTTTAATATTTTGAAAGATGAAAGAAAGATAGGGCTGAGACATATATATATATATATATATATATATATATATATATAAGTGTATAAATTTGTACACCATCTTGCTTTTCTTTAAATCATTTTATCTATTTTTTTTAAATGAAGAAACAATTTCAAAGAGCAACTTAACTCTTGTATTTGCTTGACACCCCTTAGTTTACAAATGTCCACAAGTGAAAATTTTATATTTTCTTTTTATGTCTTATATTTACTTAAATTGATAAAACCATTTATTTATTCTTATTTTATTTCAAACTTAAGTCATTAATATTTTAATTGCTAATTATATATATATTTATCTCAAATGTTTAAAATTCATAGTTTAAATTTAAATTATTTTTGAGAGATTACTTTGAATTTCAGATTATAGTTTCCATTCACAAACCTATATACATATGAAAAATAGTAATTAGAAAGTATATTTTTATTGCTTGAAAAGATAAGTTTGTAAATTTAAATAATTATATTAGGAGATCATCAAATTATATTTTACCAAAAATCCTGGGTTGTCACAATATACTTAAACAAAACTTGTTCCCTTTGATTTATATATATTCATCATATATATACCTACCCTTACTTTCCGTATCCATCATTTTATTTTATTTCAAAGACAAACAAAACTCGAAGCTTGCTTCTATATAAGTTTTGTGTACATTATACAATCATTATATTGTAACGTGTAACTGATATAATTATTTCTTCGCTTTTAAAAAATTCATTCATGTTCACAAAGTGAATATTCTAAATTCTTTCAGAATATATTTAATTGTATTGCCAAACAAATGTATGCATAGCAAACATGAATGAATTTTTTTATTAAAACAACAATCAAATTCTGAAATATATTCAAATGATAACGTTCTTTCTTCTTTTGGATGAAAATTTTCAACACTAATGTATGAATTAAATATTCAAAATTTCACCATTCTCATAATTAACATAATATAAAATCTTTATATATTTAACAAATCTGTTGAACTACAAAACTTTATACACAAACAACCTCTTAAATCTAACATTAAAATCCATAACAGTCATTTTTCAGAATAGGATTCTGATGACTTTGATATTATAAAAACTTATAATCTTTATATTTGACATAATTAGATTTATGTTCTTCTCATAATAAATCCAACTCCACAACTCAATAAACATAAACTTCTCCTTAGTTGGTTTCATTTTATATATATAATGATTTGTTAACCAAATCCAATTTTCGTTCAATCATTAAATAAATCATTAAATGCTCTTAATTTAATTCCATAAATAAATCATAAATCTATTACATGATTTAACCATTCAAATCTCATACTTTAATATTAATAAAATTCTTAGTAAAATACAATTAAAGCAAATGAATATTATTATTGTTTATTTATATGTTATTTACGCATTTGCAATAAAGGCTCAACTTATTGGTTAACTCCATTTAATAGATGGATGGTTGTCTTTTTATTTTTAACTTTCAAATAAATATAACTCATATAAATTCATTCGCAAGTTTATCCATTTGGATACTTAAATTTTATTATTAGAAAAACAACAATGACTGCTCAAGCAAATGAAGTGAATTAATAACGTTACATTTACAAGCCGTTATGATTTGTAAATGCTACTTTAACTCCTTCTAGACATGGAAGGACAAATTTATAATTCAAGAAAAAAGTCACAGGTCCCTATTTTTGATAAAAAGTCCATGTAGAAATGAATATGTAAATTTGATTCCTGTTTTTGAAAAATAGAAAATGCAAGGTGCCTTGCACTTTTCTCAGAGAAAATGCAAGCTAACTTGCAATTTTTTGATTTTGAATTTTTTTTTTGAATATTTTGAAACTTTTGAAAAGCGTAAGTTAACTTGCGCTTTCTATTAAGAAAGCGCAAGCTAGTTTGTGCTTTCTGATTTTGAATTTTTTTTAAATGCTTGAAAATTTTGAAATTTTGGAAAGTGCAAGTTAACTTGTGCTTTCTATCAGGAAAGCACATACTAATTTGCGCTTTCTGATTTTGAAAATTTTGAAAATTTTGAATTTTTGAAAAGTGCAAGCTACTTTGCACTTTCTAATTTAGAAAAAACAGAGACTAATTTACATACTTATTACGACATGGACTTTTCTTGTAACAACTTCAAAAATAGGGACCTTTTATGCAAAGTCCCTGTATAATTTCTACCAAGAGTTTCATTAGTTCATCATACTATTAATTGTTCAATTAATGCTTACATTTCAAATTAATGATTTACTAAGTTGAAATGTTTTATAAATGAAAAGTCTTTAATAATTTAGATAAATTTGAATTCACAAAACATATAATTTTACACTTGTCTAAAGTCAAATTATATGATAAATTTATACCATTCTAGATCGCCATTAACCATAACTTGTATCATGTTTAATAATAAAATATATTAATTTGAATTTTAATCTACACCATATCTAATTCATTATTGCATTCCATATATAAAATGCAACATTCTAAATCAATGATACATATTATAGTACCTGAATCTGCAAAAAAAAATTGAGTATACATTTCTTTTTTGTCATAGATCTATTAGAAAAGTTCATCACAACTTTAATAATTCTCTTTTATAATAAACTTATAAATGTTAGTAGATATATTTGTACACTACATCATATCAAAATAAATCTTGCCATGATTAACATTTATTATTAACCAAAGCAATTTTTTTAATCATGATACGTTCTCAACAATATCAATGACCTGAAGTCATTACCAAAACCTAAAATTAATTCAAATAAGAAGGCAGAAAGTAAAAGTAGAACGTACCTTAATATTTCTTTAATATAGTTCTTACCGTTCCAGTGATTTGATTATCTCAGATTCCATTCAAATTTGCATAAAATCCATAATTTTCTTTTCATTCACTAATCGTCATAATATTCTAACCATTGCTCCAAAATCCAAATAGCTTAGTCCTCACGAAATAAGAATCTAATTTTGCTTTCAAATTGTTGTATAAATGATGGGTAGGCACAATAAAGAGAAAGCGATGGAAGTTGTATAGTGGATGATGCCACTGCCTTGAAAGCAAAATTCGACACGACTATGATTCAATCGATAATTGTATTCACTCCCCAAGGTTAACAAATGATCCTTCATAATTATGCACTCAAGGTTGTATGATTTGGATATTTGCAGAAGTCACTGCCCAGGAGTTTTGAGTATATTTGAAAAATTGATTTTTTTTAAAGCAAATTGTGAGAAGAAAAAGATGAAGAAGATGACTTTTATTTTCCACCAATTTTCTATTCTTATATCAAAGAAGAGAGAAATAAAATAAACTTACAGTTCACATCTCTTTTGAGTCTATCAATCACAATAAATAAGCATTCCATAAAAAAATATTCTTATTAACAAAGAACGTAAAAGGTGTAATAAAAGGACTTTGGTTTTTATTGTAATTATCTAATAGGGTGCACTTCCGTCCATCCTATACAAGTTATTTGCAAGTAACATGCTCCAAAGGGTGAGTCGATTGATTTGAGCAATTGATGCAAGCAATTTTATGCGGTGCCGATTGGTCTATTTTTATATAGTTTAGGAAGAGCGCCGTGTTGCTTATATGTCACCTTATATCCATACTTCATAATACTGAGAGAAAATTTAACTCATGCTATACTTTATAGTTTTTGTTTCATTCCTTTTCCTTTGTAAAATCTCATGTCTTCTTAAATGAGCAGTCCAATTAGTTATAAATAACCAGCAGGTTGGTGCAAGCAAGACACGGTGTTTAGATAAGCAGGACTAATAAATATTATTTTCGATCTATATAAATAAATAATTATATATATAGCAATTGTATACTTTATTAATTAAATTTTATATTATCTAAAAACGTTAAAATAAATAATAATAAATTAATATAATAATATAATCGTTAAATTAATTTCTCAATAATAATAATTCATTACTTTTTATGAATCATTTCAATAAATAATTCTCAGTCGAAAACTGAGAGTTTTTGTTGTGTGACCTATAGGTGTAAACTCAGTCATGATAATATTTAAACAATTTAAATACTAAAACCTGTACAGACTTTGATGAAGTATGATAGTGGACATGAGTTCAGTTGGTTACAGATTGTCTTAGTAGAACCGAATTTCTTATCTTTTAAAATGACACTCTTAATCAATGATATATTGTACATGTTTTTTATTCATCACTACTACATCATAGATATCTAAAGCTCTGTCGATGGTTAAAAACCTTAATAATATCTGTGTTTAATCAGAAAGTTCAACATTAAATTTCATGGTTCAGTCTCGATAATTAACCGGTTTGTTTTGAGAAAATCTTTGACTTCACATTCACTATCAATTATGGTGATATTAACATTCTATTGAAAGGAGAAGAATCATCTTTTGAATAGTCTTTCACTTCAAGTGGTTTAACTTGTACCCAATTATGGCCTTAACACAATCATTATTGTTTTATGATTGACCATAATCAAAGTAGAGCTTAGGCACTTTACGGTATTCTCATGTCAAAAGACTACCACATGTTATAACGTGAGATAATCTATTTGATTTTCAACCTGAAGACTCTCAGTGAGTGTAGTTGTTCCAATCAACTACATGTATGTAACCCCTTGTTTCCTAGCGATTATGAGTAATTCACCATCATTCATATAGAAAAAATATCATACATTAATCTCAATGGATATATCAATATCCTATTCTTGATACATCTAGACTAGGAATGTTTAACAATTTTTTTTTGTTTTATACAATTCAATACTCATGGTTACGAACATATTCGTAACTTCAATTGATTAAATACTTTTCTAAGGATTTTCTACCTGTATATATTAACGTACTTAAAACATTCATTATATCCCACTATAACAATATGTACAATGTAAAATAAAATAAAAAGCTTACTTTGTTTTTAACAAGGTTCGCCATAAGAGTTAAGTTATATAATAAAATTACATAATTGCCCCTAAGACATTATTTTGACCTTATTGATTACTAATGATTGCAATCGACCTAACCCAATTCGATTATAATCTAATTCATGATGATCATAAGTTGAAATTTTGTATTCTTCAGTCATCTATAAATGATTTGTTGGACAATAATCGACACAATTACCATAAAATATATAGACCCTAAAATCAATACTATAACATAGCAATTGTTTCTTTTAAATCTCTCTTTTGAACTTACGACCAACAACGGGGTCTATAGGACGCACATGAACACACATAACTCACAAGCAATACATTTGCCAAATTGAAAGTGAATCCAACTATTTAAACGTTTTGATGTGATCGGTCGTCGATTTTTACAGATACAAAATAGTCATAGGTAAACGATTTATATGGGTCATGACAGTTACGAAACCTTGACCAACACAACTTGAAAGCCCATATTGTTTGTTTTTATGAACCTGGTCACAATAGGGAAATTGGGAACATATTGTGGATCCCCATTAATTAATAATATAATGTTTCTTTCTCTTGTCTAAGATCATATATGATTGGAGCATTTTTTTTCTTCTTTTTTTACCTTTTGAAATGGTACTTAGATAAAACATGTCACTGGACAACATATCACAACTCACATGTCAATAAATGTTCGAATCATGCTATGCAAGTTTCAAAATTGTGACCTCTCGCATCAAAGTCGAATCACTTAACCACTGAGATAATGGTGCTTGTCATGATTGTTATCTTACTCTATTCTTTATAGGAAAAGAAGTTAGGAAGAAATTGTCTATAATAAACTATTCTGAGAAATATGTAAAAGAAATTTCCGTTGAAGATTTAAAAGTTTGTCCATTTTCAATTTAGGTAAACCCATCTTGTTATGATTGGAATGAATAGAAACGAAAAGATCCAACTAATGTATGGCTATACCAATTGTTATTCCAATAACTCATGCCATTTTATTTATTTTGAAAAAAAATAACAGCTCGCTAAGTAAAGAACTATTATAAATAATGAAGAACTAACAAATTTTGGTAAAAAGGGAGATAAAATAGAGCATATTTAATACTTGAATATTATGTTTGATATGATGCTACTAATTCCTCATGCACTTCAAGTAAATATGAAGGTAATCTCTCACATTCCACTAAAGAAGAAAGTTGCAAAACAAGAAACCCTATCGGCCAAGGCCACATATTCCATCCATGAAAATGTTGGTTTGAGTGATTCAGCTGTGTCAATTGTACTTAAGTTGTTAGATAATCAAAGTTGATAACAGCATTAATTCACAATTTAAGAACCGTACATAAGACCTCTACTTCATGTGACTCATCTATGGTCATAGTAAATAGTTGTTCAATATTATTGTAATTTTTAACTTATAATTCTAAATAGAATAATATTGAAAAGTCCAAAATCAAACCAACAAAATTTTGTCTACTAGAATGAAAAAGTGATTTCAAACTAATCTTTTATACTAAAACTAGTACGAACCCGTGCTTCGCACACGGGTGTGGTAAACAAGTTGCAGTTATACAGGTAGTATACAAATAGAAATAACGCGTATAAAAATATATAAAGCTTGATTATTAGCCATGTAGATCACATGCTTAGTACCTTTTTTCGTTCCCTTATTTTTAGTGCGTTTGTTATATAACTCAGAAAGTAAGTCAATTTTCAATTATAATTACTTGATATAGTAAACATGCCTGCTTTAGTGTAGAAAAAATTGTAGATCAAACATTTAGAACCAAACATCAACAATGTAGCCTAATCAATCCATCTTCAACCATTAGGCCATCAAAGATGTATGTTACTGTTTAAAATTACAAAACTGACTGCAAAATAAGTAGGCGTGCACTAAACTATCAAGACATAACAAACGTATAATTGGAAAAGATAACTTGAACTAAAGTCTATATGTAACATCCCGTATCTAGAGGCCAAAAGCTAAGCGCTATAGATGCTGCACTCATCTATAATATTAACTTCTGGTGACAAAATACGGTAATGCAAATGGTATCCATAATATCGGAAGCATTTGAATATGAACAAAATCACAGATTTCAAAAAACAACCTTTTACTGATTACATTTCAAAACAAGTTCATATCTAAGTTACACAATCCCATAACATTTCCCAGGCAAAGGTCAATTATAATCATTACAGAAATACGTCAAGAGCGGCATATAACGATTCCCCATGGTTGATCAAAGCAATATAGTCATATATGACTTTATACATACAGCGGAAATAAACAAAATAAACTACAACTCCTAATTAGCTATTCGACAGCCACCTACTCATCTCCGGAAGCTTTATTCGTCAAAACTAAAACCTATAAACCTCAATCCTTAGCCCACTCAAATAAATTTTAAACATTGAGAGTATAAAGGGAAACATAAACTTTGAGTCACATATAAAGCCAGGTGTGAATAATATCGTTACATCTTGGTTTACTGGTATTTAATGAGACCACGCCGTTTAGCGCAACGTGTTTCCCCTCACTAATATCCTCTTCAAAACATATATTATGCAAATCCTTTCTTGCAACAAAGCTGGTTAATAAAACTGATAATAATAACAATATCTATATTCGTTAAGCTATAACCAGGTAACTAATGGACTATCTTTCTGAAAACTGGGCTGACTGCCTGCAAACTGGACTAACTATTCCCAAACTATACTAACTGTCCACAAACTGGACTAATTGTCTGAATCAGAATAGACTATCTGTTCAAATCATTTTCTTAGGGTTAACAACCCCTTATCTTTTTCCTTGAAAACCTTTTCAAAATGATTTAACCTTTCAAATCATACTTATACATGGAAAATATATTCTTAGCTTTACTTAAGCTATTTTGTCATGTTATATATACTTTACTCAAAATATTGTTGATGAATTTTAATGAGATTACCTATCCCCTCAAAATAAGTTAAAACCCTTTTTAACTTAAAAACACTTAGGCTATGCTGCCTAGTTAGTATATTCGAAACCTTTGTTTAAAACCTTTAAACAACCCATTCGAAACCCTTGAAAGTAACCCTTTTGAAGCCATTGAAAGTCCCTTTTGAAACCATTGAAAGCAACCCTTTCGAAACCATAAAAAGTAACTCTTTCGAAACCATAAAATGCCTTCCCTTCGAAAGCTTTAAAACATTAGACATCCTTGTTTTCAACCTTTGATCCATGCCTTTCGAAAACATTGGAAAAAAATTTCCTCTTAGACTTTTCGAAACCATTGGAAAACCTTTCTTCAAAATCTTTCGAATTCATTAAGGAACCACCCCTTCGAAACCTGCATTTAAAACCCATTCATAAGCATTAAAACACTAAACCTTGTGAAAGCCTTTGGGTTCAATTTAAAACATGTGGAAACCTTTCGAAACCATTCAAAAATTTACTCCTTCGAAATCTTTGAAAGCTGTCTCGATCGAAACCATTTAGATTATGCCTTCAAGTAGAGCAAAAGGATCAGAAACCCATGAAATTCGAAAGCATTCCTTTCAAAATCATTCTTGAGTAAAGAAGTGATAGCACCGAAACCATCCCTTCTAAAGCATTGGAGAAGTGGCCAAGTTTAAAGAGCAAAGCAATCCTTTCGAAACCAATCTGGGTCGGAAAGTAGAAAGAGGCAGTCATGGGTTTTGACTTGGTCGAAAGCTGTTATCTAAAAACAAAGGCGCAACCCCATCGAAACCATTTCTTTAAAACCAATTGACCTGGTCGAAAGCCAACCCATTTGAAAGCTATTCAGTTGAAAGCAAGTAAGCACATTTTTGTTTAAAAACAAAGTATCGCTTAAACCCCTTTGGAACCTCTGGTTTCGACCCTCCACCTATATCCAATTCACTACGTACCAGTTACCTGATACCATGCGCATTGGTTTCGATGGAGTCGAAGGCGAAGGTAAGGAGACGAAATCCTGGTGTCGAAAGCATCGAAACAGTAATAACCATATATATTTGTCCTTTTAAACTATTACTTTGTACTTAACCTGCCTTGTTTGTCAAATTCTGATTGGTTGCAAGTTTCTCTTTTCTAAAAGTACTGTCGAATTTCTAGAAATAACAATTTTATTTATTTATAAAAAGCCCCTTTTCCTTTCAAAAATATACAAAAAAGATTAGGTCTCATACCTTAAATAACTTTATATATTCATTAAAACATCCAGGAAAATTCTAGACAATCACGTTTTATATGTTTTCTAGCATATCTAAATTTCAGACCCAAACCATTAAGTATTTATCTGTAAATAATTTTTGACCCAAAATAATATTTTCTTCACTAGAAAATTTATATAAAATTCCACATAAATTCATAAAATTTTGAAAATTGAAACCCATCTCTAAAATATCATTTTCGGTCTATATAAAAATTCACAAGGCATTTGGATATTATTTGATAGGGTTTCACCTTAAAACATGTCATAAAGTTTATATGAACAAACATAAATCATCAACAAGTATATACAATCATTCCATCATTCAAAAACAAGCCAAATCATTGCAAATAGTTTCAGATTTCATTTTAAAACCGAAAATAATAAGAAATTTAAGATGTAGTCATTATTCACCTTAGCTTTAGAGATTAAGGAGCTTGAGATTTGAATGGATTTGATTTGATTTAGCTTCTTCCTTAGCTTTTCTTAATCTTCTTTCACTTTGCTTGTTAATGGTGGACGACCTCAAGTTTTTTTTAAAATTTGATGAATGAAAAATGAATGTGTATAGTATACACAGCCAAGGGTCTAGGGTATAAGAATGACCTCTTTTCAATTTTACCCCTATTCTATTTCATTTTAACTTTTCTTTTAATTCATTATTTAAATAGCTTGGGTACCCCTTAATTAAATCAAATCTCAACCCCTAATCAGTATATTATTTTATTTTATTTAACTAATTAAATATCTTAAATAATGTTACAAAAATATAGGGTGCTACAAACTCCCCTCCTTAAAGAATTTTGTCCTCGAAATTACGATAAGGTACAAAACAAATCAATCAAAGAGGTAAAACATACCATCAAACAAGTCAGGATAAATATCTCTAATCCTGCTGTTTACCTCCCAAGTACAGTCCCTGTCATCGTCGCTCCACTAGACTTTAACTAATCTAACTATCTTGGTTGTAAGCCTCTTCTCATCTCTTGCAACAATGTGAATCGGCTTTCTCACTATAGTCATGTCCGGTTCTACCACTAAGTCATCAAGCACAGTCGGTGCAATAGTAGTCTCCGGGTCTCTATCACACTTTCCGAGACGAGAAATATGGAAAACATCGTGGACCCCTGCCAAACTGATTGGTAATTCAACTCTATACACAAGTTTCCCGATCCTCTCAACGTAGGAAAAGGTCCAGCGAACCTTAGTGCCAATATCCCTGATTTTTCAAATCTGATCACACCCTTCATCGGTGACACCTTGATTAAAACATGATCTCCAACTGAGAACTCTAAGTCTTTCCGTCTCTCGTCTGCATAACTCTTCTGCCTAGACTGAGCTTTTTTCATTCTATCCATAATGAACTCATTCTTTTCTGCAGCTTCTACAACCAAATTTGGACCAAGAACCAACCTATCCCCGGTCTCTAACCAACATACGGGAGATTTGCATGGCCTTCCATACAAAGCTTCAAACGATGCCATCCCAATACTAGTCTGATAACTATTGTTATACGAAAACTCGACTAAATACAGATGGTCCTCCCATGATCGATTGAAATCCAATACGTAAGCTTTTAACAAATCTTCCAAGATTAGTTAACTCTTTCCATTTGCAAATCTGTCTGCGCTTGGTAAGCGGTACTCATCTTGAGCTTGGTTCCCAAAAATTTCTATAAAATCTTCCATAACTCGCAAGTAAATAAGGAATCTCTATCACTAACTACACTACTAAGATTCCATGCAGTCTAATTACATTCTTCATAAATAACCTCCCTAAAATAAGTGTCGTTTTGGTTGACTTAACTGTAATGAAATGGGCACTCTTGTTCAATCTGTCCACTATGACCCATATACTTTCATTTTCCCTATTCAAACTTGGCAACCCATCAATAAAATCCATAGAAATAGAATTCCATTTCCAAACTGGAATATCTAATGGCTGAATCAATTCTCTTGGCTTCTGGTGTTCGACATTTACCTATTGGCAATTCAAGCATTGCTTTACACATAAGCCAATATCCCACTTCATACCTTTCTAGAAGAAACTTCTTTTCTTATCCTAATATATCTTAGTTCCTTCTGGATGAAAAGTGAAATTCGTATGATGATATTCCCCCAGAACTTCTTTTCTTATGTTTCCTACACTCGGAACACATAATCTTCCTTTCTTTCTCAACCACCCATTCTGGTCAAGACTGAAGTCCTTTAAGTCATCGCTCTCGGTTCCACCTCTTAACTTCCTCATCCGTTCAGCAAACACTGGATCCCCCTTCTGTTTATAAGCAATCCATTCGATCATCACCAGTCGAATTTTCAAACAAAATAATATAACAGTCTCTCCACTAGACCCAGCCTCGGATCTCCACTGCACTATGCAAGCTGACAATGCTTCTACATCTTTCCACTCAGCAATCATCGCCAATACTGCATTCTGGTGCTTCCTGCTAAGTGCATCTGCAACCTTCTTGCCTTTCCCTAGTATGTACTCAATCCCAAATCATAAGCAACGATAAACTCTAACCACATCCGTTGTCTCCTGTTTTGCTCTTTTTGAGAGAACAAATACTTCAGTAACTTATGATCTGTAAATAACTCAAACCCTCTCCTAAAAGGTAATGTCTCCATACCTTCAACACAAAAATCACTGCAGCCAACTCCAAATCATGCGTTATATATTTGACATCATGCGGTGTAAGTTGTCTAGAAGCATAGGCAATCACTTTACCTTTCTGCATCAACACAGCTCCTAATCCCGTTCCACACGCATCAGTATAAACCATCAAATCCTGATTCCCTTTCGGAACAACCAAAACTGGTGCATGTGTCAATAAGTGTTTCAAACTCTGGAACGCCTCCTCACACTTATCGGTCCACACAAACTTCGCATCCTTCCTCGTTAGCTTGGTCATCGGTGCTGCTATCCGCAAGAAATCCTTAATGAATCTCCGATAATAACCAGCTAATCCAAGGAAACTCTTTATATCAGTCACTGTCATGGGTCTCTTCCTACAATTCTCCACTTCAATCTTAGTCGAATCTACTGACAACCCTTTCTCCGAGACTACATGACTAAGAAGCTTCACTTCCTTCTTCCAGAAATGACACATTGAAAACTTCGCCTTTAACTGATGCTGTCTCAACGTCTCAAGCACTACTCTAAGGTGAAATTCATGCTTCTTCTCGTTCTTAGAGTATATCAAGATATCGTCCATGAAAACCGACATGAACCTATCCAAATGCTCTCGTAAAACCCATTTCATCAAATCTACAAATAATGTCGGTGCATTAGTCAGTCCGAATGACATAACTAACCATTCGTATGATCCATATCTGGTACTAAACGCCGACAAATGTATACTATTCTCTACTATTCTGACCTGATGGAAACCTGTCGTCAAATCCAACTGGGAAATTACCTTGGCTCTACTTAAGCGATCAAATAAATCGTCAATCCTCGACAATGGATATCGATTCTTCATCGTCTTCTCATTCAATTTATGATGATCGACACATAGCCTTAACGATCCATCCAGCTTCTTAGCAAACACTGCAGCTGATCCCCAAGGTGAGCTACTCGGTCTGATAAAAATCTTGCCTTCCAGATCTACTAACTGCACCTTCAACTCCCTCATATCTGTAGGAGTCATCCTGCTTGACGGCTTACTCACTAGTTCTTCTCCCGAAACCAAATCTATCCGAAACTCAATGGCTCGTTTCGGTGGCAATTCAACTACAGGCTCAAAAACATCCACGAATTCTATGACCATGAAAACTCGATTCAGCTCATCTTCCAATTCCATAACACCCAACAAGGCATTCACCTCACTACTAAGGCTTCCTACGGTATAAACAATCCTATCACTACAATCAGGGTGCCTAAGCGATATTCTCCTATCATGGTAAAATATCCTAGCATCGCAATTACTTACCCAATCCATCCCAAGAATAATTCCGAACCCCACAAAATCAAACATACGCAAACTGCAAACAAAAGTATGACCTAATAAGTCAAACTCTAACTGGTTATATCTCAACCCCAGAGTTGCATACCCTCCTATTGAATTCGCAATCCGTAAGGAAGTGACTAAATATGTGGGTTCTAGATCAAGCTTATCTATCAAACATCTAGATATAAAAGAACGTGATGCACCAGCATCAAATTGAATGCTAACAGACATACCATAAATCTAAAGCGTACCTCCCAAAACTTCCTTTCCCTTCTCTTGAGCTGTTGGCTTTGAAGTAGCAGACTCCAGTGCATACACATTGCCATTTCCATCCTTAGCAGGCTCCTTGCATTGATTCTTATAGTGGCCAATCTGGTCGCAATTGAAGCACAAGACATTCTTCTTCCCGGCCACCTCCTTTCCCTTTCCCGCGGGATACTCATTTGCAAAATGCCCCTTTCTGTCGCACTTAATACAAACAACCTCAGACCTCCCTTTCTTACCTGCACCACCCTTTTGAGCACCCTTCTAGAAAAGAATTTCCTCTTCTGACTTTGGCCAACCTAGGACTCCTTAGCCTTACTCTTCTCTAGAGAATCAAGCAACCCTCATGCTTAAGGCCATCTCCACTACAAAATTAGAAGGATCTCTAATATGAGGTAATGTAGCCCTTGCTAACTCAGGCTTCAACCCTATAATAAACTTCTCATTCCTCTTCATCACTGCATCCACTAAAACATACCCATATTTGGCCAACTCCCCAAACCTTCTAGCATACTCCAGAACATACATCTCTCCCTGCTCTAACTCAGCAAACTTTATGATCAGAGTTGACTGTGCCATCGTAGACATGAACCACTCCTATTACCACCCCTTGAAATCTACCCATGTCAAGGTTTTCTCATCCATACCAACCGTAACACTGTTCACTAAAACAAAGTAACTCCATGAAGCTGCCTCGAAGCAAGCCTCCTCCTCTTCTCATCATCGAGCCCCAAGTCTGCAAAGATTCTCTCACAGTGCAACAACCAATTCTCCACCTCTATTGGATTCTTTGTCGCCAGAAATGGCTTCCCTCCAAGTTGAGTGTAATCTTCGCTCAACTTAGCATAATGGTTAACTACAGGAACTTTCGGAACTCCTACTCCTGTGGGATCTCCTCCTACCACTCCAGCTGCAATTCCAGCTTGCATCATATTCATAAAAAACTGATACATAACTCCTATGTCCACTTGCGGGACTCCAGCACCCACATTCTCTTCTTGTGCCTGACCTTGGATCCTCCTCATATTAGGTCTAACATTCCCATCGATGCTCTCCCCACCTTGATTAACACTTCCTGTTCTACCATCCATATGTGTATTCATACCTCATGAGACACAGAAAAATAACCTAACAAAGATAGAAGACTAGAGATAAAGTGTATACTTATATATATAATTACAAGTACGCTATTATAACGTTATCCATACCCCAATCTTAATCTAATTCCTTAGGATTATGTTTTAAGAAAAAAAAAATTAGTTTAAAGTTTTTCATAAACCTATGCTTCAATACTAAGTTATAACATCCCGTATCTAGAGGCCAAAAGCTAAGCGCTATAGATGCTGCAGTCATTTATAGTATTAACTTCTGGTGACAAAATACGGTAATGCAAATGGTATCCATAATTTCAGAAGCACTTGAATATGGAAAAAGTCACAGATATCAAAAAACAACTTTTTATTGATTACATTTCAAAATAAATTCACATCCAAGTTACATAATTCCATAACGTTTCCCAGGTAAATGTCAATTATAATCATTATAGAAATATGCCAAGAGTGACATATAACGATACCCCCTTGGTTGATCAAAGCAATTAGTCATATCTGACTTTATACACACAGCGGAAATAAATAGAATAAACTGTAACTCCAAATTAGCTATTAGACAGCTACTTGCTCATCTCCGAAAGCTTCATTCGCCAAAACTAAAACTTATAGACCTCAACCCTTAGCCTACTCAAATAAATTTTGAGCATACAAGAGTTTAAGGGGAAACATAAACTTCGAGTCACACATAAAGCCTGGTGTGAATAATACTGTTACATCTTGGTTTATTGGTATTAAGTGAGACCATGCGGCTTAGCGCAATGAGTTTCCCCTCACTAATATTCTCTTTAAAACATATATTTCGCAAATCTTTTCCTACAACCAAACTGGTAATCAAACTGATAATAATAATAATAGCTATGTCCGTTAAGCTATAATCAGGTAACTAATGGACTATCTGTCCATCGGTAATAAATGGACCATCTGTCCAAAATCTAGGTCGATTGCCCGTAAACTGGACTAACTGTATGCAAACTAGACTAACTGTCAGCAAATTGGACTATCTGTCCAAATCATTTTCTTAGGGTTAACTACCTTTCTTCTTTTTCCTCGAAACCCTTTTCAAAATGATTTAACCTTTTAAATCATACTTATACAAGGAAAATATATTCTTAGCTTTACTCTAAGCTATTTTGCCATGTTATATACTTTACTCAAAATAATGTTGATGAATTTTAATGGGGATTACATATACCCTCAAAATAAGTTAAAACCCTTTTTAACCTAAAAACACTTAGGCTATGCTCCCTAGTTAGTATATTCAAAATCTTTGTTTAAATCCCTTTAACAACCCATTCGAAATCCTTGAAAGTAACCCTTTCAAAACCATTGAAAGTATCCTTTTTGAAACTATTGAAAGTAACCCTTTCAAAACCATAGAAAGCCTTCCCTTCGAAAGCTTTAAAACATTAGATATCCTTCTTTATAACCTTTATACCATGCCTTTCGAAAACATTAGAAAACCCTTTCCTATTAGACCTTTCGAAACCATTGGAAAACCTTCCTTCAAAATCTTTCGAAATCATTGGGGAACTACCCCTTCGAAACCTACATTTAAAACCCCTTAGAAAGCATTAAAACACTAAATCTTTCGAAAGTCTTTGGGTTCAATTTAAATCACGTGGAAACCTTTCGGAACCATTCAAATATTCACTCCTTCGAAACCTTTGAAAAATGTCTCGGTCGAAACCATTTGGATTATGCCTTCACGTAGAGCAAAAGGATCAGAAACCCATTAAAGTAGAAAACATTCCTTTCAAATCATTCATACATAAAGAAATGATGGTATTTAAACCATCCCTTCGAAAGAATTGGAGAAGTGGTCAAGTTTAAAAAGCAAAGTAATCCTTTCGGAATCAATTTGGGTCGAAAGGTAGAAAGAGGCAGTCATGAGTTTCAACTTAGTCGAAAGCAATTATTTAAAAACAAAGGCGCAATCCCATCGAAACCATTTCTTTAAAACCAATTGACCTGATCGAAAGCCAACCCATTCGAAAGCTATTCAGTCGAAAGCAAGCAGGTGCATTTTGATTTAAAAGCAAAGTATCACTTCAACCCCTTTGGAACCCTAGTTTTGACCCTCTACCTTCCGCCTATATCTAATTCACTGCATACCAGTTACCTAACACCATGTGCATTAGTTTCGATGGAGTCGGAGGCGAAGGGAAAGAGGCGAAAGCCTGGTGCTGAAAGCATCGAAATAGTAAAAGCCATATATATATTTGTTCTTTTAAACTATTTCTTTATACCTAACCTGCCTTGTTTGTCAAATTGTGATTGGTTGACAGTTTCTATTTTATGAAAGTACTGCCGACTTTCTAGAAATAACAATTTTATTTATTCATAAAAAGCCACTTCTTCTTTCAAGAATATATGAAACATTTAAATCTCATACCTTGAATAATTTTATATACCCATTACAACTCTTAGGAAAATTCTACAAAAATTCAAGAAAATCACTTTTTATATGTTTTCTAACATATATAAATTTTAGATCCAAACCATTTAGTATTTATCCGTAAATAATTTTCAACCCAAAATAACATTTTCTTCACTAGAAAATTTATATAATTCCATATAAATTCAAAAAAATTTGAAAATTGAAACTCATCTCTAAAATATCATTTTCGATCTATATAAATATTTGCAAAGCACTTGATAGGGTTTTCACCTTAAAACATGCCATAAAGTTCATATGAACAAACATAAATCATCAACAAGCTCAAAAACATGGAAAATCATTGCAAATAGGTTTGAATTTCATCTTAAAATCAAAAAAAAAAAAAAATTTGAGATGTATTCATTATTCACCTTAGCCTTAGAGATTAATGAGCTTGAGATTTCAATGGATTTTATTTGATCTAGCTTCTTCCTTAGCTTTTCTTAATCTTCTTTCTCTTTTATTGTTCATGGTAGTCGACTTCAAGTTTAAAAAAATTTTGATACATGAGAAATGAATAGTTATAGGATACACGGCTAAAGGTTTAGGGTATAAGAATGACCTCTTTCCTAGTTTACCCCTCTTCTATTTCATTTTAACTTTTCTTTTAATTCGGTGTTTAAATGGCACGGCTACCCCTTAATTAAATCAAATCTCAATCCCCTAATTAACACATTATTTTATTTAATTTAACTAAATAAATATCCTAAATAATGTTATCAAAAAATATGGGGTGTTACATTATGTTAGTTAATGATTACTATATAGTCGAAGAATGTTTTATTCCTAGTGATAAAATTCACCCATACAGAAAAAATGTAAGATTTTATTAAAAAAAGAGAGAATGAATCATAGTTAGGTTATATTAGATTATATTTAATGTTAACATGGAAACAAAGACAAAGAAATTGATACCAATCAAATTTTGAATTTAATTAATACTGCATCTATGGATCGGGTAAAATATAACAACCGTTAACTCTCAAACAATATTATATAAAAGTGTGTAAAAGCGCAGATCATGAGATGTTAAAGAATAAATGTACCACTATAGTAAAGTAAGTGGAAAAATAGTTTTACAATTTTTTTTGAATGATGATAGATGTTAAAAAGCTAAAATTTTAAAATAATAACTGCCCTGCATCTTGAAAATATGAGTTGAATAGTAATTGCAGGTGTTTACTTTCTACAGTAGTTAAAAAGTCTGGCCAAAAGATCAAAAGCAACCTGTTTAAAAGAATATTGAGAGTCAACGGTTATTACAGACTTTTCTGGTATATTTGATCCTTATTTTAATACAAATACAGGCGAAATTTAAATATTTCTAGCTATTCTTGGGTAAGCCTAACTTCCGAACTTTAATTCGTTTAACTTCAGTTGGTCCAAGTGTCCAACTTTGCCCTTAAATAGAATGTGCTATATGTTTAGAATCCTTAGTAAAAACAAAACTCAGGGCATCAACCTTGTATATTTATTCTTAACTATGACAATTGAATGATATGACAAATGTTGTTTACTACAGTGGAAATAAGGCTTAGGCTTTTGATTTTGACTAATCTAGTTCATGTGCTCGATTATTTTATCCTTATATTAGCAAATGAGTGTTGTATATTGTATGGTTGAGTGGTCTGGCTCATAAAAATGAGCTGTAAGTTATGATCTGATTGAAGTAGATAAGTTGTATGTACTACTCTCCAAATAAGAATGAAGAAGAGAATATTGAAATTTTGATGTAATTACTCATGATCCAATCTAGTTTTTCTATGTGAGCTAATTTTGAATACAATGCAAGTCAATATTTATTGGGATTGAGTTGAGTGTTGAAATGATGAACCGCATACCTTTCTATGAGCTACACACGTGTTGAATCCTTGAACAACAAACTTACCTAAACACCTTTTGGAACTCCATGCAACTCTATGGTTGAACTTACTACACATACGAAAGGAAATAGTAAATCTAAAAAAAATTGATAGAGAATTGTTGGGGAAAAAATATATTTTTATACAATTGTAATGGGAAAAATCACCTAGTTCATAAATCAATTTAGATAATGTAATATAAAATTGGAATTGGCATTGTTTGTTTTGGATTGAGAATGAAGTATGTTTCGTGAATACTGTATACTTGTGAAATTGAATTTAAGTGACAAACTAAAGTGAGCGAGCATCATGCATATAATTTGAACTTAAGCGACAAATGAAAATTCCATATTAGTTTATTATTTAGGTAATATGCCTTTTATTTATGTTTAACTGATGAGTCAGATGTACCAAATATTTATCTACACTTGTGTGCATATGTTTACATTGCATAAATGTATTAGAAAAACGGTACTGAGAAGGATCTCAAGTTTTTAATGGTCAACCCTTCACTTATCCATCATTTATTAACTACTAAAATAATTATTTAATTTTGACAACCAATTAAAATGCTCCACATATTCAAATTCTTATAATGCTGTAAACTGTTGAATATGGATTCGGGTAGTGCCATATCCTTATCCGTATCCATATCCAAAATTTATTTTCGAAGATCGGATATCCATATCCACGGATGCGGACGAATATCGGATATTCTTCGAATAATTCAAAACTCATAAATCTAACCAAATAAATAGAAATTTTTGATTCATTATAAATCGACTTCAATGCTAAAAATATGAAAAAAAGAAAGATGCTAAGAAAAATAAATTTAAGCAACAAATATTGAGTTCTATACGCATTACATTGTTTTACCTAGAAAAAATTGTAAATGATAATCATTTTACGTATTAAAACACATAAAAAATTAAATATAATCTTGATAAAAACCGAATGGATAATTATCAAATTTGAAAATGGACATATTTACATTAGTATCCAATTTCAAATATTAGATTAAATTTACATATTTCGGTAATTTCTTAGTTCGATTAGGAAGACGAAATGATACAATCATTATTTATCAGACCTATCAAACTTAAAATAGACTTGAGTTGGATCCCACCTTCATTAATGCGCACTATATATTATGCTCATAAATCATAGATTGCTAAAACATTATATATATAGCCCTATACATGTCTTGCTATCTATATAAATAACACCGACTTTTCTAAAAAAGGAAGTTAATTAAATTATGGTATCTCATACGAAGCTTAGTCCTAAATTCCTAATGCAAAGTTATTAATATTGTATTAGGAGTTACATAAAGGACTGTTATAGTTATTTTAGTTGGTTAGCCAACTAAAAATAGCACAAGGACAGTATGTGACCCTACTGTCACTAAGAAAGACTATTTGGAGATAATGCCTTAATAAAATAAACAAGAAAGTTTCTATACATGGAATTTTATAGACATTACAGTTGCAATTCAATATCCCAAAAGGTATAAAATAACGCCCAACTGTGTCTATGCATCAATTTAAGTTTTGAAAGATCATAATCAACTTTAGTATATCACTCATGCAATCAAACAGTTGCAAATTAGAAAGCTAAATTATATAAAATGCAAAGTAAGAATATTTATAAATGCATATAACCTTGAACTGCCTTAATCATGAATAAAATAAATTTTGCATTCTTAGATGACATAAGATAAGAAATTATAAAAGCAACAGGATTATCAAAAAGGACCTCGTCTCTTAAAAATACATGGCATTATGTAAATAATAAGGTCACTTATAATCACTTATACATACATACATATGTATGTATACATTAAGCACAGAAATACATAAATATGGGTTTTTGTTGAAGAATAATTATCGTCAAATGATTTGTAAGATAATGCTTGATTTATGCTCATAATTTCATGCATGCAAAATCAACATATTTTAACCCATTTAATTTGATTTCATGAGATTCTTGAGCATCCAAGGTTAAGCCTATGGGTTATTAACCATCCAAAATTTATTTACCGTTCTTTGCTTTATACTCTTAAATATTACTATTTTTCCACTACGAAGTAAGAATGTGAAACACAAATATTTAAATTATACACGCATTTTCTTGTTTATTAAGCTAACCCGGACTGTTGGATAAGAATAAGTATATAATAAGTGAAATCCCTCAATATTCAAAATTTACCGCCATCATGCATATTATTCTTTATTGTATAGCCTGCAAGCCGATACAAATATCAAACATAAATGAATGAGCATGTTAGAAAAGCTGATTGGTCTAATAATTCTTAGGATCGACGCTCACTAATTTGCATAATGGAACAAAAAGCAGTCAAAGGCTTTCATATATAAATTTCTACTTTAACATTATCCATCTGGCACATGCACGCAAACATAAGCAATCATAGGAGAAAATAATAATCTTGAGCTTAATTTATATTTAGTTGTAAGTGTATGCAACTACGGTAATCACATTCCTTACTTAGCTTATACGATCCGCATGCTTATACATCTCAAGGCATATATAATATATTGGAATATAAGTAAATAAGTTGGTGGGAACTAAATAACCATGCAAATATCAATGCTCACTTAAATCTAGTATCAACGGGAAAATCCCAATTGGCCCTAGTCATCCTCTCTAGTCGGTGGAGCAATCTGTTGGTGAAAATGGTATTCGTAGCATCACAAAGATTTGATCAGGTATAAGATGTACTTATAAAAGTTTCTAATCAACTTAAAGTCGTAGGTTTCATAAGATTTTTCCCTGTACACTGGCGGGCCTTAAGAAAGGTTGAATGCAGTCAATCATTTACCCAGTAAACAACAATTAACAATAAGATAAATCACAAAATCACCGCATATTGTTGCAATTCATGTTAAATCTGCTTGTTTTCACATATGTTTGTTAAATAAATTACTTCTATGTAGATATGTTATAGATGATACACAAATTTTCCAAATAAATTACCTCTTCTGGCTCAACCGCTGTAATTATTTCAGCTCCACTTTTATCCACCCAAAAGTCAAGCCATCTTTTATCATTAATCCCAAAAATATCATTTATTATATAACAATGTGTTTGGAACAATGAACTTCGGTTGGGTCGTGTACGTTGTCAATCTCTTGAAGATGTTTCAGCATTCTGTTCGAAGGTGCAAAGTAGTTCTGAAAAAAAACAACGCCGTCGCCTCTAGGATGAAACAGCCTCTTTAATCTGAAAAATATCAACCTGTTTGCATCGACAAAGTTGATACTGATTTGCACTCTGAAATACTGCTCAAAGTGTTTAGTTTTGTTGAAGGAAGAAGAAAAATGTTTGTTATTCTTACCATTTCTCTTCTGTCTATCTATCATCATTTAAATAGGCAGAATGGAAATTGTATATGTTACTAAAGTGATGGAATGTTAATGTATTTTAATTTATTCCCATTTAAAACAATATTGTAATACCATTAGCTTTTGTAACGGCTCAATAATAATGTCATATAAATATATTACCGTTGTGCAAGTGTAATGGCTCAAGTATAATAATGATACATAAGTATATTACCGTTACAAACTTGCAACGACTCAATTATAATAACGATTCATAAATAAATTACCATTACTCTATTTTTTATTTAATTTATTAATAAATTCACTTCATAAAAAAAAACAATTCCAACAATCCCCCAGTTGAATTTTTCATAAAATATTTTTTGACAGTTTTTGAAAAAATAAGATTGTGCATAAACAAACGTGTCTTTTGACTTGAACCTTTGCATAGTAGATAGGATTTAGTTTTTACTAGAGTGACACGTAGTCTTGAACTCTTTTTATGACATCAGACCATACACAATCTTTCTAGAGTGCAATCAAATAAATCCGTTCATTTATGGCCATGCACGTTATCCCAGTTTAGCGAATGCTCTTGGAATTTTTGCCCAAAACTCCATAAGAAACGGCCACATTTCCACATTCACACATGTGAGTTGATCAAGAGTACTCCTAAAGGTAGGTACTCCACTCCAAATAGAGTATAGATCTCATTAAGAGTTTCTATTAACTCATTCTCTAATCACTTCAGGAATACATGCTTCTTAATATAAAAATAGCATGTTCAACTAATATCACTTCACAACTTGTTTTTACCCATTGAACCTAGTTCTTGGGATCTCCAGTCATTAGGTCGGGTTACCATTATGTGTGACTCAACAATCCAAGGGCAATAGTCCCATTCTTTTAGAAGTTCTAAGGACTTTTTCTTTAGCCAGTCCTTTCATCGAAGAATCTGCCAAATTCTCATCACTGCGTATGTGATCCACTTTAACAACATCTTAAGAGAGTAACTCTCTAACTGTACCGTTCTTACGATGTATCTGTCGTCTCTTACCATCGTAATAACAGTTCTATACTTTTGCAATAGCCATGGTACTATCGCAATGGATCAATACAGCTGGTATCGGTTTTTTCCATAAAGGAATCTCAACTGGCAGATTTCTTAAGTACTCTACTTCTTCACCAGCTGTGGCTAGTGCTATCATCTCAGAATCCATAGTAGACTGAGCCAAAATAATATATTTCTTGGATTTCCAAGAAACAACTCCTCTAGCAATGCTAAGATATAGCCACCGGTTGCTTTTGAATCATCAAATAAAGTATTCCAGTCTGCATCGATGTAAACTTCAAGGACAACTGGAAAATTTTCATAATGTAACCCAAGGTTCATGGTTCATTTTAGGCATCTTATGACCCTCTCAATAGCGTGCCAATGCTCTATACTAGGTCTACTAGTAAATTTGCATAATAGTCCCACGATACAAGCAATGTCGGGTCTACTACAATCAGTGGCACACCGAAGGCTGCCAATGATGCTCACATAATCAAACTGTCTTAAACCTTTATCGGTGTTCTTAAATAGCTTTACACTAGGATCATATGATGTACATGCAGGTTTACAGTCAAAATAATTGTATTTCTTTAGAATCTTCTCAATATAATGAGACTGATCCAAAGAAAGTCCCTATTCGGACCTAGTAATCTTAATACCAAGGATTACACTTGCTTCACCTAGATCTTTCATATCGAAAGTGGCACTTAACAAAGATTTAACAGAGTTTATGTCATGAATCTTTGACTGAAAAATAAGTAGGTCATCAACATACATACATATGATAGTACAAATGTTATTATTAGATTTATAGTTAATGCATTTTTCACTTTCATTAACTTTGAAACCATGTGAGATTATTAAGTTATCAAATTTTTCATGCCATTTTTTAGGTGCTTGTATTAAGCCATATAATGATTTATCTAACTTGCAAACTTTATGTTCTTGGCTATGAATTACAAATCCTTTAGGTTGGTCCATATAAATTTCCTCTTCTAATTTACCATTTAAAAAGGCAGTTTTAACATCCATTTGGTGTATTATTAAATTATGAATAGATGCAAGTAAAATTAGTACTCGAATGGATGTAATCCTAGTTACAGGTGAAAAGGTGTCAAAAAAGTCTACATTTTCTCTTTGCTTAAATCCTTTAGCTACTAAACTTATATTTATCAACTGTGCCACCGGGTTTTAATTTCTTTTTAAGTACCCATTTACAGCCAATAGAATTACAACCAGGTGGTAGATCTACTAAGTGCCAAGTCTTATTGGATTCCAAAAAATCCATTTCATCACTTATAGTCTCTTGCCAAAAATGGGCATCTAAGGAAGATACGGCCTCTTGGAGGTTTAAGGGATCCTCCTCTATAGTAAAGCACAAAAATCTAAACCAAAATCTTTTGCGGTTCTTGCTCTTTTACTTCTTATAGGTTCATTCTCAGAAGACTCATTAAGTTCTGTTCTAATAGGCATGGTGTTACTTGATGTGCCCCCACTATTCCTCAATTTAAAAGGATATCTAGATTCATAAAAATCAGCATCATTAGATTTTATTATATTATGTGTATTCAGGTCATAAAATCTATATGCTTTGCTATTAATAGCATAGCCAATAAATACACATTCATATGCTCTACTTGGTAATTTTATTCTCTTAGGGTCTAATATACGAACATATGCCAAACATCCCTAAGTTTTAAAATAAGACAAATTTGGTTTATAATTTCTTAAAATTTAAAACGGTGAGATTTTACTTTTTGATTTAGGGATTATATTTAATACATAACATACAGTTAATAAAATATCCTCCCACCAATGTTTTATTGCACCCGAATTCAATAAGATATCTACAACTAATTCAGTAAAGGTTCTATTTTTTCTTTCAGCTTTACCGTTCATTCCAGGTGAATAAGGTGTAGTTCTCTCATGAATTGTACCATGCAATTTATAGAAATCAAGCAATGAACTAGACTCATATTCTGTTCCTCTATCACTACAAAGTCTCTTAATTTTCTATTAGATTGATTCTCAATTTCAGTTTTAAATGATTTAAACATATCAAATGCATCACTTTTATTTTTCATAAGGTATACATAAGTAAAATTAGAACAGTCATCAATAAAAGTGAGAAAGCAATGTTGTCCATGTCTAGTCAAAGTTCCATCAAGCACACATATATCAGAATGAATCGAATCTAATGGTTCGGAAACTCTATCAACTGATTTATATGGTTTCTTAGTATTTTTGCTTGACTACAGAATTCACATTTATCAAAATTAGTTTTTGACATTTTAGGGATAAGATCTAAGGTGATCATGTTATGAATTATACGTTTATTCACATGACATAATCTAGAGTGCCAAATATTAAAATCACACAACATATAAGAAGAAGCAGACATTTTATTACATTCAACATTCGATTTAAACATACCATCAGTTGCGTAACCCTACCCACAAACCTACCATTCAAATTGATGGTGTACATATCAGCCCCAATAGTCTGTGTAAAATCAGCCCTATTAAGTAGATAACCTGAAATAAGATTCTTTCTCATCTTTGGAGTGTGCTTTACGTCCTTCAGAATGATGGCCTTTCCAGAGGTAAATTTCAGCTCAATGCTTCTAAAACCAACAACAATAGTGGTGTGAGAGTCTCCCAACAATAATTTCTTGTTCTTAGTCTCCGTGTATATTTTGAACATGGAATGGTGATAGCAGATATGGCGTGTAGCACCAGTATCTACCCACCAACCCTCTGATCCCCCAACAAGGTGAATCTCATCAGTAATCATACCGTTAGAGGCTCCTCAGTCAGATTATCTTACGGTGCAGGGCCTAATCTATTCCTACACTTGCACGCCGTATGACCTAGTTTTCCACAGTTGTAGCAAAGAAACAACTGTTCAGAGTCATTCTTTTGGGGTGGTTTCTATTTGTTGCAGTTCTGAGTCTTAAAAATTTAGGATTTGGTTTCAAAACTGCAGCTTTCTTAGTGTTGCCTATAACAGCAAGTACTTCTTCCTTCATATCTTGTTTACATGCTCCACCTCAAGACGGAGGCGAGTTATCAAGCTTTCCAGAGAGAATTCTTTAGTTTTATGTATCAGATTATTCTTAAAATCCTTCCAACAAGGGGGCAGTTTATCTATCAAAATAGCAACTTGGAATTGTTCATCAATAACCATACCTTCGAGGAAGATCTCATGAGCTATTTTCTGAAGTTCATGAGACTACATTTCTACTGACCCGTCGTCCATCATCTGAAATTTGAGGTAGCGGCTAATGGCATATTTCTTTTCTCCAGCTTCTTCTATATCATACTTCTTTTGCAGCACCTCCCATATTTCCTTGGCTATCTTGTCCGAATTGTAGTAGTCGTAGAGATCATCGCTTAGGCCATTAAATATGAAGTTCTTGTAGAGGTAATCATGCTCTATCCAATCTACAATTTTTGATTTGCTCCTGCCAGATCTGCAGTTTTTGTGCATCGGTTCAGCGGGCTTCCGTGGTACTGTCGGCTTTTCTGTAGTGAGCACACCCATGACGACTCGCAAATCCATACCGTTTGAATCGACAATGAACCACACATGTCCGACCCAAAAAGCACAGATCGACGGAAAGTCAGGTGAAAGAAAAGAAGAGAGAAGAAGAGAAGATAAGAAAGGGAGAAAAAAGACAAAACAGAACGATACAGAATCTCACATCGCAGCGGAAAACATATAATACCCTATCAATGATTTTTACAAAATAGAAACTATATATACATACATCAATTAGAGTACATCAATCAAACAATAATTATCATCCTGGACAGTTATAATAACCTGTCCTCACAATTGCCGATAATAATAAACAACTAAGCAACGGATAATAAACCGATATGTGTATACAAAAATGAAGATCCCCAGCTCATCTGCTGAAGCTTCAAAAGCACCAAATCTTAACCTGTAAATATACTCGGTCTAACCCGATCATTGAAAGGAAAGAACGCCCGGATCAGTCTGGTAAACCAGCGTGAGAAACACACTCAACTGAATTTATTAAATTACCAAACTTTTTCTTTATCAAAACAAAGTATCTCGTAAGGCACGCCCACATATAAACACAGACATGTTTTTACCATACGATAACTAAAACATTTCATATCAAATCATCTGATGTTATACTAGTGTCTAGTATACAAATAATAATCAAAATAGCTGAAATTGTTAACATTATTAAATTCAAGCATATAGCCCAAAATGGGTTATACAATTAAAATGGCAGGCACGTAGTGGAATTTGGATTTCCATACAAATGACCAGATGACTACCTTCCGGCAGTAGATCTCTAGAGGAATGTACCGAGAAACCATCACAAAGTTCCTCTACTAACATAAGACCGGCCCACCTCTATAACTAGATGGTATTGAATATGTCATCCTTCGGTCATTACCGACCTTTACCAAGGGCCCTTGAAGCATACAAACCATAATAATTAGATACATGACGTCATAGCGTATATAGATATATCTAGAAGAGGATGATCATACCCTACTTGGGAGCAACCCACTTAGCCTTTCCGCATCTAACCTTATTTTGGTTATTTTCGGTTGATGAGGCCTGAGGTAACGATTACCTTTCACATATCACAATCACATCAGTTTGAATACCACATGGCCATTTCCATTGACTACTAATTGTCTTCCACAAAAATGCAACCCTTAAGTTCATACGTCTCAAGGAGGGTGTTAAGCAAAGAGAAGTTGCCTTCTCCGCCACCACTGATGTATGTTTGTAAAAACCAATGTACATAATCTTTAGAAATGCAATGTCAGACAGTTATCCATACAAGTTGTCCAGGAATGGAACAAACCGAAGGTACTTTCCTACCACATCCTATCGGGAAATCCCTAGGATTAGTAGCGAATAGACCTTGCACTGGATATTTCATAACGAAGAGACTAGTGCTACTAGATCTATATTGGGATGTTAACCCTAAACAATCAACAAGCAGTCCCGTACTATGAAAATCCTAGATGTCAATATCATCAATAACCTGCACAATCGAACGCATATACGTTGGTCCGACGTGGGTTTCAGATAAATCCGATCCCAATCTCTTCGCACCAACAATGCAAAAACGTTTCTCAACCTCACATAGAAAATAAGTCTCATAGACTTATCACGTCTCCAACTTTCGACTTGCTATCCTTCGGACCAAGAAGGAAGCTCGATAGATTGTAGTAATACTCCGCACTACACGAATCAACGTCCTCAACACAAACGATAATCAAGCTTACACAGAAGGCTACGTACTAAGTGTATGATTAAATAGTTCCCATATCAAGTCGAGGAACTAAAATAGCCAAATTTGATAGTTGGTTATTTAACTATAAAAGCAAGCAAACAAATATTTAGCACTATAAGCAATCACTGGGCCCTTTTAATTAATCTTTTATTAATTAAATCATCTGCTAAATATTCACTTCAAATTATCTTTAAAAAGATATATTCTCAAATCATTTCAACTTTCTATATTGGAAAACATTTCCATATACTTATTTAATAATAAGTAATTCATAAATCGGTTTATTTTCAACACTTAGAAAATATTACATAAACTTAAATCAAGATTAAGTATATATGTTATTCAGCAACGAAAACATTCTCTTTAAACACATTTGTTTGGGTCAAAACGAATGTTGCGTAGAACATCGTTACGATAACCCAAAATCACTAGTATAAGGATTCGAAAATTAGATCGATATACAAATCCCAAATACTATACAAAAACATTTCCTTTTGGAAATCGTTTACTATAACAACAGTGTTATTAAAGTCCATCATTTCCTTATTTCTTGAAAATGTCTATTTCAACAACGAATGTTGAAATCTATGTATTTGATAATTAACACATTTTAAAACATCTTTAAATCATTTAACTCCATTTAAAAATATCACTTTTCAAAGCATTTATTTAATTCAAAGATTATCCACTATCCAAAATCGTGAATATACTTCATTTACCAAATCCAATATTTTTACACATTTATTAAAGGATAATCCACTATCCAAAATCGTGGATATACTTCCCTAACCAAATTTAATACTTCTACATATTTATTAAGGGTTATCCACTGTCCCAAAATTGTGGATGAAATTCCTTTAAAAACTTCTATATTTAACTTATCAAATTCAATTGATTTCACATTTATAAAACAATGTTTATAATTCCATTTATATATTATTAAAACTTCAAGTTATAAAATTCCTTTATTAACCAATTCCATATATACGTCAATTACATGCAAAAATCCAATTTATAAGTTAATTACTTATAAATCTCTTATTTACAAAATTCCTTCATTTTATAACATCATCTATTATAAATCTTATTTACTTATAAAATCCATTTATAACTCATTCAACACTTATAAAAACTCCATTATAATTCCATTATTCTGATTTACAAAAATTCAATTTATAAACCTTATATATAAACCATTTATAATAATACAAAAATATCAATCTAAACTATTTTAAAAAAATAGTTAACTCCATCTTTCAAAAATCACATTCTAATTTAATTTCACAAAAATCAAAATTTTTATAACATAAAAATTATAACATTTATTTATTTAAAATAAATTCCCTTTTTAATAATTCGAAATTCAACAAAACGTATATTTTGAAAATCATTTGAAAATCATTTTCAATTTGAAATCATCATTTTAATATTTCTAAATTATCAAAAATAGTCCCAATGCTGCAACGACACTAAATACATCAATCACGACATCCAAAACATCATATATCACATGATAACATCATATATCACAATATTTGTAAATAAAGCCAATACTGATGGGGAATCCGATTGGATCCCTCCAACCTGTCACCTACAAGAAATATACATAATAGAATATGCATACAATGTCCGCTTCGAGGCGGGCGTGCGTACAAAGGGTCATCCGCTCATATACGGTAACATATAGGGTCTCATCTACTCCAATAGGTAGGAATATATCCAAATACCAATCAATATATATATATATATAATATCATATATCATCCAAATAATCATTAATCAACATAGAATAAATTTATTCTCACTTATATAAAAATATCAGTGAGTCAGGAAGAGTGAGTTGTAGTCACATTGCTTCCAATAACAGTTGTAGTGTTTTATTCTAAATAAAATTAAACAGTCGTTTAATTTTCTCCAAAATTTACATTAGCTTCAATCAACTCCAAACCAGCTTTAAAATGTAGTGCTCGTCAATACGGACCTAACGTAATTCGTTTCGTCAAAAATAGACCTTGTATGACAAAGTTAGAGCATTTTAAAGTTTACACGATTTAAATATATATATTTACAATTTTATTTTATTTTTAAAAACCTAGAATCAATCCAAGCTGCACCTTTTTGCAATAGGAAATCCGGCCATCCGCTGCACCTTCTCTCCCTATCGTTCATTGCATGAATGAAACCAAATAGCCGCCATTCTTTGATCAATTATTGAGCCCTATACACTCATCTTCACGATGATCCAATACCATCATCTTGTAGCCCTTCACAAGCTCTACCATCGTCGTGAATGCCATTGCACTCGATCGCCTATGCATCTCGAAAAACGTAGGTGAACATTGGCCATTCAAACGAAAATTCCCGCCAATCCATGCCTCCAAAAATGATCACCATTGTTGAAGTTGTTCGTCTCGTCGCCCTCTACAATATTGTAGTTGAAGCTTTTTGCTAATTATTTATGGATTTAGAGATTTTAAGGGAAGAAAATTCGAGCATTTTGGCCATTGGTTTGTAAGCGGCGGCTAACCTTAGCTTTGAATTAGGATTTGCAAAATAGAAAATAAGTTGGCCTTTTATAGGTAATTTTACGGCACTATTCACCCGAAAATTTTGCAAACTCCAATCGAAGTGTACCGCCTGATGTTTATAACATTTTACTCCTATTCTAGACACAACGGAATATATAATGAGAGCCAATTCGATAGTATTTGGAAGATAGGTTTTCGAATCGACTATTTAAATTTAAAATTCATTTAAATAAAGTTCTACGCGTTTTAGCTTGCCTCGGACAAACCGTAAGTCCCATTGACATGAAATTTGAAATCTTACAACAATATAACATTACAGATCCAATGAAACTGATTTCGTCGAAATTCAAGACTGTATAAAACATGGTTATTTTTACGCATTACTTAAATATTAAAATATTCAATTTCTATAAATTAACTTTTAATTCAAATAGAATTTAATTCAACTTTATAAATCATTTTCATTCACATTATTCAAATTTCAATTATTAACACTATTCAAATATTAAATCAATTATCCAAATAAATCACTATATTCGAAATATAATTTATTTAACTTATAAAATTTACTTGTGAATATTTAAAATTAATTAAATATACGAATTTCAAATGACTGAAATTTTGGGTTGTTACAACACCAACCACCTTCCTCATCGTTAGAAAAAATTCCATCTTATGCCTCCAACGCTTGAAATGGAGGCCTCGAATCTGAAGGGAGCAGAAGCGACCACATGGACCTTAAACACTGAGGTCGGTGCAGCTTCATTAATAGTTGTAGCAAAAATCATTTTTACCTGGAACGTCTTTAAATTGTTGAGTATAATGAACTTCGGTTGAGTCGTGGACGTTGTCACTCTCTTGAAGACGTTTCGGCATTCTGCTCGAAGGTGCAAAGCGAGTCTGAAAAAACAAAAGTCGTCGCCTCTAGGATAAAACAGTCTCTCTTATCTGAAAAATATCAACCTATTTGCACCGACAAAGTCGATTCTAATTTGCACTCTGAAATGTTGCTCAGAGTGCTTAGTTTTGTTAAAGGAAGAAGAAAAAGAAAAATGTCTGTTATTCTTACCATTTCTCTTCTGTTTATCTATCATTTAAATAGGCATAATGGAAATTGTATACGTTACTAAAGTGATGGAATGTTAATGTATTTTGATTTATTCTCATTTAAAACAATATTGTAATACCATTAGCTTTTGTAACGGCTCAATAATAATGTCACATAAATATATTATCGTTGTGCAAGTGTAACAACTCAATTATAATAATGATTTATAAATATATTATCGCTATAAACTTGCAATGGCTCAATTATAGTAATGGTTCATAAATAAATTATCATTAACCTGTTTTTTATTTAATTTCTTAATAAATTCACTTCATAAACAAAAACATTTCCAACACAATGTATCTCAATTATCATGTCAATGAAAATTTGAAGTTAAATATCATACCAGAACCACAAAGTTCTTCCTTGTTTATCTTCTTTGTTATCAACCTCTATTAGACGAATGCATCAAAGCTATTGTGAGTAACGAAGAAGATGCCTTTGATTAGGCTATGGCAGTCTGGTATCGATAATTGGAGAAACAATATTACAATCGCGTCACCGCTATTAAAGTTTGATGGAGATATTCGAAGTTGAAGGGACCGGTGATGGTGGATGACTGGTGTAGTGGAAGCAGATGAAGAACACTGCGGGGCAAGGCAAGATGAAAATGGAAATGCATGGAGAGGTGTAGGCGGTCAAGGTCTTGATCTTAGGGTTTCTACAATATTTGAAGATGTGGGATATAAATCGATGGAAACAAACAAATAAGCTACAAATCGAAGGGAGTTTATTGATTTCCACTGGATGGAAAGGGGGAGAGGAGATTAGCGAGAGAGGAATTTATTGATTTTGTCTAGACAAAATGGGGAAGAGGAGATTAGCGATGCTGAGAAAGAAATTTTCTACTGTACGAAAAGGGAGGAAGAGGAGATTATCGAAAGTGGAGAAAGAAATTAATACAGAGACGGTTGAGGGTAAAATCTGCACTAAATTCAAGGTGGCATGTGCGCTCTTAAAACCAAACTCACTAATAATAGTATAGTATTGATAAATCGGTACAGGCTGATTAGAATGAATTTATCAACTATGGATGAATAAATATGGCGAAAAGAGGGACATTGCAGTCCTAGTTTGATGGAATGTGTTATCGTAAATGTTTAGTACAACAAAATGGGTTATATATGTAAAAATCATTAATGAATTTGATATTAAAGAATAAATTGCATTAATCTAATTGTTGATGTGTAAATTATATTTTTCCAAATATGGTAAGGTCATTGAACCATTATGTCATCCCATGTTTAAATTTTTGTAGAAGGTAATTCATATGTTATCCCGTAACTATGAAAGACAATCCATATATAGATAATTTGATGAACGAAGAATGGCTTTAATTGCTTACATCGTTCGGTAGAGTTAATTCCAAGCAATCAAAAGTAGTAGTTGAAAGTAGAAATATATTTCGTTATGTAATTTGATGATTTGTACTACATGAATTTAATGGAGTATGAAGCCAATTACGTTGATGTGTAATCAAATTCAAAAGTCCTTTATCATCCAAACAAACTTAATATTATACTCCAAACTAGAAACAGAAGCAACCAAGACTCATCACTTTTATAAGTCATTTCATATAAAGCTAGAAACTTGTAAGCTCAAACAAATCATTTACTTAAATAAATCAAACGACTTAGCTGTAAAATACAAATGGTGCCAGTTCTAGATGCACCAAATGCAGATATAGTAGGACTAAAAATTTAATAATACTTGGCAGCATGGCTATAATCTCATTGCAGAATATGTGTTCACCCTGATCTTGATGCAAAAATTTGCATTTAGTTTGTAGATTTCATTGAAGTTGTAAAACCGAAAATAAGGAGCAACATATTAATATTATTCACCACTTGCATCCTACATGTGTGACGACCCACCTTTTTGTACGGTTTTAGTTGACAACAAACCACACATGTCTAACACAAACCATTCAAAATGGAGAATTGTCAATGGGGCTTAATAAGAAAATAAGAGAAAAGAAGGAAAGAAAAACACAAAATCCCGTAGTGGAATGACAAGATATGATAGTAAAACAAACAGTCATGAAGCTGTTATACAATACACATTTGATTACACGATTTTTACAACATAATCAGAGTACAATCAACAAATATACAAAAATAATGCAGTGGAATAATAATAGGAACACGGTCTAACAGACTTCATCTTCATCTTCAAGGAATAATATCTTCAACACTGAAAGACTTAGCTGACCCGAGCGTGATGAAAAGACAAAATACTCGAGTCAGAACTAAAAGTTCTTATGTAAGTTAAATCAATAACAAGTAAATATGAGTGTAATAGTTGCAAAGATGTTTACAGTATTTTACATCTCCTATTAAGTGTACAACGTGAGTGCAATAACTTAAGAGATGTTACAGAATTTTCCATTTTCTAAGGTTCCGTCAAACTCTCTATATATAGAAAGATACGATGTATATGAAGTGACTATCAGTAAAGTAAAGTATTAAAATAGCGTTAAGATTTGACATTGATCCTCCTTAACACATTTTTAAACATTGTCCTACAGTTTGCCTTAGTTGCATCACCAGTAACGTCGGTAGCCAGGGAGGCGCCATGACAAGACAACACTAAAACAAAGTCATAGTGGTCGCGTATAAGGATAAAAGTATGACAAGGCACGTGAGGCAATGTCCAAGGTAGGATACAACCAATTCGAGTTGTCTGACTGGTGGTAACCCCTAACGGCCCACCACGAACATCCATCCCATAATCAAATCAAGGTGCACCAATCGAGTCAAAATCAATATAGTAACACGAAGAACAGATGTCGGTAGAGGTAGCTCGCCTCAATGGTCAGGACAAATCATCCTATTTTAGTCATTTTCAATTGACACAAGTTTCGAGGTCTATCCATCATCGTTCTCTTTCTACAAATCCAGCAAACGTTCGCTAATCCAATCACTTCATTCTGGATCATCCACCACGTACATAGTTGTTAAAGTGGTTTCAATATTGACAGAGAGTATGCCAATAAGAGGCCCTGGTCTCTTTAACAACCAAACGTCGTTTTACACACCAGTTATTTCTTTTAATATCAATATATCATATTCACTTTAAAATATCCTTCATTTCAAAATCATCATATTTACTTCATATGTCATTTTCACGTATAAAAATATCATTTCAAATTCTAACTTAGGTTATAACCTCATTTAACCACATTTGTATTTAAATAAACGATTTAAATATAAACCTTTCAACTTTGCACGGTTTGAATTTTGGAAAATAGTTGGAATAGTTTAAAATAGTTTAGAGATATAAAACAGTTTGATAAAAATGGTTAAGTATTGAAAATGGTTTATATGGTAAAATAGTTCGGAAAATCAAAATAATTTGAATATTTTAAAATATAAATTTTTAAACATTTTATATTAAAATAATTTATTTTGAAAATAATGTCAATTCAAACCGTTTCTTTCCATTTCAACAAACTTGTGTCCATGTCCAAATTTCAAATCAAACAAACTCAATTTCCAATCTTTCAATTTAATTGACTCAATTTTGATTTAGTTTCAAATCAACTTGATTTCGATTTCAATTCAAATTAACTTCAATTTTTTAAACGTTCATTTTAACTTCAAATTCGATTCAATGATTTAAATTTCAATTCAATTCTTATTTTAAACCATTTCAATTCATAGAGATTTCATGTCCAATTTCAGTTTACCGATTTAAATCACTTAAATCAAATTAAACCTCAATGTTCAATTTAAGGTTTGAACCTTTAAAATAATTCAATTTTCAAAATTAAAGTCATATATCGATTATAACTTCACATTTCAATTTTAATTCTTTAAAACAATTTATTTTAACCAATTTCGATTTCAACATTACAAAGCTTAAATTAGAAATAATTTAATTCATATAAATCCACAATTTATGTTCTTTAAAACAATATCATTTAACCAAAACCTAAATTCAAGATTTTAAAACCGTCTAATTAGGCATCCATTACAAACAACATCCAAATTAGCCAATAAATCAACAATGATTAACTAGTTATCAATAACGGGTATATAGCTAGCAATTTAATTTCAATTTCAAATTTAACTATCAATTTAAATTTCTATCAATTCAAACCATATGTCAATTTAAGTGTCAGTTAAATTACCAAACCACATTCAATAAAAATAAATAACTACACGATTCCAAATTAACTAACAACAGAACAATTTAGTATTTCTTGAGTAGGTTTAATCACTTACCTTTGATTTTAAGCCCATTATAAATCCAACTAAAGCCCGAAATATCAAATGTGTTCAAATTCGACCAAATCAATTTAATGTTATCCAAAATTTCAATATGACTCCAACGGAAGAAACCGCGTGTGAATCCAAGTTCATATGCAAAAGTTATGAGTGTTAGAAGATTTGAATTTTAAATTTTAAATTAAAATAGACAAAAGGGTAAATTCGTAATTATCTCACCTTCATAAACCTTAATGAACAACGAACGAACCCAAACCATCAGGCCGCCACCTTTCATCGACAAAACCCCGTGCCTACATGCGCCATCACCCCGATCCGACACCACCGCTAGCTGTGCCTCAGCCAGGTGCCCTCTGGGCTTTACCCCATCATCTGCGTCGTCACCCCGGCCTCAGACCGAGTCCCAAAACGCGTGCCTTCATGGAAAAATTCAGCAAATTCGAGCACTCTTGCCACGATCCAACCCGATGGATGAACTCTAATTGATGTCCCCTACGATGCGGTGCCCTCCAATCGTCGATTGGATGAAGATCCACCATCGACCACGAAACCTTAAAACGGACGACATAGAAAGATGGTCGATTTCTAGAAAAACAGAGCCTCCAATCGAAAAAAATTTGCAGATGCTGATTCCATTTGTCTGGAGCTTCGCGATGATATATTGTATGATAGTGTTTGAGCAGCTTGAATTTTTGGATTTGATTTGAAATTAGTAATTAGGGTTTAGGATAATGATTATCAAGAAAGAGAAATTAGTCCGGACTGGTGTGAATTTCCATAAAGCTTGCATTCGAATCTGGATCAAAACTGTTATGTGGATAAAATGATATACACACAATATTTAATAATCATATGCAAACAAAAGCAGTACATCCATTTTATGCAACCAAAGAATCCATCAACAAAAGGAACTAACGGTTTGTCCAGGTTCAGAAACTTTTCATCGTACAAGGATGATAAATAAACTACCAAGTGTACCTTACACTCAATAACCTCAGTTAATTGCTCAATAGATTATTCGTACAACCTCAAACAATTTAAAGTATCATTTCCCAAACTTCCCATAAGCCAAACAACATAGAACTTAAATGTTATTTAAATTTTATGATGTACATAAATCATTTGTTCACAATCTTAATTTTGATAGCTAGTTTGAATACATATATTTCACTTTCGAGCTAGTATTGTTAACTTGACAACTCAAGTGCAGACTCTGATTTGATTTCTTAATTTAAAATCTTCATTTTCCTTACATAGCCATAAACTATGATAGAAAACTTCAAATTCATACTTCAAATTCATATCAAAAATTTGTATCATGTTCGCCGTCAAAAATCGAACGAAAAATCCTAGTACAGACTGGTGTGAATTTCCATAAAGTTGCATTCGAATCTGGATCAAAACTATTATGTAGATAAAATGATTTACACACAACTTACATATTTTGTTCTATTGGTTTCTTCAACATATCATTTAATTCTCATTCATTCATACAAGAACATATTTTATTAATTTACTTCATTTGCTTACATAAATTATTTCCCATTCAATATTTGAAATCATCAATGAATACATTCTTAAGATATTACATACGTTTCTTTTTTGCAATTTAATTTACATTTATTTGATTAAAACTTGATTGATAGTCATTGATGAATCATTTCAGTATTTTCTTAAGTTTATTTTCATTTACTTAATTAGTATTCACTTTTTACTATTTAATTTAATCATTAAGCATTTCAAGCATTTGCTTAAGTATATAACATTTCTTGTAACTTCTTATTTTTTATTTTATTTATAGATGTAAGTTCATTTAGAAACATTTTTATTACTTAATTTTTTTTTCTTGTATAATATTCCGTTATCTCTAAGTTTACAAGATACAAAACTTCAATGTCTTTTATTTTCATTAAATACTTATCTTTTAATTTCAGATTTCAATTTGGAAGTTTCCAACCATTTATATCGTCGAAAATTCGATTTCATTTCAATATTTAAAGTCACTAAACAGAACTTAAGAACTAAATACCGGGTTTTATTTCAAATCATGCTGAAATAATATATACTTATATCTTTTGTATATCAACTCATACTTAATGGGCTTAAATTAAAATTTGTTTCACCAAAACTACTATGGTAGCAAATGCTACTATAGTAGTCTTCCCACTTTGAAACTCAAAAATGAACGTCGATGATATAGCGATCATCATCAAAATTATTTTTCAGCAACAGAAGAGGGGAGTACAGAGCTTATTTTCTTTAAAATTCTTTTAAAAACATTTCTTTTAAATCTTATTAGAAATATTTCTATCCAAAACGACTTCAAATAATACTATTTTTTTCCAAAAAACCTTTGAAAACCAAATTCAAAACACCGGAGCTAAAGTTCTAAAATTTCCAATTTATGATTATTTTATTTGTACATCAAAATTTATAAACCATATTTTTTAATTACATTTGTCATAACACACAATAGTTAATAGTTTTAAGAACTTTGACTAACCAACAATAAATGACACTGGTCAAATATTATCATTTCCTAATAACTAATACACCAAAAATAACAATATAAATTTATGAAAAATAATCCTTTTATATACAAAACATAATACTAGGTAAAATTATTTCATTTACCAATTCTAAAACAATACTGTGTCGGTTTACCCTGTTCAAGTGTTTACAAATCCCCATCGAAGTCATAGCTTCCTATATACCGATCGCAATTTATAAATTCTCAACAGAACAAATTAACACAATACAAAAACATTTTTATAGCACTAACAAGTATGCTCTCTCGTATATATACCCTCAGACTTGTTCTAGGGTATTACTAACCCTATCTCTAATAAGTTACCACAACCGGCTAAGGTATCTCTAAATCAAAGCTCTAATGCCAACTATGACGACCCACCTTTGTGTACGGTTAAAGTCAACAATAAACCACACATGTCTAACTCATACCATTCAAAATGGAGAATTGTCAATGGGGTTTAATAAGAAAATAAGAGAAAAGAAGGAAAACAAAACACAGAATCTCACCGCGGAATGACAATATATAATAATCAAACCAACAGTTCATAAAGCTGTTATACAATATATATTCGATTACAATTTGTTTACAACATAATCAAAGTACAATCAACAAACATATCAAAATAATGCAGCGGAATAATAATAGGAATACAGTCTAACAAACTCCATCTTCATCTTTAAGGAATAATATCTTCAACACTGAAATACTCAGGTTGACCGAGCATGATGAAAAGTCAAAACATTCGAGTCAAAACTAAAAGTTATTATGTAAGTTAAATCAATAACAAGTAAATATGAATGTAATAGCTTCAAAGATGTTTGCGGGATTTCACATCTCCTATCAGGTGTACAACGTGAGTGTAATAACTTAAGAGATGTTACGGGATTTTCCATCTCCTTAGGATTCGTCAAACTATCTATATATAGTACGATAAGCTATATATGTAGTGACTATCAGTAAAGTATTAAAATACCGTCAAGGCTTTAGATTGATCCTTCTTAACACATTTTTAAGCATTTTCCTACAGTCTGCCTTAGTAGCATCACCCATAACGACGATAGCCAGGGAGGCGCCGTGATAAGACAACACTAAAACAAAGTCGTAGTGGTCGCGTATAAGGATAAAAGTATGACAAGGCATGTGAGACAGTGCCCAAGGTAGGATACTATCAATTTGAGTCGCATGACTGGTGGTAACCCCTAACGGCCCACCACGAACATCCATCCCATAATCAAATCAATGGGAACCAATCGAGTCAAAATTAATATAGTAATACGAAGAACAGATGTCGCTAGAAGTAGTTAGCCTCCATGGCCAGGACAAGTCGTCTTATTTTAGTCATTTTCAATTAACATAAGTGTCGAGGTCTATCCATCATCGTTCTCTTTTTTCAAATCTAGCAAACGTTCGCCAATCCAATCACTTCATTCTAGATCATCCATCGGGTACACAGTTGTTAAAGTGGTTCCAATATTAACAGAGCATATGCCAATAAAAGTCCCCGATCTCTTTAATAACCAAACGTCATTTTACACACCGGTTGGTTACATTTTGAAAATGATTCATATTTGATATCAAAATATCATATTCACTTCAAAATATCCTTCATCTCAAAATCATCATATTTACTTCATATGTCATTTTCACTTAAAAAATATCATTTCAAATTCCAACTTAGGTTATAACCTCATTTAACCACATTCGCGTTTGAACCAATGGTTTAAATACAAACATTCCAACTTTGTACAGTTTGAATTTTAGAAAATAGTTTAAATAGTTTTAAGCTGTTTAAATAGTTTAGAGATTTAAAACAGTTTGATATAAAATGGTTGAGTACTGAAAATCGTTTACATAGTAAAATAGTTTGGAAAATCAAAATAATTTGAATATTTTAGAAAGATAGAATTTAAATAGTTTATAGTAAAATAATATGTTTTGAAAATAGTATCAAATCAAACTGTTTCTTTTTATTTCAACAAACCTGTGTCCAAATTCAAATTTCAAATCAAACAAACTCAATTTCCAATCTTTCAATTTACTAAATTTCAACTTAGTCTCAAATCAACTTGATTTCAATTTCGATTCGAAATAACTTCAATTTTCAAAACGTTCATTTTTAACTTCAAATTCGATTCAACGATTTAAATTTCAGTTCAATTCTTATTTTAAATCATTTCATTCATAGCGATTTCAAAACTAATTTCAATTTACCGATTTAAATCACCTAAGTCAAATTAAACCTCATTGTTCAATTTAGGGTTTGAATCTTTAAAATAATTCAATTTTCAAAATTAAATTCATATATCGATTTTGACTTCACATTTCAATTTTAATTCTTTAAAACAATTTCTTTTAACCAATTTCGATTTCAACATTTCAAACCTAGAATTAGAAATAATTTAATTCATATAAATCCATAATTTATTTCCTTTAAAACAATATCATTTAACCAAAACCCAGATTCAAGATTTTAAAACCATTTAACCAATTTCAATGTCTGCATATAATTTTCTATCATATGGCCAAGTGAATAGTTATCTCAAATTAAATTTCAGGGATGGATATATATCATTTCCATGCAAATCAAAGTGTTCATAGGTAAATATCATTTCAAACTATTCCTTAATTTATTCAAAATAATTCAACTAACAGTTTGTATGTTGTCACCTAATATACAATGTGATAATGGGATATGTAAAATAAATAAACATCCAATCATTCAAAGGTCAACCAATAGGCATCCATCACAATCAACATCCAAATCAGCAAATAAATCACAACAATTAACTAGTTTTCAATATCGGATAACTAGCAATTCAATCAATTTCAAATTTCACCGTCGATTTAAATTCCTATCAGTTCAAACCATATGTCAATTTAAATGTCAGTTAAATTACCAAACCATAGTCAATAAAAATAAATAACTTCACGATTTCAATTTAACTAACATCAGAACAATTTAGTATTTCATGAATGGGTTTAATCACTCACCTTTGATTTTAAGTCCATTAAAAATCCAACAAAATCCCAAAATCTCAATAATGTCCAATGTGACAACCCAGAATTTTCGATCCCGAAAATTCCAAATAGTTAGGGAAAAGAAGAAAAGAGATAGAATAAGAAGAAACAGAAACACCAAAACACAGATTCTCACATCCGCAATATAATATCAAATAAAATAGCAGTTATACAAAGGAAAACTGTATCAGTTAATTTATATCAATACATCAGAGTTACAACACTTATACAAAACCCCAGATAGTTAAAATCAACATGTCCCATATAAATTACAATATATCACAACGGGATACACTCGATACGTTCCTGCCATCCAGCTCGCCTCCTAAGCTCCAGAACGTCCTTACCTGAAAATCTGTAATACTCGGTCTGACCCGAGCATTACATCAAAGTAACACCCGGGTCAGGCCGGAAAACAGCGTGAGTAAAACCCATGAAAATTGAAATTCTAAGCTTTAAACATAATTGAAATCCCGGGCAACTCGTACTTTACTACATGTTCATAACTGGTTGTGGTCAACACTTATTTCACAAATCAATCCCTAAGTAACTGTACTTAGTTTTAAATGGTCCAAACATTTAAATTATTCCATTTTAGCCTATTGATTTCACATATCAATCTATAAAGAATCATTGTATGTTACAAATCAAAGTGCGTTCGGGTATTTACTGATACCGGACCACAGTCTCTTCGAATTCAATACCATCTTAACCTAAATTATTTAAGTGAAATTCAATTCAACTTTAAACACAAGATGTCACTTTCCCACAGCAATTCATCATCGATAGATAACACATAATCGCTGTCCACCCAAGCATATCATATCACGAAACATTTCATATCAAAGATATCAACCAATTCAAGGCATTTAACATCATTCAATCATCATAAGCAAAATTGATCGCTTCCAATATTAATTCTAATTAAATTATAATCACTTAGATTACCTTTACTTAACATAAATTAATTTCAAATCAATTAATTAATCATCTCTCAATTATCCATCTTAATTAATCACCCTGGATTAATTATTCTTTCATTATATTAAGTAATAGTCCTTAATTAATTATACAAATTAATTAACCTTTACCGATTCAATATTATTTACATTTATCCTTAATTAATTACTTAAATATATTATTCTATAACCACTTACATTGATTAATTATCCTTTATTAATCACACTCATTAATTGACCAACCCTTAATTAATTTCCCTAATTAATCAACCCTTTAATTAATTACACTAAGCAATTAATTCTTAATTACTTCCCTTAAGTAATTTACCTTTAATTACTTTCATCAGGTAATTATCCATTTAGTTAATTATCCTCAATTAATTAACCTTGATCATTAATTAATTTAATCTTCAATTGCTAATTAAATTAATTAACCCTCAACAGATTAATCCTTTAATTACTACATTAAGTAATTATCATTTAAGTAATTAATCTCTAATTACTCAATTAATTTATCCTTAATTATGAATTAATTAATCTCTAATTAATTAACTCATAATTAATTAATTTAATTAACTACCCTTTTAATCATTAATTAATTAAATAAATTAATTACTCTTTAATTACTTTAATTAATCCCTAATCATCCATGGTCTTAATTAACATAAAGATAAACCATTTACCTGTATTTAATTTCTTAATTACCATAATCATATTTTAAACATTTATCTTTATAATTAACCTATTTAATTAAACCATTTAATTTAAGTTAGTTACAACTTAAGCCTTTAACTTAAACAAATTTTATAACTTCCTTAAAACAATTATTTTAGACATTCATTATATAAAAATAAATTTTAAGAAATGGTTCAAAATTAGATTCATTTTAAATTTAAAACTCATTTATTTTTAAACTTAAAAACTATACAAATTTTACTTCGAGTCAAACCCGAGTAACACTCGATCCCCTACCCGAGACCATTACCTTTCTTCCTCTATCTTTCTTTATTTCCCTAAAACAGTTATTACATGACCCACTAAAAATACTTTGGCCCACTACTTCCAGTAAAACGCATCATCTCCCACTCAATAAAACTCGAGTACCACTCGAGACTGACCCGAAGTACTCCTTTTTCCCCGATGCAATACCACCAATCAAAACAACAGATACACATGTAAGTGCGTGCACGTGCACGTCGCCACGCCACTGCTCTGATTGCCACTGTGAATTACATTCAATCAAAATTATTATTATATTATAATATGCATTACCATCTTCCATTTCATTTTTAAGATTTTATCTTAAGGTCAAAATTTATAATCTGATAAAATTCACGTTAATAAATCATAAATTTTAATTTATGAAAATATTTAATTCCAAAGTTTTACTTAATTTAATACTTTTAATTTTCAAAAATATGGGTCGTTACAATCTCTCCAACTCAAAACCTTTCGTCCTCGAAAAGAAACAAGAAAGATTAAGAAATTTGATATATTTTATCCAAAATAATCAATTTATAAATAATTAACTTACATATTTAAGTTTAATATAAATTTGAAAATAACTCAACTTCCATGAAAAATTTTCGAAGTCCTAAATTCATGGAAAATTTCGGCAGCATCTTCTTTATGCAGATAGTTTCGAAAAAATAACAATATCAATAATTACATTGTATATATCATATTTCAATAATAAAGTGTCCCAAACCATGGGAAAATAATAAAATACTGCCACAAAACCGTAGTCTGTAAACGTACCCATTAGTCAGACAAACAAACTTTATTTATGAAACCAAAAGCAACGACTATTGCTTCATAAACCTATATCTTACTTACACAATCCAAAAGAGTTAAAATTATGTAAAAAGAACAATATTTTAGTTGTTTTAATTAATAGCACAAGCAACACACAATATATAATAATCATATGCAAACAAAAGCAGTACAACCATTATATGCACCAAAGAATCCATGAACAAAAAAACTAATGGTTTGTGCAGGTTTAGAAACTTTTCGTCGTACAAGGGTCAACGGTGATAAATAAACTATCAAGTGTATCTTACGCTCAACGGCCTTAGTTAATTACTCAATAGATTATTCATACAACCTCAACCAATTTGAAGTATCATTTCCCAAACTTCCCATAAGTCAAATAACATAGAATTTAAATGTTATTTAAATTTGTACGATGTACATAAATCAATTGTTCACAATATCAAATTCGATTGCTTGTTTGAATACACATATTTCACTTTCAAGCAAGTATTGTTAACTCGACAACTCTAGTGCGGATTTTGATCCGATTTCTTGACTTGAAATCTCCGTTTTCCTTGTATAGCCATAAACTATGATAGGAAACTTCAAATTCATATCAAAAATTCATATCAAATGTTCGCTGTTAAGAATCGAGCTAAAAATCCTAATCCGGACTGGCGTGAATTTCCACAAATCATATATTCGAATCTAGATCAAACCTATTATGCAAATAAAATGATCTACGCACAACTTACATATTCTATTGGTTTCTTTAACATATTATTTACTTTAATTCTAATCCATTCATACAAGAACATCTTTTATTAATTTACATTCATTTGCTTACATAAATTATTTTCCATTCAATATTTGAAATCATCAACGAATACATTCTTAAGGTATTACATACATTTCTCTTTTGCAATTTAATTCACATTTATTTACTTACAACTTGATTAACGATCATTAATGAATCATTTCAGTATTTTCTTAAGTTTATTATCATTTACTTAAATAGTATTCACTTTTTACTATTCAATTTAATTATTAAGCATTTCAAACATTAACTTAAGTTTATAACATTTCCTGTAACATCTTATTTATTTTTTTATTTATAGACATAAGTTCATTTAGAAACATTTTTATTCCTTAGGTTTTTTTCTTGTATTATATTCCATTATCTCTTAGTTTAAAATACTTATCTTTTAATTTCATATTTCAATTTAGAAGATTTCGACCATTTATATCGTCGAAAATCCCATTTCATTACAATTTTTAAAGTCACTAATTAACATAAACTTAAGAACTAAATGCTGAATTTCATTTAGAATCATCTTGAAATAATATATACTTATACTTAATGGGCTTAAATCAAAATTTGTTTCACCAAAACTACTATAGTAGCAAATGCTACTATAGTAGTCTTCACACTTAAAAACTCGAAAACGAACGTCGATAATGTCGTGGTCATCATCGAAATTATTTTCCAGCAATAGAAGAGAGGAGTAAAGAACTTATTTTCTTTAAAATTCTTTCAAAAACATTTCTTTCAAATCTTACTAAAAATATTTCTATCGAAAAATACTTCAAATAATACTAGTATTATTTTTTTCCAAAAAATCTTTGAAAACTAAATTCAAAACACCGAAGCTTAAGTTCTAATATTTCCAATTTATGTTCATTTTATTTTACATCAAAATTTATAAACCGTATTTATAAAATTACATTTCTCATAACGCACAATAGTTAGTAGTTTTAAGAACTTTGACTAACCAACAATAAATGATACTAGTCAAATATTATCATTTTCTAACAACCAACACACCAAAAATAACAATATCAATTTATGAAAACTAATCCTTTTAAATACAAAATATAATATTAGGTAAAATTATTTCATTTGCCTATTTGAAAACAATATTGTGTCGGTTTACCCTGTTCAAGTGTTTACAAATCCCCATCGATGTCATAACGTCCTATGTACCGATCGGAATTTATAAATTCTCAACAGAATAAATTAACACAATACAAAAACATTTTTATAGCACTAACAAGTATGCTCTTTTGTATATATACTCTCAAAATCATTCTAGGGTATTATCAATCCTAGCTTTAATGAGTTACCCCAACAGGCTAAGGTATCTCTAAACCAAGGCTTTGATACCAACTGTGAAAATCCACCTTTTTGTGCGGTTTAAGTTGACAATAAACCACACATGTCAAACTTAAACCATTCAAAAGGAAGTATTGTCAATGGGGTTTAATAAGAAAATAAGAGAAAGAAGGAATGCAAAACACAGAATCTCGCAGAGGATGACAAAAAATAATAGTCAAATAAATAGTTCATGAAGCTGTTATACAATATACAACATAATTTTTACAACGTAATCAGATTACAATCAACAAACATACCAAAATAATGCATCGGAATAATAATAGAAATACGGTCTAACAAACTCCATCTTCATCTTCGAGGAATTATATCTTCAACACTAAAATACTCAGGCTGACCCGAGTATGATGAAAAGACAAAACACTTGAGTTAGAAGTAAAAGTTCTTATGTAAGTTAAATCAATAACAAGTAAATATGAGTGTAATAGCTTTAGAGATGTTTAGGGGATTTTACATCTCCTATCAAGTGTACAACGTGAATGCAATAACTTAAGAGATGTCGTGGAATTTTTCATCTCCTAAAGATCCTTCAAACTATCTATATATAGTAAGATATGCTATATATGCAGTGACTATCAGTAAAGTAAAGTATTAAAATAACGTTAAGGCTTTACATTGATCCTTCTTAACACATTTTTAAGCATTGTCCTACAGTTTTCCTTAGTAGCATCACCAGTAACGTCGGTAGCCTAGGAGGCGCCATGATAAAACAACACTAAAACAAAGTCGTAGTGGTAGCGTATAAGGATAAAAGTATGACAAAGCATGTGAGGCAATGCCCAAGGTAGGATACTACTAATTCGAGTCGCCAAAATGGTGGTAACCCCAACGGCCCACCGCGAACATCCATCCCATAATCAAATCATGGTGCACCAATTGAGTCAAAATCAATATAGTAATACGAAGAACAGATGTCGCTATAGGTAGCTAGCCTCAATGGTCAGGACAAGTCATCATTTTTAGTCATTTTCAATTGACACAAGTGTCGGGGTTTATCCACATCGTTCTCCTTCTTCAAATCCAGCAAACATTCGCCAATCCAACCACTTTATTCTGGATCATCCACCGTGTACACAGTTGTTAAAGTTGTTTCAATATTGACATAGAGTATGCCAATAAGAATCTCCGATCTCTTTAATTATCAAACGTTGTTTTACACACCGGTTGGTTCTTTTAATTTCAAAAACGATTCATAATTGATATAAAAATATCATATTCACTTCAAAATGTATTTTATTTCAGAATCATTATATACTTCATATGTCATTTTCACTTAAAAATTTCATTTCAAATTTCAACTTAGGTCATAATCTAATTTAACCACATTCAAATTTAAATCAACGAGTTAAATATAAACATTCCAACTTTGCACGATTTGAATTTTAAAAAATAGTTTGAATAGTTCAAAATAGTTTAGAGATTTAAAACAGTTTGATATAAAATGGTTGAGTATTGAAAATGGTTTATATAGTAAAATAGTTTGGAAAGTCAAAATAATTTGAATATTTTAAAAACATAGATTTTAATTAGTTTATATTAGAATAATTTATTTTGAAAATAGTATCAGATCAACCATTTCTTTCCATTTCAACAGACCTATGTACAAATTCAAATTTTAAATCAAACAAACTCAGTTTTCAATCTTTCAATTAGCTCAATTTCAATTAAGTTTCAAATCAACTTGATTTCGATTTCAATTTGTATTAACTTCAATTTTCGAAACGTTCATTTTTAACATCAAATTCTATTCAACGATTTAAATTTCAGTTCAATTCTTATTTTAAACCATTTCAATTCATAGCGATCTCAAGTACAATTTCAATTTAACGATTTAAATCACTTAAGTCCAAATACAACCTCATTGTTCAATTTAAGGTTCGAATCTTTAAAATAATTCAAATTTCAAAATTAAAGTCATATATTGATTATAACTTCACATTTAAATTTTAATTCTTTAAGACAATTTCTTTTAACCAATTTCGATTTCAACGTTTCTAAGCTTGAATTAGAAATAAATTAATTCATATAAATCCACAATTTATTTCCTTTAAAACAATATCATTTAACCAAAACCCAAATTCAAGATTTTAAAACCATTTAGTTAACCAATCCAGTGTTTGTATATAATTTTCTACCATATGGCCAAGTGAATAGTTATCTCAAATTAAATTTCAGGGATGGATATATATCATTTCAATCCAAATCAAAGTGTCATAGGTATATATCATTTCAACCTATTTCTTAATTTATTTGAAATAATTCACATAACAGTTTATATGCTGTCATTTAATGTACAATGTGATAAGGTATATACAAAATAAATAAACATCCAATCATTCAAAGGTCAACAAATAGGCATCCATCACAATCAACATCCAAATCAGCCAATAAATCACAACAATTAACTAGTTATCAATATCGGGTATATAACTAGCAATTCAATTTCAAATTCAAATTTAACTACCAATTTAAATTCCTATCAGTTCAAACAATATGTCAATTTAAATGTCGGTTAAATTACAAACCACGGTCAATAAAAATAAATAACTTCATGATTTCAATTTAATTAACATCAGAACAATTCAGTATTTCATGAGTGGGTTTAATCACTCACTTTTGATTTTAAGTCCATTAAAAATCCAACAAAAGCCTAAATTCTACCAAATCAATTTCATATTGTTTGAAATTCCAATACGAGTCCAACGGAAGAAACCGTGTGCAAATCCGAGTTCGTATGCAAAAGTTATGAACGTTAGAAGATTTGAATTTTAAAATTAAAATTAAAATAGACAAAGTGGTAATTTCGTAATTATCTCACTTCACAAACCCTAATAAATAACGAATGAACCCAAACCCATCAGGTCACTACCTTTCATTGACCAAACACCGCGCCTATGTGCACCATCGCTCCGATCTGGCACCACCACCGGTTGCACCTCAGCTGGGCACCCCTCTGGGCTCCACCCCGTCAGCCGCGCCGTCCCCCAGGCCTCTGACCGAGTCCCAAAACGTGCGCCTTTATGGAAAAAATCTGGTGGACTCGAGCACTCTTGCCACGATCCAACCCGATGGATGAACTCCACTTGACGTCCCCTACGATGCGTTGCCCTCCGATCGTCGATTGGATGAAGATCCACCTCGATCACGAAAACCTAAAACGGACGGCTGAGAAACATTGCCGATTTCTGGACAAATAGAGCCTCTAATCGAAGAATTAATTGTAGATGCTGATTCCATTCATCGAGAGCTTCGTGATGATATATTATATGATAGGGTTTGAGCAGCTTGAATTTTTGGATTTGATTTGAAATTAGTAGTTGGGGTTTAGGATGATGACTATTGAGAAGGAGCGGATTAGAACTGAAATGTACATACAGGAAATAAAATAGAAAGCTGCTAGGGTTTGTAACAATATTTATATAGACTAAGATGAAACATGAATGGATGGAACAGATCGATTGGTTCAAAGCGATAAAAAAGACCCGAAAAGCCTGTTTCATTCCCCAAATGAAAGTATGTCATCTTATATGTCGAAACATAGGTTTTCAATATTTTTAAACTCAATGAAACTAATTTCAAACCTTAATTTTATTGTATATAGAAGTTAGCTTTTATAATTGAATTATATTTAATTTTACGCGTTAATTAACCGAATTATTATTAAATTGATTTAATCATTTTTAAATTCTAAATTTAAAGTTTATATAATCATTCTTGATTAAACAAGAATTAATAATCTTTTAAAATATAATTTTCCATGCTAAATCCAAGATTTAAATATTAATTAATTTCAACGTTTAATTAAAACTGTAATAAAATCCGTTCATTGTATATTTTAAATTTCAACAAATTCTTTTATTTTGATTTAAATTCTTATTGTTAAATCAGCAAATACCTTATGAATTTATTAAACATAAGTTTCCATTTATTACACTCATCGCTCAACAGTTAACGTCTCTGCTTATATTAATTGAAATATTTCAATTACATTAATTCCAGTTGATTTCCAAATTAATTTCAAACTGATTTAATAATAAAATGATAAATAAAACAATTGTTATACATTAATAATTCATATCTGTTAAATTATTGTTTTCAAACAAGGATTATAAATTACTTACCACATACCTGATTTCATATTCTATATTAAAACCATTTTCAATTAAATAACATATAATTTTACCATTATTACATCATTTAATTTTATTCCTTATTAAACTTACAATTGATTGAAATTACGTTAAAATGGCTGTTAATTACATTCAATCAATATTATTATTATATTATAATATGCATTACCATCTTCCATTTCATTTTTAAGATTTTATCTTAAGGTCAAAATTAATGATCTAATAAAATTCACATTAATAAATCATACATTTTAATTTCTGACAATATTAAATTCCAAAGTCTTATTTAATTTAATATTTTTAATTGTCAAAAATATAGGTCGTTACAGAATGGATCATATTTTTATTTTCTAGTAAAGACTTCCATACAATATTACCAAATAAAAGCACATGGAACTGAAAATAGATATTTCCTAATGATAAATTCAAAATATTATGAATAAAACCCAAAATATATGCAAATTTTTTCAAACAAAAATACATTTCTTGTAACCATAATTCAGAGTAGCAAATATAATAACCGATACCTTATGCAAAAACTTCACCAACAACTACTAAATTTTACATGCAAATTTAATACTAATTTTTTTAGCTAATCTACCAAAATAAAATATATGACATATGCTTCTTAAAGTTCTTCAAGTTATAAAATTTTACCATGTAAAGAAACAGCGATATCATTACCAAATTGAACCTTAAGGTTATTCTGAATGCATGCTCTGAAACACTTATTAAAGAGAAAAAAGAAAACCTACTAAAGCTTAAATTGTGGGGGCAAAACAATAAATGAAACAAATGAAAAAGATTGTATGGAATTCAATGCTACATTTTGTTTGTCCAGCTGTATACAAGAACATATTTTATTAACTATCATTAAAGTGGAGCTATATGTTTCTCCAAGTCTGCATACTATACAGGTTAAAGAGGTTGGTATTGTCTTTGTAAAGAATGAACAAAATGCCCATGAAGTAAATAATGATGTTTTAACAATAGCTGTGTAGATTCACAAATTCCACATAAAAATGAAAATTAAAAGGAAGAGGTAAAAACTATATTGCATAACAAATTAGAGGTAAATAAGCCCTAATATATTGCAATTAAAAGAAAATGGACAACAATATAATGGAATAAAGGAGTGGATAGTCAAAATTAATTTTTGGATTAAACTCTGTCATCCAAAGCAGCAATTCAGTGGCTAAAAATGAGGAAGAACAACTTGTTCAGATGGTAATAGTGCAATAATTTACTTAGCATCTTGCTTAATATTCGTGTTAACCCATAATAACTTAGCATTTTGACCACAAACCAGCAGGCACATATTGATGTATATTTTAAGTCTTAATTGGATGTACTATTTTTATATATTAGATTGATAAAGAAATATAAGGAGAGAAAGTAACCATAGAATCATATAAAAAGGTCACCGTTACACTTGGTAAAAAAACTTCGTTACACATGCATCTGTGCATTACAACTGTAATTTTTATGGAAAATTAAGGTTTCATGCCAAAAATTGTCTAGAGTAAATAAACGAAACAAACTGATATTAGAAAAGCTATGTTTTTGGTTGACGGATAATGATGAATTGAGATATAAATTTTTTAATCATTTTGTTCCAGACAACATGAAAAACCAATTCATTGATAGGTAATATTTAACATGAACTATTGGTTGATTGTAGAAAGTAAAAAATAAAACAAAACGTTTGAACTTTTGAATGGAGAAATACTATACTAACCGAGCGTATTCAAGAAGGAATATAAGCAACTGATGTTTAGTTACATCTTAATTACATCTTAGTTCTACAGAACCTATGACATTTAATTCTATCTTAATTCATATCTTCAAACAAACAAAATATATTAGAATAATATACCTACTAAAGTTGATAATTGGGTTACCATCGTCCATTGACTTAAAGAACTGCATATTTATGATGCAAAAAAACTAAAAGGAAAGAAAAAACAAAAATTAAATTGAAAAAATTATCAATTTAATGAATACTACAATTTAGTGGGTTAAACTCTATCATCCAAAGCAGCAATTTAATGGTCGAAAATGAGGAAGAACAACTTGTTCAAGTGGTAATAGTGCAACAATGTACTTAGCATCCTGCTTAATGTTCATGTTAACCTATAATAACTTAGCATTTTGACTACAAGCCAGTAGGCACATACCGATGTATATTTTAAGCCTTAATTGGATGTACTATTTTTATATTTAGATTGATGAAGAAGTATTAGGAGAGAAAGCAACCATAGAATCACATGAAAAGGTCAATGTTACACATGGAAGAAAAAACTTTGTTACACATGCTTCTGTGCATTACAAATGTAATTTTTATGGAAAATGAAGACTAAAATTTTACAGAGCATGTTACCACATGTTTTTTAGCTAGGCTAGCCGGCTAGCCGGCTTTATAGTAGGCTGTGCCACTGTATATAAATAAAGAACATGTGATCTGTACATGCACAGAGCAACTGACTAAAGTGGACAAGCCACTGTCAACATAAGGAATATGTGATAGACAAATAGGCCTATACTACTACAAAAGATCTTGCCTAACCTCCAGAAGGGGAGGAAGGACAAGCACTACCATCGTCTGACTCTAGACCAGTAACATCAGCATACCCAGAGAAGAGAATAGCCAGGTTAGAAGCATAACCAATAGAAGTAGGGGAGTAAATAAACTTCATATCCCATGTTACATCATAGAACTTGCTCTTGTTTGCCTCTCCGATCTCTCCCTCCCAAGTGAGGGCAAGGCCCTCACCATCAATATGGTAAATAAGACTTCTCGTTTCCCCTATAGTGTCACTGATGAAAGCATAAAAGGTGTTACTCACAGGTGAGTACCTCATGTCCGAAGGAGTGTGAAGCCAAGCATGCTCCACAGGGATCCAAACAATCATATCAGAGGTAGGTCTAGCACTCACAGGGTCAAAAGAATCATCCACGACTAGGTCAATATCAGGTGGAGGAATTACAGGATGAGCATCGTAAATGATGTCAATAGAAGGATGGGAGGGAATAACTGGGATAGCTATCGAAACCCACTTCCTAATAGGGGGTCAAGGTAGCAGGATCACGAAGACAAAAGAGCAGGAGCAATAGCTTTCCCCTGCGAACAAGTATCAGTGGAATGCCCAAAAGACTGATATGACGTAAATATATCCGGCTTGCAACTATAACGACCAAGAATCTCATTTACATGGCCATCAGAAAGACGAACTCGAAGAGAAGATGGTAAAGATTTGGTAGGAGATATCTCAATCAAAGCCTTAGCATAAACTAGTCTCTTCTTTGCCACTGTATTCGCGTTGTAACAAATAACCTTGCCAACAAGGCCTGCCAGCCAGTCTAGATCGATCATAGGCTGTACATGTGAAATATACATAACTTAGTAGAACAGTGTATTATAAGAACACGTATCTTTGGTCTTCTAATGTATGATATAACATAATGTTCTCTATATGTTGAAAAAAGGAGGAAGTGCATATTGATAAAAAATTCGAAAAAGGATCAGAAAAAAATTCATCATATTAAATTTATGCCAAAAGTTGTCTAGAGAATAAATGAAACAAATTGATGTTAGAAAAGCAAAGCCACATTACTAAACTTTTACCAGAAATGATTATGTATACAACATAAACTTAAGATACAAACTTAAAAAAGAAAAGCAATATAATGAAAAGTGAAAAGGATGCAATTACCTGACATGAAATCGAATCTCAAGAGATATATTAGAAACCTTTGATCCACGTTGTTAATTAGATGGAGACAATTGAATCTTTATGAGAACCTAGTTTATTTATTGAAGATTATGGATAAATGGTGAGAAAGTAGCAATATCGGTTAACAGGAAGAATTCGGGCTGGAGGTCAATGTTTTAGTTGATTTGATTATTGGAAAAATCATGAAATCGGATCGAAAACTTAAAATTTAGGTAGGGTTAGGATGAGAATTGGAAAAATTATGAAATCAGATCGAAAACTTAAAGTTCAAGTAGGGTTAGGATGAGATAATGGAAGAAGAATTAGAAGATGGTCTTTCGTAAGAACAGAGGAAAAGGTAAAAGGAACGAAAGAAAAAGGTGGAGCGCGACTGTTCATTTTAAAATTAAGTAGGCTTGTGCGCTCTTGAAATGTAACTTGGTAATCATAGTATAGTATAGACTACAAGTTCTCTTTATTCAATAATGACCTAAATTTTATATAAAATACTCAAAATATCAATAAATAGGTTTTATCAACAGCTCTAAAGAAAGAATTTCTTAAAAAGAATAGATTTAAAATTTATGATTTAAAATTCAATTTGTGTGTATGGATATTAATACCAAATAGGAACAAAAAAAGAAATAATTATCCTATATCGTGATTTTTTTTTTATTTCAATTCCACATTCAATTTCTAATTCTTTTGCTTCCATTGTATTCTTCTTTCTCATTAGAAGATGTATCTTGGAATATAGAGGATTAATTAGTTCTTTATGGTCATTTTTTAATAGCGAATATGTGCATACTCGAGATGGAATCGTAGATAAGTACCACTTGATCATTTGTACCAATATTCGTCATTATGATGTGTTTTATCTATAAAAAATATGTACAAAAAACCCTTTTATATCTTAAATTATATTAATTACTAATCTTTTTTGTACATTGATGCTCCTAATTATCCACTTACTTTTGATTGATCCCCTATATGGTAATAAATATAAGCACCGTTGTACTTTGTACAACACTTGAAGATATGATTTGACTGATTAAATTTCATATGATTGGCAAATGAAATGGTTGAATAGTTGAAAATGAGATTATTTAGGAATACACATTAAATGAGATTACACGTATATTCTAGTGGTAGATCCATAATAAAATGGATTTTGTGATTATTTTAGAAAAAATGAAACAAAAGATAAGGTAGAACCAACACAATTATTTTATGAGGTCTACTCAATGTTAGATGTAGAGTTACATGATATACTGATATGAACATCATAAGTTGCACCATGATAATACCTGTCGTTGTTGATATTGTTTGTACCAAAAATGGGCACAACACTCTTCGGAAGTATTTGAAGAGATAAAAATGAAGAATAGAAATGTAAGATGTGGATTATCTAAAAAAACTCCAAAAACAGATATGTAAATGCATAGACACACAACAATTTAGAGTGGTTAGGATGTTGCCTACGTCCACTATAAAGTTTGATGATTTATTTATATTCTTTAGACGATTACAATTGATTTCAGTGGATTACAACGAATTACAATTGTGAAATTCGAGCACAACAGCAGTAATGGAGTGCAAAGTTGAATCCGGCAGAGTCTGGGCGTTGGAGAGTCAAAAGATCCTTTTTCTATAGGCTGTGGGGATCTGGTTATAGGCATAGGAGGAAAATATCTCGCTAAGATCTCGGAAGACTTCTTCTGGCACGTTGGTGGGCCCACGCGATCGATCCCAAGTGATTTCTACTCGATCCGTGATCGGTACGAATGAGATTTGCTCCAATCGAGTTGAAATTTGGCGGTAACATTCCTTAAGTCATATGTCAGCTCCTGTGAAAATTTCATAGCATTTGAACTTATGGATTGCGAGTTATGATCAATGCAAAGATGCAAAGTGTAGTTTTTCGGTCCGTGATCGATACGAACGAATTTCGTATCGATCAGGATTTGATCCAATCGAGTCAAAATTTGGCAAGAAATTTCTTTAGGTTGTACGTAAGCTCCTGTGAAAATTTCATAGCATTTGGACTTGTAGATCTCGAGTTATGATCGATGCAAGTTTGATTTTTTCGGTCCGTGATCGATACGAACGAATTTCGTATCTACCAAGATTTGATCCAATCGAGTCGAAATTTGGCAGAAACATTCTTTAGGTTGTACGTAAGCTTCTGTGAAAATTTGGTGGCATTTGGACTTGTATATCTCGAGTTATGATCGATGTAAGTTTGGATTTCTCAACCATGATCGATCAATATCTTGAGCATACGAACTCCGATTGACTTGAAATTTGGAATGTTGGGTTTTATAGTTTTGCTGGTCCTGTCATGTCAATTATACATCGATCCAGACTCGGACAAAATTTACCTGTATCCATAGTAAACCTATGTATTAACGATCTCTAGGACGAACTATCCTTGGTTTCTAATTAAGTGCTTGGTGTCACGGCCTTGCCAAAAGACGGGATGACAATATCTCCTTCTTAGTTACTTCACCATAACTCGAGCTCCGAGAAGGAACGGTAGGAGAACCCTATGGAAAATGTGATCAGAAATCATCCAACCACAATGAATAATTTTTTTTTATCTTCATGTATAAGGATAATAGATTACCTAGTAAAAAAGATTTTAAATTATAAAATAAAAGTATTTTTTCTTCTTTTATGTTTCAATTTCTCGATTACTATACGATGATTCCTTAACTTTCAAATATAGAAAGAGATATGCTTGAAATGACATATCTTATGTCAACAATACTATTCTTTCTTATTAATGACGTATTTTATGTCAATCACACCGAACAAGTATTGAATGAATGGAATTAGATTATAGATCGAGTATCATGAAATAAATCCATGTCGAGGTTCAATATGAAATGAGGGTGGATGGATCTACTAAAGAAGAAATTCTAGGAGTTAGAAGGGAGCTTCGAACTCATGGGTTGAGAATGTAAGTTAAATTCAATGAGATCGAATCTCTGTTGTTCATTAGTAGCTTAGTGGTAAAGTGGTACTATTAATCGATTGGTCGTAGTTACAAATCCTATTTAGAGAGATTTATTTGATTGAATCTTAATTTTACTAAAGAATGAAAAATTGAATTGAACGAAATGGTTCGCTTTGATCATTATGGATAGGTAACCAATTCCCTTTCTTTTTCCATTGCATTTTATCTCATCAAATCACATTTTATTTTACAATACTTGAGAATCATCGTATGGATCTGTACTTATTTACACCTACAGAATTAAGAAGTCTTGAATGATGTACTAGCAATGCATTCTCTAATAGGTCATAGTTAATGCGACCAAACATATGAATGAAGAGAGACACATTTTTGCTATTTTGACCAAGCCTGGTGATGGATTGTGAATCCATCTTGTGCAAGTTCAATTCTCATTGTTCGTCCATCATGTTATTTCAAATTCTATAAAATTCTATTTTCAATAATTGTCACTAAATTTTCTTCTTTTTCGACTTCTTCAAAGCGTACATTAATCACGGCCTAAATCAGGTCTGTCAATAATACTTTCGAATCCAGACGGTGTCATATCCGTATCCGTATCCGAAATCATTTTCGGATATCAAATATCTGCATTCGCGAATACAGACGGATATCGGATAATTATCATATCCGCTAACGATCGATAAATCGAAAAAAAAGAATGAAATTTTTTAGTTTAACATAAACTTTTTTCAATTCTATTGAGTATTAAAGTATAAAAAATAAACAAATATGATGATGGCAAATAGTTTTGAACAGTTAATATGCATTTAGTGCATATAATATGAACTTGTAACTTAATGAAATAATAAATAAATATCTTTTATTATACTAAAATACGCGTAATTTAAACTATAATCTTGAAAAAAACCGAATGACAAATTTTCAAATGCGCATATCTTCATATTCGCATTCGTTTTTCAAATATCGAATATTTTCAAAAAACCGACAACCTCCCAGTAAACAACCAAACACCCAACCACTCGAACAAGAAACATTTGTTTGACTAAAATTATAACAATTAGCTTATAACTGTAGATTAGTGTAACACTACTTCCTCCTCCTTGTTGCCCCATCCGGGGGTTGCGCTAGACGGTGGGCCTGCCAGGCCTAGCCCTAAAACCAGGCCTGTATATATATCATTCCAGATGTCAAAATAATTCCTAATATTTATAAGAAAAATCTCCAATAATATTTTACCTTCTCCAGAAACAGTAAATAATCAATAAACTTCTTATATTAATAAGGTTTTATGAATTTTTAAGTCATATATTGCTAGCATTTCAACCCTTTAACCCTATGTTTAAAACATCACAATCTCCACTGTCCCTAGAGTACCATAATAATCCATATTAAGACAAACCCAACAAATCCAAAAATACAGGATATCTATGAGGAAAAAAGAAAAAGAAAAAAAAAAGGAAGAACATTACTCATCTAAACGTCTCTACATCACATTTAAGAAGAAGAAAAGCTAGCAGCATCCTTTTATATATTTAAAAAAAGAACAACAGGATCACAGTTTCGTAAATACCTTTGAAAGAGTAGAAATAGAAATTTCTCCTCTAGACTCACTATGTGAGGGCATTTATCACTAAAGGTCATTAATTACAGAAACCAAACTTTTTTTTCCCTTTTTTTAATAATATAAGTCCATAATTTCACTTCAGTGTATTTGTAAGCTAGAAATTCAATAAATTACAACAGTTCTCCAACCTCAACAACTTAATACAATGTGCAACCGAATAACTTATGTTGTTTCTAGCTTGGTTGAAACACCATTTTCAGGCACATGGCTAGAACCATTAGCAAGTGATTCTGCACCATCCCATCATGACTGTTTATATCTTCGAGTCTTCTTTTCTTCGCTGAAGAAGTATTTTAAGTTTCAGGTTCATTGTTCGATTTTTGATTATTTTCTTCTTTATTCTCCTCTTGATTAGATTCGGGATTTGAAGGTTGAGTTTGAGGCAATGGGTTTTCAATTCCACTTAGCCGACGATAAACCTTTTCTACGATATCACTGATCTCTTTGCCCAAGTTATCATTATCGAGAATCAACTCCCAGGTCGCTTTTGAAGCCTTCTCTAATACTGGAGTCCTGCCAAAAATATAATTGTATTATGGATCAAACATTTGTTCAAGTAATGTATGTTAAGATTCCTAATTGTCAAGACATTCTATAGTACCGGCTAGCACTACTGTCCCACTGGTTAACGTGATTCAAATCACTGGACATATGTTGACTTGTAGTATGAAATATACCACCCAAGACATGTAGTACAACCATCTAATACCACTTAAAGTATCCAATTTCACAGGAAAAAAAGAAAAGAACAAAAAAAGAACCCTGCAGTACCATGTTAATCTGTGGCATAGGCAGGTCACAGCGTTGGCGTGGGGACAAAGTGAATTGGGGTTCAAGGGTGTCAGCCCCCGAGGTGATTTTTTTCATGGCATTGATATTTAACAAAATTTACACAAAAAACTTGTATAACTGAACTAAGATAAATAATATCTTGAACATTTAATAGACTTTAGGTTTCATTACAAAACTGATCAATAATTGATCTTCCAAAATATGCACATCATAAGAAACTGAAGGCAAAATAAAAAAGTTGCTCATTTTACAAATTTTCCTATCTAGGGTTTTGAATTCCACAAAAGATATCTCAATTGAAGTTTCTGCAAGAAAGATGGTAGTGCGTCTGATGAAGAGCATGTGAGATTGTCTGATGTAGGAGGAATAATACGCGAGCGCTTCAAAAGACCGGACAACGAGAAGAGACGGGACCCATTCTTTTTTTTATTTGGAGAATGTAGTTGCTGTGGGTTTGTGTTTTTTTCTTCAAAGAGTATGTTGTAAGCTATTTGCTATAATATCGAAAGTCAGACACCACTTTCCCACATGAACAACCAAGAATTAGTGAATAAATCTATTCATTGTATTGTAGGCAAATACTAATGATTCGGTTAAGTGAAAAAACATAATGTATCGATTCCTTTCAACAATAATGGCAAAAAAAATCAAAAACATAATAATTTCAGTTGACTAGAAGCGGCTGAAAGGAATCGAACTCCTTACCTCATATGAGGGAGGCCGTTGCTCTTGCCAACTGCCCCATAACTAACTACCATGCTCTTAGATTTCTGTAGCTATAGTTTTAACGATCATATAACTTCTTTTTCCAATCAATTCTAATTTTTAATAGCATGAAGTTTGAATCTATTCTTTGCACAATTGCAATTACATATAATATGATATATTAGTATAACGTGTTTATTTATTGTTCAACCTTTTTCCAATGATCATATCAATCCTTTGTGAAAATAACCCAGGAATGCAAATGCAATCTTATTGCAATGAAAACTGCCTAATAAAACTAATGAACTAAAATGATAGCGACACAATAATTTTTAACACGTAATAGCCAAAATACACTTACATTAGCTTTGAGCTGATTAATAATTTTCAATCTGAGAGCATCTATGATTCCATCATTCATAAGATTTTCAAGTACATCTTCAGGTGTTACCACAGAAGAACTCATGTATATCACAGTGATAACTTTCCAATATGTCTTCAAAAACAGTACCTGTTGTATTATCTGCATTTTCAAATTCACAAAATTTCATGGATGTAAAAAGAAAATATCACTAGAAAAAAAGTAAAATACTGAATTTAATAATAAAAACTATTATGAGCATAGACATAATCTACAAAAAGATGCAATTAACGTCAATGAATTACACTTATTGGTAGATAACATAGAAGTTTTGGTTGACCTTTGTATATTAAATTGATGTTTGAGGATTTTTTTGGATCAAAAGAGATGAGCTGTGTTTGGGAATATTGCCACACGTCCTCAATAAAAAGTGGTGATAGGACGAAAGGGTATTTCTGCTCCTGAAATTCTCTCTGTGATACCTAGTTGATAAGAAATTTGACATTCAACAATAATTTAAACCAGAACTTACAAATCTTAGAAATTGAAATCATAATAGTCAATTATTGCCAAATGACATGTTTTATGGTGGGTGGAAATAATTGTCAAACGTGAGTAGGTAATGAAAAGTGTAAATCTTAGGAACCGAAATCATGTTTGCCAAACATTGGCCTGAACCAAAATTTTAAGTCAAAATATTCATTTGGATTCTAATATTCGGATCTCCAAATGAAAATTTGAATCAAATATTTTAATACTCATACAGTTTGATATTAAATACCGATATGTTCAAGTTAAACTTAAAAATGAAAAAGCTAATGATGAATTAAACTTTTTAGAACACTCCAAATAGTCGTAGAAATTTTTGTTGAAACTATACGGTAAACAGTGTACAACCGGCATGTTGTATTGAATTTATGCGATTCAAATATTTTCCAAAGAAGACAAAAAAATAATTAATTGACTAACTCAATTATTTCATCAGGCAGTAGGGGAAACGAAAGAAATTAAAAGCTGTAAGAGGATATTTTGTTGGAAAGAAACAAATTGATTACTAAATCAAATAATTAACTATTAGTCAATGTGTGTATAAACGAGGAAAGAAGTCTATTTAAGAATCATTAATTTTGCAATATGAGAAAAGAAAATTTTATATATAGTGATTCTATCAATTGAGGAAAATTATGAAAACCAAAATCAACATTATCTATTTGCATTCAAATTAAATCATGGATATTTGAAAAAGTTTCAAAACAATTGGACAATTAATTTACTTAATCTCCGATTAATTCCTTCCTTCTCAAGTCTATTCAAATGAAGAAATTCATCTTCATATTAATGTATGTAAGAGAGCATCCATCATTATCCTATTTTTTCAATAAATCCTAATTTTTGCAGTCACATCAAATTAAGGATTTTGAGCGCAAACAAGTCTTTGAAAAAATTGTCATTTAATTTGTAATTATAATTATAGGTTGGCTTCTCAACTTTGCAACCTATAATTTTGTAATCTCTCCGTTGTATTATCTTTCTTCAGTAAAATAAAAAATAGTTATCGGATCCGTGGACGTAGACAATTTGGTCGAACCGCGTTAAATCTTTGTGTTATCTACTCTTTTATTTTTTTTCGTTTGATGATTATTGTTCATCGAATTGGCGGTTGATAATTAATCGACAAACTAGATCATTTTATTGCTTCGGCGTCTAAGTATTCCGCAACAGCTTTGGAATTAGAGTAACTTAATTAAAATTTGCACATCATGTTGCACACAACAATGTAAAAAGGTATGCAAAAACGTATTAGCAATTGTTTATTTTATAGTAAAACAACACACACACAGACACACACACATACATGAAAATTATATTGGAGCACAAGTTGGTGACACGATGGATCTAAACCATCGGATCACCCTTTGATTTCAACCTCAAACGTGAATATAATGGGATCCCGATCGTAACCGTTGGACTAATCTGAATCAAATACATAGCAATATTCATTGAAAAAAGTAACTAAAAAAGAATTATTGAAGTGACAACCATGGATACGTGCATAAATGTTCTTAAAAACTGACAATGATATATTGTTTGGGAGAAAATTTCTCATAAATGTTAACAATCGTAATCTTTAATGCACATGTTACATGTTACAATTGCGATCTAATGTTAAAAACCTACAATAAAAACGTTTCATGTATAAAATAATATAAGTACTTCAATAAAAGCACGTCATGATTAAGATGGAATTTATTTCTATAAATTTTATCACTTAACGTTGGACAATTTTAACAAAATATGTGGGTGCTTAAAGCAAAAGTGAATAACAAAATAAGAATTATATTTATAACAAATAAGGATGCAAGTATAGGTCTCTCTAAACTGCAAAAGTGAATAACTAATTAAGAATAATGTTTATGACCATATATTCTTGTCCATTTTGATGCACAGTTATAAGGTTTAAACAGAGACCAAAAAGAATACTGCTTCTGCGGAAATTAAATAAACCTCAGCCGCCAATTAGCAAAAGATAAGTTCTTTTCAACCTACCACAATGATAAAGGATACATGGTGAAATACAACCACATACATTAATAGTTCCACGTATATTGAAGATTCTTCAGTTGCAATTAAGTATAAACACAATGTGCAACTTAAATACCAATTCAGATTTCGGTAGTAGAAAAGAGAGATTCAAGAAAAGTACTAAGTTGGTTACTTCTCGTATTTTTATATCGCCCGATCAATTCAATTTTCTCAAATCATTTTCTATAGCTCTTGTACCACCTAAGTGGTTCATTGGTTGTATCATTAATCATTATGAATATATCATCGCTTATCCATACATGGCTTCGTCTCTTTCTGTTCTTCATAAACCGTTACTGAAATTGAAAGCTTCGCCATTTATACTTCCCTTTTGAACTGCTCTGATCCAAAATGAAAAGGCTATTGATAAGGGAAGAAACAAAAACCATTGTGGGAGACTATTTAAGGGAGAAATCCAAAAATATATAATTTGACCAGGAAAGAGTATATATCATATTCCAAATGTATTGAAGTAGGATCCCTCCCAAGTCTTGTTTTTATCATAATTTCCAAAATTACATCTTTATTTCTCCTTAATTCAGTTGTATAATTATACTTTACTCCCTTGAAAATTTTGATTTAATTGATTTCAATTAATCCAATTAACAGTCCTTTTATCTTCTTCTCCGACATGAATTTCCTGTCAGCACTTTTCTTTTCTCTTTATGTTTATTTCCATTGTTGTAACGACCCGTGAATTAATAATATTTAATAAATTAATTTGATATAAATTTTAATTTGTTTAAGAATAAATGTAGAAATTGATATAGTGATTGTAATTTAATGTTGACAATTAAATACTTATATGGCATGGATTGAATTAACGTAAATTGGTGGGTGGCTATTAGTTATAATTAGCTGATTAAATGGTATTAATGAAATGATAACTGGATTGGATTGCAATTTAATAAACATTAGAAAATTTATTAAGTGAACTAAATTTGTTAAAGTTCATAAGTTGTGTAATTCAATTTAGTAGAAACTCTAAATGTATAAACGAAGATTTAAATAAACGCTAAATTAAACTATGTGAATGGGTGATTTATGTGGATTGAGGAAATTTGTAATTTAATAAATGAATGCACTAAGTATGTAGAAATTTATGCACCAAAATATTTTCATTTATAGGATTATTGCAGAAGTGTACCCATTAGTCAATAAAAGGAGAACTTTCAGACAATAAATTTATAAACGAATAAATTTATAGAAACGTAGTAACGGAAGAGTGGATATTATAGTAACGTAAACGTATTGTAGGGTAATAATTAAGTATAGGCTTGTAAATTAGATTTTATGACGATAAATGTGGATAATGCAAATTGTCACAATTTGATTTAAAGTTAATTTTAAGAAACAAACAAATGTTGAATCTGTGAATGTAGTACAAATATTAACTTGAATGGTGTTCATTAATACAAAGATGTAATTAGTAAGATAGTAATAATTTATGCCTGTAGTAAAAAGAAATCTAATAGAGACATAAACTCTAATTATATAAAGGAGTATAGATCTGAACAAATTTATGAAGATTGATAAGTACAGTGTTTGTAATCAAGTTTGGTTATTGATATTTGAAAGATAGAGATGTGTAAATACGCTAATGAATTTATAATGGGAAGGAATATAGAATGAAAAGAATATATATAATAATAAGCAATTGATTCAATTAAGGGAATTAAATTATAATAAATGGTCATTTAATAAATTTAACGTTCTGTGAGAAATCATAATAATTGTGTAAAATCAGTACAAGTTGGAAATGCATAAACCTTAATAAACATTCTAACTTAATAAATTTATGCAAATGTGAGAATTAGTTATAAGCGTGTAATTATGGGTATGATAACAATTAGTATAAAATACCTATATATTGGAAACACATTTGTAAAGCATAATTAATTGAGTTGGTGAATTGGGAACGAATTCAAAGTATATAAACATTTATGTTATATAAATAAGAATTAATGCAGTAGCTAAATTTGTGAAATCTAAATCTATGGAACAAAGGGTGTAAGATCTTTTCTGATGGAAATTAACGTTACAGGTAGTGTAAATTCCTATTTTAATAAGACTATGGGTTATAGTAAAGATTTTAAATCAAGATTTGGCTACGTGAATAAAAAGAATGAAGGTAATTGAGTTATTGCAATTAAGAAAATTTAAACGTTTATTTATACGTTAAGTAAAACTTAAGTTGGGATTTAAAATATTTGTGTATATTAATTTCATGCATTTGGCTATAATGGATTTAATAATAAAAATGAAACAGTGAAATCAAATGGATATAAAGATTTCAATTATACCTTGAAATTCATATTCACCATAAAAGGTTAATTGGAACCAAAGTAGTTAATATAGGAATCAAGCCTTATTTATCAATTTGGATTTATTGCAATAGTTAATTCCATAAAAATAAAGTTAAAGCTAATTCAAATTTAGTTGGACCATTGTTGATATAACTTTAGAAAGCAAGATTTTATTTATAATTTGAATATTAAATCCAACAAAGGGTATTTACTACAAATAAAATAGAATTAAACGTAAAATATTACGTTATTGAATTTAAAATGGAATTTGTAAACAATTGAGTGAATTTATCAAACTTATAATGTTGAATTCGTTAACATTGGAATTAATAATAGTAAAGAAGAATGAGGGAAGAATAATTTGAAAACATAGCAATAGATATTATTAATGTAAGGTTACCTTAAATAAGTTAAGGCAAACCAATGGAGAATAATGTAGATACCTTTATAATACGATGTTTGTGTGTAAAGGAAATGGGAATAAAGTTATTAATAATTTGGAATTTTATTTATGGTAAAAAGTTTATTTGCAATCAAATGAGTTGGAATGGAAGTCAAATCTATTTATCTAATTGGATTTAAGTGAGAGTATAAGAGTATATGATTTAATAATTGGGTTTTGCGAATAAAATTTATAATTCCCAAATAATAAGAAAACGCAGAAATTAACACTGCAAAATTGATATACTTATAAATTTTAATTCACATCCAAGCTTGGAAAACCATTTGGGATTGTTTGAATTATATAAGTCACAAAATTTGGCCAATATTAGAAGTTGAAACATAAAAACTAGATTTATAATTTATTTTAATTTATTTAATAAATATTAAAAATAGCCATTTTTGGGCCATAGTTTATTCCGTACGTTCGCGTATCCAGTCTAGCTACCCTACCTCTAGCCTATCTATAAATATACAGTTATAAACCCTAGCTCCCTTCTTTTTTCATCTGTTGTACGTTCATTTTCTTCAACCTTCTTTCTTCCTCAATGTATACATCTCAGATCCAATTTCAAATTGCAAAATTCAGTGAAAATTCAAACACCTCAGAAAATTTTCAAAAAAAATTATGTTGATGTTTTCGATACGCGTAATCTCATGGTGAAATTCGTTTTTCAATTGGAGCTGCCGTTCATCCAGAATAAATTCAAACAGCTCCAAAACCGTTCATCATCATCGCACAAAACTTCATCGGATCGAGAAACGGTTTCTGGGTATTGGAGAGGGGACTGAGGGGGTTAGATCTATATGGTTCGTTGGTCGAATCGACGGTCGGATTTTGGTCAAAAAGGGACGTGTTGGGTTCGTTTCTCTCTGTTGCGTGCAAATTGGTGCCTGCGCGTGAAGCCTGGGAGAGAAGGTGACGTGGCGTAGTAAGTTGTTAATTGTGTGTCGTTTCTATTTATTTTTCAATTTGAATTCAATCATCATTTTTCGCCATAACTTTCACATACGAAGTCGGATTCACACGAAATTTCTTTTGTTGGGATCGTAATTTAATTCCGGACTTGATGACGCTGGTTTGGACGAATTCCGAGACGGGCGAATTTTTGGGTTTAAATCGAATTTTAAATTCGATTTAAATTCAAAAGGTGAGTGTTTTAACCCACTCACAATTACTAGAAGCTTTTATGTTTGTTAAATAAGTTTTAGAAATGAATAGAAATTTATTTATGGGTATCTGGCATGTTTATTTCATTCATATCTGTTGAATTGCGTTTTATTAAATTTAACTGTTAATTTAATTGATTTATTGCGTATTAATTGACTGTTGGAAATTATTGTTGCATATGAATTGCTAGTTAACAGTTGTATAAATTATTACTGAATAAACTGTTAGATTAATAGTTGATAAATTTAATTTGAATAAACTGCCAGTTATCACCTGTTATATATGATCACATATATAATTGTTATTGATCGATGTGTGATTGGATGATGGATGTGTTGTTGAATGAATGTTTTATTTGGATATCATTAAACTGCAAGTTAGTATGCATTTACATTTCATTCGGGATTGCGGTTTGAAATGATATACAACCGCAGTTTTATTTTTAAATTGCGGATTGAAATGATAAATATCCGTATCACTTGACCATAGGATAGAAAACTATATACAGGCACCGCGGTCTATATATAACTATTTTTAATGAGATTTCTATGGTTTGGATGGAATACGGTTTATAAAAACCTTAAATTTTATACTGAATAAATGTTTTCTTCCATATTTATATACATATGAAGTTGAAAAATTTGAAATAAAAAGGTGTATAAATCTCTTTATTAAAATGGAAGAAAATTTAGAAAATGGAGTTTGATAATTTATATCCTATGTTTAAATGTTAAGTTGGAAATTTTAAGATAGTATATTTACAATTGGATTTTTCCCAAAATAAATTGAAATGAATATTCTAGTATAATTTGAATTGGAAAATATATATATTTTATTACTAGAAATTGAAGTCTTATTATTTATGGATTTTATGTGAATGTTCAAAACTAATTAATAGAACATTTGATTTGTTGAAAGAATAAAAATCCAACTTTAGTTGAAATATTAACCCTCAAGATGGATATAAAAATATATAAAATTGGAATGGTTGGGACTTGAAATAATATTTTGGATTATGGTTTTAACATTGAGTAAAGAAATATTCACAAAGCCATGTAAATTATTTTCCGTACAAAGTAACCATAAAGTTAAATCACTTATTTTATATATTGTTGAATATCTAAACCATTTAGTTTTGAAAGTAATGGTTTTAAAAACTATGGATTTCGAAGTATTATGTTGAAAGTTAATGTTCAAATATTTGGTTACAAGGAATTATAAATTTTAAAAGTGGCATAATTTTTGGAAAAGATTTATATTTGGGAAATGATATCATTGATTTGGGTTTTATAAAAATAATATCAAAATGAATCTTTTTGGGTTTTAAAGAAGAAATGATATCGTAATATTATGGTTTTGAAATGGATTTTATTTTGGTTTTAAAAGTATAAACTATTTTTAAATGACCGCGGTGTTATAATAACGATTGGTTGGCAAAGAGACCGGGATCGGATATGGACATACTCTCTGTCGATACCGAAAACCACTTTGACTAACCGTGTACGCGGTGGAGATTCCAGAATGAAGTAGGTGGTGGCGACGTTTCCTGTAAGGTAAATACGTGGACCCAACTCCCGTGAGTTGGCATAAGGTGGCTAAAACAGGAGCGATTCTCAGGCCAATGAGGTCATTCCTCTGATCGGACGCTCCTCTTCGATATTATACTTTGACTTGGATTTGATTCAGTGGCCACTTCTATATTTTGATTTTGGGGAGTTAGTCCGAGGTGGGCGGTAACTGCGGCTACGCGTTTCCACCAGCCTGGATAGCAATTGGTATATCTACCCTGGCATTGCCTAGTTGTGCCGTGTCACCTACCATATCGAGCCTTTACTACGAGTTTCTATTTGTGTCGTACCTATGGAGTATCCTCTGGTAGCTTCCCGATCAGGAGGTATTACGGTACTGTATAGACTATTGGCATTTTACGTGTTAAGGTGGAAAATGTAAAGCCTTAACGCTATTTAAAAGTAAGTTTATTTTACAATTAGACACTATTATAATAGCGCAATATACTACATAGTAAATAGTTTAACGGATCCTTAGGAGATGTAAATCCCGAGCATCTCTTGAGTTACTGTATTCATATTTAATTCTGTTTATTTAACTCACATAAGATTTTCTAGTCTGACTCGAGTGTTTTTGTCTTTTCAAATTCGCTCGGGTCAGTCCGTGCGTTTCAGGATAGCAGATTTTAGCATTGGAGGACGAAGACGAAGAATCAGTATTATTTTACATATAGTATTGCACCACACTCTTTCTATTCCGCTGCATTGCTTGTATTGGTATGTGTAACTCTGATATTTATTGTAAAAGAAGAATCAAGCTTTTGTAAACTGTTTATGAAACTGTATATTTGTTATTATATTTTATCCTTCCGCTGTGAGATTCTATTTTCGTTTTATTTCTTCTCCATTTTTCTTATTTACCCCATAACAATCCGCCCTTGCGTATGCTTTGAATTGGGACAAGTGTCGGTTTAAAGTGTGCGAAAAGAGTGGACGTTACATCTGGTATCAGAGCTTTGGTTTAGCGATAAACCTTGGCTTTGTGGGGTTTGACTCTTTGTTAATAGGGTAGAAATATCCTATGGGAGTCGCTGAGTGTATATATATGAGAGAGCATATTTGTTGGTATTAATAAAAAGATTTTTATATTGTGTTAATCTGTTCCGCTTTGTATTTATAAATTCTGGTTGATGCATGGGACGCTATGTCATCAATAGGGATTTCTAAACACTTAATAGGACAGACCGACATAATATTTGTTTTAATATAGGTGAATGAAAGAATTTTGCCTATTATATTTTCTATAATAAAAATATTTTTATAAAGATATATATATATATATTTGGTTGCTATAGATTGGGTGTTAGGAAAAAAAAATATTTTATAATAAATTGAAGCTAAGTTGAAATTATAATAAATCAAATGGGAGATTTTAGAACTTAAGTCCAGGATTTTGAAAATCTGCTTTCAAAGGATTTATGAAATATAATGATTTGGTTTATAAGTATTTAGTATAATTTGGAAGAATTGTTTTAAAGAAGATTTTGGAGAGAATAAATTTTGTACTTTCCTCTCTGTTGCTGGAAAATAATTTCGGTGATGGCGGCCGCATCATCGACTTTCATTTTCGGGTTTCGAAGGGGAAAGGCTACTGTAGTGAATTCTACTACAGATTTATTTGAAATTTTCTAAAAAAAAATTCTTTTATTGCTCTAACTATAATTAGAGATATTGAGTTGTAAGAACTTATTTATCTATTATTTGAAAATAAATTGAAATTTAACCCGGTACTTAATTCTAAAATTTTCCGTTAATTAATTGTTTAAAATTTGTTAGGGAAATAAAAGTTAAGTAATAAATGAATTGAAACTTCTAATTGAAATAAGAGAATAATTGCAAAGCTATAAAGATGAATTTGCATACATATGAGACAAAGAGTAATATGGATAAACATTAAATTTAATTAAAAGAATGGAGATTAAACTTGTATAAGTTCAATTGCAATTTCCTTAACATAAATAACTTACCCAAATATAAAAGTTGAAGTGTTAAATGAGAAACTGGAATTGAATATTTTACAAGTAGGAATTTAGGAAAAATGAAGTATTCAATAAATTACTGTTATAATAAGAATTTAATGGTATAAACTTAGGTTATAATTGAAATTTTACTGAAAAGGGTTAAGAATTATTAATAGATGATATGAACCTAAGTATATAAAATGAAATTCAAAATAAGAATTGATTGTATGATTATTGACTTAAGTATGTTTTAATTTTCCATATTCTAATATAATGGAAAATAGGAAAAATTAAATGACTGCAATTCATAGTCAATGGATAAATAAAAACTTCCACTTATAAGAATGAATGTTAGCAGATTTAGAATTTAAGGGAAATCTTACAAGTGAAGAGTAAGGAAATGAAGATATTCAAATAATTGTTGTTATTAATGAGAATTTATTTTATAAACTTAAGTAATAAAAAGGAAATACAAATATAATGAATTTTGTGATAGTTGGAAAATAAAACTTGTAAGAAACAAAGAAATTCCTCCATAAATGAAGGAAAGAAAATTTAACCACTGAATTATGAAATAAATGTATAATAAGCTATCTTGATGTTGGTTTGAATTGTTTGGTTGATGTATGATTTCAAAATTTTGAACCCGAACAACTGATTGTTTGTTGGATTGAACGACTGTTTGTTGTGGTGTGTGCTGTTTGTTAAAATGTATGGTTGTTGCAATTGATTGGATATGAAGGATTGAATCTACCCAAACATTTCACTGTAAAATAAATATTTAACTTTTAGATTATATAAGTGAATACAGGTGATGGAAGCCACTGCTATTGCTTTGGTTCCATAAAAATATAAGCGTATTGCCCGACAAATAGGTACGTTTTCGGATTACGTTTAAAACGCTGTTTTATATATTTTCCCATGTGGGATATTTTATTTGGATAATATGTGTAATATATTTGTATACTTGGATATTATATTTTCTCCAGAGTCCCTCCGTACAAAGGAGACTCTGCCAAAATTTTCAGAAAATTTTGGACTTAGAATTTTGTGAAAATATTTTTCCAACTTTAATAATTCAAGTATTAAAGGATATAATGATTATAAAACAAGTGTATTTCATTAAAGGGAATTAATCCAGTAAAATATTGTTTATAAGTTAATATTTGAAATAAGATGCACTATTTTATTCTTCCTTCTTCCTTCTTTTCCTTTTCGGGGACGAAAAGTTTTGAGTTGGGGAGAGTGTAACGACCCGTGAATTAATAATATTTAATAAATTAATTTGATATAAATTTTAATTTGTTTAAGAATAAATGTAGAAATTGATATAGTGATTGTAATTTAATGTTGACAATTAAATACTTATATGGCATGGATTGAATTAACGTAAATTGGTGGGTGGCTATTAGTTATAATTAGCTGATTAAATGGTATTAATGAAATGATAACTGGATTGGATTGCAATTTAATAAACATTAGAAAATTTATTAAGTGAACTAAATTTGTTAAAGTTCATAAGTTGTGTAATTCAATTTAGTAGAAACTCTAAATGTATAAACGAAGATTTAAATAAACGCTAAATTAAACTATGTGAATGGGTGATTTATGTGGATTGAGGAAATTTGTAATTTAATAAATGAATGCACTAAGTATGTAGAAATTTATGCACCAAAATATTTTCATTTATAGGATTATTGCAGAAGTGTACCCATTTATCTAATGTATATAAATGAATCTAATTAATTATTTTGGTTATTGTTGTGTCTAGTCAATAAAAGGAGAACTTTCAGACAATAAATTTATAAACGAATAAATTTATAGAAACGTAGTAACGGAAGAGTGGATATTATAGTAACGTAAACGTATTGTAGGGTAATAATTAAGTATAGGCTTGTAAATTAGATTTTATGACGATAAATGTGGATAATGCAAATTGTCACAATTTGATTTAAAGTTAATTTTAAGAAACAAACAAATGTTGAATCTGTGAATGTAGTACAAATATTAACTTGAATGGTGTTCATTAATACAAAGATGTAATTAGTAAGATAGTAATAATTTATGCCTGTAGTGAAAAGAAATCTAATAGAGACATAAACTCTAATTATATAAAGGAGTATAGATCTGAACAAATTTATGAAGATTGATAAGGACAGTGTTTGTAATCAAGTTTGGTTATTGATATTTGAAAGATAGAGATGTGTAAATACGCTAATGAATTTATAATGGGAAGGAATATAGAATGAAAAGAATATATATAATAATAAGCAATTGATTCAATTAAGAGAATTAAATTATAATAAATGGTCATTTAATAAATTTAACGTTCTGTGAGAAATCATAATAATTGTGTAAAATCAGTACAAGTTGGAAATGCATAAACCTTAATAAACATTCTAACTTAATAAATTTATGCAAATGTGAGAATTAGTTATAAGCGTGTAATTATGGGTATGATAACAATTAGTATAAAATACCTATATATTGGAAACACATTTGTAAAGCATAATTAATTGAGTTGGTGAATTGTGAACGAATTCAAAGTATATAAACATTTATGTTATATAAATAAGAATTAATGCAGTAGCTAAATTTGTGAAATCTAAATCTATGGAACAAAGGGTGTAAGATCTTTTCTGATGGAAATTAACGTTACAGGTAGTGTAAATTCCTATTTTAATAAGACTATGGGTTATAGTAAAGATTTTAAATCAAGATTTGGCTACGTGAATAAAAAGAATGAAGGTAATTGAGTTATTGCAATTAAGAAAATTTAAACGTTTATTTATACGTTAAGTAAAACTTAAGTTGGGATTTAAAATATTTGTGTATATTAATTTCATGCATTTGGCTATAATGGATTTAATAATAAAAATGAAACAGTGAAATCAAATGGATATAAAGATTTCAATTATACCTTGAAATTCATATTCACCATAAAAGGTTAATTGGAACCAAAGTAGTTAATATAGGAATCAAGCCTTATTTATCAATTTGGATTTATTGCAATAGTTAATTCCATAAAAATAAAGTTAAAGCTAATTCAAATTTAGTTGGACCATTGTTGATATAACTTTAGAAAGCAAGATTTTATTTATAATTTGAATATTAAATCCAACAAAGGGTATTTACTACAAATAAAATAGAATTAAACGTAAAATATTACGTTATTGAATTTAAAATGGAATTTGTAAACAATTGAGTGAATTTATCAAACTTATAATGTTGAATTCGTTAAGATTGGAATTAATAATAGTAAAGAAGAATGAGGGAAGAATAATTTGAAAACATAGCAATAGATATTAATGTAAGGTTACCTTAAATAAGTTAAGGCAAACCAATGGAGAATAATGTAGATACCTTTATAATACGATATTTGTGTGTAAAGGAAATGGGAATAAAGTTATTAATAATTTGGAATTTTATTTATGGTAAAAAGTTTATTTGCAATCAAATGAGTTGGAATGGAAGTCAAATCTATTTATCTAATTGGATTTAAGTGAGAGTATAAGAGTATATGATTTAATAATTGGGTTTTGCGAATAAAATTTATAATTCCCAAATAATAAGAAAACGCAGAAATTAACACTGCAAAATTGATATACTTATAAATTTTAATTCACATCCAAGCTTGGAAAACCATTTGGGATTGTTTGAATTATATAAGTCACAAAATTTGGCCAATATTAGAAGTTGAAACATAAAAACTAGATTTATAATTTATTTTAATTTATTTAATAAATATTAAAAATAGCCATTTTTGGGCCATAGTTTATTCCGTACGTTCGCGTATCCAGTCTAGCTACCCTACCTCTAGCCTATCTATAAATATACAGTTATAAACCCTAGCTCCCTTCTTTTTTCATCTGTTGTACGTTCATTTTCTTCAACCTTCTTTCTTCCTCAATGTATACATCTCAAATCCAATTTCAAATTGCAAAATTCAGTGAAAATTCAAACACCTCAGAAAATTTTCAAAAAAAATTATGTTGATGTTTTCGATACGCGTAATCTCATGGTGAAATTCGTTTTTCAATTGGAGCTGCCGTTCATCCAGAATAAATTCAAACAGCTCCAAAACCGTTCATCATCATCGCACAAAACTTCATCGGATCGAGAAACGGTTTCTGGGTATTGGAGAGGGGACTGAGGGGGTTAGATCTATATGGTTCGTTGGTCGAATCGACGGTCGGATTTTGGTCAAAAAGGGACGTGTTGGGTTCGTTTCTCTCTGTTGCGTGCAAATTGGTGCCTGCGCGTGAAGCCTGGGAGAGAAGGTGACGTGGCGTAGTAAGTTGTTAATTGTGTGTCGTTTCTATTTATTTTTCAATTTGAATTCAATCATCATTTTTCGCCATAACTTTCACATACGAAGTCGGATTCACACGAAATTTCTTTTGTTGGGATCGTAATTTAATTCCGGACTTGATGACGCTGGTTTGGACGAATTCCGAGACGGGCGAATTTTTGGGTTTAAATCGAATTTTAAATTCGATTTAAATTCAAAAGGTGAGTGTTTTAACCCACTCACAATTACTAGAAGCTTTTATGTTTGTTAAATAAGTTTTAGAAATGAATAGAAATATATTTATGGGTATCTGGCATGTTTATTTCATTCATATCTGTTGAATTGCGTTTTATTAAATTTAACTGTTAATTTAATTGATTTATTGCGTATTAATTGACTGTTGGAAATTATTGTTGCATATGAATTGCTAGTTAACAGTTGTATAAATTATTACTGAATAAACTGTTAGATTAATAGTTGATAAATTTAATTTGAATAAACTGCCAGTTATCACCTGTTATATATGATCACATATATAATTGTTATTGATTGATATTGATCGATGTGTGATTGGATGATGGATGTGTTGTTGAATGAATGTTTTATTTGGATATCATTAAACTGCAAATTAGTATGCATTTACATTTCATTCGGGATTGCGGTTTGAAATGATATACAACCGCAGTTTTATTTTTAAATTGCGGATTGAAATGATAAATATCCGTATCACTTGACCATAGGATAGAAAACTATATACAGGCACCGCGGTCTATATATAACTATTTTTAATGAGATTTCTATGGTTTGGATGGAATACGGTTTATAAAAATCTTAAATTTTATACTGAATAAATGTTTTCTTCCATATTTATATACATATGAAGTTGAAAAATTTGAAATAAAAAGGTGTATAAATCTCTTTATTAAAATGGAAGAAAATTTAGAAAATGGAGTTTGATAATTTATATCCTATGTTTAAATGTTAAGTTGGAAATTTTAAGATAGTATATTTACAATTGGATTTTTCCCAAAATAAATTGAAATGAATATTCTAGTATAATTTGAATTGGAAAATATATATATTTTATTACTAGAAATTGAAGTCTTATTATTTATGGATTTTATGTGAATGTTCAAAACTAATTAATAGAACATTTGATTTGTTGAAAGAATAAAAATCCAACTTTAGTTGAAATATTAACCCTCAAGCTGGATATAAAAATATATAAAATTGGAATGGTTGGGACTTGAAATAATATTTTGGATTATGGTTTTAACATTGAGTAAAGAAATATTCACAAAGCCATGTAAATTATTTTCCGTACAAAGTAACCATAAAGTTAAATCACTTATTTTATATATTGTTGAATATCTAAACCATTTAGTTTTGAAAGTAATGGTTTTAAAAACTATGGATTTCGAAGTATTATGTTGAAAGTTAATGTTCAAATATTTGGTTACAAGGAATTATAAATTTTAAAAGTGGCATAATTTTTGGAAAAGATTTATATTTGGGAAATGATATCATTGATTTGGGTTTTATAAAAATAATATCAAAATGAATCTTTTTGGGTTTTAAAGAAGAAATGATATCGTAATATTATGGTTTTGAAATGGATTTTATTTTGGTTTTAAAAGTATAAACTATTTTTAAATGACCGCGGTGTTATAATAACGATTGGTTGGCAAAGAGACCGGGATCGGATATGGACATACTCTCTGTCGATACCGAAAACCACTTTGACTAACCGTGTACGCGGTGGAGATTCCAGAATGAAGTAGGTGGTGGCGACGTTTCCTGTAAGGTAAATACGTGGACCCAACTCCCGTGAGTTGGCATAAGGTGGCTAAAACAGGAGCGATTCTCAGGCCAATGAGGTCATTCCTCTGATCGGACGCTCCTCTTCGATATTATACTTTGACTTGGATTTGATTCAGTGGCCACTTCTATATTTTGATTTTGGGGAGTTAGTCCGAGGTGGGCGGTAACTGCGGCTACGCGTTTCCACCAGCCTGGATAGCAATTGGTATATCTACCCTGGCATTGCCTAGTTGTGCCGTGTCACCTACCATATCGAGCCTTTACTACGAGTTTCTATTTGTGTCGTACCTATGGAGTATCCTCTGGTAGCTTCCCGATCAGGAGGTATTACGGTACTGTATAGACTATTGGCATTTTACGTGTTAAGGTGGAAAATGTAAAGCCTTAACGCTATTTAAAAGTAAGTTTATTTTACAATTAGACACTATTATAATAGCGCAATATACTACATAGTAAATAGTTTAACGGATCCTTAGGAGATGTAAATCCCGAGCATCTCTTGAGTTACTGTATTCATATTTAATTCTGTTTATTTAACTCACATAAGATTTTCTAGTCTGACTCGAGTGTTTTTGTCTTTTCAAATTCGCTCGGGTCAGTCCGTGCGTTTCAGGATAGCAGATTTTAGCATTGGAGGACGAAGACGAAGAATCAGTATTATTTTACATATAGTATTGCACCACACTCTTTCTATTCCGCTGCATTGCTTGTATTGGTATGTGTAACTCTGATATTTATTGTAAAAGAAGAATCAAGCTTTTGTAAACTGTTTATGAAACTGTATATTTGTTATTATATTTTATCCTTCCGCTGTGAGATTCTATTTTCGTTTTATTTCTTCTCCATTTTTCTTATTTACCCCATAACAATCCGCCCTTGCGTATGCTTTGAATTGGGACAAGTGTCGGTTTAAAGTGTGCGAAAAGAGTGGACGTTACATCTGGTATCAGAGCTTTGGTTTAGCGATAAACCTTGGCTTTGTGGGGTTTGACTCTTTGTTAATAGGGTAGAAATATCCTATGGGAGTCGCTGAGTGTATATATATGAGAGAGCATATTTGTTGGTATTAATAAAAAGATTTTTATATTGTGTTAATCTGTTCCGCTTTGTATTTATAAATTCTGGTTGATGCATGGGACGCTATGTCATCAATAGGGATTTCTAAACACTTAATAGGACAGACCGACATAATATTTGTTTTAATATAGGTGAATGAAAGAATTTTGCCTATTATATTTTCTATAATAAAAATATTTTTATAAAGATATATATATATATATTTGGTTGCTATAGATTGGGTGTTAGGAAAAAAAAATATTTTATAATAAATTGAAGCTAAGTTGAAATTATAATAAATCAAATGGGAGATTTTAGAACTTAAGTCCAGGATTTTGAAAATCTGCTTTCAAAGGATTTATGAAATATAATGATTTGGTTTATAAGTATTTAGTATAATTTGGAAGAATTGTTTTAAAGAAGATTTTGGAGAGAATAAATTTTGTACTTTCCTCTCTGTTGCTGGAAAATAATTTCGGTGATGGCGGCCGCATCATCGACTTTCATTTTCGGGTTTCGAAGGGGAAAGGCTACTGTAGTGAATTCTACTACAGATTTATTTGAAATTTTCTAAAAAAAAATTCTTTTATTGCTCTAACTATAATTAGAGATATTGAGTTGTAAGAACTTATTTATCTATTATTTGAAAATAAATTGAAATTTAACCCGGTACTTAATTCTAAATTTTTCCGTTAATTAATTGTTTAAAATTTGTTAGGGAAATAAAAGTTAAGTAATAAATGAATTGAAACCTCTAATTGAAATAAGAGAATAATTGCAAAGCTATAAAGATGAATTTGCATACATATGAGACAAAGAGTAATATGGATAAACATTAAATTTAATTAAAAGAATGGAGATTAAACTTGTATAAGTTCAATTGCAATTTCCTTAACATAAATAACTTACCCAAATATAAAAGTTGAAGTGTTAAATGAGAAACTGGAATTGAATATTTTACAAGTAGGAATTTAGGAAAAATGAAGTATTCAATAAATTACTGTTATAATAAGAATTTAATGGTATAAACTTAGGTTATAATTGAAATTTTACTGAAAAGGGTTAAGAATTATTAATAGATGATATGAACCTAAGTATATAAAATGAAATTCAAAATAAGAATTGATTGTATGATTATTGACTTAAGTATGTTTTAATTTTCCATATTCTAATATAATGGAAAATAGGAAAAATTAAATGACTGCAATTCATAGTCAATGGATAAATAAAAACTTCCACTTATAAGAATGAATGTTAGCAGATTTAGAATTTAAGGGAAATCTTACAAGTGAAGAGTAAGGAAATGAAGATATTCAAATAATTGTTGTTATTAATGAGAATTTATTTTATAAACTTAAGTAATAAAAAGGAAATACAAATATAATGAATTTTGTGATAGTTGGAAAATAAAACTTGTAAGAAACAAAGAAATTCCTCCATAAATGAAGGAAAGAAAATTTAACCACTGAATTATGAAATAAATGTATAATAAGCTATCTTGATGTTGGTTTGAATTGTTTGGTTGATGTATGATTTCAAAATTTTGAACCCGAACAACTGATTGTTTGTTGGATTGAACGACTGTTTGTTGTGGTGTGTGCTGTTTGTTAAAATGTATGGTTGTTGCAATTGATTGGATATGAAGGATTGAATCTACCCAAACATTTCACTGTAAAATAAATATTTAACTTTTAGATTATATAAGTGAATACAGGTGATGGAAGCCACTGCTATTGCTTTGGTTCCATAAAAATATAAGCGTATTGCCCGACAAATAGGTACGTTTTCGGATTACGTTTAAAACGCTGTTTTATATATTTTCCCATGTGGGATATTTTATTTGGATAATATGTGTAATATATTTGTATACTTGGATATTATATTTTCTCCAGAGTCCCTCCGTACAAAGGAGACTCTGCCAAAATTTTCAGAAAATTTTGGACTTAGAATTTTGTGAAAATATTTTTCCAACTTTAATAATTCAAGTATTAAAGGATATAATGATTATAAAACAAGTGTATTTCATTAAAGGGAATTAATCCAGTAAAATATTGTTTATAAGTTAATATTTGAAATAAGATGCACTATTTTATTCTTCCTTCTTCCTTCTTTTCCTTTTCGGGGACGAAAAGTTTTGAGTTGGGGAGAGTGTAACGACCCGTGAATTAATAATATTTAATAAATTAATTTGATATAAATTTTAATTTGTTTAAGAATAAATGTAGAAATTGATATAGTGATTGTAATTTAATGTTGACAATTAAATACTTATATGGCATGGATTGAATTAACGTAAATTGGTGGGTGGCTATTAGTTATAATTAGCTGATTAAATGGTATTAATGAAATGATAACTGGATTGGATTGCAATTTAATAAACATTAGAAAATTTATTAAGTGAACTAAATTTGTTAAAGTTCATAAGTTGTGTAATTCAATTTAGTAGAAACTCTAAATGTATAAACGAAGATTTAAATAAACGCTAAATTAAACTATGTGAATGGGTGATTTATGTGGATTGAGGAAATTTGTAATTTAATAAATGAATGCACTAAGTATGTAGAAATTTATGCACCAAAATATTTTCATTTATAGGATTATTGCAGAAGTGTACCCATTTATCTAATGTATATAAATGAATCTAATTAATTATTTTGGTTATTGTTGTGTCTAGTCAATAAAAGGAGAACTTTCAGACAATAAATTTATAAACGAATAAATTTATAGAAATGTAGTAACGGAAGAGTGGATATTATAGTAACGTAAACGTATTGTAGGGTAATAATTAAGTATAGGCTTGTAAATTAGATTTTATGACGATAAATGTGGATAATGCAAATTGTCACAATTTGATTTAAAGTTAATTTTAAGAAACAAACAAATGTTGAATCTGTGAATGTAGTACAAATATTAACTTGAATGGTGTTCATTAATACAAAGATGTAATTAGTAAGATAGTAATAATTTATGCCTGTAGTGAAAAGAAATCTAATAGAGACATAAACTCTAATTATATAAAGGAGTATAGATCTGAACAAATTTATGAAGATTGATAAGGACAGTGTTTGTAATCAAGTTTGGTTATTGATATTTGAAAGATAGAGATGTGTAAATACGCTAATGAATTTATAATGGGAAGGAATATAGAATGAAAAGAATATATATAATAATAAGCAATTGATTCAATTAAGAGAATTAAATTATAATAAATGGTCATTTAATAAATTTAACGTTCTGTGAGAAATCATAATAATTGTGTAAAATCAGTACAAGTTGGAAATGCATAAACCTTAATAAACATTCTAACTTAATAAATTTATGCAAATGTGAGAATTAGTTATAAGCGTGTAATTATGGGTATGATAACAATTAGTATAAAATACCTATATATTGGAAACACATTTGTAAAGCATAATTAATTGAGTTGGTGAATTGTGAACGAATTCAAAGTATATAAACATTTATGTTATATAAATAAGAATTAATGCAGTAGCTAAATTTGTGAAATCTAAATCTATGGAACAAAGGGTGTAAGATCTTTTCTGATGGAAATTAACGTTACAGGTAGTGTAAATTCCTATTTTAATAAGACTATGGGTTATAGTAAAGATTTTAAATCAAGATTTGGCTACGTGAATAAAAAGAATGAAGGTAATTGAGTTATTGCAATTAAGAAAATTTAAACGTTTATTTATACGTTAAGTAAAACTTAAGTTGGGATTTAAAATATTTGTGTATATTAATTTCATGCATTTGGCTATAATGGATTTAATAATAAAAATGAAACAGTGAAATCAAATGGATATAAAGATTTCAATTATACCTTGAAATTCATATTCACCATAAAAGGTTAATTGGAACCAAAGTAGTTAATATAGGAATCAAGCCTTATTTATCAATTTGGATTTATTGCAATAGTTAATTCCATAAAAATAAAGTTAAAGCTAATTCAAATTTAGTTGGACCATTGTTGATATAACTTTAGAAAGCAAGATTTTATTTATAATTTGAATATTAAATCCAACAAAGGGTATTTACTACAAATAAAATAGAATTAAACGTAAAATATTACGTTATTGAATTTAAAATGGAATTTGTAAACAATTGAGTGAATTTATCAAACTTATAATGTTGAATTCGTTAAGATTGGAATTAATAATAGTAAAGAAGAATGAGGGAAGAATAATTTGAAAACATAGCAATAGATATTAATGTAAGGTTACCTTAAATAAGTTAAGGCAAACCAATGGAGAATAATGTAGATACCTTTATAATACGATATTTGTGTGTAAAGGAAATGGGAATAAAGTTATTAATAATTTGGAATTTTATTTATGGTAAAAAGTTTATTTGCAATCAAATGAGTTGGAATGGAAGTCAAATCTATTTATCTAATTGGATTTAAGTGAGAGTATAAGAGTATATGATTTAATAATTGGGTTTTGCGAATAAAATTTATAATTCCCAAATAATAAGAAAACGCAGAAATTAACACTGCAAAATTGATATACTTATAAATTTTAATTCACATCCAAGCTTGGAAAACCATTTGGGATTGTTTGAATTATATAAGTCACAAAATTTGGCCAATATTAGAAGTTGAAACATAAAAACTAGATTTATAATTTATTTTAATTTATTTAATAAATATTAAAAATAGCCATTTTTGGGCCATAGTTTATTCCGTACGTTCGCGTATCCAGTCTAGCTACCCTACCTCTAGCCTATCTATAAATATACAGTTATAAACCCTAGCTCCCTTCTTTTTTCATCTGTTGTACGTTCATTTTCTTCAACCTTCTTTCTTCCTCAATGTATACATCTCAGATCCAATTTCAAATTGCAAAATTCAGTGAAAATTCAAACACCTCAGAAAATTTTCAAAAAAAATTATGTTGATGTTTTCGATACGCGTAATCTCATGGTGAAATTCGTTTTTCAATTGGAGCTGCCGTTCATCCAGAATAAATTCAAACAGCTCCAAAACCGTTCATCATCATCGCACAAAACTTCATCGGATCGAGAAACGGTTTCTGGGTATTGGAGAGGGGACTGAGGGGGTTAGATCTATATGGTTCGTTGGTCGAATCGACGGTCGGATTTTGGTCAAAAAGGGACGTGTTGGGTTCGTTTCTCTCTGTTGCGTGCAAATTGGTGCCTGCGCGTGAAGCCTGGGAGAGAAGGTGACGTGGCGTAGTAAGTTGTTAATTGTGTGTCGTTTCTATTTATTTTTCAATTTGAATTCAATCATCATTTTTCGCCATAACTTTCACATACGAAGTCGGATTCACACGAAATTTCTTTTGTTGGGATCGTAATTTAATTCCGGACTTGATGACGCTGGTTTGGACGAATTCCGAGACGGGCGAATTTTTGGGTTTAAATCGAATTTTAAATTCGATTTAAATTCAAAAGGTGAGTGTTTTAACCCACTCACAATTACTAGAAGCTTTTATGTTTGTTAAATAAGTTTTAGAAATGAATAGAAATTTATTTATGGGTATCTGGCATGTTTATTTCATTCATATCTGTTGAATTGCGTTTTATTAAATTTAACTGTTAATTTAATTGATTTATTGCGTATTAATTGACTGTTGGAAATTATTGTTGCATATGAATTGCTAGTTAACAGTTGTATAAATTATTACTGAATAAACTGTTAGATTAATAGTTGATAAATTTAATTTGAATAAACTGCCAGTTATCACCTGTTATATATGATCACATATATAATTGTTATTGATTGATATTGATCGATGTGTGATTGGATGATGGATGTGTTGTTGAATGAATGTTTTATTTGGATATCATTAAACTGCAAATTAGTATGCATTTACATTTCATTCGGGATTGCGGTTTGAAATGATATACAACCGCAGTTTTATTTTTAAATTGCGGATTGAAATGATAAATATCCGTATCACTTGACCATAGGATAGAAAACTATATACAGGCACCGCGGTCTATATATAACTATTTTTAATGAGATTTCTATGGTTTGGATGGAATACGGTTTATAAAAATCTTAAATTTTATACTGAATAAATGTTTTCTTCCATATTTATATACATATGAAGTTGAAAAATTTGAAATAAAAAGGTGTATAAATCTCTTTATTAAAATGGAAGAAAATTTAGAAAATGGAGTTTGATAATTTATATCCTATGTTTAAATGTTAAGTTGGAAATTTTAAGATAGTATATTTACAATTGGATTTTTCCCAAAATAAATTGAAATGAATATTCTAGTATAATTTGAATTGGAAAATATATATATTTTATTACTAGAAATTGAAGTCTTATTATTTATGGATTTTATGTGAATGTTCAAAACTAATTAATAGAACATTTGATTTGTTGAAAGAATAAAAATCCAACTTTAGTTGAAATATTAACCCTCAAGATGGATATAAAAATATATAAAATTGGAATGGTTGGGACTTGAAATAATATTTTGGATTATGGTTTTAACATTGAGTAAAGAAATATTCACAAAGCCATGTAAATTATTTTCCGTACAAAGTAACCATAAAGTTAAATCACTTATTTTATATATTGTTGAATATCTAAACCATTTAGTTTTGAAAGTAATGGTTTTAAAACCTATGAATTTCGAAGTATTATGTTGAAAGTTAATGTTCAAATATTTGGTTACAAGGAATTATAAATTTTAAAAGTGGCATAATTTTTGGAAAAGATTTATATTTGGGAAATGATATCATTGATTTGGGTTTTATAAAAATAATATCAAAATGAATCTTTTTGGGTTTTAAAGAAGAAATGATATCGTAATATTATGGTTTTGAAATGGATTTTATTTTGGTTTTAAAAGTATAAACTATTTTTAAATGACCGCGGTGTTATAATAACGATTGGTTGGCAAAGAGACCGGGATCGGATATGGACATACTCTCTGTCGATACCGAAAACCACTTTGACTAACCGTGTACGCGGTGGAGATTACAGAATGAAGTAGGTGGTGGCGACGTTTCCTGTAAGGTAAATACGTGGACCCAACTCCCGTGAGTTGGCATAAGGTGGCTAAAACAGGAGCGATTCTCAGGCCAATGAGGTCATTCCTCTGATCGGACGCTCCTCTTCGATATTATACTTTGACTTGGATTTGATTCAGTGGCCACTTCTATATTTTGATTTTGGGGAGTTAGTCCGAGGTGGGCGGTAACTGCGGCTACGCGTTTCCACCAGCCTGGATAGCAATTGGTATATCTACCCTGGCATTGCCTAGTTGTGCCGTGTCACCTACCATATCGAGCCTTTACTACGAGTTTCTATTTGTGTCGTACCTATGGAGTATCCTCTGGTAGCTTCCCGATCAGGAGGTATTACGGTACTGTATAGACTATTGGCATTTTACGTGTTAAGGTGGAAAATGTAAAGCCTTAACGCTATTTAAAAGTAAGTTTATTTTACAATTAGACACTATTATAATAGCGCAATATACTACATAGTAAATAGTTTAACGGATCCTTAGGAGATGTAAATCCCGAGCATCTCTTGAGTTACTGTATTCATATTTAATTCTGTTTATTTAACTCACATAAGATTTTCTAGTCTGACTCGAGTGTTTTTGTCTTTTCAAATTCGCTCGGGTCAGTCCGTGCGTTTCAGGATAGCAGATTTTAGCATTGGAGGACGAAGACGAAGAATCAGTATTATTTTACATATAGTATTGCACCACACTCTTTCTATTCCGCTGCATTGCTTGTATTGGTATGTGTAACTCTGATATTTATTGTAAAAGAAGAATCAAGCTTTTGTAAACTGTTTATGAAACTGTATATTTGTTATTATATTTTATCCTTCCGCTGTGAGATTCTATTTTCGTTTTATTTCTTCTCCATTTTTCTTATTTACCCCATAACAATCCGCCCTTGCGTATGCTTTGAATTGGGACAAGTGTCGGTTTAAAGTGTGCGAAAAGAGTGGACGTTACAATTGTCCTCTCTTCATCATCATGTTCTTATTCCAAGTCTTACACCTGGTCTCTCCAATTCTCATTCACCCTTCTTTTCACAATCTTCCAACTACCGCTCTAACAAAAAATATTTCATTTCATCATCTGGTTTTTGTACGTTCGATCTGAAATATAATAATCATATCCTACAGTATCGATTTTTCTCCCATTGTACACTACTTTTCATGACTTTGGATGATACTTTCTCTGTCACAATTACTATCCCAAAAATGAAATTATTTCAAAATAACTCCATACGTCTTCAGTGTTCTCTTTATGCATCTTGATTAATAGTTGAAATAGAAACAATCTTTTGGTCCAACCGTGAAGTTTCAAAATACCTTTACATGCAAATAAGAGATTAGGAGTTCTAATCCCAACAAGAACAAAAATTAACATCTATTTTTAAATGAAAATTTAGAAATGTAAATAAATTTACAAGTTCAAAACCCTATTCTAGCCAACAAATTGTATTTTTTTTTATATTTTTCACTTTTTTTAATCAAAAGTGCGTGGTAATTTTAAATTTTATAAGAATTTGTTATTTTCACGTATCATAAATCTCGTTCATTAATAAAAGTTGTAACATCTTAATGTCGCACTTTTGTTTCAACGTGAAATACAAAAAACATACACATATAGATATTATTGAATCTTAATATCACTTAAAACTCGGATCTAACAGATAAAATTCCTGTACGAATTCAAAATACACCTTCAAAAATATCATCAAATCTTAACACTATAAATTTCGCATGTGATTTTCTTTTTTGTTTGTACATCCGTGATTACTTATTTTGGATAGTAGTTTCCTATTTGTTTTACATCACCATCAACACGATCGTATTATTTCCGTTGCGTTTGAGGTGTTAAACCAAATTTTCCCCCAACAAAAAATACCTTAATCGATACAATGATTAAAGAAAGTAATTAATCATAGCTTAATTAAATGACTAAATTTTCTGCTATCATCGGATATTTCTATTATAAAATTAAAATAGCAAATGAACATAAGACGTGTAAAGAATTAGTCAAAAGTAGTAGTTTTATCAAGGAAAATATCAGTTCTTCATTTAATTACAGATTTATCACTTTAATCATTTGATAGCACTCGGATTTATATGTGTGATTGCCTCAAAATTGAGACATACGATAACACTCAAGTTCGAAATGTGATAGCCTTAGAAGTGCGATAGCCTTAGATGTGTGTACCCTTAGAAGTGCGATTGTTGTATGTACAATAACTATATGTGTGATAGTTTTAGAAGCGCGATAACTACTAAAAATAAACGTGCGACAACTATTAGAATTAGAAGTGCGATGGCTATGGATTGAGACATGCAATAGCTCTATGTTGATATAAGCGATAACGTTGTATTGAGGAATGTTAAAGCTTCATGCTCGTGTGTACAATAGCTATTGAGCTAGAAGTGATGTATAATTGTAATAAATCCCTTAATTAAATGAGTAGATTTTAGATAGCATTTGAAAAGTCATATTCCAAGATGTTTAAATTGAATTTTATAATGATGACATTATGAGAAATGACAAGTTAAAATGTAATAACTTATATGAAAAGGGGAAATGGGGTTAAAGCTTACGGAAGCTAGGAAATGGTAGGTTGTATCATTCAAACAAAAGGTAAAGGTGTTTATCCTAAGAATTGAATAACTTTGATACAAGATTAGTAGGGAGAATTGTGTAAGGCCAAAAAGACAACCTATAATGATAAGATACAGCATTATTTGTAGAAGCGATAGAGTAAAGACCAGAGTGACACCCAATTATCTGCTTGTGACAATATATGACAGCGTTGGTGTAAGGCCGAAGGGACAACCAAATATTTGTTCACAACATTATATGAGAGCAAGAGTTTAATAGTAAATGAGTAAAGTCTAGGTGACAATCCATTAACATGGACAACAAGACCGGGACATGAAATGAGAAGCAAGTTTAAAACACACTTATGGTTGAAATAGTGTTCTATGGATCATGTTATGATGTTCACTCTTCTTGATATGCTAAATTTATGGTATTGAATTAGCGTGGGAAAAACCTGCTCCATCAGACAACGTGATCTTACTGTATGTTATGTTTAGAAAAATGTATTATTCATATCGGGCTTAGTCCACATTTTTATTATTGTTTTCCTTATAAACTCATGAATACTAATTGGAGTGGGCCGAATTTATACAATTAGACATGCTGCTTTTGGAATGACGAACAAAGAACTCGAAAGACGAAGTAGAAGACTTAGTTGATAATAAAAGTTACTTTGTATTCCTCTGTTATAAAACTAAATTATATAATTGGTTAAGTATTCATATTCGCGTCTACATATGTCGAGCATGCCAGTGTTGTTTATGTTTTACTATATTTTACCCATGCGTGGACACGATTTGAGATTATGAAAAATATAATGATAATTATGTAATGAAAAGTTTATTTAGTTGCTCTATTTACTTCATGTTATAAAAAAAAAATTGATCTTGTTTAGCTACTTGAAAATAATTCTGATGATGACTACGGTATTATCAACGTTCATTTTCAAATCTTAATACAAGAGACGTTACAATTTCTGTCATCACTCGTGCAAAACGTGAGTGAGGATTAAGCCATAGGCAATGCGTACATTTATTTCATTATTAGTCAACCCATTCTTATTTGTTACATTTCAATTTGAATTTTTTTTTGCATAATTAAACATTTGTGAATTCATGCATACCCAACGAATTACTTTTCCTCGCTCTTTTCATTGATAATTAGCTATACAAGGTTCACTTTGGGTACGAAGTAATACAACATGCCTACTATATTTTGATGCAGCTTTCAATCTGATTTTTACTCGATTAAAATTAATAACGGTTTACGTTATATGTTTCTTTCACTTCAATTTATGCAGCTTATTTTATGAGTTCTTCAAAATAACAAATCTTAGCATAACATTTTGAGCAAGAGGATCAATGGAAAACAAAAGATACACATTATTAATATCGTAGTATTAACATCTTTCGTTGTGCTCTAATATGTTAAGATGATGTTCGAACATACAAGAACGATTGTGTTAGACGGTGTTAGAACACGTGTTGACATATTCGCTCAGTGTTCAAACGTATGTGCATGATTGTGTTCAGACAGTGTTAGAACATATGTTGACATATTTACGAGTTCTTTAAAAACAAATCTTACTATGACATTTTGAGCAAGAAGATCAATGAAAAACAACAGACATACATTATTAATATCGCAGTATTAATATTTTTCTGTGTGCTCTAATGTGTTAAGACGACGTTCAAACATATAAGGATGATCGTGGTAGGACAGTGTTAGAACATGTGTTGACATATTCGATCAATGTTCAAACGTATATGGACGATTGTGTTCGGATGGTGTTTGAACATATGTTGACGTATTTGATCGATATGCGAACGTGTGTGAACATACGCAAACAATCTTGTATGACATTTTGATGAAATGAGCACGAATGATATTAACTAGATTTCTAGCTAACATCGGAATTATATTTTTACATAAATATTAGTAAGGGCAACTCAACAATAACGTGTTTAAGAACTAAAATATGAAGAGACTATAAGAGGCGCAAGTAAATAACACACTTTAATGTGGTTTGATCTTGTCGAAGATCTATGTCCACTATGGTTATTAATCTTATTGCTTATATACGACTACAAAAAATTAGTTTACAAGAACAATATTGCATGCAAGGAATGAAAATTCAATCCTTATTTATATGCATGTAAAACTGTATTTATAACAACAAAACTCTAGTTTGAAGTGATCATATTAAAATGCCGGACCCTGGCAATCCCCATGGCCGTCGACGAAGCTATATGGTTCAGAATTGGACGAACTGAAATGTTAGACGGAGAACGGCTCAAACGAGGGACATCTGGCAGGTCGTACCAAGACGTTCTTCTGTCAAAAAGGCGGCACGAGGATAAAATGTTGTTGAACAACGACATCGTTGCCACGTGGACTGAAGGACAAAGTTGATGCACAATGATGTTTTTGTCAGATGAATAACGTCGTTTTATGTTGATTGCGTCAGGAGAACAATACAAAATTGTCACCTCTTTATGCAAGTACGACCAGATGTTTTTGTCAGACATATACCGAATCAAGACAAAGTAAGACGACAGAACGGTCCAAATGACTTGGGGAGAGATGGATGGAAGAGCCGAGAGGCTTGGAAAGACAAACGCCAAGGTTCTCATGTGCGAGCTGATCATATGATGATGACAGGTGAGGTTCTAGACTTTATGTTGACAATAATGATCCAGCGGGTCATTGTTCGAACCCAACAAACGACAAGGCGCCAATATCTTCCATGGGCCAAACTGAGGTGCTTATGCATATGGCGGGTCGGGCCGACATTGACAAGGCAAAGTGATGCAAACTTGATATCTATTGCAAGAAAATAGAACAAGTGATGTTTGGAAGATGTTCGGACATGTTGAAAGGCATGTTAGAACAATGTCAGAATACATTTGGACAATGTTAGAAAGTATTGAGACATGTTAAACTTTTAGACTTGTTCGAAAATTATGTGGACTTGTTCGAATTTATCAAATGATTTAGTAGCATGTTTTGACGTGCTTAGACAATGCACAAACATATTTGACATTGTAAGGTATTTCTTTAGTAAATTTTTGCTTCTTTAAAAGTTAATATTTTACCTGTTTTAAATGTAAAATCTATTTTGATTGCTAAGACAATTAAGAAACTATTATCACGCTACAAACTTTGATATTATAATATATTCAGTTAAACTAGTAATCAAACAAAATTATTTTTCAAATCGAATATAAACAGATTTATCTCGTACACTAAACCGCTCAAAATGAACATGATCGGTAGGTTAATTTGGTCCTAACCAAATACCGTTCGCTCTTAATTCCTATTTGTTTTAACATTGACTAAATAAATCATCCAAATACATTGAAAAATAGTCCATACATGTTCCTTAATATTGTTCAAATGCGTCACAAGAACATATTCGAACAATGTTTGGATGTGTGTAAGCATTTCAAATGTATTTGAACCAAGGTCGTTTTCCGTTTCCGTTTCCATTCACCGAGAAATTTCAAAATTCCGGTTCCGTATCAGAAATTTCGAAAATTCCGCTTTAGTTTCATTCTGTGAATTCCGTTATTTTTTCCATATGTAAATTAATACAATTTAAACATGATATGAATTGAAAGAAATAAACTTATGTTACTTTTATACAAATTATTTTATAGACTTTGTATTACTTTTATACGAGCGGTTCACATTTCCTGAAAAAATTAATAGTTCAGAATTACGGTTCAGCCCAATAAAACAAGTCATACTGAGAATTAATTCTTCAAAAATCAAAGTCCAAGTCCAATACAATATTATACCGTCTTCTCTTGGGTAGGACTGCAGCCTCCTTCATAACCAAAAATTCTAATCGTCCAATAAAAACCATTAATTGAAAAAATCGCCGCCTCCCTCTTCTGCCTTTGTCTTTTCTTCTTCCCTTATTGATGTTATGCCCCTCTCTTTCCCTCTCTTTTTCTCTCTCTTCTCTCAGTATTTATACACATAAATCACACTTTTTTTGAAAGCACCACCGGAACCGGATTGATAATCAAATTCTAACCTAGTCACTGCCGGATCCAAAATGAATGGTCAGAATTCCTACGTAACGGACGGAATCTTGAACCATGATTTAGACAATGTCTAGATTTTTTTAGATGATATCAAAATGTACCCGAACATGTTCACACAATTATTAGGCTTGTTCGTGTGTTGTGCGAATGCGTTTGAATATCGTCTCAACATGTTCGAAAATCATGTGATAAATCCAAATTACTTCGCACAATTATTGAAAAAGGTCCAAAAGTTGGACATGCCTCAACACTTCCTAACATTGTTCAAACATGTTCGAACAGTCCAAATATGTCCACGTACATCTACTCAAAACATCATATTAAGATTTTTCTCATACGTCCATGCACGTTCCAACGTTGTCTGCACATATTCGAACGTGATCGTTCGTACACATTAGGATACGTCAAAACAAAATACGTGTATTTTTTGAGTTTTGGTGGAGGCTGCTTATTTATAATATGGGAAGTGAATTTATTTTTTCAACATCAATCTAAATTTAGATCATGATATGATACTAACACTAACTTATTGAGTTTTTGTGGAGACCACTTGTTATAATATGGAAATGCATTCATTTCCTCTACATCGATCTAGATCTATAATGTGCTACAATACAAATAACTAACTTATTGCTTCATATTACCTGGATCCAACCGATGCAGATATTAAATAACGCGTATCTGTTGGTATTCGTTGTTTTGCCTACTCAAACGTTGTACTAAAATCTATATTTCAAAGAACTCCAAGGAAATGTTGCATAATTCAAAGTGATAGAAGTTAACATGACATCTAACATAAATCGTGATTAATTTTAGTCGGCACAAAAAAAAAAGTTTGAATGGTGCACCAAAATTTTGTAGGCATGATGCATTCGTTCAATCCAAGATTGACCTTGTACAGTTAAATGTTAATGAAAAAAGATGTAAGGAAAAAATGTATCAATATGTAATGATACAATCTTTGCAAGTGTCATATTATACATAAAATAAATTATCAAACTAAAAGATAATAAATAAGATGGAGACCATGTTTTTCATGGTTCTGACTATATAATTAGATAAATGGACACGTGTCCACGGCTTAATTCTCACTTGTTTTTTCAGGTGACCGAGGATAGCAATCTCCTTATTTTAATATCACTTTAAAAAAACACTTTAACACCCAAAAAAAATTAAGAATGTGTACAGTTTTGAAGAGTAGTTACTGCAGCATTATATATATATATATATATAGGAGATATTAGAAAACAAGTGAGCAAATGCAATTTTTTTTAACTCAGACACTTCTTCATATTGTTTTATAGGTTATTTGTGATATCTAGCTCAAATATTCTAAAACCGTTGAATCATGTTAGCTAAGTAGTTCCTTGTTAAACAATTATATCTTCATCATGGAAATCTTTCGCAAAGGATAACAGGTATGTTGTAGATTTTCTGTAATTTACTAACAATGCACTTACATTTGTATAAGATTCTTATTATTCAGAGAGAGAAAAGTCCAATGAACTTGCAATACCATGGATCAGGCATTCAAGAAGGGTTTGTGTGCACTTTGAACAAAGGAAGTTCATTTTTTAGAAACAATTTCGTTATTCTTTTTTCTTTTGAATGTATTGCGTTAACCTTTTATTTATTGATTTCATATATGTATTGTCATACTGTTTGAATATTCATTTTGATTGAAAAATAGGCGTCTGAACCTTTTTTTCCACTAGCTTTGAAGTGAACGCAATTGATAATATGTCTAGAAGTTTAAAAGGTATATTTTATATTTTGAAAGTTGATTATGGAATGATTTCCTGCATTTGTTTTGAGTGTTATTATCGTAGAGGATTTATTTTGATTACATGTTTGTTGTTACCATAAATAGCTCTTTAGATTTTTTTTTTCAAAAAATTAAGTTATCAACCTTTGTTTAATACCCTTTTGTTAATTGTTTATGTAGTTGGTATACAGAATCTTTGCTTAATCCTCTTTTGTTAAATGTTTGGGTAGTTAGTATCCAGAATTACACGATAATTACCTTTAAAGTTTTTCTAGCTTTCGAAGAGATTATATGTTAATCTTTTGATTTTTTTTTTCTATATTATTCATCCACATTTTTGGAAGTTGATCTTTGTAACTTTCGACTAATTTCTAATTTGAAATGGTATATACCTTACCATTCTTAAAAAAATAGTCAAAATTTATCAATGTTCAACATACAAATAAGTAGAGGAACAATACAGCAAAAAATAAAGAAATTATCATATAATCTCTTTAAAATTTAGAAAAACTTTAAATGTAAATATCATGTGATTTTGTACACCAACTACTTAAACATTTAACAAAAAGGAATAGACAGAGGCTGATAACCTATTTTTTGGAAAAAAATTCTAAAGAATTATTGTATACTAATGTATAATCAGCATAAATCCTCTACAATAATGCTTTAAACAGATGCAAGAAACAATTTCATAATCAACTCCATAAAAATATTAAATAAAGTTTGTTCATGCACCAACTACATATGGAGCAAGAATCCTTGATGAATAACAGATTGGTTGAAAAGAATGTTGATCATTGAACTAGAAAAAATTAGTTTCTTTCCCAGAAAATTCACTCAACTACTACCAACCCTGTAGTTAAATTCTTACGATCAAACAGTCATTAAGGGGGAAAAACTTTTTATTGGACACGACAGTTGTTTATTAACGCAGGACAAAACCTAAACCAAATGCAACCGAGCTAACAAGTACATATGAGTTCGGACTTCAGAGCAAGTAGATATCTTCCCGAGCAGCGATTGCAAAAATCGTAAGATCGTACCTTCCAAAACGCGTTTTGGAACGAGTCGCAGCCTCTCGATCCAACGGTTAAATTGGATCGCAACCCGTGTAAATTGTATGATCCTATTTTACAACGAAACTACTGAAGGCCCAAATTGAATCGCAGTTTAAATCTAAACAACGAATTGAAACAAAACCAAGAAAGATTGAGTTCAACATTACAATCTCAATTCAGCAATCAAAAAGGGAAAACAGAAGAAGAAGATAAGGAATAAGCAGCAGCATACCTGAATTGAAGAATCAGGACTCAGAGGAGGTTTTCCTGAGTTCTCTCTTAACGAAGGAAGATGAGTCGCAGGAATTACTAAAGCGGTAATTTGTACCGTCTTTTTAATTGCATTTTTAGTTTATTTCTTGTAACTCTTTAATTAAAACATTAATTAAAATAAATGATATCTTGATTAAATTTATACAAATTCGAAAAAGTTAATGAAATCTAAAATATCAATTAATACAACATTTACAATTAACTACTCTACTTCAAAAAATGTTTAAATTTCCCTTTTAAAATTAGAGCGGATATTGATGAAATTAAGAATTTTCGAAAAAAATATTAGATAATTTACAATTTTGGCTCCAAAAAATAAAGTTTATTTTGTTAAATTTTAGCTTATTGCTAGGAAGTCCTAATTTTATGTAAACGAGTTTTAAGCTTTAAACACGGAAGATGATGAAGATGTAAAAATGAGTAATTTTGTAAAAGTTATGATGTGTGTAAAGTAATTTTAGGTGTATGTTAGTTTATTATATTTTTTTGGTATATGGTAAGAGATTACAAGTGCGGACAGAATTAGCCAATTTGGATTCGGGGTTTGATAAAAATGTAGACTAGAACGTGAACAGAAGTCCGCGACAATCGAGTATTTCAAGTTTTAGCCTTTGAATGGGTCACTATGATAAGACAAATTCTATTACCACCACACCGGTTTCCTCCTTCCTCACTCCACTGGTTAAAAAAACATACATCTTTTTTCTCTCTTTGTCATAGCGATTTCTTCCAAAAATATCCTTCCTCATGTCGTTTTCTTTTTGTTCCATTTTCTTCTTGTTGGTAGAAACAATCAGAGCCTCGTTTTTTTTAAAAAAAAAACACCGTTGGTTACTAATGGAGAAGGAGATCAGATCCAAACACAAACAATGTATTTTACTTCAATTTTCTTTTTATCACTTCTTCTCTTCTTCTTGTCTTGTCTGTACTTGATTTGATTTATCCATATACGTAATTTTTAAAACCCTAAATTTATCCAAACCCTAATGCACTTGTACTTAACGTTGTATGTGTGTAAACGACGTCAATTTTGGACGTGGTAATCGCATAAACACACAACTACCGAGCATAGTTTATGCGATAACCACATCCAAACTTGATGTTGTAATTTTTTATAAAGATGTTGTTTTTTATTTTTTTTGTAGATCGTTCTCAAAAAAAATTACACGTAATCCACTAGCTGCCCCGAAAAGAGATCGACGTGTGAAAGAAAGGAAAAACTAACAATCAAACAGAAGAACGAATTCAGGGTGAGCAAATTATCGCAGAGCAAAATGTTGAACAAACAATGGGGAGCAAAACGTGGAAGAACAGATTCGGGATGAATAAATTTTTTCAGAGCAGGATGTTGAACAAACAACCGAGGAGCAAAATGTGGAGCAACAAATCGAAGATCAAATCGTTGAAGAGAAACACATTCATGGTGGTATCGGTACATCTAGTGGCACACCTAATACACAATCGTCTTCTGGAGGACCAAGGATTACCGATATGATTAGTAGCTATGATACCTATGTTGCTTCGTTGATATGGAATGGCAAGGTATATGTTCTAAAATTTTCATGTAATAAATTATTTTATCAACATAGTATGATGTAATTTAAAATATTTTCTAAGAGTGTGATACACTTTTGTGTGTAAATCATGGCACAAAGATTTTGAATTGGCAAGTTCCAGCTGATGCTATGATTTTAAAGGTTCTTTGAAATGTTCAAGATTATATCTTCTAATTGAGACTTATTATAATTCAGTTAATAAATTGCTTATATCTGCTTTTATCGAGTATTGGAATCTTGAACCAAATACATGTAACTTATTGTTTGGTGAATGACCATAACATTAGACGATGTTGCATCTTTACTACATATCCCAGTTAAAGGATTACCGGTACACACATTTGATCGGTCCCGAAATGATATAATTAATTTAGTTAATAATTTGGGGATAAGTGCCAACGAAGAAAAAACTATTATGAAGGAGAGTGTTGGTTATAAATTAACTTATACCAACTATATGAAATTTTTGATGGTGTGTGCGATGAGTAGGAAGAAGAAAAAAAATCAAACAAGCTGCTCGTGCGTATCTTTTATATGTAGTAAGAAACACATTATTCGTGGATAAAAGCAAATCTCATCTGTCCGTGCAATACTTAAATCAAATTGGTAATTTGGACGAAATTCGTAATTATTCCCGAGGTTCAGCAACTCTATGTTGATTGTATAGACAACTTGGTCTCACAGGTAGAGTTGAAATGAAACAAGTTGCGTATTTTCTAGGATTGTTGGAATCATGGATATATGAGCATTTTATTTATTTGCATCCATCAACTAAAATTTACAACGAGACTTCACCAAGAGTGGCTCATTGGGATCCAACAAATGATCGTCGTGCATCATTTAAGGAACTAAGAATTTATCTTGATAATATTCAGGAACATGAGGTATGTTACAAGTTTGAATCATAACCTTGTTTTTTTTTTTAAATTACTGTAGCATCACCATCTGTTTTTGCATTATTTTAGGTAATTTTTTTTATCTTTACATGCATGGAAGAGGTTTTCATCCATTTCCACAAATTTCTTGATATTCGAGTTGTTTATTATGCCTAAATGTAGTAGAACCATATCATCCCACTAGTGTGTTGAGGCAATTTGGTAGGGTTCAAAATATCCCACGTCCTATCATTCAAATCAACAAGCCAGAAGACTCATAGAGACGCTACTACTTCAACCTACCAAGTTCTTTATGAGTTTGTAGAAAGTATATGGAATGAGTAGCCAAACCATGATGTTAGTGCGCAATATCGATCTATTCTCTACGTCATATAATTTGGTCAAGTTTGTAGTAATTTCTTCATATAAGAAAAAAATAACAAAAAGTTATTAATAAATTGAGTGTAGCTATCAATACAGTACCTTTGTTGGTCTTCGAACAACTAATTTTTCTTTTTTCACAGCAACATGAGAATCAAATTTTAGTTTCTTTACCATGCTACAATGAGTGAAAACACTTTCACCGAACTCAAATATACTTGAAGTCTTTTTGTCGAATTGATTTTCTGATTGTGAAATCTACCACGAGTTTTCACTTTAATAATCGGGGATGCAAATGATGATGTCTGCAGGTAAGCAACTTCTATCATTTTTTTGTAAGCTTGCATTTGATGAGGCAATTTCAATTTCAGTACTTCATGCAGTAATTTTTCCATTTTCTTTCTTATATCCAACTCTTTGGACTCTCCTTTTCCAATGATGTGTAAGCTTTGTTAAATGTACATAAATTTATAGTTATTTCTGTATTTGGACCAAGTTTTTCTAGTTCATGTGCACATGGAAGTCCACGTGTCTTGCGAATAACACAACCACACAAATTCTCATTTTTGTACCCATTTGATGTTACTCCAACAAGCTCGGAATGAATGAGCTCTAGCGCCGAAAGAGAAATCACGCAAATGTTTGAACTCTTTTTTGTGATAGACATGAGCTACTTTCAATAAACTAGTTTCAAATAAAGCTTTTAGTTTATTTAATGAAAGCACTAATAAGGAATGCATACTCTCCCAACATCTTTGAAAATTGCCTTGGCTTGTGGTCAAATGTTTTGTCAATTTAGAGCGTGCGGCTTCGGCTCTGCAAATTTAAAAAACAGTAGAAAAAATAAGCTTACAATGAGTGAATTTTTGAATATTAAAATATAAAAAAAATGAGAAAGGTTACATGTTTGAAGTATAATTATCAAAATGCATGAAATTATCAATCCATGCATAAACAAAAACGACCCTTCCACGTGTTAAGCCAAGCTTCATGCACATAATTTAATAACTTGGGAAAATGTTCGTACTTCGCATATAGGTCTTGTAAATTCAAGCTAAAAACATCAACGTTTTCCGAACAATAAAATTTTGCCCGATCTTTAAAATATATATTTTTACCAATTTCTTCATATTTCTGACTTTTCTTTGTATGAATGCAAGAATGTTTTTTTAAATACATCATTTACATAGAATATGGGCCGCTTGAGAAAGAACAACACCAATAGCATTTATCAAAGTTATTTCTCAATCCGTAAAAACGACACATGGCATTTAAATTTCATAATCAAGCATTACCAATTGCAAACGCTTTAAAGCCGAAATATAATAATTCTCACGTTCGGATACAAGGTAAGCTATATCAATACAAAAAGCGTGGTTTGTAGATGTGACATGTTCCAATAATGGCATTCAATATTTATTTGTTCTATACGTACAATCCACGACAAGCATATATGGAAATATCCACAATACACCTATACTTGTAGGATGAGCCCAAAATAACTCATTAATTATGTCACTAACGTCAAAAGTACTACGACGCTAATAAGCACCATTGTTACAATGGTTAAGTGATTCAGCTTTGGTACGAGAGGTCATAAGTTCAAAACTTGCGTAGCGTGATTCGAACATATATTGACATTTGATTTGTGTTCTTTTGTCCCAGTGACATGTTGTATCTAAGTACCATTTCAAAAAAAGTACTATAGTGCCACTCATAATATCCATTTTCTTTTAATTTACTAAATAGGTCTTGTATTTGTGAATGTGTAGCTCGATCGATTCTTTTTTGTTTGGACAAAACATTACAAATTTTCTTTATTGTCGTGCAATTAGATGGATCATTTTTTGAAGGTATGTAAATAGCTCTTGGTTTCACCATATTTTTATGCATCTCAATAGCTATTTTCTTTTCTTTTACTACCAATCTCTAAAAGAATGGCCCTCGCTACTATAAAGTGCATAATGATTGTGCACACTACATTGTATATCTGATCTCCACTCGTTTGTTGTAGAAAGTTTGACAACTTTTAATCGAAATGGACAATTGCACTTTTTTATTTCAGTTAGTCTAAGATTATTTGTTTTTTTCCTTTATACTCTTTGTATACTCCACTTTGTTCACAACCATAAAAAATTCTTGAATTTCTATTTGTACAGTTAATATCAAACTTCAAAATAACTACAATAAATTCGATTCTTCTAGCCATGCAATCGATCCACTCTTTCATTTTCTCTCTATTAGGAAATAATTGTTTATCATAAAAACAAAACAAAACACATTAAATAAGTAATATAATCCAAAATTAAACGACTCCAGAAGAACACATACATCATAAATAGTAAACTCATTGGTATATGCATGGTAATTTATTCATCTTGTTTGTCATCCAATAATGCATTCTAAAAAAGGTAAATTTGGTTAAAGTTCAATGTTGTATTACACTACATTAGGTTCAATAGCAATCCAAGTTAGACCTACACTTAGTTGCTACCAAATCCTAGTTTCATTGATAAAAGCCCTAGAAAAACCTACATTCACATTTAGACAAGTATACGAGTTGTCAAAATACTCGAGATTCATATTCATTTTCTTATTCGACATCACTATTTTCTTCCAAAAAATTTTCCTTCTTCATATATTCTATCATGAGTAAAGTAATTCATGTTTACAGTAGCAGTAAAGAGGAAGAGAATAACATGAATGGGAAAATACGAAAGTCATATAGTATAAAAAATTACAAAAGTTACTTAGTCAATTAATTAATAAATATATTGGTGGGGTGGGAAAGGAGGAGGCTGATGTGTTAATAGTATTTGCCTTATGATAATGGTAAGTATACGAGTATCATTGTGCCATTATCAAACAGTTGGTAATCAATATTGAGTTTTATCAGTATATTAGCATCATCGGTATGGTAACGCCTACCAATGATGTCAGTAAATCAATGGTAAGGAGATATCGGTACCAGTGGTAATGGTAAATCTAACAATGATTTTAATCCTATTATTTTACTATAAATTAAATAATTCCAATAATGGACACTTGTTGAAGTTTATCGAACTTTACGGAGATATTTGATGTCCATATATAATAATTCTTTCTATTTAGTTTGTTTTTCAACTTTGATTTTTAAGATAAGCCAAACTATTAATTCATGTCGTCGTAATTAATCCACGATCAATCGAGTAATTTCTCGATGTCAACTAATAAAATTAATGTGTTGACACATACATAGATGTACATACATATGCACGTACATACATACATACATGTATGTATGTGTGTATGAACGTATGTATATATGTATGTATACATTAACGAACTTAGTATCGATAACTATTAGCTTAGCATTTATCACTATCAAAGAAATAATACAACACACTTTTGATGTTTTTATATATCAGTAAATTTACCATTACCGACCATCATTATACCAATCTATCGGTATACCAGCGACTGTTTTACCAACGTTAATGTTAAAGTAACGGTATCCACTTCGGTTTACTAATAGAAATGGTACGGTAACGTTTTTCCATATTAGTAATGTTAACCTTTACCATAATGGCCCTACATTGAATAGCATCAATGGTTCAAATTTATCATGTCAATTATGTTTACATTACTGACCCCTAAATTATACCTAAAAATATTTTTGACAAATTACTTTTTTTTCTTTTCTCTAAAATTAAGTCTGAACTTAGATGCATGTTTACCAAGGACTATTTGTTATTTTATTTTTCTGCTTTCTTTTTCTTAAAGAAATGCAAATATTTGCATTTTTTACTAACAAATACTTACAGTTTTTAATATAAATATTTGCTCTTTTAAAATGCAAATATTTGCATTTAAATTAAAACTAAAAACAAAGCTGTTTCTAATAACTTATTTTTGAAGAAGGACAACTAGGTATTTAAAACTTAAAAATAGTGTTTTACATAAGTTCTTATTATTTAAAGTGGTGTTAACTATAACGATTCGCTTTTTCGATCCTTAAAAGTCAACACTGATACATCCACGATATTCACGTGTCGAGCAACCAAGTGCTGGAAAGACAGATGGTTAGGTGAAAGAAGAAGAAAGAAGACAAGAGGAAACTAAACAACATAGAATCTAACATCGCGACGAATAATCTATAATATAACAATGATCTTTTAAAAAAAACTTTTATATACATACGTCCATCAAAGTAACTTGCCTATCATCTACTTGGATGGTTATAACATATGTCCTTACAATTGTCAAAGAATACAACAAACCATGCAGCGGAATATAAAGAAATATATAGATACGTATTTGCCCCTAACTCATCTCTTGAACTCCAATGCATCCAAAGCTAATTTGGAAAATATGCTCGGTCTGATCCGAGCATTATAAGAAAGTAATGCCTAGGTCAGTCTGGTAAAAACAGTGTGAGAAACTCAAATCACTAGAAATTTTATTGTAACTTATAAAATACTTTGAAAACAAAGGTATCTCATAAGACATCTTCGAACATAAACATGATGGGTTTTTACCTTACGACAACTAAAACATTTTTATTATAAAATTCAGTGATATTATAATAACGTCTAAGGATTTAAAATAAGTATATCAAGTAGCTGTGATATGTATACATGACAACAATAATAGGTATACAATCAAAACTGAAGGCGCTTATTGGAGAATGGATTTCCAACAAATGGCAAGGTAAGGTACCGCCTTCTGAAAATGGTATACCTCTAGATAAAATATATCTGAGGACGAAAATCATTCGACTTCTGCCAACACAGAACCAACCTACCGTATCGAATATTTCATCATCCCTATTGTTCCCAACCTTTATAGAGAGCTCTTATGCATAACCAAATCCTTAGTATGATAATCTAAAAAGGTGATGACACACCATTATGGGAGCGACCGAAATAGCCCTACTACATCTATCCTATTTTAGTCATTTTCGAGTTTTGAGGCTCGTAGGTAACGATCTACCTTCCTTTAGTAGTTCCCATTCGGAATGTTATCACTGCCTTCAGGCAGAAATACAATGTCGACATTCATTCATACAAGTTCGTTTTGGGTTTGAATGAAACTGAAGACACTACCTCTATTACATCCATTTTGGAATCACCCTCAGGATTAATAGCAAGTAGCCCTTGTTCTTCAAAGAGCTCCGTCTTCAATCATCTTCAAGACGTCTTCCATTCGAACGCTTATATTGGTTCGAAGTCATTTTCGAATAACATATCTGATCCCAATCTCTTCGAACCAACAATGATAATTTCTAGTTAACCTATTCCCGGTTCTTTTAGAAGTATGCAACAAGTATTCGAGTTTCTACCGGCGAACTAAATATACAAAACAAACTTCCTGAGTCAAAACTTTCTAAGATTTGATAGTCTGTTTTTTAACTATTAAATAATCAACTATCAACTGCCCAGAGATTTAATTACCCATAACAACCACTAAACCTCAAAATAAATCTTTCATTTATTTAAATCTCTTTCCAAAACATTTATCAAAATATTCATATACTTATCTCACTGACAAAAGTATATTCACAAATTATTGTGAAAGATTTCTTATTTCAAAATCATATTAAAAGGACCAAAACAAACGTTATTTTAAAATGGAGATAATGATAACCTCAAACACTATTCCTTCAGTGTTAAGTGTGGAACGATTGTCCATACCATCAAAATTAAGAAGGCCGGTTAAAGGAAATCCAATCTCAAATTCTTTATAAATTTCTTTCATAAATCCTTTAATAAATCTCTTTTATTTATGAAATCTCCTTTGCTTAAATTCCAAACCTTTTTATAAAACACTTTATAAATCTCTAAGTTTATTTTATAAAACTCATTTACAAATACCCAAAATCATTTATTAAACTCTTTATAATTATCCAAAACCATTTGTAAACTCTTTTATAAATATCCAAAATAATTTATAAAACTCTTCTATAAATATCCAAAATCATTTATAATTTTTATTATAAATCTCTAAAACCATTTATAAAACTCTTTTATAAATGTCTATTTATAATTCCCTTTTCTAAAATATCATTCACAAATATTATTTGTAAATCTCCTTTAAATAAATCTATTATAAAATACTATTTACAAAATATCATTTGTAAATATGTTTATCAAAATAATTGGACAAATTACAAAATCATTTACAACACAAAAATTAAAGTCCATTTAAAAACCATTACCTTTACAAATTTGTAAGGAGGCTTACTAACTATAATGGTACTAAATCAAGTTACCATTTATTTAAATTTGTCTTTCAAGTCACATAAAAGTCATTTACATGAGTCATCATATATGTAAATATAATCCATAACTAAATCAGGGAACAACATGACAATATAAACCAACTATCAAATATAAGTCCAAATAACATAATAGCAGGATGATGATTTGTCATGCTAAATAAATATCCAAACAATATATTAAGTTTAGTTATAGTAGAACGAATATTTATTCTACAATGAGGTTGTCCAAATAACCAATGGGGTTTTGTAGAAAGGTCCCTATTTCTGATGCTGTTACAAGAAAAGTCTCCATTGAAATAAGTATATAAATTAGGTCCCTGTTTTTTCTAAATCAGATAGTGCAAATTAGCTTGCGTTTTTTAAAATTTTCAAAATTTTCAAAAAATTTAGAAAAATTTCAAAATCAAAAATCGCAAAGTAGCTTGCGCTTTCTTGATAGAAAGCGCAAGTTACCTTGCGTTTTTCAAAAACTTCAAAAACTTCAAAAAATTTAAAATTTAAAAATCAGAAAGCGTAAACTAACTTGCGCTTTCATGATAGAGAGTGCAAGATAACCTATGCTTTTCAAAATTTTCAAAAATTTGAAAATTTCGGAAATGATTTCAGAAATAGAAGAGTACAACAGATAAGTGCAAGGCACCTTGCATTTTTATTTTTCAAAAATAGAGACCAAATTTACATATTCATTTCTACATGGATTTTCCCTATAACAACATCAAAAATGGGGACCCGTGACTCTTTTTTTTGATAATCAATTCAATTAAAGCTATAACAGAACGATATTTTATTCTGCTAACAGATGTTCAAGTTTAGTAATTTATTCACAATCGTTGTCTTCTTAATGGTACGGACAAGAGATCCCTTGGTTTAAATCGGTTTACTTATAAAAATAACCGACTCAAAAATAATTTATAGGATTTAAAACTAAACCTTTATTAAATAATAATTAAATCTTTATTTAATTACTAAATAAATCATTATTTAATTGCCAATTAAGTCTTAATTAACTCTGATTAAAAACTTAATTAATTCCTAATTGCGGTCTTAATTAAATCAAATTAGATTAGTTAACTTTAATCCTGCCTAACTAGTAATTAATTATTAATTAACCGTAATTAAACAAATAATTAATTAATTAAATAACTTAATTATCAAAATTATTTCTTAACTAACTTTTAACTTAATTAATCATTAATTAAACTTCCTTGATTAATTATTTAAGATTAATTAACTTTAATCCATAATTAAACCCTAATTAATTAACTTAATTATAATTAATTAATAATTATCCAAAATAAATAATTAATTGACTAATTTAATATTAAACTCTTACTCAATTACCAAAATAATTAACTTTTGAACTTAAATAACATTTTGAAAAATAATTTTCAAAATCCATTTAAAAAGAATTATTTTTTAAATTAAACAGTAAATTTTCCCAAAATGCATCCATAGTGATTATCGCTATGAATGCAACTTGTTAAGTTAGTTTTTGTTTAGATCTAACTCTAAACTTCACTTCTAACTCTTGACTTAACTTCTTGAAAACATCCGTAAAAATTTTTATTTCGAAAACTAATTAAAGCTTTAATCTTTTAAAATGAAGAAATGATGAAAATATGATTTGTTATACTTTGTTACACAAGAAATAAATTTTATGTAATTTTTGAAGCTAAAAACGGAGTTTTAAGTACTAATTATGCAATTTATGCATTTAAATTAAAACAAGAGTTTTATTAATGAAAATAAAATTTTAAAGCAAACTTGTCTTTTATTTTGATATAAAATAATTTTTAGAACATAAAAATTGATTGTGTGATTTTATAGAAGTAAAAACATTTGCATAAATAAATACATAGTATAACTTGTGTATATTAGTGTATTAGTGAATTTAGTGTTAATTTCTTTTTGGTTAACTAATATGGATATTGGGTCTTAACCCATTTAGAAAACATAACCAGAAATTTGAGAAACTTCTCTTCCCCATTTTGTTGTACGTACGGCAAAATAGTTTCTTCCAGATGCTAAGGGAAATTGAGAAACCCACCTTCTTCTTCTTAAACAAAATTGCAAACTACAATCTTTGTCAAATCTCTTGCTGCAATTAACAAATTAAAATTAGTTTATTTCAGGTAATCTTATCTCTAAACCTAAATACTTCATCAAATTCCAAAGTTGAAGATGTTTATTTGTTTGTAATTAAGATATTCTTTTTGCATGTCTTTGTAAACTCCCTTTCTAGGTTGTTGAATCATCTTTCAGGGCTAAAGCTTGCGCCTTTTCACCGATTTTCTTTAATAGCTCAAGTATTTTGCAAGGTGAGTTGAATAACTCACAAAATCTAGCCAAGCCAAATTCTCAAATGCTTGAATCCATACAAAATGAGCTTTTGTAATCGATTTTTTGGTTGATAGTTTTCTTTTCTGTGAATCTAGTTTGAGTTGTTTCTTCATATGCTTATATCTTTTGATTCCGGTAACGAAATATTGCCAGATTTCTTGCATTTAGTAGCTTGCATGTTGAACTTCATCTCTATAAGTTTTGGTTGAAAAATATTATTATTTGAATGTTTAAAATAGTGGTAAAAAATCAACTCAAACATAGATTTTTGCCTGTAGAAATTTTGTTTTTTGAGTTGCTGCAAACATGGCCTGAGTCCATGTTTGAGATAGCATAGCTCTTTCATTTCTTACTGAAATTCATCGATTTTTTTGTTAGAAAGATAAAGTTTTCTACTATATGAATACCCATTTTTAGCACAATCCGAGGTAATTTGGTCCTCTATTTCATGCCTGAAAGTTGAACCCGAGATGGTTTTCAAGCTGTACATTTTGGTTTTTTTTGGGCTGTTGCAAACATGGCCCGAGTCCATGTTTGAGACAGTGTAACATTTTTATTTCCACTCGGAATTCATTGATTCTTTTTAGGTTTGAAAGATAAAGTTTTCTACTATGTGTATATCAATTTTCAGCTCAATATGAGGTCGTTTGGTATTCTGCTTTAGGCTTGTAAGTTGGACCGAAGATGGTTTTCAGGCCAAGGCATAATTTTGTTTTTTGAACTGTTGCAAACATGGCCTGAGTCCATCTTTGAGACAGCGTAACTTTTTCATTTCCAGTCGTAATTCATCGATTCTTTTTTGTTTGAAAGTCAACTTTTTCTACTTTGCACACACCAATTTTTAGTTCAATCAAAGGTCGTTTGGCCACCTGTTTTATGTCTGAAAGTTGAACCCAGAGAAGATTTCAGACCTGTGTATTGTGTTGCCGATGCATTTTACGTTCATTTTCCATCCCATTTTTGACTTTTACTTCATGTTTTTGTGATATTTCTATAATGTTTTGGGGCCATGATGTCTATAGGCAGACTAGCCAAATTTTGAAGATTTTGAAATTCAAACTTTGGATTAAATTTGAACGTAATTTGAATTGAATTCGAATATCGATTTGAGTGATTTCTTAGGTTTCTATTCGTTTTCGAGCACGGATTTTTCCAAACCTTTTTGAAATAATTTTTTAAATAAATGGGCATTTTAGATTATTATTATTATATGATATTTTTAAAGTATTTTCAAATATGGAATCTATTTGTTCTCGATAATTAGGGAATTTTCAAATATGGCTTTCAAAATTGGTATTAAAAGCTTGTTTTCTCAAGTAAATTATTATATATATATAATACACGTTTTGCACTATTCGAGCGAATGAGAAGGATAATTAAACGGTTTGGTAAGATACATGATATGGGACACGTGCATTTATCTTATCGGTTAATTCCCGACTTGTCCGTTTGATCGTTTTGACCTATGTGTCAAGTTTACCAATGAGATGAGGTAAACTTTTTACCGCTTTGAGTATGAAATTTACTAGCAGTTAGTAAACCGTTTAGTGTGAATGTATGGTATGGGAAACAAGTTAATACTGTTCGGGTTCCTATCTGAAAGTTGTGACACATTTGTCCAAGATACGTATTTGCCAGTACTGGACCTTCGGGTCATTTGTCCTGAATGACGTTTGTCTAAGAGACATATTTGTCCATTACGACGTATTTGTCCTACGGGATGTTATCCTTTAGGATGTTGTCCTTCGAGATGTTTATCTAAGAGACGTATTTATTGTCCTTTGGTACGTTTGTCTAAGAGACATGGCGCCTTATTTTGAAAGAGCGGTACTTGGCAAGCTTCGGCCATAAGGACGTGCTATATCTTTGAAATGATTTCGTTGATGTTTGTGATTTTCCTAGTGTATCGCCCTTTTCCAGAATTGGTCCTTTGAAATATTCGATATATATTTGTGGCGATTACCTTTCGAGAATTTGAACTCTTGGAAGTTCTATTTTTGAGATTTGAATTGCCTACAATGGCGTTATATGAGATTTGCTTTTGGTGTCTACTTAAGATTTTATTCTTCATATTAGAGATATATTTGTCTTATGGCATGTTTGAGATGGGATCTCCTTATGCATGTTTTGGGTATTCCAAGATGGCGAGTTTAGGTTTTCCCCTAAACCATATTTGATGTTTTATGAATGCCGATGATACGAGGCTCACTACTTTTAGCGCTTTATGGGTATTTTATCTCCTTTGAGATTATACATTTGTGTAGTGATACCATATTATCACTTGATGTAATCATACACTTTAGATTGTTCCTTCCGATTCGAGAATATTATCACATTATCCTTATGCTCATATTATCTCTTATCCTTGTAAACTGATTTGTTTAGCTTGATTGACCCGTGTATTCTATACTTGAGTCAGACCGAGGTGTTTCAGGTTAGGTACCCTTTGGATTTAGCCTATTCTGCTTCCGCATGGACTTTTCTGCTAGCTCTTTTTGTAGTAGCTTTTGTGTAGTCCTTTTTGTTGCTGCTCTAATATGTATATTCTTTTGACTCGTGTTTGTGTTGTGGTCGTCGTACCACATATGTGATGTATCATTTTGTATATTATGAGATGTTTCTGTATATGTGTATATAACTGATTATCTGCTGTTTTATGATGCGTTTTGCATTTGAGTTGTTGTATTTGGTTTTAATAGATCCTATAGCCATCTATGGCTTTGTATTAAGTATTTATTGGATATGTCAATCCACTTGAATTAGAAAAAATGTAGATCGTTTATCGACTAATTCAATAGATATTTAATACAAGATTATAGATGGTCACTCCTAACTAGCCCTATTCTCCGCATTAGCGGACGATATTACATAGTAATACACTTTGTTAATGTGGGTCTCGGGGTGGGGCATTACAAATAATCTTTAACCTTATCCACCATATTGACTAATGGATTATCTTATTAACTTTTGATCATATTGACATTACTAAAATGCATTTTTTGAACTTCAGATTGACTGAGTTATTTTATCTTCAAAAATTGAGAAATTTACACATTTCACCAAAAATACGTTATAAAAACAATTGATTTTATTTATATTTGCTATGGATGTTTGAACATAATTATACTCGGTTAAAATTTGACACTAGGTGAACAAATTTCAAATTTAAATCAGAAATATCAAACATGCCAATCATTGCAGCTTTGACTATCTGACAGACTAACCCACCGAAACCTCAACCTATGCCAAAACAGTTCTATCCATTGTTTGGTCTTCGAAACTATATTTATGAGCCTTTTTGATATGAGCATGTGCGATTAACATATTAAGTTACAAAAATTATAGCGAGTTATACTTAACATTGATCGTCTCAATGGTAATTTTACATAATATTAAAAATGTTACTTTAGCCAAGAAAAAGTAACTTTATACAATCTTATTTACAACACATGTTCAAATTATAGAATTTATCAAGATAGAAATAATAAAAATAGTCTGTTGCAAAACCAATATTTACTAGAACGAAAACAATCTTATAATGGGATCATAACCTTCATAGGGCTTTGTGAATATGCCAAAACCTTAAAATTGGCACGAGAAAATTCTCCTATAAAGCTCAGTTCCTAAACAACTATATCCAAACATGTTGTAAGCTGGAATGTTATTGCCATCTCAAGATCAGGGAATACATGTATTTCCTCCACCAATCTTTCTAATGGAGTTAAACTTGCATAACTTTTTTCCATTATTGCTCTAAGTTATAATATTGAAGAAGAAAAAAATTACCATATTAGCTTTTGTAATATTTATCTAAAATATGTCTTAAACATATTCCTCAAAAGTGTACTTTGTAATTAATTTTTGATTAGCATTATATGATTGATTACATAGAATTAAATATACATATACTACATCAAAATATTGGATGCATGGAAAATAAACAAGAAAAAATGTCAGGAGTGAGTTAAAGTTATTCCTACTCACTATATGCAACTTAGTGGTGTTTTATGTTAATTCATCATTGAGCAAAATTTATTCCCCTTATGTTTTTAAGTAAACAAAAACGTAACTTGGATTCAAGTAGCAAGTGAATAATGTGGCTATGATACATTAAGATTTCTTTTCCTAACAAACTCATGAAGATCATGAGTAATATTAATCCTCGTTATTGGTCTTGCTTGCTTCAAGCATTCTAAAAACTGACAAATTTAAGCATGCAAGGTCAATCTGCTTATAACTATGATAAGTGATTTGGAAATAAATAACTTGGTTATTCCTCATTGAATAAACAAATGAGCTATAAATATAATGTTGATATAATGAGAGAGAGAGTGTGTGTATTACATCAATGTGAGATTAGTTTATAGGTTCTGTAATATGAAAATGTCAATATGTTAAAATTAAAAATTTGTTACAGAATAAAGCGAATGAAGGCAATTAGAGAGAGAACAATTCTATTGAATTGAGAGATATCTTTACAATACAATCAAGCTCCATATTTATAGACTACTTATGCAGTGCAGATTACAATAATGCCCTTTCATATTTAGCATATTCATCCTTATTATTAATGTATATTACAACACTCCCCCTTGAATATGCGTATGTAAAGATGATAAGAGTAATTGCCTCATTAAAAACCTTATTATGAAAAACCCAGTGGGAAAAAATCATAAACAAGGAAAAGAGTACAACATGATTTCATCTTTAAGTAACATATATTTTATAATGTTACTACGAGGGTTGATTCTTATGGATCAAGATAATGCCTCATTAAAACCTTACTAATAAAAACCCAGTGGGAAAAAATATTAGTGAAGGAAAAAGAGTACATTATAGCGTATTTCATACGCTCCCCCTGGATTATAACGCATTATTCAATTAGTTTGTTGATGCAGCCGACACATACCAATTTTGTACACCATCTTCTGAAATGTTGATTTTGGAAGCGCCTTTGTGAATAAGTCCGCTGGATTTTCTTGGGATCGGATTTGTTTCACTTCTATCTTATTATCCTTTTGTAGCTCATGTGTGAAGAAAAATTTAGGAGAAATGTGTTTCATCCTATCACTCTTAATGTAACCCGCTTGAATTTGAGCTACACAAGATGCATTGTCTTTATAAATAATGGTTGTCCTTTCCGTTACTGATGGAAGTTGGCAGCTTTTTCGAATATGCTCAATCAGTGATCTTAGCCAAATACATTCTTTACTTGCTTCATGTAGTGCTAGTATTTCAGAGTGATTGGATGATGTTGCTACCAATGTTTGTTTTGTAGATCGCTATGAAATTGCTGCATTGCTATTATTGAATACATATCCAGTTTGTGATCTTGCTTTATGTGGATCAGAAAGATAACCTACACCAGCATAGCCAACTAGATTTGGATTATTGCTTGTATTAGAGTAAAATAAACCCAAATTTGTCATTCCACGAAGATATCTCATGATATGTTTTATACCATTCCAGTGTCTTTTTGTTGGTTCTGAACTGTATCTTGCTAGAAGATTTACTGAAAATGCAATATCTGGTCTTGTGCATTGGGCCAAATATAATAATGCACCAATGGCACTTCCGGGCCAAGCACATTCTCATCTTCTTCTTTTGGGCGGTAAGGGTCCTTTTTAATATCTAAAGATCTAACAACCATTGGCGTACTAAGTGGATATGCTTTATCCATTTGAAAACGCTTTAGAATTTTCTCAGTGTAGTTTGATTGATGGATTAATATGCCATTAGTACTATGCTCAATCTGTAGACCGAGACAGTGCTTAGTTTTGCCAAGATCTTTAATTTCAAATTCCTTCTTTAAATAATTTATTGTTTCATCAATCTCTTCTGGAGTTCCAATCAAATTTATGTCATCAACATAAACTGCTAAGATAGCAAATCCCTTTACCAATTTCTTTATAAAGACACATGGACAAATGAGATTGTTTTCGTATCATTCTTTTACCAAATATTTACTAAGACGGTTATACCACATCCTTCCAGATTGTTTCAAACCATATAGTGATCGTCTTAGTCTTAATGAGTACATGGACTTTGATTTTGCTTCAGGCAATTTATATCCATCTGGAATTTTCATGTAAATGTTGGTATCTAATTTACCATAAAGATAAGCTGTCACAACATCCGTTAATCTTATATCGAGTTTTTCAGAAACTACAAGGCTTATCAAATATCGGAATGTTATGACATCCATGACAGGGGAGTAAGTTTCCATAAAGTCAAAACCTGGTCTCTGCAGGAAACCTTGTGCGACAAGTCGTGCCTTATACCTCACGACTTCATTTTTATCATTTCATTTTCTAACGAATACCCATTTATAACCTACTGGTTTAACATTTTCTGGTGTTTTCTCTATTGGTCCAAATACACCATGTTTTTGAAGTGAATCTAGTTCCACTTGGATAGCATCTTTCCATTTTGGCCAATCGTGTCTTTTTCGACATTCATTTATGCCATTTGGTTCATTATCATCATTCTCATTATTCTCATTATGGTCATGACTTTCAATTATTTCAGTAGCTACTGCGAATGAGAATACATCATCAATTATATTTTACTTCGATCCCATATTTCTCCGTAGTTCGTATAAAATATTGAGATCTCATTATTATTAGGTATCATTTTATCGTTGGAATCTTCTTTTATCTCTTCTGGGATAATGTTTCCTTCCGCGCTTCTAGGAGAATTGGGATTTTCATTTGAGTGATCTTTTTGATCATTTATAACCTCTTCAGGAGGTTCCTTAATTAATGATTTTTCATTATACTTTCTTTTTCTAGGTGTCAAGTCTTTTGAACCAATTGGCCTTCCACGTTTTTGTCTTGCTTTAGATTCATTTGCTGCTATATTTACTTTTGATCCTTCAGGAACATCAATTTTTGCTGGTGCATTTGCTGTTGGAATGTGAGATTTAGTTATTTTTGCAGTGTCGCTAAATGCATCCGGCAGTTGATTTGCAATATTTTGAATACGCAAAATTCTTTGTACCTCATATTGACATTGTTTAGTACGTGGATCCAAATAAGACATAGATGGATTATTCCATGATATTTCACGCCGTTCTACTGGAACGGTCTTTTCTCCCCCTAACGGCGGGAAAATTGTCTCATCAAATTTACAGTCTGAAAATCTTGCAGTGAAGACATCACCTGTAAGAGGTTCAAGGTAACGAATTATCGATGGGGAATCAAATCCCACATAAATTCCCAACCGTCGTTGAGGACCCATTTTAGTGCGAAGTGGGGGATTAATAGGTATATGCACAGCACAACCAAATTTTCGTAAATGTGAAATATTTGGTTGAAATCCAGTTAAGAGCTGTGATGGTGAAAGCCGATGATAAGCTGTTGGTCTAATTTTAACCAATTTCGATGCATGCAAAATTGCATGCCCCCAAGCTGAAACAGTTAGTTTTGATTGCATAAGCAATGGTCTTGCAATAAGTTGCAAGCGCTTAATTAATGATTCTGCTAGACCATTTTGAGTATGAACATGAGCTACTGGATGTTCAATTTCAATCCCCAATGATAGACAATAATCATCAAATACTTGAGAAGTAAATTCTCCAGCATTATCTAGTCGAATCGATTTGATTTGATGATCAGGGAAGTGTGCTCTCAATTTTATTATTTGAGCAAGTAGCTTGGCAAATGCCAAATTTCTTGTAGAAAGTAAACAGACATGTGACCAACGAGTTGATGCATCAATCAATACCATAAAATATTTGAATGGTCCACATTCAGGGTGGATTGGGCCACATATATCACCTTGAATTCTTTGTAAAAATGTTGGAGATTCAGAAGTGATTTTACTATATGAAGGTCGAGTGATTAATTTTCCTTGTGCACATGGGGCATATAAGTAATCACTTGGTAAATTCAATTGGTTTGATAAATCATGTCCATTTGTGTTTTTGGTAATTTTACGCATCATAGTTGATCCAGGATGACCCAAGCGATCATGCCAAAGAATCAATGTCTTTGTATTTGTGAGATGCTGGCTCATGTTTATAGAGTGAGATTCAACTATGCCAATTTTTGTAAAATATAAACCAGTTGAAATTGTACCAAAATTTTCTAGGATAAGCTTCTAGCTTTCAATTCTAGAAATAACACAAAAATATTCTTTGTTGTTTTCATTTATAGTTTCAATATGGTATCCATTCATTCTTATATCTTTGAAACTCATCAAATTTCTTTTAGAGGTGCTTGAGTATAATGCATTCTGAATAAAGATATGCGTACCATTTGGTAATATTATATGGGCTCTTCCGGACCCGTCAATTATATTAGCAGATCCAGCTATAGTGGAGACTTTAGCTGAGAAATTTTTAGATAGTTCAGAGAAAAACTTCTGGTTTTTCAAAATTGTATGAGTAGTTGCACCATCTAGTAAGCATATATCATCACCCAAATGGCATTCCATACCTTAAGAATTAAAGACAATGATTAGTCAATCATTAAAAATTTGTATGCATAAATAAATGTAATGTAAACAAACAAAGTAATATGATTAAAATAGGCTATTGATTAAAAACAACATCCACATTACACATTACTAGTACTGCAAAGGGAAATACAATTAAATGAACACAAACTTCAAACTGATTTATTGATGCAAGCTAATGAAATAAAACGAAAGTCACATAACAAACTTCAAGACATTTCTAATTGATCAACTCGGTCATATCATTGATCATTGCACTTATATTTTCATCATTAATGAAATTTCCATTGTCATCTTCGAAGAAATCATCTAACTTCAGGCTAGTGTTTTCAGGTAACTTTTCGGCATTATTTGCCTCAATATTCTTCGAGCGATGATATTCTTCAACTGTTTTCTTTGATGATCTACATGTACGTGACCAGTGACCAGATCGTCCACATCTATAACAAACTTCTCATAATGCCTTTTATTTTCTGAAGCTGAATCATTGTTCTTTATAGGCTCAATTTTCTTTTGTTGCTTTTTAAAGTTGGTGGTTTTGTTACCTTTAAAACCACCATAACCACCTCTGCTAGAGTTATATCCACGTCCACGACCATGTCCTCTACCTCGACCTCGACCCCTACCTCTTCCAGAGTGGGCAAAATTAGCATTAACTTCAGGTAATGCAGTTGAACCAGTTGGTCTTGAGGAATGATTTTTTATAAGCAATTCATTATTTTGTTCAGCAATTAGTAAGCATTCTATGAGTTCAGAATATTTTGTAAAATGACGCTCTCGATATTGCTGCTGCAGGAGTATATTCGAGGCATGAAATGTTGAGAAAGTCTTTTCAAGCATTTGTGCGTCATCCACCTTTTCTCCACATAATTTCAGTTTAGAAGTGATTCTAAACATTGCAGAATTATATTCTCCTACGGACTTAAAGTCCTGAAACCTCAGGTTCAACCACTCTTGCCTAGTATCTGGAAGTATGACCGTCTTCTGGTGGTCATAACGCTCCTTCAGGGAGTTCCATAAGTGGAGAGGGTCTTTTTCAGTCAAATATTATTATGTTTTTAGATCGTCATGGATATGACGTCTTAAAAATATTAGAGCCTTTGCCTTGTCCTGCTGGGACATAGTATTGCCATTTTTAATGGCATTTTCTAAGCATTGACATTGCAAATGAATCTCAGCATCCAGTATCCATGATAAGTAGTTGTCTTCAGATATATCCAAAGCTTTAAATTCAAGCTTGGCGATGTTTGTCATTTTGTGAACTGTTCATAAAATAAATTGCATAAGGTGAATCTATTCGCCACAACAACATTCACTATTTGTTTGTTTCCAGCTAAAAAGAAGAAAAAAAATGGAAAGTCTTCATTCATGGTATCAAACAACTATACCGAAAAAAATTGTATCAACAAAACCAAACATTTGGATTTTGCAACTTCCATGTATTTATCAAATAAGAAAGGAAAGTCAGCTTTTGCGTATATTCCATTCCAAACTTTTGAATTTTATTTGGCAATAGATCCGCAAAGGGAAAATAATAATAATAATATTGAATTTAGAAGCCAAAGAATAAAAATAAGAGTGATACAAGAAAAGGCATGAAAAATATAGAAGCGAACCCCAAACTAGCATGTGCTGACTTGATAGCTTTATCAAAAAAAATATGATATTAACAATTACCTTTTTGGAGAGAGGAAAAGTAACGAGTTTATAAAGAAATGCAAGAACAATTCCTTTACCTGCTGTTTTAAAGGAAATAAGAAATAGAATGTATGTAGCTATATTCTAAAAGACTCGTATGCACTAATATATATAATAGGATTTTGAATATAAATAGCCTTAGAATTGGAATGGTCAGAAGAGAAACAGTCAGAGTAATTAATATTTAATTACTTGCTAAGAAGTTGGAAAGTTTGAAGGTGAACAGGTTGAGGTCAATAATTAATTCGCATTCCTTCGTGCTGATAATGTGTTACAGAATAAAGAGAATGAAGGCAATTAGAGAAAGAATAATTCTATTGAATTGAGAGATATCTTTACAATACAATCAAGCTCCATATTTATAGACTACTTATGCAGTGCAGATTACAATAATTCCCTTTCATATTTAGCATATTCATCCCTATTATTAATGTATATTACAACAAAATTAGAAAATGAACAAATAAGCCTTGAAATCTAATGTTATCTCTTTAGTCGGTCAGCTTTTAATGTAGAATTAATGTTCTTAATCACAATTGAAATATTCAAATTAAGAATCTCTATCGATCACAACAAAATTATATACATTTACTTAATGTTTTATTTAAGCATGTCAACTTTATACAAAAACTATAAAATGGTTGATGATCAAAGATTGTCAATGAAATAAACTTCAAACCAAATATCATTCGATGTTTTTGTATGTTAGTAAAAATGAAATGATTCATTAAAATCATAGATTAGCTAAAAATAGGGACTGTCATTTTACAAAATGAATATACCTTGATATTTTTTTGATTTATTAGTATGCATAATATCAAAACTATTGTTGAACTATAAACCGAAATTATTAAAAAGTGGAAATGTAATAAAAAAATACATGTAAAATATCAAATTTAAACTAAATGTTTTGTGTGAGCATAACGATTGACAAATTTAATTAAACATCTTCGACTTGAGACTATAGTAACAACTACTCATTTCAACAAAGCATGGCTTTGGTTTTCTTTACAATAATCTATTAAAATTATTTGTATGTTTTGAAAAATAAGTAAAATTGAAGTCAGGCCCGACCCTAGGCATAGGCCGGCTAGGAGGCCGCCTAGGGCCTCTAATCTGGAGAAGGCCCCATCATTGATTATAAGGGCCTTAGATTTATAGAATATTTTATATATAATATCTATAAGGGCCACAAATTAATAATAGATGGTTTGGTGTAGTGGTAAAGTTCCATGTTGCTGAACACAAGGTTGCAAGTTCAAATCCCAACAATTGCATTTTTTTCTTTTTCAAAAATTTGCTTACAGCCTCATGCATCTCAGGGCCGGCGCTGATTGAAGTTTACAACTTGAAAATAATTCCTTTTTAACACAAAGAAATGCAAGTCTTGAATACCACCAAAACTTTCATATTTCTACTATAATGGAAATGCTTATATAAATTACACTCAACTCGTTATATTATATTACTTTTCATAAGTTGTAGAAGCACCATCTACCTTTTGGACTCAACAAAAAGGAACAGAAAAATGAAGGCAGTCCTTAGAATCAAATCAAACATTTTTCACTAATGATAACCCGATCGATGAAATTTGGTTTTTAGGGAATCCGAGCAGCAACTTTTGTTGTTGTAGATATCATTTGATGAATTCCCAAATCATATAGAAATCAAGGAATTCGAATAAAACTAAAAAATAGAAAGAGAAAACCCAAAATAGTAAAGAAATAATTTTTTTAAACAAAATTGGTGTTTTTATAAATGAAGCGAATCTCTTCTTTGGGCTCAACAATTAGGAGAAGATGAGAAAGATCCTACAATTTGAAAGTAAAATTAAAATTTGAACGAATAAGAGGAAGATGTAAAAAGTGTTGAGTTTGCATCATTTTGAAGAGCATGTAGGCTATGGGAAAACTTGTGAGATGTAATGGATTGTGGCCATTAGGATTGACAAAATTATCCTTTCGTCTTGCTTGAACGATGCAGGGACATTTACATAACATCAAAAGCGTCGAATAGATGTTTCTTTTTTTTATGGATTAGTTATTAGTATCGTTTCTTGAGTGAGGTTAAAATAGCGAACTTCAAATTTTTTTTGCAGAAGGTCATATTTTGTATTAATACATATAAGATTTATTTATACTAAATAAAGTTTAGTATTTATTAATAAAATGAGTTTGATAAATATTTTGATTTATTTATTTTATTTAAAACAATTATTTATTGTCAATGTTTAATAATTATATTTTGTTAATTTAAATTAATTTAAATTATAATTTACTAACTAATTTCATTTTGAATTAATATTTCAATATTCTGAGGTGTTTATATTCAAAATATGAACACCATAACAATATTAAGGTATAAACTATCCATGGTATATAATGGAAAAATAGACGGTTGTGTTCTACACACAATAAATGCATGAGTGATAAACATATGTCAACAAGGAGATGAACATATACATCAATGATTAACATAAAACTAATACAAATTAGTTTTGTTTATTAGACAATTGGTATTTATCTAGAGATGTGTGTGTATGTATGTAATATTTAAAAGTATTTTACTATTATATATATATATAATTATTTACATATAAATATAAATAATTATATTTAAATTTACAATTTATTATAGTATGTTTCAGTTCTATAAAGGATAATAAATTTAAAATTTTAAAAATTTCGACCTTTTCAAAGGAAAATATCTAGAAAATATGAAATAAAACAAAACATTTCATTGACATGCTGCAACATATAATAAGAAACTACCATTATTATTTAAACAAATCTGATCTAATTTATAGTTTTGGAAAATTCGAATCTTTAAATTAATATTAATTTTGACTTCTAATCAAAATATCAATTTAAAAAAATGTTTTTTAATTCTTAAACCAAGAGTAATAAGCAAAATAATTTTTTATATGAATTTTCGCGTGGAAATTTGTTAACACATGCGCGTTCGCACACGTACATTTAAACAAACTTTTTTTAGAAACACCAAAATTTATTTTTTTACAAAATTGAAAGTCATTTTAGAATTTTAAATAAATAAAATAATTATCATAAGATACATAAACAAACACATAATATAATTAAATATGTATGTATGTTTTTCGATTAAAAATAATGGTTTTTTGCAAAATGCAAACTTTTACTATAAATACCATATATTTGTATTTTAAAATAATTTAATTTGATACATATAAAATGCTAAAATTAAATATTTTTAAAGTATTTTCTTATACGTTGTTGAGATATTAATGTATAATAACATGAGTAGAGAATAATATACCACAATTATACTTAAATTAGAAGTTAGTGCCTTTCACCATTGTGTTTAAGTCGACTGTCGAACACATTGTTTGTTTGTTGTTTCCTCTTTAAACTTTATTCATATCCTTGGTTTCAATTTGCAAAGATGACACCTTGGCTTCACTAGTCAATGGGGCTTGAGATCTCCTGAGAAAGTGTAAAGAGAGAGTGAATGGAGGCTATCTATTTATAAACCTCAATAGATCAAAATATCTACATTATTCTCTCTAAACCCGAATAACTTGGTATTCCAAACTCATTCAATAATATAACTAACCCAATATGATGACCAAGCATGGTCAAAATGCCTTTAACTCCTTTCTGCGTCAATGTTTTAATTATTTTATTCGAGCTTCGTATTCAATCAAACTAACGTACACTTGTATACATCGTCTGATCGATTGTTTTTAGTAAATGGATGCATTATTCAATGAATCATGCATCCATATAGTATAAAATATAATAAAATAAGAATGCATAGCTAATGAAATAGCCCATTAACGGAAAAGGCCAAAATGCTTGGGTAAATATCATAATATAGTCAAACCAAGGAATAACCAACATGCATGGCTAAATAACGTAACTGAAATAAGGATAACGTGTGACTCCCCGACTCTAGTGACTAAAATATTAGAGGGAGTTTACTATCCGATTGCTCGGATCAACGGGCATGAAAGGAGAAGTCTCTTGTGTACACTGCTTTGGATCAATACAAACAAGTTTCGATACCGAAATACATCTGAAACAGTATGTATCTTGTCTCGACACAAGATAATATACACGAATTCTAGAATTGAATAACTCGCATATAGGAACACATATAAATAAATAATGACACATATATCGATATCACAGAGGAAACAAAAAATATATATCTCGAAGCTTGTCTGATACATAGACTAATAAAAAATACATCACTTAGAACTCGGCAGACTATTTATACTCCAAAAACTATCGACTTCAAATGTCCATGTAACAATTCTTCGTGCGATCCATCTTTAGATATATCCACAGCTGCTTGGGTAGTCTAATCTTGATCATCTTTGAATAAATTAAATAGTGCTGTAAACCTTGGCCACAAGGCGATGGTTGCTAAACTCAAACTTACTAGTCTCCCATCCTAATGTACATATCCTAGCTATGGACGACTCACTAAACAAAATATATTGACGTCCAATGGGAGGTTAACCTAAAAAACACAATATCTTAAACCGACTTAAGATATTGTTAGAAATAGCATAAACCTCGAGTCCAGCTAGAAATCTGGCTATAAGTATAATTATGCATAATCATAACATACAAGTGTGGCATCGGGTATGAATACGTGACATTTTAATCAAAAACATCATTGTCACTCACATCATACAATATCCCTCCCATATTTCGTTTTCATAAATTAGTGCTAACACATGTGTCACGACTCTATTCATCGTGACTAACAGCCGCAACTCTAGTCAACTAAGATATCACACCATATTCACATTTATAACTTGCAATCATTATTTAATAGACTTTTCGCTATCAAGTTTTTCATATACGAGGTCTGTAATCACTAGTGAATCCTATTCATTATTCACTCTTACTAGACTCTGCCTCAAACCGATATCATGGTCTTTTTCATCCGCATACCTTTCGATCATACATTGTAAGTTCCACCATATGATCTATTAGTCGCACTATCTTCTCCCGTTCACCATTGGAGCTCACCCCGTTATGCTGTAATCTTTTCTTCATTCCATTCATATCTGTCAATGAGATTACTCTTAACTCTTTCTCGTTTCCTATTTGTACTGCGTCAGTCACCGTGGATGTTTCCGTGCAACATATCGTTTGGACAATAAGTGACGAGGGATCAGGTCATCATGATTTAGAGTGCGACCTCGAATCTGTCCATAATAATGGATTCTAGCATCTAGTAGTCTCAACTCGTCTCGTTTGCTTCGTCAGTTGAATTCATTTGTATTTAACCTCCCAATATACCATTACTCCCAAACGGCATCTTGTCCCATTTTATATCACATATGCATGACGTGTTCGTGCATCATAACATTAACTTGAAATATATATCATTATATATAATAAACATTTATAAACACGACATAGGAAAATTTCATCGGGACATTTTAAACTAAATAACTTGCATTCATCAATGAACTTTAAATTTGTAACGACCAACCTTTAATACCTAGATTAATAAAGAGTATTACAAAGTAATACCGTCTGCTAACCCAGAGAATAAAGGCTGGATATGAGAGACCGTCGTGAAAATTACTTCAGGCTAACACCGATACGTCACATGTACCTCAAAAATATCTGAATCAACAACAAACATCGTATACAGTATCGACACAAAGTAATAACCACGAAGGCTCAGTGTAGTCATAACAACATATAAGATAATAATATCATAGATACATTCACAAATCAAAGTGGAAGGATCAAATATAATAACATATAAGTGAGTCTACAAATAAAACTAGCCTCACAATAATAAATATACATACACCATGGGTCGAATATACATATCCAATAAATCATCTCATAAACACCACATAGGCAAATATCCAAATCCTAATAATATAATAATAGGCCTTACCTCTGTGCTAGCTTAACATCCAAAGCCATGCCATGTAATCTGAAGGTCTCGGCTTGACCCGAGTATCATATAGAAAATATAATAAATAGGTCAGACTATGACTAATCCAAATGGTGAGTCATAATAATGTATTAAATATGACATGTACAACCGAACATTTATAAACATATACATGCCAAAACCATTACACATGGAAAATAACGATATCACCATGTAATAAATCCACATCAAGCCTCTCATGCGCTTTCATTTCAAAATATCGTGATAAAAGAAGAAATATGTCGATAAAAATCATCAATATAATATATAAACATGAATCACCACATCATAAAACCATATCAAGTCTCACAAAGACTACCATCTCAAATGTAATGAATGTCATGTCAAAATAAGTCAATAAAATCATCAAAAAAAAGCATATAACACAAATCACCATGTCACAAAGTCACATCCAGTCACATAAAGGGCTATTGTCACAAATATAGTGATAATTCATATCAAAACCATAAAAGTCACAAAACGGAATCAAAGTGCCTCGATAAACAAATCGGGAATGGTTACCCAAACAATAAAGAAAAGTCATAACTTTGGGTCCCGGAGAAGTCACAAAAGCGACAAAAGTCCCACCACGGTCTAGAATACAGAAGAACAAGGCCTTAATCCCAGAGGTCAACTACGTAGCTTTAGAGTGCTTACCCACAACACAAGGAAAACCACTTGAGTGCTTGTGGGAAATCCAAGGCAACCCACTCGTTCAATATTGTTAGTCCTGCAACATAAGGAACCACTCGACCGATGGGTATGCAGCCTCGCAACACATGGACAACATTTCATGTAAGCCTGAATATCCTGCAACACAAGGCTAACACACCTCACAATATTTGCAAAGTGAGAAATAATAAATACCGACATTATATCGGCAAAGTGAGAAATATCCACTTAAAGCGTTATTGATTACGTAACACCGATTACCTCGAATAGACATAACTCAGGAGTGTATATCACTTCCATATAGTAACTAAATAAATATTTCCTAAACCGAACGTACAATTCAGTGATATTCAAATATTTACCATATGCCAACAATTTACACTCGGTTTTCTATTTAACGAGTCATGAAAATAACGGGATAAGATTAGCAAACGACCCATAACCATTCACGACTCTAGTCCATTTTTAATCAATCCTCATCTCATGGAGGAAATCATCAGAAATCACGAAATCACTTTTAAAATAAAGAAAGAAATTTTAAAACATATTTTTATTATAAAAAGATGAAGATATCCAAAATTAAAGAAATAAATTTATGAACCATTATGAAAGATTTTGAAATAACATTCTTTAAGTAAAATATAGAATAAAATCTTCTTTCAAAATCCGTTTTCAAAGAATAATTTTAAACTTCATGATTTGGAAATGTTAAAATTACCTATTTATAAAACGAGTTTGATTAGAACATTTTACTTTACTTTGAAATTATTTAAAACCAATATTTATGTGATTTAAAATCGTAAAACATGAAATCATCTCAAAATGACAAATGTCATAAATAAAAAAAACAGAAATCGAGCAAAGATCGATAAAAAGATTGTCTGAACCATAACTAATTCAGAGAGTTTGATCAATTTGAATAATGGTCAAAATTATGACTATAAGGATGCAATACAAGATATAGGATATCGTGGGCAATGAACAAAACACCCCCAACAAATCATAATCATGTGGAATCAATCAATAATGCGCCTATCAATTACTAAATGAATTCCATTTTCCGAAATGGATTTCCCAAAATGTGATTTTGAACTACTACAAATAATTATCTATCACAAAGAGGCCAACCAGTGCACATAAAGGCGTTATAAAATATTCAAGTAGTAAAAGAGGCCCATAGTGTCAATAATTTAATGGTCTAACACCCTTAATCTGTGCTAGTTTACCATCAAAAAAAATTAACTCTAAATTCATAAACCCTCAATTTTCCCCCGTAATGAAATACAAATGCAATCAATCATGATAGTCATCCATACAGAACTATGAATCAATAACAAACAATAATAAATAATACAGGGATTGATTGGGAATAATTCTGTTCCGAAATTCTCAATATGCAACACAATAACAATTAAATAAATCACTGCACTCCAAACACCCTACAACACACAGTGACAGTTCAATATAGAATTGTTATAGATGTGAGTGAGAAAAACTCACTGAAACAATAAATACAAGAATTGAATGGACGTTTACTCCTCCTCTTCACCATGCCGATGTTTATCTTTAGGAAATTGCAAGCGCAACAAAAATCATTTCTACTACCATTTTCCTCACGTCCTCCAATATCTGTCATCATCAAGTCGCCATCTACTTAAAACAATTCCAATCGTCGGTCGCGCACCACCATCTCCATCAAGCTACGATGCCTTCCACTTGTAAATCGATCACTTATAGCCACAAAATGTGGCATTCGCCTTCTGCTCACATCCAACATCGCTAACGTAAAAACCAAACCGCACGCCTTAGTTCCTCTCCCATAATCGGCTAACTCGACCACCACCTAAAGCCCGCGTCTACCATTGCATGTTATCAGAACTTAGGCCACGGCCTCCTCAGCCACGTATCATCCATGATAGCAACCACTAACATACACTTCCAACGCCTCGTCGCTGCTCCAGCCGTTGTCGTGCTCGCCTTTGATCGCCGTCGCGATTCACTTGATGCCCCTTTTTTTGTGCGTTATCTTTTCAAATATTTGAGGATGGAATGCTTTAGGGCATGATTAGATTAACAGCTTAGAGAAACAGAAAAGGAAACAATGTATTCTTTAAGTGGGTTAAGGCCAAGCAATTTGGGCTTTTGATTGTTAAATAAGAATTGACTTCAAGTTGTTATTATTTTTTTCATTCTTTCTTTTAGATGATTCATTTCATTTGTCTGTTAACAAAATTTCAATTTAATCTGAACTGATTTGTACTTTTTATTATATGAAATACACATTTCGAAGATCGTACAATTTCATTCAATTTAATATTATCCCCTCTATTTAAGTATATTGCCTCAATTAAATTTATTTCCATTTATTCATTGATCTATCGAGATGAAATTTATTAATTAATTCAATTTTACTATAACAAAATACTTTACTAATTGGACTTTAGTTGAATAATAATTTGAATTTTATCAAAATCGGGTTCAAGCACCTCTATTTTAATTAAATTAATTTAACATTACGACTTAAAACAGGGTTGTTACAAACCCCCTCCCCCTTTTAAGAAAACTGCGCCCTTGCAATTTCATTAATAATGATAAAAATATCATAACCAAGATTATACACCCCTATAACTAAAGCAATATAAATTATAATAATTATTTGTTAACTGGTTTCCAATCTCATTTCCATAGTCAATCAACTAATACCACTCCAATTTATAACACTGAAAATAATTATTTGTTAACTGGTTTCCAATCTCATTTCCATAACCAATCAGCTAATACCACTCCAATTTATAACACTGAAAAGTCAAATTTTTAGTTATCAAAATTTGACAAAATCCTCAAAAAAATTCTAACACGTTAAATTTACAAAAAAATTCGCTAGCATCTCCTTTGTGCGGCTGGCGTTTTGAAAATTTACAATACATATAATAACACAATATACATCTCATCTCAACGAAGAGGCATCCCATAGGAAAAAACGCAAAATACAATATGTAATCCAAGATACGTATCTTTATTTTAGCATTTAAAAGCAAAATCACTTATTATTAAGCGAGCAAAAGTAAGCTAATATCTCTGCCTGGTCGCGCAAGGCCATCAAAAGTTCCTATTACTTAAATTCAATTATTAACTTCTAGAGAGATAAAATGAACACATATAAGTTTAATATAATTATGTAATGTATGTATTCTTAATTTAAGCTACAGTCGACAAAGTCTTTAAAGTCCAATGCTATCAAATTTGATAAGGATTTTAAAATAGAAATATTGCATATTGCATTAGAATTCATAAGTAACTCCCGGATCATTAAAACATCAAATATACAAAGAGTTATGCGAATGTTCATAAATTACTAAAAGCTGAAATTGCTAATTAGGTGCAAGCCCACCACAAATTTTTCGTTGTTGGCCATGCTAACAACAAAATTTTGTAAAACACTTCAAACCAAAGTTGTTGCTTAATTTTTAAGCTTTTCGAACTAGTAAAAATCAGATAAACGGTTCAAAAGTTATGAGCAAAATGGTTCAGCTCGATTTTGTGCAATTTCCATTTAAAGACAGCGACATGTCGTCCTTCTAATTCTCGTTTTAACGTTAATAAACTCTAAAATTTCAAGAAATGATAACCACGAATAGTGTTCTATATTAAATTATCTTTTAGTAAAAAATCATCACAATTGGACGACTAGAACAAAATCGCCCATATTTGTTAAGCACTTTTCAAATCCTATATATTTCTTGAAAGTTGCCTCTTAAAATGTACAACGAATGAAAACCTCTTATATAACCCAATTTCTAATTATTCAATGAAACCTCTTATATAATTTCAGATTATTTATCTTACATTTCACAAAACAGTTGCAACCCCTTTAATTCTCATTGCACATAACATGTACACAATTCATAATGTACATGTGCTTATATTCTGTACATTGTTTAAATAAGTTGCGAAGCATGAAATTAAATCAACAAACTAAGTCAGCAATTAAGTATGTAATAAATCATATTGCAGGCTACTAAATCACACAACAGTCATATTCGGTAAAAACGAGCATGCCGTTTGTACGAATTCAATATGAGAAACACGTATAGACCTTTATAAGTGAGCAAGCATATGCTACAGTTCAACCAAAATAACATATCGCTGTTCAAATAAATATCTAGTAATTGAATCCACATACAATGAAACGTCATGTAACTGGAAATGAAACTTCATATATGTGTTCCAGTGAGCATATGAACATGCAGTGAAACGTCATGAATACTTATGGCTATATGACTTCAAACATGCATACTTGCTGTCATATGATTCAATTATGAATACTTATTACTATCTTAATTCAACTTGCATACTTGCCATCATATTTCAAATCTAAACAAGGGAACATGCTGCTATTTGAGTTTAAGCAATAATACCTGTACATGAAGTTGTTTTTTTTTTCTACACACATTCACTACAAAGTAAAATGCAACAACCTAATTCCCTAACCACAACGCTTAAACACTCATTTAGACAACTGATGTGATAACCTGGAATTTTTAGACAGCTATTAATTTGTAATTAACAAGACTAAAATTATTAAAACACTAATTTATTGATTGAATAAATTAACCTGATAAATTTGTTAATAAATATTTATATCGGGGTAAATATTTATTTAATAATCTCCTGATATAGTTGAAAATATCAGTTCAAATGATCTTCTTTTATAATTATTTAATTTAACAAAATTTATATTTTCAAAACAAATGAATATGTTTTCTATTATAATGTCAAAATACAAATTAGTATGAATTTAATTAGCAATAAACCAATATATGAATTTATGTATAAATACCGGAAATGGTATTGACATAAATATAAACATAAACATGTAATTTATATACAAAATCAAATAATGAATACAATATAAAATTTATATCAAAAACATATTAATTTTTTTTTAATACTTGCATATTTACAGATGTAAAGGATTCTAGCAGAAATTTAAAATATGTGTAATATTAAAAACATAGGGTTAAATGTAATATAAATTTTTTATTAACATATTTAATATTAATGTATAAATTAAAGGCAAGTATAAATCATGTAATGTACTTTAACATGTGTTAGTTAATTTTATCATTAAACTTAACATTTGTAAGAAAAAAAAATTAATATGCAATTTACAAGTGTATATACATTTAACAAGTATCACAAATTCTTTTTATTTTTCTTCTATTCTTTTAAAATCATAAAAAGGGTATAATTATATCTATTCATTCTCTACTCAATCCTTCTTCTATTCTCATACTAAGGCTATTAAAAAATACAAGTGTTAATTTATGAAATAATGTTAGTAACAAATGTATGATGATAAACAAATGCAAATGATAAATGTTAACAAGTGTCACCATGTTATTTTATTTTCTTTTATTTTTAAATAAATCTTAATTAAGCCTATATAAAACATCTATCTCTACTCTTCATTCTTTTTCTATTTTAAACACTTTCAAAGCAAATAAAAGATATATAACCATAGTAGAAAAACAGATCCGAGGAAGTTTTATCAAAACCGAATCAAGCTAAGCAAAGATTCAACTCTGACTTCAGCAAGTTGTTAGGCAAATTTCAGATTTGAAAATTCAGTCTTTTAAAATCAACTATAGACTTGTTCTGTTCCTAAACAAGATGAGTAAAACTTGGAAAATTTGATATATCTTGAACTAGCATGCGAAGATCCTTTAAGTATGATTTGAATTAAATCGTGCATGTTACTTAAAATGATTTTAAGTATATAAATGTGTGTGAATATTTATATTTATGACTGTGGTATGAAAGACAAGTCCCTGTTTTAAACTGAGACAGTGAGTAACAATTCTTTTTAAAAGAATTTAAAACTTGATTTAAATCTAGATGCATGCAATTAATATTTGTAGTAAAGTATGATAAAGTGTAGCATGATTACATATATAAATTGTATGTATATTTTTCTGAATATATGGCTGTGTATACAAATTTTTTGCTCTGTCCAGTCGAACAGGTAAAAAGAAAAATCAATATCCTCTGTTTGTTTCTGTTTAGATCTAGATGTATACATCAATTTAGTTTGTAATACCAAGGTACTTGATCTAAAAATAAATTCAGGCAAGATTTCAAGTTAGTTTTTAACAAAAGTGAGAATTACAGTAGAAAGTATGAACTCATCTAAAATCTCGAATTAAATAAATTGTGTATTCAAGTATAAAAACTATTTTGTTATAGGAGATAATGATTTTTAAAAATAAAATTAAGATTTTTAGGCTTTAAATTTGAGAAAGATTGCTTGTTGAACGGAAATTTGGGTTTTAATCATTATTATTTTTGGGTGATCTGGTGTATCGGAAAAGGCAGGGGCACTGTTGGAGTAGGCAATGAGCTCATGGGTTCTGGAAATATTAGTCGCAAGATTTGTCAACCACTATGTCGTCGGCGAGGCTCCGAACTAGGGTTTAACTCGCATTTTTGTTTCCTTGATGTTATGAGGAAATTTCTAGGTCATTGGGGAACTGGAGGGGATCGCGAGTGGGAAATCAGGAGCGTAAGCGTTCGATGAAGTGGCGGTCATGATCGAGAGGTCACAGGTGGACGTGGGGATGAGGCGAGGCAGTTTTAGGGGAGTTTGTGTTCCAGATTTGGGTTCGATGGCCAAATGTCGATGAGATGCTTTTCGACGCGAATTCTATTGTCGGTTAAGAACGTGGGGCTGTGGGTGACTGAGGCGAATGGTCGTTGGTGAGAGGTGGTGGCCGAGGACGCCGTGCACGTGCATGAGTATGTGCACAGTAGAGTGAAGCAGGGTGATGGAACGGTGATGATTATTCAAAAGAGCGAATCGAGAAGAAGGGAATAGGATCAGGTTGGATTTAAAGCAATAGGATGGGCCAATGAATAAGTTTTAGGGCAAATGGTATAGAATTAAAAACATTTATAAATAATATAAATTTATATAAACAATATGGTATACCAATAAGGCTTTAATTCATAATTAAACAATGATATATGTTTGGTAGTTCCTGTAACTGAAACTATATTTGGGTTGGTTCGAGTTAGGAATCCATGATTTATTAGGGCAGTGAACTTGAATCAATTTATTTCTCAAGTAATTAATTTGTAAGCATTAAATAGATAATTACGGGTTATTAATTGATTTGTTAGAGATTAATTATTTGTTAATTTGAGATAAATCAATGTAAGTGATTTGAGATTAATTACTTAAATGGGAACTACTTAATGTAAGTAATTAAAGAATTAACTTGCTAAGGGTTAATTAATTAGTAATTGGATGTTAATTACTTTTTAATCAAAATTAACTAATTGAGGATAATTAATCAATGGAATAAGTACTCGATGAAAGTAATGAAAGATAAATCACTTAAGGGAAGTAATTAAGAATTAATACTTAGTGTAGTTAATTAAAGGTATGATTAATTAAGGAGATTAATTTAGGGAGTTAATTAATGAGTGTGATTAATTAAAATAACTAATCAATGTAAGTGAATACTGGATGATTAATTTGTGTAAATAAATCAAGGATAATGTAATTAATATAAATGGGTGAAGGTTAATTAATCTGTGTTATTAATAAAAGGCTAGTTACTTAATGTAATTAAAGAGGATAATTAAAGGATAATTAATTAATGTTAAGTAAGCAGGATTAAAAGTAATTAGAGTAATTAATTTAAATTTTATTTAAATTAATTGGAAGGGTGAGACTAATTAATCTTGTTTATGAATGATTGAATAATATTGAATGCCTTGGAATTATTTGGATACGGAATGTTTTGTGATATGATTGGGTTGAACAGTGATAACGTTGGCAACTATCGAAATGAATTGTTGTGAAGGTGACATCCTGTATTTAACTTTGAATTGTATTTCATTTGAATAGCTAGTGTAGGATGACACGGGACTCGAAGAGACCCGAGTCGGGTATCAGTTAATATCCGAAACCACTTCGATTTGTAATCTACAATAATTCTATATAGGTTTGATATGTGAGATAAATAGACTGGAACGGAATAATACAGACCTTTGGAACTAAGTATGGGTACTTAGAGATCGATTTGTGAAATAAGTAATATCTATAATAACTTGTGAATAAGTATATAAATGTGTGTGATTATTTATATTTATGACTGTGGTATGAAAGACAAGTCCCTGTTTTAAACTGAGACAGTGAGTAACAATTCTTTTTAAAAGAATTAAAACTTGATTTAAATCTAGATGCATGCAATTAATATATGTAGTAAAGTATGATAAAGTGTAGCATGATTACATATATAAATTGTATGTATATTTTTCTGAATATATGGCTGTGTATACAAATTTTTTGCTCTTTCCAGTTGAACAGATAAAATAAAAAATCAATATCCTCTATTTGATTCTGTTTAGATCTAGATGTAAATCAATTTGGTTTGTAATAACAAGGTACTTGATCTAAAAATAAATTCAGGCAAGATTTCAAGTTAGTTTTTAACAAAAGTGAGAATTACAGTAAAAAGTATGAACTCATCTAAAATCTCGAATTAAATAAATTGTGTATTCAAGTATAAAATATGTTTTGCTATCGGAGATAATGATTTTAAAAATAAAATTAAGATTTTTAGGCTTTAAATTTGAGAAAGATTGCTTGTTGAATGGAAATTTGGGTTTTAATCATTATTTTTTTAGGTGATCTGGTGCATCGAAAAAGGCACGGGCACTGCTAGAGTAGGCAATGAGCTCATGGGTTCTGGAAATATTAGTCGCAAGATTTGTCAACCACCATGTCGTCGGCGAGGCTCCGAACTAGGGTTTAACTCGCCTTTTTGTTTCCTTGATGTTATGAGGAAATTTCTAGGTCATTGGGGAACTGGAGGGGATCGCGAGTGGGAAATCAGGAGCATAAGTGTTCGATGAAGCGGGGGTCATGATTGCGAGGTCGCATGTGGACCGTGGGGATGAGGCGAGGCAGTTTTAGGGGAGTTTGTGTTCCAGATTTGGGTTCAATGGCCAAATGTCGATGAGATGCTTTTCGACGTGAATTCTAATGTCGATTGAGAACATGGGGCTGTGGGTGACTGAGGCGAATGGTCGTTGGTGAGAGGTTGTGGCCGAGGACGTCGAGCACGTGCACGAGTATGTGTACAGTAGAGTGAAGCAGGGTGATGGAACGGTGGTGATTACTGGAAAGAGCGAATAGAGAAGAAGGGAATAAGATCAGGTTGGATTTAAAGCAATAGGATGGGCCAGCGAATAAGTTTCAGGGTAAAAGGTATAGCATTAAAAACATTTAGAAATAATGTAAATTTATATAAACAATATGGTATACCAATAAGGCTTTAATTCATAATTAAACAGTGATATATGTTTGGTAGTTCCTGTAACTGAAACTATATTTGGGTTGATTCGAGTTAGGGATCCATGATTTATTAGGGCATTGAACTTGAATCAATTTATTTCTCAAGTAATTAATTTATAAGCATTAAATAGATAATTAAGGGTTATTAATTGATTTGTTAGAGATTAATTATTTATTAATTTGAGATAAATCAATGTAAGTGATTTGAGATTAATTACTTAAATGGGAACTACTTAATGTAAGTAATTAAAGAATTAACTTGCTAAGGGTTAATTAATTAGTAATTGGATGTTAATTACTTATTAATCAAAAATTAACTAATTGAGGATAATTAATCAATGGAATAAGTACTCGATGAAAGTAATGAAAGATAAATCACTTAAGGGAAGTAATTAAGAATTAATACTTAGTGTAGTCAATTAAAGGTATGATTAATTAAGGAGATTAATTTAGGGACTTAATTAGTGAGTGTGATTAATGAAAATAACTAATCAATGTAAGTGAATACTGGATGATTAATTTGTGTAAATAAATCAAGGATAATGTAATTAATATAAATGGGTGAAGGTTAATTAATCTGTGTTATTAATTAAAGGCTAATTACTTAATGTAATTAAAGAGGATAATTAAAGGATAATTAATTAATGGGTTGTAATTAATTAATGTTAAGTAAGCAGGATTAAAAGTAATTGGAATAATTAATTTAAATTTTATTTAAATTAATTGGAAGGGTGAGACTAATTAATCTTGTTTATGAATGATTGAATAATATTGAATGCCTTGGAATTATTTGGATATGGAATGTTTTGTGATATGATTGGGTTAAACAGTGATAACGTGGGTAACTATCGAAATGAATTGTTGTGAAGGTTACATCTTGTATTTAACTTTGAATTGTATTTCATTTGAATAGCTAGTTTAGGATGACATAGGACTCGAAGAGACCCAAGTCGGGTATTAGTAAATATTCGAAACCACTTCGATTTGTAATCTACAATAATTCTATATAGGTTTGATATGTGAGATAAATAGACTGGAACAGAATAACACGGACCTTTGGAACTAAGTATGGGTATTTAGAGATCGATTTGTGAAATAAGTAATATCTATAATAACTTGTGAAATTGTAAATTTATACAAGTTACCCCGGATAATATAAGTTGTATGCTTTTGTACTCCATGTTAGATGGGTTTACTCCCGTTGGTATCCAGCCTGACCCGGGTGTTACTTTGATGTAATGCTCGGGTCAGACCGAGTATTACAAATTTTGAGGTAAGGATGTTCTGGAGCTCAGGAAGCGAGCTAGATGGAAGGAACGTATAGAGCATATACCGCTATTTATATTGTAGTTGTCCTGGACATGTTGTTTTAAAACTGTCCAGTGTTGTGAAATGGATTGTAACTCTGATGTATAAAAATATAAATATATTGATACAGTTCTTCTTTGTATAACTGTTATTTATGTGATATTATATTTTGATCCGCTGCGAATGTGAGGGTTCTATGACTTGTTTCTGTTTCTTCTTCTTTTCTTTCTTCTTTTTCAAAAATATTTGAAATTTTCGGGTTTGAAAATTTCGGGTCGTTACATTTGATTTTAATGATTGGATTGATGAAAAAAATTAAGTCGAACGGGAAATACATTTCGATCGAATTCTGGAAACCCCGATGTTGATGGTGGTCGGGGTTTGGGCTGGTGGTAGCTTGGAAGTCAGGTGTTCGGGGAAAAATAGATGGTAATTTTTTTTGTGATCGAGTCGTCAGGGCCATGGCGAACTAGGGTTTTATCCTGGTTCGAAGATAATGATGAAAAGTTAGTTCGTGCGGCGTCGTCGAGAAGATTCGGTCAATCGCGCCAATGGGAATTGAACCATGGGAGGTAAACGGAGCTTTGACCAAAATTTCGAGGTCGTTGGTGGTCGTGATCGTCTGGGCGAAGCAACAGTTGGTCAGAGCATTTTGCTCTGATGGGATCGATTGTATCGAAATTCGATTTCATGATAGATTGAGGAAGTTGGGTGGTCACCAAGTTTGTATGGGTTATTGGCGATATGGTGGTGATCACGGCGATGGCTGGATCGTCGCCGTCGCCTTGTACGTGTGCACGCGATTTCGTGTATCTGGGAAAAATGATGTTGGTTGGGACGAAGAGGCTGGACTCGAAGTTGAATTCGAGATTGATCGGGTTTGTCTCGAAGCAAGGGAAATATGTGGGTTAGCTTGAGTAAGGCTCGGGTCTAGGTCGAGATTATCTTGGGGTTTTGGTGATTTTACTCGGGTCTAGGAAGTCTGGCTTGAAACAGTTTTAAAATTTCTAAAATATAAACAAGTTTTCAAGGTTCAGTTTTAAATTAAGTTAAAATACTTTCTTGATTAAATTCTCTTGATTAAGTTTTAAATAAGTTTTGAAATAATTATTTTTGAATTAGTTAAGTTCAAGTTTCCAAAAGCATCCTTAAGTTTATTTTTAAGGTATAAATGAGTAATTAAAAGATAAATGTTTATCTTAAATAATGTTTGATTTACTAAAGGGTTTTGAAATTTAACTATTTGTTAACGATAATTTATTGAAAGGATGTAGCTTAGGGTTTTAGTAAGTATAGTTACTTTGTGAAATTAAATTTAAGCTAATTGCCTTGGATGATTACAATTAAGGATGACTAATTAATTAAGGTTAAATTATTAAGGATAGTGACTTACTTAAAGAAAATTACTTAATGAAAAGGAATTAATTAATGATTAAAAAATTGATTAATCAAGTGATTTAAAATTAATTTGGGATTATTTAATATAAGTAATTAGGGATAATCACCTATTGTAATTAAGAATAATTAATTAAATGGTAATTGATTAGGGGTTGATCAATTTATTAATGAATTAATTAAGGGAAGTTAATTAAAGGTTTAATTATTAAATAATATAAGGTTGATTAATTTAAATTAATAAATGATTAAAGGACAAATAATCAAATGATTTGAAATTAATTAATGTTAATTAACCATGATTGATGACCCATCTGATCTAAATCATATCAGATAATTAATTGAGTTCACTTATAGATGTTTGAGTTCTATTGATTGTCGAACTGTTTGATATTCTGATATGCTATGCTTTGTGCTATGAGTTGTTTCAGTGTGATCTGTGTTGAATGTAATCTATTTATTTATAATGCATTCATATTTTCTATCGGTGAATCTGTGCGTATAGATAAGCGTTATTGGAATATACCGCTTATCGATATTGTTGTGATTGCAATCTGTGATGACTAAATGATGTTGCACTATTGTGTAAAACCCTTGGACCACACCTATACACACACGATATGGATTTCACGAGGAAATTGGTTAAGTCACAGATTTTTTGAAATAGTTTTAAATTTGAATTTTTGAATTCAAATGGTTTTCGAATTGAATTGGTTGTTTTCAAAGATATAAGTTATTTTTGAATAACTTGATTAAGTTTTGAAATTCAAATAATTTAATTTGAATTCAAGATTTGAAATTGAATTCTATGTTTGAAAATTTTGGTTTAAAAATGTTATTCAAGTTACAAACGTGTTTATATGGGTTTTGAACCCTTTTAAAAAGTATCGTTTTGGTAAATTTAATTCTAACCAAATTTTATACTTAAAGAGATATAACTCGTGCAAATGAAATCGGGTTTTTCCGAAATGAAAGATATTTGTTTCCAAATAATAATAGCTTTCATATATAAGAAGAATTTCAAATTTGTGTTAAAAAGATTTCAAATTGAAATGAAATTGTTTTGAAAGCTATGAATGAATTTTTTGTGAACGATGGTTGAATCTTGTCTTGAAATTGAAGAAGATTTTAATGGTATATCTTTTATATAAAAGATTTAAAATGAGAATTGTGAATAAATCTTTGGAATTGTGTTTTGAAAGCTATAAATTAAATCTTTAATTTAAAGATTTAAATTGAGTCAATCCAAAATGAAATGGAATTGTTTTGAAAGGTTGTAAATGAATCTTTGTCAAAGATTGGTGAACCTTGTTTAAAATTATAAGAGGTCTTACAAGTGAATCTTTTGTTTTAAAAGATTTAAAAGTGGAAATTGTTTAAACCATTGAAAGGTTTCTGAAAGTAAATCTTTTTGTTTAAAAAGATTTGTAAATGGTAATTCATTTAATTGAAAGAAAAGTTTTGGGTTTTTAAAGTTGTGACTTAACCGAAATCCCATTATCCATATGTTTTTAAATATTGCACTCATTATTCGGTTTAGCCGGGAAAGAACCTTTGTGTCATATGACCCATTTCGAATAATGATGTGATATGGATAGCATTTGAAGACCGGTGGTGAAGACCGGATACTTTCGAAAGCGAAAGGATGACCTGTCAAATGTCTCTACACCGAATGGCCCCGGTATAGAGATTTGAGAACCCATTGTGATGGGAAGTCTGGACATGATTAGAAATTATTCGGATTGCAAGGGCTTCTTTGGAAGTGCCTTCGGTTCTGTTCGAACCCAGAACAGACTTGTATGGATGTGTGTCTGACATTACACCTTGAGATGTAATGCTGGTTTCTATCAAATACATTTCTGTTGGTGGCACAGAATTTATTCTCTTAGCTTAACACCCTTCTCTGAGATGTACGAGCTCAGAGGTTATGTAGTTGATGGTTACTAGTGATACATTCCCAATTTGGTGATGTGGCATACGAAGTGCTGCTGATCATTTGTTGATCAAATCATGGCTTTTGTGAAAAGCGTAGCTTTGTGGACGAAACCTCATCGAGCCTCACAAACCGGTAATGGTCGAAACAGGAATGATGCAACAAGGTTTCAGGGGTAGCTCCCCTAGGGTATGACCATTCTTTCTGGAAAAGGGTAGTATCATGGTATGGAGCCCAGATACTTACTCATGTGGGCACTGTAGTATATTTATTACTATATGATGTTGTTGGTGTTGAGGATCCTTGGTTAAAGGTCCCAAAGGACCGGGGGTGGCATATCTTAGGTTTTATTCCCCGGGAAGGGGGTACCCGGCCTTGTGTTTGCAGAGAACTGAGGGATGGTTCTCAGGGCGTCCCTCCAGAGGCCTACCCATGTGGCAATGGGAAGTTCCTTGGCTTGACCATTTGTTGGAAAATCCAAAGAAACAATACGCACCCTTTACGGTTTTAGTTGTATAACATGCCATCTACTTATGGTGGCGCCCCACTGTTTGGATGGTAGTTATAGTAGGCATAGTACGAAATGTCTATGCTGGCTAAGATTAAAATTACACTTTCGAAATGTTTTCCACTATGCCCTTATAGTGATAATATCAAAGGATTTCGCGTATCAAGCATTTTTGACTATCATAAGGAGAAATCTCCTCCAAGTCTGTATTTGCATTGTGTATATGGTGGGAGGCCTTATGGCAGTTTCATTTTCCAAAAGGCATTGCGGATTTTCAATGTTTTTGAAATTCTTTTGTTTGTTTTAAGAAGATAAACTGTTTTTGTTTGCTCATACCAGTCCCATGTCTAACCGGGAGTTTATTGTTCCTTTCCTAAACTCTGGGTGCCCATAATTTCCCACACGGGCAGTCTAGAGTTGGGTTTTTCAGATAGTAGATATAGATATCAATTTGGTAGCTTTAAGCTTTCTCTTTGGTATTCTTTGGAGATCTTGGATATTGGAGTCTTTGGATTCATGGACAACTGACTTGCTTAGCTTGGTGCAACATGTTGGTGGTTCGAGCTAGTGGTTTGGAGTTTGGCTTTGGAGCATTAGTGTTGCTGTTGCAGTTTGATCATTAGAGTTATCTCTTTTGCTATTCGTTTTCCGCTGTTGTTTATTGTCTCTGATGTTCTTGTATCATATATATATATATATCATTATTGTATCATTCTGGATATTGTATCATTGATTGTATATGGTATTCATTTCTTTTCTTCCGCTGTGTTGTTTTACTTGATGTGTTATAAGCTCTGGCGAACCAGATTCGACGTTTGGGTCTGCGACATTTGAATATGAGTGTCGTATTCGGTGCCGATTTTCGAAGGTCGAGTCAGGGTTCTTACATTTGGTATCAGAGCTGAAGGTTGAACTTTAGCTCAGGAGTATAACACATTAAGTAACTCATTAGAGATAGGGTGAAGTATACCCTAAAATGAGTATATCCCTAAGATATCCATCTGAATGCCTCAGTAAATTCTCTTACTATCCACTGATAGTGAGTATGAGTGCAAGAAGAGGACGAGATAGGAGACAGGGAAGTACCACTATAAATGGTCAGTACCCTGTAATAGCGGAAACAACTTTCTCTATCAATCTCCTTTGATTCATCTTTTCAATTCTTTGATGGTTCCTTGCAGTTCTAGGAAGAAGCCTTGGTATATTTGCATGGGACATAAACTCCAGATGGGTCAAAATTGTTTGTTTGGATGAATTGTTTGCTTTGGTTGTTATGGTTGATAGGTATATTTTAGTTGTTTAAACTAAAAGATTTGGATTGTATCCATATATCTGTTTATTCTGTTGGGTCCAAGTGTATTCCACGAGTGGTCAGTTATCTTTCGAACTAATCAATATTCCTGTATATACGTAGTTCTGGTGACCTGAGTATCTTAATTTGTTCTTATATCTATTTATTGATATTCTGATTTGGTCAAATGCAGAATAGATATCCAGTTTCATTTGGAAACTGTCTCTCTGTCTTTGTGTATCCATCCTTTGTTGTCTCCCTACTTTCAAATTTCGAGGACGAAATTTTCTAAGAGGGGAATCTGTAACATTCATGAATTTCAGCTAAAAGTAATTGATAATTAATTTAATATTTGGAATTAAATTATGAAATTATTGGTAATTAATTTTAAATTTTAGATTTAAAAGTTGAATCAATTGGAAAATTTCCAGAATAAATAATGTTTTGTATTTTTAAATTGAATTTGGAATTTGAAAATTTTAAATATAGTTGTATATTTTCATTTAAACTGTGACGACCCACCTTTCTAACCCCAGAAAGACGTATCATCATTAAGAAAGAAAGGGATATAAATAGAAAAGAATAGAAAGAAAGAAATAACAACATCAGAATCTCACAGCGGAATGGAACAAAATATAATACATCACATAACTATTACATAGTTATACATACATCAGAGTTATACAATATCATACAATACGACTGTCATATACATATATGTCCATACATACATCCAAAATACAGCATACACTAACTACACAGCGGAACTACATAGATAGATACATATGTCTGGTCTTCTTCTCCAAAGCTCCTCCAGAAAATCAATACTCCAAAAACCTATCACTTAGCTACTCATAAAAATTTGAGTACCCAAATGAAAAACAAAATATAAACTCTGGGTCAGACATGGGTCTGGTGTGAGTAAACGGGTTAAAATTGTTTAACTTTGAAAATCATTTGAAAATAAAGGTATCACGTAAGACTTCCCACACATAAATACGGGTAAGCTTTTACGTTACGCTAACCAAAACATTTTATAGGAAATCCAGTGATATTATAATAGTGTCTAGGGTTTTCAAGTAAATAGAAAATAGCCGAAATTGTTACATGATTAAATTTCAGCTACTAGCCACAAAAGTGGGTAATACAAATCAAAACCGTAGGGTCTCGTAGTGAAAATGGGTTTCCAATAATGGCAGGGCTACTGGGGTACCGCCCGTCACAGTACGGGGCCTATATCACCGTACCGAAGATCACTCCCGACCCCCTACAACACAAGGCCGGAACCATTCCTTACTGAACAGTCCCGAACAAGATAACCCCGCAGTTGTGGCCAACAACTGCTCACACAGCCGAAATAAAGGGACATCTAGACAGGGGTATACCTCGTCCTGCTTGGGCATGACCCACCTAACCTTGCTGCATCTCCCCTGTTTTAGCCATTCTCGGTAGATGAGGCTTGAGGCTGCGATTACCTTTATAGAACATATATCTTAGAATGCTCATCGTCCGCCTGACGATGTGCTGAAAGCATTCAATCCATACAAGTCCGTTCCGGGTTCGAACAAAACCGAAGGCATTATCTCGTTACACTCATTTTGGAATCACCCTCAGAGTTAACGACAATAACTCTTGCATTCTGAATCACCATCTCGATCACCAATTTATATGTCACGACCTATCGTTTAATTTGGATCGATGCGGTTTTCGGAATATCGAATCGATACCTGATCCCGGTCTCATCGAAATCCAAACGCCATTTTAAGGGCCAAGTTGTCTATTTATTCTTAACAGTTTAATTCAATATTAAAAATCTACATAACATATATCACAGATAATTCATATACAGTCATCACAGATATATCCAGAATATATCACAATATATCACATAATATCATCGAACAGATATTAGTCAATCAAACAAGAATTATCAATTCATATCAAAACAGTTTGGTTTACTTAACCTAATTAATTACTTAGAATAAACTACTTTATTCTGCTTAATTAATTACTGATTAATTAACTTATTAAATTTTATTAATGATTACTTAAGTACTCAGTTAATTAATTGATTCTTAATTAATAACTTACTTATTAATTAATAAAAGGTTAATTACTTATTTAATTATCACAAATTATTTTAATTAATCATTTATTATCAATTAATTAATCATTTATCTTTAATTAATCACTTAAGTTAACTACCATTTATTAATTAACTTTAAGTAATTAATTAAATTTCTTAAGTTTAAAATTGATTTAATCACATGATCAATTTCCTAAAGTTCAAATTTATTTAACTTTAAGTTATTTATTAAATTTACAAGTATAAATTAAATTACATTTTTAATCACCTACACTTTAAATTAGTTTAATCATCTTACATTTGAAAAATCTATAAATAATTTTAAATCAAAACTTAGTTTTAAATTTGTCTAAATTGAAACCTTTAACAAAATTACCCCAAGGTTGTATAAGCTGATTTCACAAAAAGGTTGGAACCCGAAGTAAACGAAATATTTACTCGAGTAAAGCTCGAGACTCCACCATTCTTCTCACGTCACTTTCCCCCTATTCTTCTTCTTCTTACCTGATCTTTCTTTCTTCTTTTTTCTTAGCTTTAGTTATAAAAAATTTAAACTGCAGTATTCGAACGTACACGCGCCTGGGTTCGACTCGAAGCAGCGTCCCAAAAATCTCGTGCAAAAACACGCGACGACCCCAATTCGCATCACAATCACCAATCGCCACCGAGCACGTGCATGGTGGTTCGGCTCACCTCCGACAACCTTCGTCACCACCCACAAACCATAAATCGTCTTAGTAACTGAAATCGAAACTCAATTTTATACCAAAATGTACAAATCAAAATACGGCCTGTAGCTCGAACTCGCGACATGAACGCCCACCGAAATCCCCCACGTTCCTGCCATCTCCCATCACCGGAAGTCAAACCACATCACCCACTCCATGGCCAGACCTTCCTCGGCCTTCACCCCAAACCATTAGCCACTCGATCAAAGCATGGCGACAAAAAAACCAAAATTTACAGAGCATCAAAACATGTGAACGGAACCCTACTATTGCTTCATGCCACAAATTCTTGCATTGGAAAAAATATTTAACATTTTTCCTATGTTATTACATCTACAAGCTTGCATCATAACAAATTTCAATGATTAAAATTAATCGAATCATCCAAAATTGACAAAAATATAACTTTTGTTTATTTTCGAACTACACTTTAAATATTGAACTAAAAATCATTGTTTCTATTTTAAAAATCCTAACTTTGCATGTTTATTTAAGATATGAATTCGAAGTAACAAATTAAAATATTTGAATTTTTGCACATATTGATTTCTTACTACAAAATTTGAATATGCAGAGTCCATATCCTACTGTAAAGCATCAAAACAAAGTCTAGATTTCTAATTGAGGATTAAACATCCTATTTTGTTTTAAAAATCCTAGTTTAAAATGGTTTACAAGATAAAGTATAAATCTTTATCTATTTTTCTTTGTTCAGAAATCTGAAATATTGAAGATCAACACATAATAGAGCTTCCAGTAACATCATCACAGAGCATCTTATGTTCAATATATAGCAGGCATAAGGTTACATGAACTAATTATCAAGTTTAAATTTTCAGAAAGTATGTTTACGCACCCAATAATTTATTGAAACTGGAAGCAAAGTTGATGAAGACTGTAGATGAATTTCCTAAACAACTTTCCTTGTTTTTGCTGTTTGAATATATTTGAGTTGCAGGCAATAAATGTTTATCTTCCTTTGTTCTTTTCTGGTTTGCTCTTTGGTTTTAGTTAAGTTTATAAACGAACATAATAATATGATGGATATATATATATATATATATATATATATATAGAAAAGCTTTGAACAGCTGTAGGTAATAACTAGACAGTTTTACTTGCTTTTGATTTGCTTGTATTTATTACATTGCAAAGTGAAATGATCTTGTAATTTCGGCTGAGATTTTTTTTTAGACAAATAGTTATGCTCATTAATGCATATGCTTTCATTTATGTTAACATATAATTAATGTTTGCTGACACATGAATTTTGTACAAAGATATTTGTCTTATTTTCGAAGTGAACACTTTGTTTTCTTATGCATTGAACATGTTCATATATTATACAGCGATGTAAATAGTTTTTGGTTAAAAGTTTTGTATTGTACAAATGAATGTTATAGGTTATGAAATAGTTTATCTCCTTTTCTAAGCTTATCTTATATGTTCATGTATAGTTATTTAGTTATAATTTCTAAATTTTATTCTATTGGTAAATTTAAATTTTCAAACATTTATTTATAACATACTTGTATTTTTATATTTCAATTTATAACTTATATTTTATATATCTAGTTACAGTTTATATTCATAATTATATCTTATACTTATGTTATGTATGTTTGTGTTTAATATTGATATGTTTGTTTATTTATTTTTATTTTTTAAACATTATTATTTAAAAACTACAATATATATATATATATATATATATATATATATATATATTCCTATGTATATTATCAAATAATAAGAATATAGAGTCTTTGATTTAGTGAATAAGACAGAATTTTGTTATAAATGGTTTGAAAGATTCCACTTTAAATTTTCAAATCAAAATTTTCTTTACAGTCGCATATATAACCGGTAAATGATTAAGATCTCATCAGTTTATAATTTGAGAAGCTTGTATTTAATTTAAATTAGATTAAATATTATTAAAATATACTATCAAAAATTCCGGGTTGTTACATAAACTATGCATTATAATTTGAAAATGTGAATTTGAAATTCAGATGTTAATATATTGAAATTTAATTGGACTTAAAGAAATTATATTTGAAACAAAAATATAATAAGTATGATTAATTAAGTTTGAGATGAAAATTTTAAAACAAGTATTTGTTAATAAGTTTAATATCTTAAGTTTAAAAATATAAATGTATTTAAAATTATGTTAACTAACATATAAATATTTATTTGTAATGAATAACTTTTCAAATCATTTGTTATAAATAAGAATTTAATTTGAACTTTTAAATTTGACTTAATACTTTTAAAAATGATATTTGAGATTTAAATTTTAATAACAAAGATGATTTCTTATTTAATATATATATACATATTCTAAATTTGAGTTTTAGATAAGATTTAAATTTAAAAGTTCAATTGTTTTAATATTCTTTCAATTTTAAAATTTTAACATAAGATAAGCTTGTTTTAAAATTTTATATCAAGAGTTAAATTAAAATAGCTTTCTCAAGCATATAACCATATGTTATATTTATTGGATCAAAAGCATAGATTATTTATAAATAATTGTTAACATGAATTCACTTTTGAATATTTATCAAAAACTAAAGTTTACTTATATAAAATAAATACATTATATATATATATATATATATTACATGCTTATACTTGCATAGCCTAAATAAATTATTAAAAAGGAACACTTGTAAATATTTTAATCTATGTTAAAGACATTTGTAAATACATAAGCCTATGTGTAAGCTAATTAAAACATGAATAGGACAAGTGTCAATCCTCTTTGATAATTTAAAATAAAAAATAAAATGAAGAAGAATTTTACTTTCAGCTAAACCTTTCTTCATTTCAACAAAGTGAATACAAAATAAAGATTTAAAGGAGTAAAATACAGTAAAATCTGAAGAAGAAAAAAGAAGGAAACCTGAAAAGAAAATTCAAAAGCAAAGAACAAATTAGACAGCAAATTTAAACAAGAATTGATCATCATGATCAAGGAGCAAGTTCTTCAACCTGATACTGACCTGAGACATGCAAATGCATCTTAGTCAAGCATGTGAATGGTCAGATTCAACTGAGCTAAAGTTAGAGATGAAGATCAAGTTTCCAGTTTGAAACCAGAACCTGGTCTTTGTCTCCAAAAATGTGAGTAAACTAACCCAATTTAACTTAAAACTGTGATAGTTCTGGATGATTTTACCTGTGGTTGTTAAGAAAAAGGTTGTATTAGATGAAAATATATATCTGCATTTATATATATACATAAGGATTGAAGGTACATATCAGTATGCAGGAACATATAATTCTCTGTTCACCATTTCCAGATTTTAAAAATCTGTTCAAAAAACAAAAATCTCCGCTTCCAATTAATTTTAACTAGTAATGTTAAAACTAGAAGGGTATAGAACAACAAGACATTAATTTTAAAAATAGTTTTAAGTATTTCTATCAAGTGATCATTTCAGTAATATAAAATTTAGTGTAAATTCATCTTTAAGTTAGGAAATCAATTAATTCAATTTCTTGATTTGATTCCATGATGGGATTAGTGTTATCAAATAATGAATTTTAGTACAGATATCTCGATTTTTAATGATTGGATTGATGAAAAAAATTAAGTCGAACGGGAAATACATTTCGATCGAATTCTAGCAACCCTGGTGTTGATGGTGGTCGGGGTTTGGGCTGGTGGTAGCTTGGAAGTCAGGTATTTGGGGAAAAATAGATGGTAATTTTTTTTGTGACCGAGTCATCAGGGCCATGGCGAACTATGGTTTTAGCCTGGTTCGAAGATAATGTTGAAAAGTTAGTTCGTGCGGCATCGTCAAGAAGATTCGGTCAATCGTGCCAATGGGAATTGAACCATGGGAGGTAAACGGAGCTTTGACCAAAATTTCGAGGTCGTTGGTGGTCGTGATCATCTGGGCGATGCAACAGTTGGTCAGAGCATTTTGCTCTGATGGGATCGATTGTATCGAAGTTCGATTTCATGATAGATTGAGGAAGCTGGGAGGTCACCAAGTTTGTATGAGTTATTGGCGATATGGTGGTGATCACGGCGATGGCTGGATCGTCGCCATCGCCTTGTACATTGTGCATGGATTTCGTGTATCTGGGAAAAATGATGTTGGTTTGGGACGAAGAGGTTAGACTCGAAGTTGAATTCGAGATTGATCGGGTTTGTCTCGAAGCAAGGGAAATATGTGGGTTAGCTAGAAGTAAGGCTTCGGTCTGGGTCGAGATTATCTCGGGGTTTTGGTGATTTTACTCGGGTCTAGGAAGTTTGGCTTGAAACAGTTTTCAAATTTCTAAAATATAAACAAGTTTTCAAGGTTCAGTTTTAAATTAAGTTAAAATAATTTCTTGATTAAATTATCTTGATTAAGTTTTAAATAAGTTTTGAAATAATTATTTATGAATTAGTTAAGTTCAAGTTTCCAAAAGCATCCTTAAGTTTATTTTTAAGGTATAAATGAGTAACTAAAAGATAAATGTTTATCTTAAATAATGTTTGATTTACTAAAGGGTTTTGAAATTTAACTATTTGTTAATGATATTATTGAAAGGATGTAGCTAAGGGATTTAGTAAGTATAGTTACTTTGTGAAATTAAATTTAAGCTAATTACCTTGGGTGATTACAATTAAGGATGACTAATTAATTAAGGTTAAATTATTCATGATAGTGACTTACTTAAAGAAAATTACTTAATGAAAAGTAATTAATTAATGATTAAAAAAATTGATTAATCAAGTGATTTAAAATTAATTTGGGATTATTTAATATAAGTAATTAGGGATAATCACCTATTGTAAGTAAGAATAATTAATTAAATGGTAATTGATTAGGGGTTGATCAATTTATTGATGAATTAATTAAGGGAAGTTAATTAAAGGATAATTGAATAATTAAAGGTCAATTATTCAATAATTTAAGGTTGATTAATTTAAATTAATAAATGATTAAATGACAAATAATCAAATGATTTGAAATTAATTAATGTTAATTAACCATGATTGATGGCCCATCTGATCTAAATCAATCAGATAATTAATTGAGTTCACTTATAGATGTTTGAATTCTGTTGATTGTCGAACTGTTTGATATTCTGATATGCTATGCTTTGTGCTATGAGTTGTTTCAGTGTGATCTGTGATGAATGTAATTTATTTATTTATAATGCATTCATATTTTCTATCTGTGCATCTGTGTGTATAGATAAGCGTTATTGGAATATACCGCTTATCGATATTGTTGTGATTGCAACCTGTGATGACTGAATGATGTTGCACTATTGTGTAAAACCCCTGGACCACACCTATACACACACAATATGGATTTCACGAGGAAATTGGTTAAGTCACAGATTTTTTGAAATAGTTTTAATTTGAATTTTTGAATTCAAATGGTTTTCGAATTGAATTGGTTGTTTTCAAAGATATAAGTTATTTTTGAATAACTTGATTAAGTTTTGAAATTCAAATAATTTAATTTGAATTCAAGATTTGAAATTGAATTCTGTATTTGAAAATTTTGGTTTAAAAATGTTATTCAAGTTATAAACGTGTTTATATGGGTTTTGAACCCTTTTAAAAAGTATCGTTTTAGGAAATTTAAATCTAACCAAATTTTATACTTAAAGAGATATAAGTCGTGCAAATGAAATTGGATTTTTCCGAAACGAAAGCTATATGTTTCCAAATAATAGTAGCTTTCATATATAAGAAGAATTTCAAATTTGTGTTGAAAAGATTTCAAATTGAAATGAAATTGTTTTGAAAGCTATGAATGAATTTTTTGTGAACGATGATTGAATCTTGTCTTGAAATTGAAGAAGATTTTAATGGTATATCTTTTATATAAAAGATTTAAAATGAGAATTGTGAATAAATCTTTGGAATTATGTTTTGAAAGCTATAAATTAAATCTTTAATTTAAAGATTTAAATTGAGTCAATCCAAACTGAAATGGAATTGTTTTGAAAGGTTGTAAATTTGTCAAAGATTGGTGAACCTTGTTTAAAATTGTAAGGGGTCTTACAAGTGAATCTTTTGTTTTAAAAGATTTAAAAGTGGAAATTGTTTAAACCATTGAAAGGTTTCTGAAAGTAAATCTTTTTGTTTAAAAAGATTTGTAAATGGTAATTCGTTTAAACCATTAGAAAGAAAAGTTTTGGGTTTTTAAAGTTGTGACTTAACTGAAATCCCATTATCCATATGTTTTTAAATATTGTGCTCATTATTCGGTTTAGCCGAGAAAGGACCTTTGTGTCATATGACCTATTTCAAATAATGATACGGCGATATGGATAAGACCGGCGGTGAAGACCGGATACTTTCGAAAGCGAAAGGATGACCTGTCGAATGTCTCTGCACCGAATGGCCCCGGTATAGAGATTTGAGCACCCATTGTGATGGGAAGTCCGGACGTGATTAGAAATTATTCGGATTGCAAGGGCTTCTTTGGAAGTTCCTTCGGTTCTGTTCGAATCCGGAACAGACTTGTATGGATGTGTGTCCGACATTACACCTTGAGATGTAATGCTAGTTTCTATCAAATACATTTCTGTTGGTGGTGGAGAATTTATTCTTTTAGCTTAACGCCCTTCTCTGAGATGTACGAGCTCAGAGGTTATGTAGTTGATGGTTACTAGTGATACATTCCCAATTTGGTGATGTGGCATACGAAGTGCTGCTGATCATTTATTGATCAAAGCATGGCTTTTGTGAAAAGCGTAGCTTTGTGGACGAAACCTCATCGAGCCTCACAAACCGGTAATGGTCGAAACAGGAAAGATGCAGCAAGGTTTCAGGGGTAGCTCCCCTAGGGTATGACCATTCTTTCTGGAAAAGGGTAGTATCGTGGTATGGAGCCCAGATACTTACTCATGTGGGCACTGTAGTATATTTATTACTATGTGATGTTGTTGGTATTGAGGAACCTCGGCTAAAGGTCCCAAAGGACCGGGGGAGGCATATCTTAGGTTTTATTTCCTGGGAAAGGGGTAGCCGGCCTTGTGTTTGCAGAGAACTGAGGGATGGTTCTCGGGGCGTCCCTCCAGAGGCGTACCCATATGGCAATGGGAAGTTCCTTGGCCTGATTATTTGTTGGAAAATCCAAAGAAACAATACGCGCTCTTTACGGTTTTAGTTGTATAACCTACCATCTACTTATGGTGGCGCCCCACTGTTTGGATGGTAGCTATAGTAGGCATAGTACGAAATGTCTATGCTGGCTAAGATTAATATTAGACTTTCGAAATGTTTTCCACTATGCCCTTATAGTGATAATATCAAAGGATTTCGCGTATCAAGCATTTTTGACTGTCATAAGGAGAAATCTCCTCCAAGTCTGCGTTTGCATTGTGTTTGTGGTGGGAGGCCTTATGGAAATTTCATTTTCCAAAAAGCATTGCGGATTTTCAATGTTTTTAAAATTCTTTTGTTTGTTTTAAAAAGATAAACTGTTTTTGTTTGCTCATACAAGTCCCATGACTGACCCGGAGTTTATTGTTCCTTTCCTAAACTCTGGGTGCCCACAATTTACCACATGGGCAGTCTAGAGTTGGGTTTTTCAGATAGTAGATATAGATATCAATTTGGTAGCTTTAAGCTTTCTCTTTGGTATTCTTTGGAGATCTTGGATATTGGAGTCTTTGGATTCATGGACAACTGACTTGCTTAGCTTGGTGCAACATGTTGGTGGTTCGAGCTAGTGGTTTGGAGTTTGGCTTTGGAGCATTAGTGTTGCTGTTGCAGTTTGATCACTGGAGTTATCTCTTTTTCTATTCGTTTTCCACTATTGTTTATTGTCTCTGATATTCTTGTATCATATATATATATATATAATTGTTGTATCATTTTGGATATTGTATCATTGATTGTATATGATATTCATTTCTTTTCTTCCGCTGTGTTGTTTTACTTGACGTGTTATAAGCTCCGACGAACCAGATTCGACGTTTGGGTCTGCGGCATTTGAATATGAGTGTCGTATTCGGTGCCGATTTTCGAAGGTTGAGTCAGGGTCGTTACATTGGATTAATGGACTGGAACGGAATAATACGGACCTTTGGAACTAAGTATGGTTACTTAGAGATCGATTTGTAAAATAAGTTATATCTACAATAACTTGTGAAATTTTAAATTTATACAAGTTACCCTGGGTTATATAAGTTGTATGCTTTTGTATTCCATGTTAGATGGGTTTACTCACGCAGGTATCCAGCCTGACCCAGGTGTTACTTTGATGTAATGCTCGGGCCAGACCGAGTATTACAGATTTTCTGGTAAGGATGTTCTGGAGCACAGGAAGCGAGCTAGATGGCAGGAACGTGTGGAGCATATACCGCTGTTTATATTGTAGTTGTCTTGGACATGTTGTTTTAAAACTGTCCAGTGTTGTGAAATGGATTGTAACTCTGATGTATAAAAATATAAATATACTGATACAGTTCTTCTTTGTATAACTGTTATTTATGTGATATTATATTTTGATCCGCTGCGAATGTGAGGTTTCTATGACTTGTTTCTGTTTCTTCTTCTTTTCTTTCTTCTTTTTCATAACTATCTGGAATTTTCGGGTTTGAAAATTTCGGGTCTCGGATTGACATCTCGGGTCTTATAATTCATCTCGGGAATATCTCAGATGTACTTATGTGTCTAAAATTGATGTGTCAAAAATTTATTTAGCGGTTATAACTTTCTTAGTAAAAATAAAAATGATAACATACTTGATTTACATGGAAAAAGGAATATTTTTATAAGAGTAGTCACTTGATTAATTTAATTGATTTTGGTAATGATTGAATAGTATCCTTTTATTTGAACATAATAAAGAAGTGAAACCTTTCGTTATGACTCATTGAGATAAAAAGTAAAGAATATGTTCAAGAAGTTGGTAAATTATAATTTGATTGAGTAGTTTCTTTTGAATCAATATGAAATAAAAAATATTATGGAAAATTATAAAAATGTATAATTTCGGGTGAGATCTCAGAATGAGATTTTGATCCATATATCGGGTGAGATTTGAATATCTCGGACGAGATGAGTGTCGAGGGAGATATGGAGGAGATTTGATATCTCATCTCGTTTAAGTGTGAAAAGGAGATCTCGGGCGATATATAGGAGATTTAAGACCATGAATATAACTCAAAACCATCTGCAAAGAATACAATCAAATTCAGAACCAAATACAACATAAAAATTTATTTCAACAGCAGGGTGCTCGAATTCAAATTATAGATATAATTTTACAACCAACACAACAATCAATTAAAGATGAAATTTCGGCAACAAGTTCAACTAGTTTATTTTATTTCCTCAATGATTTCATTTATGTATATTATCCAAAACAAAGCAAAACAACTTGACTTGTTTTGTAAACATTAGTCTTCAAAATATTTCATAGAACCCAAAAATCATTTACATAAAATTTTCTAAGAATTCTTTCATTTTCTTCTCTTATCTTTGCTTTATAAAAACACTTTCAAATCTCATTTATTTTGCAAAGTCATTTTTTATAAAAATATTTATCCACTAAACCAAAGTATTCAACGATCAATAAGTTATTTCATTCATAAATGAATTATAGTTCCATTTAAACTTCATTATACATTTTATTCGGTATCAATTCTAACATTTATTCCAAATTTTACTAAATAATATATAAAACTTCCATTACTTTTAAAATCATAATTTTCTTATTTGAAAATATTTCCTTTTCAGAAGCTTTAAATATACTTAGTTTACAATATTAGTAACTAAACATACGTACATTTACATCCAACCGAATAACTAAACTAGCAACAAGCATGGAATGAAAATTATAACCATTATATTTTCAAAATATAGAGTGCTCATATATATAAAATACTATTACTATTTTATTTTATTTTCAACAAAGCACACACAATAAAACAATCATTTTCCTACAGCGAAAGCAATTCTCCAACCTCTGCTGTGTAACTCTAATCACCGAAGGATCACAAAAGACAACTTGCTCCTTGGCAACTTAAAATTGCGAAGTTCATTCTATTTCAAAATTTTGATTAGGGTCTTAAACAGCTCCCCTAATCGACCACTTCAACATCACATCATACAAGATGGAATTCCATACACCAATACTGACACTACCGGTCAGTTCAACTCTTCATCCTCTACTATTTCCTTCTTGTTTTTCTATCCAAATAAGAATTAACACACAGAGGGGGAAAATAAAATACTACATATAAGAAAATATCAAATATGTACCCCGATAATCACCCCAGTAATCATCTGTAATTTTATTCCTAACAAACAATACAATAAAACTATCTACCCTACACACCTTAAAGGACAGGGACTTCCAAAACTTACTAGGTCAAGATCTGTGAAAAATCATACTCTACATTGTTCTGCATGCTCTGATACCAAGCTGTAACGCCCCACCTTTTATACCCATATTAACAAAGAGTATTACGAAGTAATACTGTTTGCTAATCCAAGGAATAAAGGCGGGATATGAGTGAGCATAGTGAAAATTACTTTGGGTTAACACCGATATGTCTCATGTACCTTAAATATATCTGAATCAACGAAGAACAACATATATGGTATCGGTACAAAGTAATAACCACTAAGGCTCAGTATAGTCAGAACAACATACAATATAATAATATCAAAGATACATTCATAGATCACAACATAAGGATCAAATGTAATAATATATAAGTGAGTCTACAAATATAAACTAGCCTCATAATAATAAATATACATATATCACAGGTCGAATATACTTATCCAATAAATCATCTCATAAACAACACATGCATCTATCCAAATGCCAATAATATAATAATAGGCCCTACTTCCATGCTAGCTTAACATCCAAAGCCATGCCCTATAATCTGAAGGTCTCGACCTGACCCGAGTATCATATATAAAAAAAAAAAAAAACGGGCCAGACTATAACTAATCCAAATGGTGAGTCATAATAATATATTAAATATGACATGTATAACTGAACATTTATAACACACATACATTAAAAAACCATCACATATAGGGCAAATAACGGTAGCACTGTCATAAATCCATATCAAGCCTCTCATGGGCTATCATCTCAAAACATGGTGATAAAATAAGAAATAGGCAAACAGAAATCGTCAATATAATATATAAATATGAATCACCACATCATAAAATCATATCAAGTCTCACAAAGACTACCATCTCAACTGTAGTGAATAATGTATCAAAATATGTCAATAAAATCATCAAAAAAGCATATAACGCAAATCACCATGTCACAAAGTCATAGCAATTCACACATAGGACTATCATTTCAAATACGATGATAATTCATATCAAAACTATCGAAGCCATAAATAGTCACAAAACGGAATCAAAGTTCCACGATAAACAAATCAGGAATGGTTACCCGAACACTAAACAAATGTCACATCCTTAGGTCCTGGAGAAGTCATGACAGTGACAATAATCCCATCACGGTCCAAAATACAGAAGAACATGGCCTCAATTCCAGAGGACTACTAGGTAGCTTTAGATTGCTTACCCACAACAAAATGCAACCACTCAAGTGCTTGCCTACAACCCAAGGCAACCCACTCGTTTAATACCGTCAGTCCAGCGACATAAGGACTCTCTCGACCGACAGGTTTGCAGCTCTGCAGCACAAGGACCACATCTCATGTAAGCCTGAATACCCCATAACACAAGGGTAACACACCTCATAATCATGTAAACAAATCTCGCAACACAAGGATTTGCCTATCACCAGAAAGTAATAAATACCGATGTCATATCAACAGAGAAGTGAGAAATATCCACTTAAGGCGATATCGATTACGTAACACCGGTTACCTCGAATAGACATAACTCAGGGGTGTGTATCACTTCCATATAGTAACTAATTAAATATCACCTAAACCAAACATACAATTCAGTGATATTCAAATATTTACTATATGTCAATAATTTCCACTCAGTTTTCTATCTGATGAGTCATGAAATAACCGGATAAGAATTAGCGAACATCCTATAACCATTCGTAATTCTAGTCCGTTTATAATCAATCCTCATCTCATGGAAGAAACCATAAAAAGTCACGAAATCACTTTTAAAATAAAGAAAGAGATTTTAAAACAAATTTTTATTATAAAAAGAGAAAGATATAAAAAATTCAAGAAATCAATTTATAAACCATTATAAAAGATTTTGAAATTACTTTCTTTATTTAAAATATAGAATAAAATCTTCTTTCAAAATCTACTTTGAAATAATAATTTTAAAATTCATGATTTGGAAAAGTTAAAATTACCTATTTATGAAACGAGTTTGATTAGAACATTTTACTTTACTTTGAAATCATTTAAAACCGATGTTTATGTGATTTAAAATCGTAAAACACAAAACCATCTCAAAATGACAAATGTTGTAAAAAGCTCAATAAAAAAATTGAACGATAACTAATTCAGACAGTTTGACCACTTCGAACAATGGTTGAAACTACGATTAAGGGGATGCAATACAAGCTATAGGATATCGTGGGCAAAGGACAAAGCACCACCAACCAATCACAATCATGTGGAATCAATCAATAATGCACCTATCAATAATTACTAAACGAATTCCATTTACCGGAATGTAATTTCCCAAAATGTGATTTCAAACTTCTATAAATAATTATTTGTCACCTAGCACACATAAAGGCGCTATAGAATAGTAAAGTAATAAAAAGGCCCATGGTGTTAATAATTTAATGGTCTAAAATGCTTAGTTTCAATTTAACTATAAATTAATACATCTTCAATTTTCCCCGTAATGCAATACAGACGCAATCAATCGTGATAGTCATCCATACAGAACTATGAATCAATAACAAACAATACGCAACACAATAACAATTAAATAAATAACTGCACTCCAAAGACACCCACAACACGCAGTGACTGTTTAATATAGAATAGTTTTATATGTGAGTGAGAAAAACTTGCCGAAACGTTGAATGCAAGAATTGAATTCGGCTCTACACACTTTACTCCTCCTCTTCACTATGCTCATGTTCATCTTTAGGAAATTGCAAGATGAAGCAAAATCAATTCCGCTACCCTTTGCCTCATGTCCTCCAATATTCGTCATCACCAAGTCGTCATCTACCTACAACAACGCCAATCTCGGTCGCCCACCATCATCTCCACCAAGTCGTGTTGCCTTCCACTTCTAGATCGATCGCTGCTAGCCATAAAATGTGACCTTCACTTTCTTCTCACATCCAACATCACTAACGCTAAAACCCAACTGCACGCCTTAGTTCCTCTCCTGCAATCGACTGCCTCGACTGCCTCCTGAAGCCCGCGTCTACCATCGCACGTTGCCAGAACCCTGGTCGTGGCCTCCTCAGCCACGCATCATCCATGATAGCAACCATTAACACGCAATTCTACCACGTCGTCGCCGCTCCAGCCATCGTCGTGTTCGCCTTCGATCGCTGTCGCGATTCACTCGATGCCATTTTTGTGCGTTATCATTTCGAGTATTTGAGAATTGAATGCTTTAGAGCATGGTTACATTAACGACGTAGAGAAACAGAAAAGGAAACAAAGTATTCCTTAAGTGGGTTAGGGCCAAACAATTTGGGCTTTTGGTTGTTAAATAAGAATTTACTTTAAGTTGCCCTTTTTGTTTTTCATTTTTTCTTTTAGATGATTCATTTCATTTGTTTATTAGCAGAACTGAAATTTAATTTGAACTGAAGAACTGAAATTTAATTTGAACTGATTTATACTTTTTATTATACAAAATACATATTTTGACAGCCGTACAATTTCATTCAGTTGAATATTATCCTCTTTATATAAACATATTGCCACAATTAATTTTATTTCCATTTTTTCATTGATCTATCAAAATAAATTTATTAACTAATTCAATTTTACCATAACAAAATCTTTCATTAATTGGACTTTAATCGAATAACAATTTGAATTCAAAAATAATAACTATCAAAATCAATTTCAAACATCTCTATTTTAATTAAATTAATTTAATATCATGACTTTAAAATAGGGTTGTTACAAAATTCATATCTAAGCAAATAGTATAGCATCATAAACATATTCATAATTGGTTACACGTAAATTTTATTCAAGATAATATTCATTTGTGTTAATTTTAAATAAGATTATATTTAAATTAAATTTTAAATCATATCTTTTTTAGAATAATTCAAAATCTTTAATGTTATCGTCTCCCTTGGATTTCCTCTATTCAATCGTATTCTCCGTTGGTCAACGCATTAAAGCTGAAGCTTAAAACATAAATGATGCCCAAAATAAACTATTAATATGCAATATTAACATCCTAAATATCATGCACATGAAACATGCACATATGTCAAACTTTTGGCCACCTTTTCTCTTTCTTCCTTTTCTTCTCTTTTTTCTTCTCCTATTTCTTTCCCTTCCTTTCATTAGCGTTTCGGCCATGCATGGCCTCGCTTAGGCCATTGACGACTGAAACAAGACCATCGTTGCTCTCGGCTACTCAACATGATCCTATCAGTATCTTCAATTCCAACTGTAGAATGCCCATTTACGATACGAACGCCGACATGATGGTGTCATTTCTTATTACCATGAGGTCTATCGACAAGGCGAAAGCCAGTCGATTTGTTTGTCCTACTTTTCTCTACATATTTTCTTTTGGTTGCATACTCAAATTAAACATTGATTTGGAATTATAAATGTTTGTGGTTTTGAGAGAATTCATACATATTTATTTACATATTTCATAAAAATATTTTCCCATGCAACCAATGTATTAGACTTAACATATATATATATATATATATATATATATATATATATATATCAACCATGTTCATACTTGCACTAGTGTATTTCATATTCAACTAATTTATATATAAAAAACAATGAATGTACCAATGTTGTGAAACAATATAAAAAACAATGCACCTAAAACGATGAATGTAACGAGGCCATGAAAAAATAAAATATATGTACTAATATATATGGGCCTATTAATGGGCAGGGTTTGGTCCGAGTATTATAAACTCCGGACCTGAGTTCAATTACAATAATTAAAACCCGAGCCCGGCCCGAACCCGTAGGGTATTTCAACCTAATTTCCAAGCCCGGTCCGTCAGGCTTTTTAATCCCGTTGGGTAATAACTATATACCTACTCAAAATATTTATGTTAAAACCATATTTTAAAACTGCAACTTTGGTAAAATTTGTATACAAACAATGTTAACATATAAATTGGACGGTCATATGTCAAGCTCATAACAAAAGTATGCAAAAACATCTACACGTAAACAGACAAAATGGTAAATAAATAACATATGCACTCATGTTTTGATACGATGAAAAACTAATTGTCGGTTCGGGCCCTAACTGAGCCGGGTTTTGATAAAACCGTACCCGACCCGGATAGTAGAGAAGAAAATGGGACTAAAGTATATTTAGGGCGAGAAGAAAATGGGACTAAAGAAAATGGGTTTTGATAAAACCGTACCTGCATAAATAGGGCGGGTTCGGACCGGGCTCGGGTTGAAACTCATACCATTGACATGCCTATATATATATATATGAATAGTAGAGAAGAAAATGGGACTAAAGTATATTTACAGTGACCAAAAAATAGTACACTCACTTCCTGTTCTGCTCTTTGCTAAAAAGAACATAAAGTTGGAGAAGAAGAAAATGGATTACGGTCAGAATGAGTAAAATGCAGCAGAGCAGGGACATTTATATAGATTTAAAAATAAATTAACTTCACGGTTGAGAAAATACATAAGTTAAATTATAATGGTTACAAAAAGATAAGGATGAAAACAGATAAACAACCATACAGTAGTCGAATGAAAAGTTTATTTATTTTGTTTTCCTTTAAACAATTTTACACCATTAACCGCATTATTGTCCAACCGCGATTCGATCTCTGATTAAAATTTTGCTTGAGGTGTTTTACTACAAATTTTCATTTAATAAAATATCACATTTCAATTTTCAATAATTATAAAGTATTTGTTTTATTTCATGAATAATTTCAAAATTTTAGGAACATTTTTTCTTTTGATAAAATAAATTTTCAAACAACTTTTGAACTAAGCAAAAAATTTATTTTTCAAATAAATCCCAAAATACATAATCAACAATAGTGAAATGTTACATACCCTCCTCCTTTAAGAAATTGCGTCCTCGCAATTTATCAGATAGTACTGTATTATCTATTTAGGCACACAATAATCAATTAAATTCAAACATCTATGACTCAACAAAACTAAATCATACCTATTGAGTTTCGAATAACTCGGGACGTTACTTTCCAATTTGCTCTTCTGTCTTCCAAGTACAATCATTGGGATTACTCGACCACTAAGTATTGGCTAGTGGAACTTTCCTGTTCCTTAACTGTTTCACCTTCGAATCTACAATCCGTGAAGGTTCTGTAGAACATAAAATATTTGGTTTCAATTCTAATTCTCGGATCTATCTAGGCTCTATTATACTATATGGGTCTTGAATACATTTCCTTAGTTTTGAAACGTAAAACACACTAGATGGATATTCAGGCAATTTTAATTTAAGAGCAAATGGTCCTACTCATTCGATAATATGATAAAGACCAATAAATAGAGGTGCAAGCATTCCTAATTTTCCAAATCTAACTATGCCTTTTGTTGGACATATTTTCAAAAATATTCCATCTTCAATAGAAAATTACAAATCTCTTTGTTTCTTATCGGCATAACTCTTCTGCCTAGACTGAGTTGCTTTCATTCTACCTTGAATGATTTCTAACTTCTTAGTTGTTTCTTTTACCAATTTTGGATCTAATGTTAATTTATCTCCTATTTCTAACCAACAAATCGGTGATCGATGAGGCCTTCCATACAAAGCTTCAAATGGTGCCATGTTAATGCTAGATTTAAAACTATCATTCTAGGAGAATTCAATTAAATGGTGATATTTGTAGGATCGATTTCACCCTAGAGGGGGGGGGGGTGAATAGGGTGATAGTATAAATTATAAAATTAATTGCAGAAGCTTATAAAATAATTTCAACACAGATCACAAAACAATAGCAGCACAGATAATAGCAGAATAATAAATGCAGAATTAGAACGACACAGAATTTACCCAGCTTCGGCAAAACCCTGCCTACGTGCTGCCCCCAAGGTTTCTACTAGAAATTAGATAGTCCCTCGCTTACACACGTAAACTCGCGACACCCGCTATCGACTAAATCTAACTCTACGCTCAAAACTCTGCCACAACTCAGCCACTGAGTTGCGAATTCTCAAGCTACACCACGTAGCTTGTCCCCTAGTCACACGACTAGAAATAATAACAGTTTAAAATTTAAAAACAAAATTAAAAAGCAATAAAAAATAAAAGCCATAATTAAAAAATAAACAAAACCCTTTAATCCTATTATTGTTCAGCCGGCCCTATTCTCCCTTTTATTTTAGCCCGGTCTTCTTTTCTCTTAGCTTGTGAAAAATAAATGGCGGCCTCGTTTTTCATTTGTTCCTCTTTATCCAAATTAGGGTTTTTTCCTTGCATTCGCTGCTGTGAGATTGGCTATGGCTTTGGCCTCGTGTTCGCTCCTATTGATTTGCTAGTGCTTCGGCTTTGCGCAAATTAGGGCTTCGTTTATTGAGGAACCCGATTGATTTGTTGATCGTTTGCAATTGATCTTCTGATTTGCGTCGGCAAACGATTGTCTTTTTACTTTGCTCACGGTTCCTTCGATGATCGAGTTTGATCTTGCTTCGGTATGTAATTTTTGCTTTTGCTTCTTCTGATTTTTCGTACTTGAACTCGATTGATATGCCGATGATGATCTTAGGTTTATATAGGATTCGAATTCCTATTTTTGCGTTCGTATAAAATCATTTGAATTTGTCAATAATTCACCTCGGCCACTTGATGATGCTTGAACGTTTGATGATCTATCTGACTTTGTCAAATTCGTATATTCACGTGTTGATTTCTTGGCTACCACGGTATTTTGTTTTCTGGCATTTTTACTTTGACTTGTTCAACATTGACATGGCGATTTCACTGTCACTTCGGCCTTGACACTGAGTGTTTACTTCGGCCATTTGATTCCTTAAACTAAACTTCTGGATATTGTTCAAACTGTACACTTGTTCGATTTTATTCAAAGTGTTGTTTACCTTGCTGCATATCACTGTACATGTTGTTGCTTCTGGTTACTGAGTTGTTTGTTGTGGATATTGTGGGATGCCGTCTCCATTTGGTTGTTGCTGTGTCGCCATATCTTTGGTGTATTTCTGGTTATTTGATGTTGTTTATGTCTGCCTCTGAACTTTTATGCTTGATATTGTCTCGGTCTTGATTTGGAACTGTTTCTTTGAGTCTTTTCTTATTTTTGTAAAAACTGCTACTTTGGTTACTTCTGATATTTTATCGCTTGTATCATTTATGTGCTTGTTGATATCTCTTGTGGTCTTGGTGTTAAATTCATCAAGTCGCTTGTTTTACTCGTCTGGTTTCCATTGGTAACATTGTCGACTTATGTGGTCTTGAGTCTTCACTTGACATCTATGCACTGACTATTCAGTGAGTAAATGTGGACTGTCTTGATGTTCATTTGGCTTCACTTGTACACTGTGTCATTTGAGTTGCTGTATTCATGTGCTGGTTAGCTTTCATCTGCCTTGTGGTTGTTTCTGGCCATTCTTTGTGCTACCTGTTCATTTGAGTCTGGTTCACTGGTGGTCTTCATATTGTGTATGTTTATGGTGTCTCTGTATATTTATATTAGCTCGAATTTGCCATGAATCTTCTGATGCATCTTCTTCTGGCTAGCACTTGTTGATACATGAGCAGTTTGCATGTTTGTTGTAGTAGTTGCTGTCTTCATTTGATTGTTGTATTCATTGGTCATTCTGGCCTTGTACCTGTAGTTGTATTCATGTACACAGCATTGTGGTATTTGGGCTTGTACATTGAGTTGAATCCAGCTTAAACGCTCGGGTTTGACCTTGTGCTCGTGTCGAGATTTTATTTATATTGCACCTGAGTTGAACCCGTCTTTTTATTTGGGTTTGACCTTGTGCTCACCTGTCCCTGTAGCATTATCAAGTGTATATCGGTGTGCACAGCCTTGTGGCATGTACAGTGATACACTGTGCATGTCACATTGTTCGTGTGTGATGAATTCAAATATAAATCATGACGAACAACCCAAATAACTGAGGCAAATAATATTTTCAAAATCCATATTTTATTTTATATTGCAAAAACATATTTCTTTTTCAATTTTACTGCATTAGTGAATATTTTTGCAGATTGCTCAGATGCTGGATTCTAAATGGAATGAAGTTGAAGATAAGATACGAATTGAGTGAATGAGTGATGTGTAGTGAGGTTAAATGTAAATATGAAATTGTGATGTATTAGTAATCAAACTTGCATATGTATAGTGAGAGCTTGAATTTGTACTATTCAAAATTGTAATAAATATTTGTTTGAATAAAATTTCTGTTTGAATTCAAATTCTGTGTATTTAATTTTATTCAGCAAATATTTATTTAATCTATGAAAAATAAAATAGTATATTAACAAATACATTTGAACGAATGTATATATATGTTTATTATCATCAAACAAAAATCATATAAGCGCATATTCAACAATATTCTTCCTATAAGCCTCCAAATTCTAAAATGCACATTCTTATTTCTCAATATTTATATTTTTTACAGTTCAGCCTACTTGAACTGTTACACTCTGAGGCAGTTGATCAAATATTTCTCTTTACCTCATTATGCTTAAGTTAATAAATGTCACTCATCGAGAATCTTCTTGAATATTTTGTGATACTCAGCCTTTCATAATTCAACTCTTACTTGAGTTTTCTCAAGTCTACAGAAGTTTTAAGAATTATCTTTGATTTACAATTTTCAAATTTGGTCTATTAAATCTGAGTCGTCATTCTGACTGATTTAGATTCGATCGTCCAAGTCTGGTCAAATTTTAACTGCTTAATATAACTCTCCTTCTTTACTATTTTAAATCAAAGATATTAGAGTACCATAATTCCAAGGTATTTTACTTTATTCAAAATTATTCAACTAAATTCTTAGTTCAAATCATGGATTTGATCAAAGTTGAGCCCCATTCCTTCCAAATGGTAGACCCATAACTGATCCAAATATAAAATATCTTATTACTAAAATAAATCGATTTTCATTTTCTTAAGATTCCATAGCTTATAGAAAATAACTTGGATTGCTTTAAGTGCAATCAAAAACCTCTCCGTGTGATCGGATTGCCAAAGTGTAATTATTTTCTTATCACATAGTAATTGAGTTCGACGAAATTTAAATTAATTCATTCTAGGAATAATACTTTTAACTTGGAATACTGATATGTCGAAGTATCTCGTTTTAGTGTTTAGAAATCCCTATCGATAACACTGATCGGACGTATCGACCAAAATTCATAACCACCTAACGGATAAGTCAACATAATGAAATTTCCATTATTATTCTCTTCTTATAAATTAAATTTATTTAATTTCCTTATAATTTAACTTGGAAAACCACTGGCTTTTGCTTTGTTCAGATGAGTTAAATATCATCAAGTGATAATTTCAGTCAATCTATTTCATCTAGATTTAAGTGGGCTCTTACTTCTTCGAGGGGTAATTCCTTTTTCAAAATCCACTTTCTCTTATGAATTTTTTTAGAACTATGGAACTATCCATATACAAATGTAAATGATTTACCACGTACGGCTAGAAACAAATCTATTAGTTTTTGCTGTGCACTCTGACCACTGTAGGATATTTCTACTCAAATCCATTTCATCACATTTATCTTTCTGATGTAACTCTATTTGGGTCAGAGTCTTGTACAACTTTCCTAATCATTTCCTGTTTTAAAATCTATTTAAGCAACGATATTTTTCTTCTATTAAATTTGATAATCCAAATATCTCAAAATTTCATTCTTAAGGAATCATATCTTTTTAAGACTAAGACTTACTTCCCTTTATTTGGTAGTGAACTAGGTTCATTAACTATGAATATCTTTGCTTCGGTCTATACTTTGGGCTTCTTACATTATCCGACTATATGATCAATTTCCTCATAGTTATAACATTTCTTCAAATGATTATATTTTCTCTTTCTGTATTTGTTGGCATAATGACCTTTGTTTCCAAAATAATAACATTTCTCTCGATTTTTATCAATTGATTTCTTCTTCTGGTATTGTTGCACGATGACATCGTACTAGTCTAAAGCACCAGATTGCAATTGATGAGATGCCAATCTTCTTTTCTTTTGGTCTATTAATTCCAAATCATCAAAAATCCTTTCACAGGATCTCAACCAAAAGTATATACCCATTAATTCTTCAATTCCCGAGAATTTCTTTCCTTCCAGGCTAGTATAGTCATTGTAGAAACTGATAAATTCTTATTTGGGATTTGGATTCGGTATAATAGCATCATTTATATATTGAACATGCATTATAGCTTTTATACATTGGTCGAGTGTAAATCGAAAACTTAGGTTTTCTAACTTACTTCTTTGACCATTTGGAGATCCAACAGATACACTTGTTTTAAGTCTGTAGGGCTAAACATTTTCTAAAAACAAAATTTATCACTTATTAGATAAATGTCTCATAATTTTACTAACAAATACGTATATATCATAAATACATAGATAATTCCTACCCGAGTGTTCATTCCTTATAACATTAGTTTTAACTCGTATATTACAAACACAAGTTATTTCAAACTCTACCCAGGTTACACTAATAGGGTAATAACCTATGTCTGACTTTTCTATGGCCAAATGTGTTCAGATTCCTCATTTACTCCATTCTAATTCAACCTCAACCCTGATACCACGCTGTGGTACCCTAGCTCCAATGACCAAAATATCATAGGGAATCTACCGTCTGATAGCTTGGATTAATGGGTACGAAAGGAGTGATCTCTCATATACACTGCTTTGGATCAATACGGATACGTTTCAATATCGGAATACATCCGAAACAGTACGTATCTTTTCTCAACATAAGGCAATATACATGCGTTTTCGAATTGAATAACTCACATATGAGGAACACATTTAAATAAATGATGACATAGGTATTGATATCGCAGTGGAAATAGAAAACATATATCTCGTAGCTTGTCTAATACACGGACTAATAAAAAATACATCACTTAAAAATCGACAGACCATATATACTCAAAAAAACTATGGACTTCAAATGTCCATGTAACAATTCTTCTTGCAATCGATCTTTAGTTATGTCCACAGCTGCTTAGGTTGTCTAAATTTGACCATATCTTTGAATAAACCAAATAGTGCTGCAAATCTTGCCCTCAAGGCAGTGGTTGCTAAACTCAAACTTAGTAGTCTCCCGTCCAAATATACATATCCTTTAGACAACCCACTAAACAAAACAGACAAACATCCAATAGGATGCTAACTTGAAAAACACAAAACCTTAGTTTGACCTAAGGCCTTTTTATATAATAAACCTCGAGTCAGGCTAGAAATCTAGCTGTATGTATAATCATGTATAATCATAACGTACAAGTGTGGTGTCGGTATAAATACATGACATTTTAATCAAACACATCGAAATCACTCAATCATACAACGTCCCGCCCATATTTCATTTTCATAAATCAGTGCTAACACACGTGTCACGGCTCTGTTCATCGTGACTCACAACTACAACTCTAATCAACCGAGATATCACATCCTATTCACATTGATAAATTCCAATCGTTATTCAATAGAATTTTCACTGTCAAGTTATTCATATACGAGATTTGTAATCACTAGTGAATCCTATTCATTATTCACTCTTACTAGACTCTACTCGAACCGATATGACCTTTTTCATCCGTATACCTTCCGATCAGACCTTGTGGTGCCCCCACATGATCTATTAGTTGCACTAACTTCTCCCATTCATAGTTGGCACTCACCCTCATTATGTTATAATCTTCATCTTCGTTCCACTACTGTAACAACTCGGATTTTGGAGATTACCGTTATTTTCCCATTACCTCATAAGTGGTAGACACGCTTAGTCCCTAACTAATGCACGCTATGGTGGATTCGGACCATCTCAAAAATAATGTAATATACATGCAGATAGGAAACATCAGTCACGGAATAACAAACCCAGATCAGAGTGTGTGTATATATATAAATACATACATCACCATACATCTCCATAGTAATACATCATACATAAGTAGCAAGGAGTACTGAACCACATATACACCCATCCCATAAAATAATATGCAATAAGACGACATAAAAGCTGACGACTCTAAAAAAATAAGACATAATTGACATGCTTAGCTCTTAACTAATGTATTACTATGATGGTCTCCCTTAACCAGCCATATTCTCTACATTGGTAGACAAGATTACTTAGCAATTCTCTTTACTAATGTAGGTCTCGGAGTGGTGCGTTACAACTACATATCCATCAATGAGATTACTCTTAACTCTTTCCTATTTTCCTTTGCACTGCGTTGTCACAGTGGTTGTGTACGTGCAAAAGATCATTTGGATAGCAAGTAACTACGGACCAGGTCTTCACAGTTTAGGGTGCGATCTCGAATCTGTCTGCTAGGTGGATTCTAGCATCTAGTAGTCTTACCTCGTCTCGTTTGCTTCATCGGTTAAATATATTTAAATTTATTTGTACTTAACTTCCCAGCATACCATTTATTCCTGAAATTGTATCGCTTCTTATTTATATCACATATAGATATCGTATTCGTACATCTTAGCATTAACCTGTAGTTTATAACATCATATATAATAATATTTATAAACACGACATAGGAAAATTTCATCAGGACATTTTAAATTAAATAACTTGCATTCATCAGTGAACTTTAAATTCACATCCAAACAAATAGTATAACATCATAAACATATTCATAATTGACCATACATAAATTTTATTCAAGTTATTATTCATTTGAATTAACTTAAATAGGATTTAAATTTAAATTAAATCTTAAACCCCGTTGTTTTAGAATAATTCTCTTTGATGTTATCGTCTCTCTTTGATTTCCTCTACTCTGTTGTCTTTTCCATTGGCCAAAACATTAAAGTTGAAGCTTAAATAAATGATGCCCAAAATAAACTATCAATTTGCAATATTAGCATCCTAAATATCATTCACAGGAAACATGCACATACGATAAACTTTTGGCCACCGTTTTCCTTTCTTCTCTTCTTTTCCTTTTTCTTATCCTTTTTCCTTCCCTTCCTTCATTACCTTTTCAGCCATGGCCCTGCTTCCTTAAGGCCATCGACGATCGAACCGAGACCATCATTGCACTAAGCTGTGCAATAATCCTATCGGTATCTTCTATTCAAATAGTAGCACACCCGTTTACGATACAAATGCGGACATGTTGATGTCATTTCTGATCACCACGAGGTCCGTCGACAAGGCGAAAGCTAGACAATTTGTTCCTCTTAATTTGCACTACATACATCCTTTTGGTTGCATACTCAAATTCAACATGGATTTGAAGTTACAAATGTTTGAAGATTTGAAGAGAATTCATATATATTTATTTACATATTTCATAAAAAATATTTTCCCATGCAACCAACATATTAAACTTAATATATATGTCAACCTAGTTCATATTTCATATTTAACTAATATATATATGTATATATATATAAAATAATGAGTGTATTGATGTTGTGAAACAATATAAAAAACAATGCACTTAAAACGATGAACATACTGACCGTGGAAAAATAAAATATATAAACACACACACACACACACATATATATATATATATATATATATATATATATATATATATATATATATATATATGAACAAAAGAGAAGAAAATGAGACTAAAGAATATTTACAATAATTAGAAAAAGAAGTATACTCACTTCTTCTTTTCTCCTTCTAAAAAAAATAAAGTTAGAGAAGAAGAAAATGGACTGCAATATAGATTTAGAAATAAGTTTACTTCACGGTTAAGAAAAACATACGTTAAAATATAATGATGACAAAAAGACAAGGATGAATAGATATGCATCCACTCGACGGTCGAATGAATAGTTTTTTTTCTTTAGATGATTTTACACCCTTAACCGCGTTATTGTCCTACCACGATTTTGTCTTCGATTAAAATTTTGCTTAAGGCGTTTTACTTCAAATTTTATTTTATATCTATAACAATTGTTCTTTTAATAAAAATCACTTTTTAGTTTTCAACAAATATAAAATATTTGTTTTATTTCCAAAATAATTTTAAAATTTCACGAATATTATTTCTTTCGATAAAATGAAATTTCAAACAACTTTTAGACTAAATAAATTTTTATTTTTCAATTAAATCCCAAAATACATAATTCAACCAAATAGCGGGATGTTACATAGCATGGCTAGCAAAATAAACCTAAATGAAAGATGTCCATAATGTTTACTAAAATAAAATATGAACAAATGATATATAGTATGATACCCATAGAAAGTTGAAGCATATCCCGCTTTGGTACATTTATTGAACCAACTGATAAGCTTAGAGCAAAATCCAAGTGTGTGTGGTGATAAAATAATCTTCTGATTCCAGTCCACTATTGGCAAAATCTCTTCATTATTAGCACTGAACTCACCATCATTGCTTAAAACTAGGTAGTTGTCCATAAGTCTACAGTAGAGTCCCCCTTCATCACTTTCATCCTCTAAAACCCAATTTGAGAAGATATTCAATCTTGAATAATAACATAGTCCATTCTTCTAGTACTTCCAATGAGAGGGTTAGTGGTATACCCTAGGAACAATGTAACGACCCAGAATTTCAGTCATTCGATATTCGTATATTTAATTGATTTTAAATATTCAAAAGTAAAATTTTATAAATTGAATAACTTATATTTCGAATATTATGATTTAATTGGATAATTAAATTATTAATTTAATATCTGAAATCGTGTAAATAATTGGAAATTGATTGTAATATGAATGAAAATGATTTATAAAATTGAAATAAATTATATTTGAATTAGAATGATGTTAGAGAATTTTTAAAATTGAATAAAAGTTAATTTGTAGAAATTGAATATTTTAATATTTAATTGATGTGTAAAAATAGCCATTTTTAAAACAGTCTTGGATTTCGAAAAAACTAGTTTCATTGGATCCGTGATGTTATATTATTGTAGGATTTCAAATTTCGTGCCAATCGGACTTACAGTTTGTCCGGGGGAAGCTAAAACGTGTAGAAATTCATTTAAGTGAAACTTTAAATTTAAATAGTCGATTCAAAAACCTATCTTCCTAATGCGATCGAATTGGCTCTCGATATATATTCCATTGTGTTCGAAATAGGGGTAAAACATTATAAACGGTAGACAACATGCTTCGTTTCTAGTTCGAAATTTTTTTGGGTGAATAGTGTCGTAAAATTTTCTATAAATGGACGTTATCATTTCTATTTTCACTCAGAAAACCCTAGCTAGGGCTAGCGGCCGGTTATATTTCAATGGCCGAAAATTCTCGATTCTTTTTCCCTTTTTTTCTTCCAATCCATTCAATTCAGCTTGAAAACTTCTAAAGCAAAACTGTAGGGCTTCTCGAGCTCTCCACATCCATACGATTTTGATCATCATCGGAGCAACGTGCTGGTCGAATTTCTATCACGAAGTCATGCCATTCACATGCGTTTTCCCATACATTGACATGACCAATCTCGTGCGGCCTTCGGTCGAAGGTGAGGGGGAGTTAGGGCTTCGAAGCGGTGGTCGTTGATCGGGGTTTCGATGAACGAGGGAGGAGCATAATTCGACGTAAAATGGGCGGCTATGGGTTGCTTTGATTGGGTTGTAATGAAGCAGAAGGAAAATGATTCATGCGGCCTAGATTTGAAGAAACCAGATCAAACAGCCAGATTGAAATGTGGGGTTTTAAAATATAAAAAGAAAATAGTAAATTGATTTATATTTAATTCGTACAAATTTTAAAAATGCATAACTTCTTCATACGAGGTACGTTTTTAATGAAACAAGTTGTGTTCGGTTTATATTGACGAGCACTACATTTTGGAGCTAGTTTGGAGTTGATTGGAGCCAGTGAAAATTTTGAATAAAATTAAACGGCTGTGTCCCCACACTTGAAAATAGAAAATGAAGATCAGTCTCCCCCAACACTTGATTTTTACTGTGTCCCCACAGTCAACCCAAGTGGAAGGAGAAAAATAAAAACATAATATTTATTTAAATGAAAATGAAAAGATGATTATTTACATGACATTAGAAAGTATGCCATTAAAGAGTAATTGAACCGATCTTCTAAAAACCGATTCATTTGTCTTGTCATTTTGGCGAGACACAGCTTAAGCTCAAAAAACCAAACTATAAAAGATTTTGAAGTTGAATGTTGATTTGGAAAAACAAATGACGTTTTATTAAAAATCGTACGAGTTGTTTTATTTTCGATGATTTTTGGGGCTGATAAAACAATTGGTTAAAGTTCAAGTTTACTTTCACCAATTTGAAATTCAAGTTTTTCGTTGAAAAATTCCTCAAAATTATTGATTTCAAAATCAAAGTGGCGATTTAAATCTTCTCTGTTGGAATTTAACAACTCGTCATCCAAAAGTCCAAAAAATTTGTGTTCATTAAATTCGTCTTCCTTTGTTGGAATATCAACAACTTTATTACATGTCTCAAGTTCAAAATCCGAAATTGTTGTATTCAAATTTTCAAAATCGAGAAAAGGAAGATCGAATTTTAAATTTGGTTCCACACCCTCAAAAGAATTAAAATCCAACTCAATTACCGTGTTTTCAACAACTTCATTAAGATTGTTATTTTCAGTTTCAAAAGTTGTTACTTGAAAATTATCGATTTCGGTAAAAGATGGATTATTATTTAACTCATCACACGTTGGACTTCGATTTCGTTTTTCACGTTATTTCATATATGTTTCAAACAACGAGTTCGTGTGATCATCGTAAATTTCGTTCATTTTCTCAACAAAATCCAATTTATAGATATTAACATGAGGATTTTCACTTTGAAATTGTTGAGAGCAAAGATTTTCAATTGTAACGTGGTTAAGATTATTCCCATTGCCAAATTCGTTTGAAAAGTTGTTTTCATTTTCATTTTGAGTTCGAAATTCATTTTGGAGTTCGAAATTGAATTGGCATGGGTTATAATTGAACTCGTTTGAATTTTGAATTGAATTCAAATTTTGAAATCCTTGAAAACTTTGACTCGAGTTATCGCACAAATACGAATTACACAAATCATTTATCATTTGATTTTGTTGTGTAAAGATTTCAAGTAAAGACAAAATGTTATTTTCAAGAGTCGAGGATTTGGTCATCGTTTTGAAAACTTTGTTGTTTAAAATTCGAATTGTTTAAAGAATAATTGTCGTTAAAATATCCATACGAATTCGGAGTGAAATCATATGGATTATATTGATTTTCACAAATATTGTAAAATTCAAGTGAGTGGGGAAATTCAGACATTATTAAGAATATTTTTGGTTTTTTTTATAAAGGAAAAATATTTACAAATAAAATTTATGTTTCAAAAGGGAAATTGATTTGATTTTTTTTTATGTTTTTCAAAAAAACTCTTTGTTTTTGAAAAGGTTTTAATTTTTTTTTGAAATTTGATTTTTCAAAGAAAAAGGATTTATAAAATCAAAGGAAAAGGAATATTTACAATTTTTTTTAGTTTTGGCTTTTATTTTTTTAAAATATGCATGAACTAATGCAACTAAATGAATGCAAGGGTTAATTACAAATAATTTTCCTAAGCTAACCCAAAATTGTATAATCACACTCCGTCTTAAATCAACAAGATAATTCTCAGCCAGGTAACGGATAAGATTTATCGGTGCACCATGAATCACCGTAGCAATGCAGCCGAAGGTTTAAGTACCTTTAGAGGAACAAACACTATAATATTTACGAATCACCGTAATATTTATAAATGGTTATTACTCTGCTATAGCCTAGACACCAAGAAAGTAAATTGTTTAAAGAAGACAATTTGTTAATATACAATTAAGTGTTATTGATGTCTAATCGTTATTGTTAATCAAAATCTAGGGTGAAATGCAAAGCAGAAATAAAATGTAACAAACCCGAGTTGGAGATTACCGTAAATATTAAATTATAATGATGATTATAATTTAATATTGGAATTAATTAAATTAATTAGAGGTAAAATGGTGAAAATGTTGTTTATTTAATATAAACAATGAAGTTGAGTAAATTGAGCTAATGAAATGAAGAAAATAAAGTTAATCACTTTATTTGAGTCTTGGGATGGGTTGTAAATTTATTTGGGTTTAATAAAATGATATTGGTAATTTAAGACCAATAATCCATTTTTATTTTAAAATAAAATATGGAGAATAAAGAAGAAATAATTTTTTTGAGGATGAAAATGTTGGAAATGTGTGAAATACAGTGTTACTTTATTTCATGAGTTTTTGAATGTAGTTGTATAAATATATTCGATTAAAAATGTTAATTTTGGGCAATATTGTATTTTTGGCAATCTGCCTTTTATTGATGAAATGCAAGAGAAATGATTAATAAGTTAATTAATCATAATAAAAATGATATATAATAGTGTATTAATGTTTTAAAAGTGTTAAAACATTTATTTGCACTATATTGGTTGGAAAATATAGTTTTATTTTGTAAAATATGTCCAAATTTGCATTATTTTGACAAAATATGCAAATTTGTAGAAAATAAGAGTTTAGTGTTAAAATAACATTTAAATTGATGGAAAATAACGTTTTATTTACTTTAATAAAATTCTAGATGAAATAACGATTCCGACGCATTTAATTTTGTTGAAATCGGATTAATAATGCAAAAGTTACGAATTTTTAATGATTGAATATGTGAGTAATTGGGGAAAATAAAATTTCTAAAATTTTCCTAAGGCATATTGGGTTTGGGTTGGACCCAATACCCAAAAGAGACTTCTGGTAGGTGAAGGAGGCATCGTACAGGCATCTGTCCTTTCTCATTCCACCAGAAATTTACACAGAAGCTTCAAAACACATAAAAATGGCTTCCATTTCTTAATCTCTAGTCAAAATTCTTAAATAATTAGCAAATTGGAAGGATTTCCTAGATAAAAATATAAATAAGGTAATCACCTATCCCTTAAATCCCAAATTTTAGAGAGATTGCAATTTTCCTTTTACTGTAATCTCATTTTATTAATGATTTCTTACCTCAAATTTTTTTTGTTGAAAAGTAGATTCAATAAGGAACAATTTGTTTTCAGGTTGTATCCTGAGATTTTGCAATTTTTGTGACCTGAAATGAGTTTGAAGACAGAAGCTCGATTCTGTCTTTAACAAATCAGGTTGTGTTTGAATTTGTTAGCAAAACAGCCATAACTTTTGAATCAAGATCGCATTTTGATAACCTTGTCCATTTCGAAAAGCTTATTTCATATACTACAACCTGCATTTGTTGAGTTTTCTATTATTTTGATGTTATCTATGACAAAATTGAAGTTTTATACTTCTAACCCGAGAGCAAAACTATATTTTCCCTGTTGTTGAATCTGAAACGGAATCAGCCATAACTTCTTCGTTTTTAGGCCAAATTCGATAATCTTAGATGTTTTGGAAAGAACATTTCATAAGCTACAACTTTTTTTTAGTCATATTGCCAAATTCGAATGTTCACTATGCTGAAATTGTAAATATTTATCTCAGTCCTGTTAATATATATATACTATATGCTAGAGGCCTTGTTTAAGATTTTTAGTAAAAAGATCATAATTTTTAGACCGCTAAATAGAATTTGACGATCTTGGTCATTCCGGAAAGCTTAGAAACTAAGCTACAACTTTTTTTTAATCACATTGCCAAATTTTGGCGTTTTCTATGCTGAAATCACAAATGTTTTTAAGCATTTTTAAGGGTTTTTAAAACAAGCATTCCTTATTTCCAAGTCTTTTATAAATCATTAAAAAAAAAACCTGTTTTCTATGGAAAAATATTTTATAAATAATTTTATTTATTTTAATCATTTTTATGTTATTCGGGTGTATATTTGACATTTTGATTGAGTTTGAAGCATTTTATCATATTAGCCCATTTGACTAATATTATGCAGATATGGTCCGATGACTCCTAGTTAGGAGTATATTCGATAGTGAACCATATGGATGTAGATTTACACTTGCCGAGGATATGAGGCGAGGTTATTTATTATTATGATACTTGTCGATGAAAGGAGACAAGTGTGGTAGTCACATTGAACTCGTCGTGATACGAAATACGATGAGTTGGAATTTTCTACATTTTGCCAATGAAATGAGGCGATGTATATAATTTTTTTTATATGGTTTGATGTTAATTTATAATTACTTTATGATGTGGTATTGACCGACGATTAGTAAACCATTAGGTGCTGACGCATGGTATGGGACGTGTGTTAATACCTTTTGGGTTCCTAGTTGTAAAGTCGAGACACATGGAAGTTTGGACTAGTACTACGGACCTCGAGTGAAGTGGGGTTGCAGATTAGTAGTCAACCCCGGAGCATTATGATATCATTATTACTCGGGTCTTTTGACGTCACCGATTGGGATGGAGAAAATTATAGGCTACATAGTCGTGTGCATAGGCAGGAAAGATAGAAATGAAGGTGATCCCAATCCCATGATGTATGGTACCGAAGTACAGTACTAGTGGAAGTAAATAGCATATGCGAAGTACTCTTTTTATTGATGATTTTGATGTTAATCTTTTTGGGTGATGTTTATGTTTTAAATAGCCTCGAGTAAGAATGAGGCGACATTATATGATGGTCCATGATGTTTCGACCATATTATTACTACTACTTGTTTGAGATTATGTGATTTATGAAGTTTGACGATCTTTATGATTGATTTGAAGTACTTCGAAATAATTTCCCTTCTTATGATATAAGAATGATCCTTGATGATTCTCATAGATGTATATTAATGATGAGCCTTAAATTCGTTCCGTTAGGAACAACGAAATGATTATCATCATTGAGGCCCTTATCTACTGATGAGTTTAGTTGCGTGACTCGTGTGTTTTTCCACTCGGGTCAGACCGAGTTGCAGGTTAGCATGGACAGCTTCTCTTTTTGGATCAGCTTATCACCTTTTGTGGGACATATCAATTTGGCTAGCTTTTATCTTTAAACCGTTTTGTTGACTTCATAATGTATATTCTTTTTGTGGGATGATTATATGTGATTATCAGTACCCCTTTTTGGCACTCGTGTATGATGTATTATGTGGGCATGTATGGTGGTGTATGTGTGTGTATATATCTGATTTGGGTTTGCTGTTCTGTGATTGTTATTTACTTTCCATATATATGTATATTACATTAGTTCTGAAATGTTTGTAAACCGCCATAGTGTGCAATAGTTATGGACTAGACATGTCAACCACATATGAGGTAAATGGAAAAAAAAATGATGACACTGATTGACATGTTTAGTTCTTAGCTAGTGTATGCTATGTTGGTCGCCCTTATCCAACCCTATTCTCTGCGTTAGTAGACAGAATTACTCGTTAATTCCCTTTACTAACGTGGGTCTCGGGGTGGGGCGTCACAGCTTGGTATCAGAGCATCGTTTCAGAATATAATGTGATATATACAGAACAGTACACGAGATACCATACATTAAGTATAATACATCTACATGTGACATCCCATAATCATGATTCGGTTCACCTTACTTTTAATTTTTTCCTTACCCATGTTTTGACCCGTGTCCCTTTTCAATTCCTTTGGGGTAGATAGAAAGGAATACGTCTAGGAATGTTCAGTATATTTCATAGTATTCCTTATTTTCTGTATTTGAATTTTTTATATATCTATTTACCCTGCGAATGATCCTTTTAACCTTTTCTCTCAGCTATGTCTCATCGAGGTAGAGGACGCCATTCAGCGGCGGGACCGTCCAGTGGTTCTCGTCCTGAGGGTGTATATATGTCCACTGATCAGATTCTTGAGTTAGTGCGGAGCATTCATCCTCCCACTACTGCTACTCTTGCCTCTCCTCGTCGATCAGCTTTTGCACGCATGTGCAGTGATTTCACTCATCTCGGTGGCAAGGCCTTTAAAGGCATCGAGTCTGTTCTTGATGTTGAGGCTTGGCTTAGTTCTTGTGAGCGTATTTTTGGCCGTATGGAGATTTCTAGCCATCACCGTGTTCTTGTAGCATCCAGTATGTTGCAAGAACGAGCTCTTCATTGGTATGACCTTCTGATTGCTGAGATTGGTGGGTCCACACTTGAGTGGGATCAGTTTCGTGAGCGGTTTGAGCTCAAGTTTATTCCTGATTCTAAGAGAGCTACTCTAGCTCGTCGCTTCCTTGAGCTCAAGCAAGGAAGGCTTTCTGTTTCTGAGTATGTTGCTTCATTTGAGGGTCTTTCTAAGTATGGGATTGAACATATTCCTACTCCATACAAGAAGAATCTTAGGTTCCTTTCTGGACTTAAGAAGTATTTGAAGGAGGCCCTTATGCTTCGCCTTGAGCTTACTTTTGAGAAACTTGATGATATGGCCCTTCAGCTTGAAGCAGACGAGAAGGAAGAGGATAGTGATGATGATGTTAGGGTTTGGGCCAACCTGAATAAGAAGTTCTTTCGCAAGTCTAAGCACTTTCCCCCTAAGAAGAAGAAGAAGCAAGGTGGTGGTTCTTCTCAGCCTCAGTCTACTCCTTCAACGAAGCCTTTTGCATGCTTCAATTGTGGCTCCCCTGATCATCCTGTTAGAGAGTGTCCCAAACCCAAGCGTTGCCTCCACTGCAAGAAAGAGGGACACTTAGTTGCTGCTTGCCCCATTAAGGGGAAAGGTTCACGTCAGGGTCAGCTTAATGTGGCTTCTACCTCTGGTGATGCTTCTCAGCCTAGAGGTACACACTCTTCCGTTTTAGAAGGTTCCTTATTATTTCATGATCATATTATCCGAGTGCTTTTCGATATGGGTGCTTCTCACTCATTCGTATCGAAGGAACTCGTAGATGCTTTGCAGTTGGATGTTTCTTGCTTGCTTACTTCGTTGCGGATTGCTAATCCTATTGGAGGATCCGCTACCCTTAGCTTACTTTGTGATGACGTTGAGATCTTGATTTGTGGTTTTTCTTTCCATGCGAATCTGCACGTGATTCCTTTCCTTGGCTTTGACATGATTTTGGGAATGGACTGGCTAGTTCGGTACGATGCTAAGATTTTATGTTTGGAGCGAGTTCTTTATCTTCGACATCCTGATTCTTCCGATCAGTTACCTCTCTCGCTTCATGATTCCGATTGTGGTTCTACAACCTCCTTATTTGCTCTTGATTCTCTCGATACCGATGATGATGTGTCCCATATTCCAGTTGTTTGTGACTTCGTCGATTTATTTGAGCCTGTTTCTGGTTTTCCTCCTAAGCGAGCTATTGAGTTCCGTATTGATCTTATCCCTGGTGCTCAGCCCGTTAGTCGTCCTCTCACGAGGATGTCTACCCGAGAGAATGAGGAACTCAAGAAGCAACTTCTCGAGCTTGAATCCAAGCATTTTATTCGATCTAGCTCTTCACCATGGGGTGCCGCATTGGTATTCGTGAAGAAATCCGATGGATCTCTTAGGCTTTGTGTCGACTATCGCAAGCTTAATGAGCTAACCATTAAGAATCGTTATCCTTTACCCAGAATTGATGATATGTTCGATCAGTTGAGTGGTGCTAAGGTCTTTTCTCAGTTAGATTTGGCCACTGGTTTTCATCAGCTTCGAGTTGCGGAAGATAGTATTCCTCTCACCGCATTCCGCACTCTCTATGGTTCTTATGAGTGGCTCGTCATGCCATTCGGTTTGACGAATGCTCCTGCTTATTTCGTCGATCTCATGAATCGAGTATTCCGGGAATATCTCGATAAGTTTGTTCTTGTTTTCATTGATGACATTTTGGTTTATTTGAAGTCCGAATTAGATCATGCTCGACATCTTAGAATCGTTTTGAGTACTCTCCGACAGCATCAAGTCAAAGCAAAGCTTTCTAGGTGTCATTTTTGGGAAAAGCAAGTGAAATTATTAGGCCATGTCATATCTTCCAATGGCATCTCTGTCAATCCTGCTAAGATCGAGGCTATTCAGAATTGGAAGAGGCCTGAGAATGTTCACGAGATTCGTTCCTTTCTGGGATTAGCGGGTTATCATCGTCGTTTCATCAAAGACTTTTCCCGCATTGTGCTTCCTTTGACTAGCCTTACGAGGAAAGGCGTTCGATTTATTTGGTCCGATAAGTGTGAAGCTTCTTTTCAGAGATTGAAAGAGCTTCTCACAAATGCTCCCATCCTTGTGGTTCCTCAAGGGAACCAAGATCTTATTGTATATACCGATGCCCGCCACAGTGGCCTCGGTGCAGTCCTGATGCAGAAGGATCGGGTAGTTGCTTGTGCTTCGAGACAGTTGAGACCGAACGAGGTTCGGTATGCTACCCATGACCTTGAGCTTGCGGCCATTGTCTTTGCTTTGAAGATTTGGTGTCATTATCTTTTGGGAGAGCATTTTATCCTCTATACCGATCACAAATCTCGTAAGTATCTCTTTTATCAGAAGGATTTGAATATGAGGCAACAACGATGGTTAGAGTTTCTCGCCTCATATGATTTCGATATTGAGTATACCTCTGGTAAGGATAATCGAGTTGCTGATGCGCTTAGTCGCAAGCATTCAGTCGTGGTTTCTATGATGTTAGCCGAATGGGATGTTTTGACGACACTATCTTGCTGTGATATTCGTAATAGAGTTCCATCATCCGATTCTCCTGCTTTATTGTTTAGTATGGATGCTCGACCATCTCTTCTTGATCGTATTTCTGAGGCTCAGAGGCATGATGTTCATACGATGCGCCTCATCCAGTCTTGTTCTACTGACTCCCATGATGAGTAGTTGCGGGATTATTCCATTGATTCTCATGGTTGCCTCCGTTTGAAGAACCGTATTGTTGTGCCTTCTGACCCAGCACTTAGACGTGACATACTTGATGATTGTCATCGCTCTAAGTACACCATTCATCCGGGTAGCAGTAAGATGTATGCGGATATGCATCGACTTTATTATTGGAAAGGCATGAAGCGTGACATTGCAAGTTATGTAAGTAATTGCATTATGTGTCAGCTTGTCAAGGCCGAGCATCAGCGGCTTCCACTGTGGAAGTGGGACCAAGTTTCGATGGACTTCATTGATGGCCTACCTCGTTCGAGGTCGGGTCATTCGAGCATTTGGGTAATTGTTGATCGCCTCACGAAGTCAGCTCATTTCGTCCCTATTAAGTCTAGTAGGAATGCTCCTCTTTTGGCGAAGCTCTATATTAAGGAAATTGTTCGTTTACATGGTGTTCCTTCATCGATCGTTTGTGACCGTGATCCTCTATTTACCAGTCATTTCTGGACCAGCTTTCAGCAGGCTTTGGGAATATAGCTGAATCTTTCGACTGCTTATCATCCTCAGTCTGATGGACAGATAGAGAGGGTGAATCGTATTCTTGAGGACCTACTTCGTGCATGCATTCTTAATTTTGGTGGTTCTTGGGAGGATCACCTTCCATTGGTAGAATTCTCCTATAACAACAGCTTTCAGTCTAGTATCGGTATGGCACCATTCGAGGCACTTTATGGTAGACCATGCCGCTCTCCATCTTGTTGGTTAGAATCTGGCGAGAAGCTTATTCTTGGGCTGGATTCGATTCGTGACTCTTCGGAGAAGATTTTCCTTATTAGACAGAGAATGAAAGAGGCACATAGCCTTCAGAAATCCTACACGGACAACCGTAGGAAGCCTCTTGAATTCTCTGTCGGTGACCATGTGTTCATTCGTATATCTCCGATGAATGGAGTGATGCGCTTTAGCTCCACAGGGAAATTGGCTCCTCGCTTTATAAGAGCATTTCTGATTACCGAGCGCATCGGTCCGGTTGCTTATCGAGTGTCACTTCCGCCTCATTTATCTGGTATTCATGATATTTTCCACGTCTCTCAGCTTAAGAAGTGTATTCGAGGTACCGATTACGTTGTTGATCCTTCCGAGCAGCTTGAGATCTCACCGAGTTTATCCACCATTCAGCGGCCTATTCGCGTGCTTGATTCGGAGGCGAGGCACCTTCGAAACAAGAACGTTCCTCTTGTTAAGATTCAATGGTCGGAGAATCTCAATGATTGCACTTGGGAAACTAAAGAATCTATCGAGCGTTCTTTTCCGGGTTTGTTATCTTCATTTGAGGATGGTGAGAACTATTATCTCAAGCTATTTCTTATTCCTTTTGGGTTAAATCGTTATATTTGTTATGGTTTCCCTAGAAATTGCGAGGACGCAATTTTGTTAAGGAGGGGAGTCTGTAACAAACCCGGGTTGGAAATTACCATAAATATTAAATTATAACGATGATTATAATTTAATATTGGAATTAATTAAATTAATTAGAGGTAAAATGGTGAAAATATTGTTTATTTAATATAAACAATGAAGTTGAGTAAATTGAGCTAATGAAATGAAGAAGAAAAAGTTAATCACTTTATTTGAGTCTTGGGATGGGTTGTAAATTTATTTGGGTTTAATAAAGTGATATTGGTAATTTAAGACCAATAATCCATTTTTATTTTAAAATAAAATATGGAGAATAAAGAAGAAATAATTTTTTTGAGGATGAAAATGTTGGAAATGTGTGAAATAAAGTGTTACTTTATTTCATGAGTTTTTGAATGTAGTTGTATAACTATATTCGATTAAAAATGTTAATTTTGGGCAATATTGTATTTTTGCCAATCTGCCTTTTATTGATGAAATGCAAGAGAAATGATTAATAAGTTAATTAATCATAATAAAAGTGATATATAATAGTGTATTAATGTTTTAAAAGTGTTAAAACATTTATTTGCACTCTATTGGTTGGAAAATATAGTTTTATTTTGTAAAATATGTCCAAATTTGCATTATTTTGACAAAATATGCAAATTTGTAGAAAATAAGAGTTTAGTGTTAAAATAACATTTAAATTTATGGAAAATAACGTTTTATTTACTTTAATAAAATTCTAGACGAAATAACGATTCCAACGCATTTAATTTTATTGAAATCGGATTAATAATGCAAAAGTTACGAATTGTTAATGGTTGAATATGTGAGTAATTGGGGAAAATAAAATTTCTAAAATTTTCCTAAGGCATATTGGGTTTGGATTGGACCCAATACCCAAAAGAGGCTTCTGGTAGGTGAAGGAGGCATCGTACAGGCATCTGTCCTTTCTCCTTCCACCAGAAATTTACACAGAAGCTTCAAAACACACGAAAATGGCTTCCACTTCTTAATCTCTAGTCAAAATTCTTAAATAATTAGCAAATTGTAAGGATTTCCTAGCTCAAAACATAAATAAGGTAATCTCCTATCCCGTAAATCCCAAATTTTAGAGAGATTGCAATTTTCCTTTTACTGTAATCTCATTTTGTTAATGATTTCTTTCTGCATGTCTCTTCTTAAGCTTCTACAGGTCCTGCAGGAGCTTGAATTCGCCAAAAGCTTTGCCTTTGCTGCCTAAAACCATCATCTATTGCTGCAAGTTGTAAGTATATAACTTACAACAACTAAATTGAAAGCCTGTGCAAAATCTGTAGCTTTTTGTTGCAAATTCGTACTAGTTTCTGAAGTTTTTCTTATACCTCGTTTTGCTGAAAATGCATCATAGTAAAACGGTCATAACTTTCACGTTTCTTGTCCGTTTTACCTCAAATTTTTTTTGTTGGAAATTATATTCAATAAAGAACAATTTGTTTTCATATTGTATCCTGAGATTTTGCAATTTTTGTGACCTGAAATGAGTTTGAAGACAGAAGCTCGATTCTGTCTTTAACAAATCAGGCTGTGTTTGAATTTGTTAGCAAAACAGCCATAACTTTTGAATCACAAATCGGATTTTGATATTCTTGTCCATTACGAAAAGCTTCTTTCATATACTACAACTTTTATTTGTTGAGTTTTTTTTTATTTTGATGTTATCTATGACAAAATTGAAGTTTTATACTGCTAACCCGAGAGCAAAACTAGATTTTCCTGTTATTGAATCTGAAACGGAATCGGCCATAACTTCTTCGTTTTTAGGCCGAATTCGATAATCTTAGATGTTTTGGAAAGCACATTTCATAAGATACAACTTTTTATTTAGTCATATTGCCAGATTCGGATGTTTACTATGCTAAAATTGTAAATATTTATCTCAGTCCTGTTAATATATATATACTATATGCTACAGGCCTTGTTTAAGATTTTGAGCAAAAAGATCATATTTTTTAGACCGCTAAACGGAATTTGACGATCTTGGTCATTTCAGAAAGCTTAGAAACTAAGCTACAACTTTGTTTTTAACCACATTGCCAAATTTTGGCGTTTTCTATGCTGAAATCACAAATGTTTTTAAGCATTTTTAAGGGTTTTTAAAACAAGGATTCCTTATTTCCAAGTCTTTTATAAATCATTAAAAAAAAACCTGTTTTCTATGGAAAAATATTTTATAAATAATTTTGTTTATTTTAATCATTTTTATGTTATTCGGGTGTATATTTGACGTTTTGATTGAGTTTGAAGAATTTTATCATATTAGTCCATTTGGCTAATATTATGCAGATATGGTCCGATGACTCCTAATTAGGAGTATAGTCTATAGAGAACCATATGGATGTAGATTTACACTTTCCGAGGATATGAGGCGAGGTTACTTATTATTATGATACTTGTCGATGAAAGGAGACAAGTGTGGTAGTCACATTGAACTCGTCGTGATACGAAATACGATGAGTTGGAATTTTCTACATTTTTCCAATGAAATGAGGCGATGTATATAATTTTTTTTATAGGGTTTGATGTTAATTTATAATTACTTTATGATGTGGTATCGACCGACGATTAGTAAACCATTAGGTGCTGACGCATGGTATGGGACGTGTGTTAATACCTTTTGGGTTCCTAGTCGTAAAGTTGAGACACATGAAAGTTTGGACTAGTACTACGAACCTCGAGTGAAGTGGGGTTGCAGATTATTAGTCAACCCCGAAGCATTATGATATTATTATTACTTGGGTCTTTTGACGTCACCGATTGGGATGGAGGAAATTATAGGCTACGTAGTCGTGTGCATAGGCAGGAAAGATAGAAATGAAGGTGATCTCAATCCCATGATGTATGGTACCGAAGTACAGTACTAGTGGAAGTAAATAGCACGTGCGAAGTACTCTTTTTATTGATGATTTTGATGTTAATCTTTTTGGGTGATGTTTATGTTTTAAATAGCCTCGAGTAAGAATGAAGCGACATTATATGATGGTCCATGATGTTTCGACCATATTATTACTACTACTTGTTTGAGATTATGTGATTTATGAAGTTTGACGATCTTTATGATTGATTTGAAGTACTTCGAAATAATTTCCCTTCTTATGATATAAGAATAATCCTTGATGATTTTCATAGATGTATATTCATGATGAACCTTATATTCGTTCCGTTAGGAACAACGAAATGATTATCATCATTGAGGCCCTTATCTACTGATGAGTTTAGTTGCCTGACCCGTGTGTTTTTCCACTCGGGTCAGACCGAGTTGCAGGTTAGCATGGACAACTTCTCTTTTTGGATCAGCTTATCACCTTTTGTGGGACATATCGATTTGGCTAGCTTTTATCTTTAAACCGTTTTGTTGACTATCATGATGTATATTCTTATTGTGGGATGATTGTATGTGATTATTAGTACCCTTTTTTGGCACTCGTGTATGATGTATTATATGGGCATGTATGGTGGTGTATGTGTGTATATATATCTGATCTGGTTTGCTGTTCTGTGACTGTTATTTACTTTCCGCATATATGTATATTACATTAGTTCTGAAATGTTTGTAAACCGCCATAGTGTGCAATAGTTATGGACTAGACATGTCAACCACATATGAGGTAAATGGAAAAAAAATGATGACACTAATTGACATGTTTAGTTCTTAGCTAGTGTATGCTATGTTGGTCGCCCTTATCCAACCCTATTCTCTGCGTTAGTAGACAGAATTACTCGTTAATTCCCTTTACTAACGTGGGTCTCGGGGTGGGGCGTCACATAAAAAGTGTATTAACAATGCAACTACGAATGGATTTTTGTTTCTGAATTTTTGAATTTTTTTTAACATATAATTGACAATGCAAGCAATCAACAATGCAGTTTAAATAAAAGTAGAGATAAAAGCCGCAATTATTTTTATAAGCAAGCCAGCAATTTATTTTGGCAGCAGAGCGAAGCAAGCAACTTTTCTTTCGAATTTCTGCTTTGACAACCTGAAACGAAAAACAATGATATATACACAGTTTGTTTTTTTAACAATATATTTTTAATATGAAAGAAGTAGCTAAAACAAAGGAAAACAAATCAAAATAAAACAAAATCAAAGTATTTTTTAATTTAAATAGAAGAAAAAGACTATGATAAACAAAAACTTAAAAACAAAGGAAAAACTAAACTAAACAAATTGGAACAACAAAGAAAAACCAAAACAAACCCTTTTTTTATAACAAAGCAAACTAAATAATTAAAAATATATTAATTGTATTCAAGCCTATAAAATTTTATTCGAGCAATAACCTGGCCCAAAAAGAAACCAAAATTCGACCCATGCTCATCTCTGATACCAGAAAACCAAATTTCAACCTTCAATTATCTTATGATAAACCAACTTCTCAAATCATCAGCATCCAAGCCTACAAAATTCGACTCCAATTACCAATCAAAGAAACCAAACTACAACAATTCTGAGAATGCTAAATCAAGTTGAAATTCACAAATCAAAATATTTCCCCCTTCCTTTTTTTTAATTAGAATCGATTCGATCTCTGGGTGTTGCTGGTTGCCGTGAGGTGTTCGAATGAGTTGGAATTTCGGTCGAGTACTATAGGCAATTGTTCTGGTGGTTGCGAATTTAGGCGATTTGGGCAATGATTTGCGGAGGTGGTTCGTTTGTCGGCGGTGAAGTGGATAATTTGAGGTGCTGGAATCGTCAATTTGGGGGTTTGGCTACGGTTCGAATCATTCGATGTGTATTTGAGGCTGCTGGTGGTTTTGGATTTCGGTGGTGGTCGGAAATGATTATGGTCGCGTGGGAATCAGTGACTGATGGTTGTGCAATAGATGGATGGTTGGTGGATGATGCACTTATTGTGAGGTTTGACTGTGGTGAAGAGATGATGAAAGTGGAATTGCTGTTCAAGGCAGAAGTGAAAGTGGTTGAGCAGTCAGTTATGAAATTGCAAGTGGGTTAGCAGCTTTGATGATGTTATGTTTGGGTTGAGATGAAAGTGGGTTGAAAGTTTGTATGCAGCAGTTTATCAAATGAATGTGGGTTGTTGGTGGCAGCGCACATGCACAGTGGGAGGGGATGGCAGTAGCACAGCAGTAATGAGTGGTTAATGTGGTGTGGGGTTCGGCAGACAGTGATTGAGGAGGGAATTTTGAGGAGAGAATGGAGGCTGCAGTGTTAACGTGACAGTGAGTTTGTTGTAGCAACTGAAGGTGGCTTTTGCTTGGAAGTCGCGTGTTTGATGGTGAGGAAGTTGAACTGATGGGGAAGAGTAGTCTGTAGGGGGATAGAAGGGGACCTGGTTGAGGAGGGATGTGATTGGGTTAGGCAGTACACAAAGAATAGGCAGGGAGGTAGGAATGTGAGTGGAAATGTAGTTTGGGTGGCAGTGGAGGTGATTGTTGTTGGAATGAGGATTTTGGAGGTTGAGTTTTTGGTTGTATTATAGTTTAGTGTTGGAGGAGTGGTATGATGATATTGGAGTGACAAGAGTTGTTGAAGGAGATGTTGTCCTTTCAGTTGCTTGACTGAGTGAAAGATGGAGGCAGTTGATGTCGTGATATGAAGTTAGATGGTGATGCAGAGGTAAGCTTGAAGGGGATGTGGTGAAATTGTATGCACTGTGCACTAGAATGATGAAGTTTGTTTGGTAGAGAAGTGACGTAAGCAGCGGGCAGTGTGGTTAGGGTGAATGAGGAGGATGTTGGGTGAACTGCTGTAGTGTTTGGGTGGATGGTTTGACACAGTTGTAGGGGAAGAAAACAGAGAATATGCAGAAAAGAAATGCAAATAGAAAGCTATTAATAGTGAAACACAAATGCAAACAGCAAGCAAGACGAGTAAAAACTGAAGCACAATAATATCCAACAAAAGGAAAGAAATACACACAAATGCAGTTTTAAACTAAAAATAGAAAACCAAAATGTGAAATGCAATGACTTCTTCTTCCTTTTTTTTAAGAAATAGCAATGCATAATGGAATGAAACAGATGCACAAATGAACAAGACACACAAAAACAAACAAATGAACAAAACAAGCTATGAAATTTTTTCTCTTTTTTTAAAAAAAAGGCAAGCTAACACACACAACAAACACACAATAAAAGAAAATAAAAAAAATTCGAAGAATAGAAAATAAAAATAAAAACAAATCCCCGGCAACGGCGCCAAAAACTTGTTCAGACGGCTAAATGTCTATGAACTAGAAAATAGCCGAACGAATTTATAAATATAACCACAAGCGCACGGTGTATGAATGTAGCACGTGGCGAATACGGGTCGATCCGTAGGAAATTGATGATTTTAAAAATTCTATTCAATCAAATTAAACCAAAGTCGAGTGAAAGTTAAGCTAGAGAATTATAGAACTAACTAACTAACTAAAAGAAAAGAGAAGCAAATATAAGAGTTATGTGACAATTTAGGAAATAAATTCACTCTCTAGATCATGTAGTTCAACACATATGAAATCATGATCTCTCTTTTATTGTCATTATGCTTTAATTATTGTGCTTATCATAAGTATGACATATTTGTGCTATTGATTAGTCAACATAAGCCATCAAACTATAACACATCCCTTAAAGCACTTACTAACTTTCATAAACTTTGACAAAGAAAATGAAATCAATTTTTAGTATTATCTATTAACTATTGATTTGAAATATAGACCATCAAATTTGAATTTCAAATCACTTTCTCATGCCATAACCATATTTGGTGAAGAGGCATTTGTGTTAGTGATTGTTTAAGTATAGCCTATTTGATGTCAACAATATAGGCTATCAAATTCTAAGCAAAAACAACAATTAAACCATTTCTATCATCATCATTAAGCACAAAAAGAGATCATGAATTAACAAATAGTTGAAGCTATATAATTAGAGAGCTTCATTATCCCTAAATTGAAGGGGTTTAGCCTCTTATATTTGTCATTTGATTAACAAATGTAGCATGCAACATTGAACAAAAAGAAAGGAAAATAAAAGCTAATGAAAAAGACAACTAATCGAATTGCATAAAGGAAAATCTACACTACTTGCATTAAAGGAAATGAACATGTAATTAAAAAGAAACAATAATTAACATTGCATAAAAAGAAAAGAAAACTACATAAAATAAAAATGTCTAAGTAGCCATGAAAAGAAAGAGAGCTCTTATTTATTTTCCTAAGAGAAGAGACTAAGAGAAGAGAGCCTAAAAGAGAGACCAAGTAAGAGGAAAGATTACATGAAACATATGGGTATTTATACATGTATGAAACCCTAATTCATATTTTTGGGGAATGCCCAAAATGCCTTTGAGGTAGTATGGAGGCCAAGTAATCATTAGCTTCTACTAATCATCATTTAAGTGTACATGAAGCCATTAACTCCATTAGCATGTGCATTAGCCTCTAATTTGTACATGAAGGTGGTGGGTAGGTGGGGTCCTCCGTGTTCTTCACTTTGAATTATTTCCATCTTCATTCCTTTGTATTCTTTTTGTGCATGCATATCTTCTTCATGAAACAACTTGTAATTGAAATCAAATACCTACAAAATAGTACAGAAATTTCCAGTTAAATTTTCTCAATTTAATATATGCACAAAAATGACCATTTTACCCTTGGATGAAGATGAATATGTGACAATTTGGAATAATATGGATTTTGGTTAAAACAAGTTAAAATACCCAATATGATCATTTATTTAATTTAAATAGAATAAATATGGTGGTAAAAATATGCACATTTACGTGCACATCAATTGGAGCCAGTGAAAATTTTGAATAGAAATTAAACGGCTGTTTAATTTTATTCGAAATAAAGTACTACAACTGCTATTGGAACCAATGTGAGTACAATTCATTCTTTCTGACTCACTGATACTTTTATATAAGTGAGAAATAATTTTTTTATGCTAATTCATGATTGTTTGGATGATATATGATATTATATATATATATATATATATATATAAAATTGATTGGTATTTGGATATATCTTGCCTATTGGAGCATATGAGACCCTATATGTTCCTGTATATGAGCGGATGACCATTTATACGCGCGTCTTCCTCGAAGCGGACATTGTATACATATTCTAATATGTATATTTGTTGCAGGTGACATGTTAGAGGGATCCAACTAGATTCCTCACCAGTTTTGATTTTATTTACAGATATTTTAATATATGCTGTTATCATATGATATATGATATTTGGATGCCGTGAATGATATATTTAGTGTTGTTGCAGCATTGGGCCTATCTTTGGAATTTTAAAAATATTAAAGCGGTGATTTCGAATTAAAAGGGATTTTCAATTGATTTTGAAAATAGATGTTTTATTAATTTTTGAATTGATTAAGGAATTGATTTATTCTAAATAAATAAAAGTTGTAAATTTTATGTTATAAAAATTATGATTTTTGGGAAATATATTATAATGTGATTTTTTTGAAATATGAAGTTGATTAATATGTAAAATAGTTGAAATTGAGATTTTTGAAATTATCATAAATGGTTTATATATAAGATTTATAAAATTGAATTTTTATAAATCAAAATGATGGAATTGTTAAGGATTTTTGTAAATTTTAAATTGGAGTTATAAATGGATTTTATAAGTAAATAAGATTTATAGATTTATAACTTGTGAAGTTATAAATGAATGGATTTGCAAATAAAGAGAATATAAGTGAATTAACTTATAAATTGGATTTTGACATGTTAATGAAATATATATATAATTGGTAAATAAAGGGATTTCATAAGTTTAAATTTTTATAAAATATACATGGGATTTATAAACATGTTTTATAAATCCAAAATTAATTGAATTTGATAAGTTAAATATAGAAGTTGATTAAAGGTATTATATCCATGATTTTGGACAGTGGATAATCATTTAAATTTAATGTTGCAATAATAAAGAATTTGGTTGGTAATTATATCCACGATTTTGGAAAGTGGATAATCCCTAAATTAAATGTGTAAAAGCAATGTATTTAGTTAGATTATATTCACGATTTTGAACATGAATAATCTTTTAAATAAAATGGATATTTTTGGGGAGTGATATTTTTAAATAGAGTTAAATAGTTTGAAGGTGTTTTAAATGTGTTAGGCATCCAATACATAGATTTCAACATTCATTGTTGAAATAGACGTTTTCGAAAAGTAAGAAAATCATGGACAATAACACTGTTGTTATAGTAAATGATTTTCGAATGGATTTTTTTGTATAGTATACGGGATTCATGTATCTTCTAATTTTCGAATCCCTATACTAGTGATTTTGAGTTGTCGTAATGATGTTTTACGCAACATTCATTTTGACCTAAATAAATGCGTTTAAAGAGAATGTTTTCCTTAAAGAATAAAATATATACTTAGTCCTAATTCAAGTATATGTAATATTTTCTAGGTGTTGAAAATAAATTGATTTGTGAATTACTTATTATTAAATAAGTATATGGAAATGTTTTCCAAATAGTGAAATGTTGAAATGGTTTTGAGATTATATCATTTTAAAGATAATTCGAAGTGAATATTTGGCAAGTGATTTAATTAATAAAAGACAAATTAAAAGGGCATAGTGATTGCATATGGTGCTAAATATTTGTTTGTTTGCTTCGATGGTAAAATAACTGACTATTAAATTTGGCCATTTTAAGTTCCTCGACTTGATGTGGGAACTATTTAGTCCTACACTTAGTACATAGCCATCTGTGTAGGCTTGATTATCGTTTGTGTTGAGGATGTTGATTCGCATAGTGTAGAGTATTACTCCAATCTATCGAGCTTCCTTCTTGGCCAAAGGATAAAAAGTTGAAAGTTGAAGACGTGATAAGTCTATAAGACTTAGTTTTTGTGTGAGGTTGAGAAACGCTTTTGCGGAGTTGGTGGGAAGAGACCGGTATCAGATTTATCTGAAAACCACTTCGGACCAGTAGATATGCTTTTGATTGTGCACGTTATTGATGAAATTGATATTTCGGATTTTCATAGTGGCGGACTGCTTGTTGATCTTTTGGGGTTAAAATCCTAATATATATCCAGTAGTAGTGTCTCTTTGTTATGAAATATCCAATGCAAGGACTATTTGATACTGGTCCTAGGGATTTCTCGATAGGATGTGGTAGGGAAGTACCTTCGGTTTGTCCTGTTCCTGGACAACTTGTATGAATGTTTGTCTGACATTGCATTTCTACAGATTACGTACATTTGTTTTTACAAACGTACATCAGCGGTGGCAGAGAAGGCAACTTCTCTTAGCTTAACACCCTTCTTGAGACGTATGAGCTCAAGGGTTGTATTTTTGTGGAAGGTAACTAGTAGTCAACGGAAATGGCCATGTGGCATTCTAAGTGATGTAATATGTGATATGTGAAAGGTAATCGTTACCTCAGGCCTCATCAACCGAAAATGACCAAAACAACGTTAGATGCGGCAATGCTAAGTGGGTTGCTCCCAAGTAGGGTATGATCATCCTCTTCTAGATATATCTTTACACGTTATGACGTCGTGTATCTGATTATTGTGGTTTGTATGCTAGAGGGCCCTTAGAAAAGATTGGTAACCACCGGAGGATGATATATTCGGTACCATCTAGTTATAGACGTGGCCCGGTCTTGTGTTGGTAAAGGAACTTTGTGATGGTTTCTCGGTACATTCCTCTAGAGATGCACTGCCGGAAGGTAGTCCCTTTACCTGTTCATTTGTATGGAAATCCAAACTCCACTACGTGCCTGCCATTTTAATTGTATTAACCATTTTGGGATATATGCTGTAATTTAATCAATGTAACAATTTCGTCTATGATTAATATTATTTGTATACTAGGCACTAGTATAATATAAGAGGATTTGATATGAAATGTTTTAGTTATTGTAAGATAACAACATGTCCGTATTTATGTGCGGGTGTGTCTTACTAGATACTTTTATTTTGATAAAGGAAAAGTTTGGTAATTTAATAAATTCAATTGAGCGTGTTTCTCATGCCATTTTACCATACTAGTCCGGGCGTTCTTCCCTTTCAATGCTCGAGTCAGATCGAGTATATTTACAGGTTTAGATTTGGTGCTATTGGAGCTTCAGCAGGAGAGATGGAGATCTTCATTTTCGTATACATGTATCCGTTTTGCTTATCCGTTGCTTAGTTGTTGTATATTATCGGCAATTGTGAGGACAGGTTATTATAACTGTTCAGGCTGATAACTAGTAATTGATTGTTGGACTCTAACTGATGTATGTATATGTAGTTTCTATTTTGTAAAGATCATTGATATGATATTATATGTTTTCCGCTGCGATGTGAGATTCTGTATTGTTCTGTTTGGCTCTATCTTCTCTCTTTTATCTCTTCTCTTCTTTTCTCTTCTTTTCTTTCTCTTGACTTTCCGTCAGCCTTGGGTCAGACATGTGTGGTTTATTATTGATTCAAAGGGTACGGATTTGCGGCTGTCACAGACAATTATGTAATTTGTTACATATATCTAACTCTATAATCAACTTGTTCATAATAAAAGTTATTTGGTATTTTTTCTTCTTTTACGTACTTTGCTATATTGCGATATAGATAATTAAGTAATCATTTAAAGTGTATAAATAAGAAAATCCTTACATAAAATTTTAAATGATTGTAGTTGCAAATAGTTGCAATCGTGAATAATTAATCATAATTTAAAATAACATTTTATTTTAAATATTTATAGTCAAGATATTTCGAGAATGGACATCGATACATCCATTGAGACTAGAGTACGCAACGCTCTCCAAATATTTGGCATTGTAATACTCATGGTTGTTTGGGATACTAAAGGATGATGTACTTATAGTTATTGGAAAATTATAGAATGACTCGACTGGGAGTTTCCTATTAGTTGATAATAATTAGGTAAAATAAGAAATCTCATTGTGATGATGATATGCAACTCTCTCAACTTAAGAATATCGTGGAACGTCAAGGATACTCCACTTTAATTATAGATAAATCATGGTACGGTGAATATCGAGCGATTATAGTGAGGTCTGATTTAAAGCATTGGAGGTGAAACACTATTCGACAGAGAATTTGTCTCCTCACTTGTATAAAGTTAGTATCATGGTCAACTATTGTCAACTCAAAGTCAAAATCTTCAACAAAGAAGAAGGGTTAATAATAAATAATTATTATTAAACCAAGGACTTTGTAATTGGGCTGATTAGTTGAATGTTGACATTATATAAGTATTGACCGATATTAAACTCCATATATTCCAAAGTGATACAGTGTTTATGAAGAAAATATGTGTACAATATTGTCGCTTTATGGTACAAATTAAGGTGATCTAAAAATAATTTTACGGGAAGGATCTATAAGTAATGAACTCAGCCAAGATGTCACACCATCAGCTAAGGTGGAGTTTGAATGTTAATATTCAAATGATTCAATATTAACTGCTGACTTAGTTCACACCATGAGTCATAAAATTGCATTTGTGAATTCTCTTAAATACAACACGATTTAATTAGTTTATAAAGTATTATAAATTAATTAATATTTAAGAAGTATTAATTATTATTGTATTTGATGCATGAGGTGTTTTTAGTAAACAAGGTAATTTTAGAAATTTTTTAAGTTCTATTATTAATTATTTGGATGTATATCTAAACGTCGATGTACGATATCTATATATATTTAAAATAGGCTTTAAATGTAAATAATTACTTAAATGAGCTTGAAGATTTTTTCGATCCATGTTTGACATGGTATGGCCAACCTTAGAAGGGTGGAGATGATCTTAGATCTAGGTTTGAATTGGTAAATGAGAATGAGTAAAATGTGGTAGATTTTTTTTCTCCCTTTTGTCTCTATAAATATGTGATGATCCGGAATTTTAGGCAATATCAATTTAATAATTTGTATTAATAATTAAATTGATTTGATAATTTTCTTTTATAATTATAATTTAAATTGGCAAATTATTCTTTTAAAAGCAAATAAATATTCTATTGGTAAATTTTATCTTTTAAAAGCTAATAATTTTTTTTATTTATAATATATATATATATATATATATATATATATTGTAAATAGAAAAGCTTTGATTTTAATTTAACATATAAAATCATGTCTACAAATTCTAATATATATTTTGATAATTTGGAAATTATGGTTAATTAATATAAGACTTTTCAAAGATTATTTAAATAAATAACCATATAGTTTTAAATACTTATGGTAAATATTTAAATTGTTTAAAATATTTTGTCTTAAGGTTAAATTTAAATCAAATTAACATAAAGATTTGTTTTATTTTCCTTTTAAATATTTCTTGATAAATATGATTTAAATATATATAAAAGTTTAAAATAAAATTTACAAACATATAAAACATATGATACATTAATTCATTTAAGTAACATATGTTGTGGGGAGGTGGTTTGTTCCAGTATTGTGCACAGTTGCTCGATTTCGATTTCGAGTTTGTGTTGATGTTATAGTGATCGAAATCTAGTGTGGAGATGATGGCCGACATGTGAGGGGCATCGTGGATGGTCGGAGGCGGCTGCTTTGCCGGTGCATGTGCACGGTAGAGATGACATGTCAGAATTCTAGGTTTATGGTTCGTCTCGAATGAGGGCTCGTGTATTAGAGAGGGTAACTCGAGTGAATTCTCGGGTCATTCAAGAGTGATTTGTTTTCAGTTTTTAAAACTTAAAACTCAGCAAAAAAATTTGAAATGAAGAAAAGAAAAGGTTTCCTCGGGTTAATGCTCAAGCAGCTTGCGGGTGGAACCCGAAGCAGCATATTAAAACAGATTTTTAAAAGTTTTTTAAAAGGACAAGGTTTGAATTTAAATAAATTTGGTTTAATACTCTTATAAATTTCTTTTATATAAGATAAATGTTTCTTTAATATTTGATTAAAAAGGTTTGTAAATTGTTTTAAATTTTGTTAAAGTTAAATTTGTAATCATTTTAAATCTGAAATTTGAAATAAAATTTAAAAGTAAAATTTAAAAGTGTATTATTTTAAAAGAACATGTTAATGAAAATTTAGTCATTAATAAGGAAGGTATTTTTTCTTAAAGTTAGTTAAGGTTTAATGATTTGAGATTCATTAAATTAATAAGGTAATCAAAGAATAATTAATTAATTTAATTAATTTAATTAATTAATGATTAAGGAATAATAAATAAATAAATAAGGGTTTAGGTTAATTAATTAAAGGTTAAATTAATTGTAATTAAGGATCATTAATTAGATAATTAAAGATTGATTAATTAAGTAATTAATTAATACTTAGATATTAATTAATTAAGTAATTGAAAATGAATTAAGTTACATTAAGCATTAATTAATTAAGTGATTAGAGATAGATTAACTGGAAATTAAGAATTAATTAATTTGTAATTAATAATGGTTAATTAAAGTTTAATTACTTAAGGAAAGTAATTAAAGAATTGTTAATAATTAATGTAAAGATCATTAACTAGGGATTATGAAATGATTAACTAATGTGATTAATTTAAGATAATTAATTAGATTAATTAATGAAGAAAAATCATTGTGGAGTTGGTTAAGTATAATAACTTAATGTGATTTATAAAGTGTAATTACTTAGTGAAGTAATTAATAGGTAATTACTGGATGTAATTAATTGAAGAATGGAAGTAGTTTTGGGTTTAATTACTTTGCGAAATTAATTGAAGGATAATTAATTAATGGAAGATATTTGGGATTAATTACTTTGTGTAATTAATAAAAAGGATAATTACTTAGTGAAAGTAATTAAGAATTAATTACTTGGTGTAATTAGTTTAAAAATTAATTCATTAAATTCATTTAGAAGTTAATCAATTAATGTAATTAATTAAGGATAATTAATTACGGAATGTGATTAATCAAGGTTGATTAATGAATGTGATTAATTAAAGTTTAATTATTTAATGTGATTAATTAGAACGATAATTAATTAAGGAAGTAATTAAGGGATCATTATTTTAATTAATGAAGTAATTAAGGGTTGATTAATTAAAGGATAATTAATCAATATAAGGGATTATAGAATGATTAATTAATGTAATTAATTAAGGATTAATATAATTAATTATAGTTAATTAATTATTGAAAGTAATTAAAGGTTAATTACTGTAAATGGTTAAGGATAATTAATTTGTGTAATTAATTAATGGCTAATTACTTAAAGTAATTAGAGAATAATTAATCAAGGATGATTAATTTAGACGGATAATTAGAGGATGATTAATTAATTGGTTTATAATTAATTAATGAATAAGTAAGCAAGATTTATAGTAATGGAAGTAATTAATTTAATTTAATTTAAATTAATTAGAGATGGTATGATTAATGGATCATTGCTTATGGATGGCTGAATGATATTGAATGCCTTGGATTGTTTGATATCTCTGATATGAGATATGTGTTGATCTGTGATATGACATGCTTTGGTTGAATTGTGATTATGGATTACCTATTTTTGATTATGCGAATTATCTATCTGTATGAATATAGATAATGAATTGAATTGTTTTAACTTTAAAACAACTTGGACTTAAAAGACGGCGTTTTGGATTTCGATGAGACCGGTATCGGGTTTCCAAATTTGGATATCCGAAAACGACATCGATCCAAATTAAACGATAGGTTGTGAATCTCAAGTGAATTCATTGTGTTTCACGTATCTTTGAGGGAGTACATGTGTGATCATCGTTGGTTTTAGAACCAGCGGTTCAGAAGGATTTCGTAGTCGAGCAGGACTTGACTGTGATCTGATATCCTGTTCAGTATTGTAGATCCAGGTGAGTAGGAGCTCTGTAGCTTAGTAGTGTAGATTGTTTGGATTCAGTAGAGCGAGTATCCCAGTATTTATATCTAGGAAACTCTAGATAGTATTAGGAAGTCCTATCCAGATTTTTTTTCTAGATAGTTAGATTTGTTTGATTGAGTGAATTAGTTGCTATGGTTGTTAGCATATGGTTGATAATATATACTTGTGGTTTAAAATTAAAATCTTTGATGGGTTATTAAGTTACCTTTGCTTTTAAATTTCGTGGACGAAATTCTTTTAAGGGGGGAGGAATGTGATGACCCAAAATTTTAGGCAATATCAATTTAATAATCTGTATTAATAATTAAATTGATTCGATAATTTTCTTTTATAATTTTAATTTAAATTGGCAAATTATTCTTTTAAAAGCAAATAAATATTCTATTTGTAAATTTTATCTTTTAAAAGCTAATAAAATGTTTTCTATTTATAATGTATATATGTTTTTATATATTGTAAATAGAAAAGCTTTGATTTGAGTTTAACAATTAAAATCATGTTTTCAAGTTCTAATATATATTTTGATAATTTGGAAATTATGGTTAAATTAATATAAGACTTTTCAAATATTACTTAAATAAATAACCATATAGTTTTAAATACTTAAGGTAAATGTTTAAAATATTTTACCTTAAGTTTAAATTTAAATAAAATTAACATAAAGATTTGTTTTATTTTCTTTTTAAATATTGCTTGATAAATATGATTTAAGTATGTATAAAAGTTTAAAATAAAATTTACAAACATATAAAACATATGATACATTAATTCATTAAAGTAATATAAGTAATTTATAAATAATGTACCATTCTTTTTTATAAATTATTTAGAATTGAAAATTTTGTTATTTTCAAACAATATTAATAATGTGTTGTTTTTATATATAAATACAAATAGATTTTAAAGAAAATAAAATTGATATTCTCAAATTCAATGTGTTGTCATATATGTATATATATAAGTTGACTTTAAATTGGATTTTTTAAATTGAATTTGAATTTGGATTTAATTTTGAAATTCAAAAGATAGATAATTTAAAAATATTTTGGATTATAAAATAAATGTGTAAGCTTTTGTTTGTGTATATAATTTGTTTTATTTTATTTTCTTTAAAGTAATACACATACACACATATATATTTAGATAAGCATTTATAAAATAATAAATTAAGTATAAAGCTTTATATTAACATTTAAATAAATATTAATTACTTAAATTACAAAAGTAAATATATAAGGCTTAATTTTAACAAGTGTTAATTGATTAACAAGAGTAATGACAAATGTTAAGATTTTTAACAAGTGTCATTTTTAATTTTGATTTTTCTTTTATTTTTATTAAATCACATTTTAACTTATATAAACATATGCTTCTTCCCTTCTATTCGTTTTTTATCTTTCTCAAGTTCCAAGCTAAGAAAAACACAAAACAATTTCTCAAAAACAAATACGATAATCAGTACTTCACAAACCAGAAATCAAAATCAATAAACTGCAAATCATTTGCAAGATGAAAACCAAAAGCCTGAACATCATTCTTCAACCTGAGATCCAAAACAACAAAGCCTGTACTTTTTCTTCAAACCTGAGATAAATGAAGCAAGCTCAAAATCAAAGCAGTCCCATCTCTTCAACAAGATCCAGTAACAAGCATTCCAGTTTTAATAAGGATCAGCAATTCAAGTTTTTAAATCAAGAGGCATTTCAAGTTCTGTTTCAAATTCCAGATTTAAACTTAAAGCCTGTGTTCCGTTCATCTTTGTATCAGGCTAGTAACATTTTTTTTTATAAAAAAGAGCTTAAGTATATGAGTATCTAGTTGCAAGTGATTTTTTGAAATAAAGTATGTTTCGTGTATATATGAATTTTCTGTGTATATATGGATGAATAGATGTGTGCATGCCTGTTGTATCAGTAACCTTCTTGTTCTTAGTTTCAAAGCTAAGATTTCAAACAGAATTCATTTTCTCTTTATAATTTCTGTTAGGATTTAGGATTTAAACAAAATTTATTTGTTTAATTATAAAGTAAGTTTTAAAATTATATTTAAGTGAAAATAAATTTGAAATCTCACTGAAAGCCAAAAAGAACAGAGCGAGCTTAAGATAAGTGAAAATTCAAACATCATAATTCATTGATTCGGGCATATGATCTGAATCCTTGTCTAAAAACTTGATTTTTAGAAGTGAAATCATAATTTTTAGACTAGATTTGAGTGAGCATTTTGGGGTTGATCAGAATTGGTAGTTTTGGTGGTTTCTGATGATCTGAGTGATCTGGGGGATGCGGTCTTCACTGGAGGTAGAAGGATGATCGGAGACTTTGGGAAAAATGGCAGAAGGGTATGCAAGTCACTGTGGCGACGGTGGTGGTCGAATTTGTTTTTAAACCCTAGTTTTGGTAGGGTCGGAATTTTTGCTTGCCCCGGTGCCTCTGGTGGATCGAGTTCCACCAGATTTTAGGGATTGATAGCGGGGAGGTTGGAAAAGGTGTGGCTGGAGGCTCGGCTACTCCGTTGATTGGCATCGTGGGCTCGAGGACGTTTTGGGTGAGGTGTTTGTTCGAGTATTGTGCAGATTTGCTCGAATTCGATTTGGAGTTTGTGTTGATGTTATGGTGATCAGAATCTAGTGTGGAGTTGATCGTCGACATGTGAGGGGCATCGTGGATGGTCTAAGGCGGCTGCTTTGGAGGTGCATGTGCACGGTAGGGATGATATGTCAGAATTTTGGGTTTGTGGTTCGTCTCGAAGGAGGGCTCGTGTATTTGAGAGGGTAACTCGAGTGAAGTCTCAAGTCATTCGAGAGTGATTTGTTTTCAGTTTTTAAAACTTAAAACATAGCAAAATTTATCGAAATGAAGAAACGAAAAGGTTTTCTCGGGTTAATGCTCGAGTAGCTTATAGGTGGAACCCGAAGCAGCATATTAAAACAGATTTTTAAAAGTTTTTAAAAAGGACAAGGTTTGAAATTAAATAAATTTGGTTTAAAACTCTTATAAATTTCTTTTATATAAGATAAGTATTTCTTTAATATTTGATTAAAAAGGTTTGTAAATTGTTTTAAATTTTGTTAAAGTTAAATTTGTAATCATTTTAAATCTTAAATTTGAAATGAAATTTAAAAGTAAAATTTAAAAGTGTGATGTTTTAAAAGAACATGTTAATGACAATTTAGTCATTAATAAGGAAGGTATTTTATCTTAAAGTTAGTTAAGATTTAATGATTTGAGATTCATTAAATTAATAAGGTAATTAAAGAGTAATTAATTAATTTAATTAATTAACGATTAAGGATTTATAAATAAATAATTAAAGGTTTAAGTTACTTAATTAAAGGTTAATTAATTTGTAATTAGGTTAATTAATTTGTAATTAAGGATCATTAATTAGATAATTAAAGATTATAGATTAATGATTAAAGATTGATTAATTAAGTAATTAATTAATAACTAGAAATTAATTAATCAAGTAATTGAAGATTAATTAAGTTACAATTAAGCACTAAATAATTAAGTGATTAGAAATGGATTAACTGGAAATTAAGAATTAATTAATTTGTAATTAATAATGGTTAATTAAAGTTTAATTATTTAAGGAAAGTAATTAAAAAATTGTTAATAGTTAATGTAAAGATAACTAACTAGGTATTATGAAATGATTAATTAATGTGATTAATTTAAGATAATTAATTTGATTAATTAATTAAGGATACTTATTGTGGAGTTGGTTAAGTATAATTACTTAATGTGATTTATAAAGTGTAATTACTTAGTGAAGTAATTAATGGATATTTACTGGATGTAATTAATTGAAGAATGGAAATAGTTTTGGGTTTAATTACTTTATGAAATTAATTGAAGGATAATTAATTAATGGAAGAGATTTGGGATTAACTACTTTGTGTAATTAATAAGAAGAATAATTACTTAGTGAAAGTAATTAAGAATTGATTACTTAGTATAATTAATGTAAGAATTAATTCATAAAATTTATTTAGAATTTAATTAGGTAATGTAATTAATAAAGGATAATTAATTACTGAATGTGATTAATCAAGGTTGATTAATGAATGTGATTAATTGAAGTTCAATTATTAAATGTGATTAATTAGAACGATAATTAATTAAGGAAGTAATTAAGGGATCATTAAGTTAATTAATGAAGTAATTAAGGGTTGACTAATTAAAGGATAATTAATCAATATAAGGGATTATAGAATGATTAATTAATGTAATTAATTAAGGATTAATATAATTTATTATAGTTAATTAATTATTGAAAGTAATTAAAGGTTAATTACTGTAAATGGTTAAGGATAATTAATTTGTGTAATTAATTAATGGCTAGTTACTTAATGTAATTAGAGAATAATTAATCAAGGATGATTAATTTAGATGGATAATTAGAGGATGATTAATTAATTGGTTTATAATTAATTAATAATTAAGTAAGCAAGATTTATAGTAATGAAAGTAATTAATTTAATTTAATTTAAATTAATTAGAGATGGTGTGATTAATAGATCATTGCTTATGGATGGCTGAATGATATTGAATGCCTTGGATTGTTTGATATCTCTGATATGGGATACGTGTTGATCTGTGATATGAGATGCTTTGTTTGAATTGTGATTATGGATTACCTATTTGTGATAATGTGAATTATCTATCTGTGTGAATATAGATAATGAATTGAATTGTTTTAAATGTAAAACAACTTGGACTTAAAAGATGGTGTTTTGGATTTCGATAAGACCGAAACTTGGATATCCGAAAACCACATACATCCAAATTAAATGATAGGTCGTGAATCTCAAGTGAAGATCAAATGAAGATTCAGAGGAAAGGCTATGGTCATTAACTCAGAGGGTGATTTCAACGAGTTAATGGGGATAGTGCTTTCGATTGAGATGAAGTTTCAGAGTGCAAGGGCTATTGTCGTTGACTTTGAGGGTGATTCCAAAATGAGTGTAAAGAGATAGTGCCTTCGGTTTCGTTCGAACCAGGAATGAACTTGTATGGATTGAATGCTTTCAAAACATCGTCAGGTGGACGATGAGCATTCCAAGATAGATGTGTTCTATAAAGGTAATTGTAGCCTCAAGCCTCATCAACCGGGAATGGCTAAAACAGGAGAGGTACAACAAGACTAAGTGAGTCGCGCTCTAGTAGGACAAGATTTCCCCTGTTTAGAGGTCCCTTTTTATTTCGGTTGTGTGGGCAGTTGATTGCAACAACTGCTGCAGTTGTCTTGTTCGGAACTATCAAGTAAGGGATGGTTCTGACCTTGTATTGTAGGGGATTTAGGGTGGATTCTAAGTACGGTGATCTAGACCACCTACTGTGATGGGCGGTACCCAGTAGTCCTGCCATTGATAGAAACCCATTCTTTCTACTGCCTTTTACGTTTTTGATTGTATACCTATGTATGCTGGAATTTAACAAAATGTAACAATTTTGGCTATTTTATATTTTACTTGATAACCCTAGACCCTATTATAATATCATTGAATTTCCTATCAAATGTTTTGGTTCTCTAAAGGTAAAACTTTTCCGTGTTTATGTGCGGGAAGTCATACGAGATACCTTTTGTTTTTAAAAGTTTTCAAGTTAAGCAACTTTAACCTGTTACTCACACCAGACCCATGTCTGACCCGGAGTTTATTTTCTGTTTTTCTTAAACTCTTGGGTACTCAAATTTTTATGAGTAGCCAAGAGATTCAGGTTAGCTTTGACGAATTCTGCAGGAGATATTTAGCAGGAGGCTTCAGCGTTTGTAGATATATAGTTGTTTCCGCTGTGGTGGTTTCTCTGTGTTGTATTTGAGTTGTAATGACTAGACAGGTGTTATAACTGTCTAGTTTTTGATGTATAAGCCGTGTAACTCTGATAGATGTTGTATATTATGTAATACTTATGTGATTAATATAATTTATTCGTTTCGCTGTTGAGATTCTGATGTTGTTTTGGTTCTTCTTCTCTATCTTTTCCCTTTTCTATCCCTTTCTTTCTTAATGATGATGCGTCTTTCTATGGAGAGAAAGGCGGATCATCACGGTTGGTATTAGAGCACTAGGTTGAGTGAATACCTAGGCTTTGGAGTAATTTCTTTCTTGAGAGAGCATATTTGTAATATATATATATATATATATATATATATATATATATATATTTCTACCTATTTGTTGGGTTACATGTTCGGGTTTTCCGATATGAGTTCTAGAGGTAGGAAAGGTGGTGTGTGTAACACGACTACCAATGGTAGTAGTCTGAGTGTTGAGGTTGGAAGTGGTATGCCGAGGCTGTAGACCTAATACCGCCTCGAGTAAACCTTGCTGTGGTGTAAGGATTTCACCAATCTCGGAAGGAAGCCTTTTTAAGGTTCAGAGTCCATCTTTGGAGTGCAAGTTTGGATGAGTAAGAGTTTGGATCTGTCGGTTAAGATGAAGCAAGTGATAGTATCTTGGCAACTTCGGGAAGAAGCAGTTGCATGGTGAGATGCAGTGTATGTGTCCAAAGACGTTTCTTTTGGAGCAAGTTTAAGGAAGTGTGTCTGCATGAGTGATAAGACTCAGTTCAGCAGGGTGTTTCTGTTTAGTTTGAGGCCCGAGTTTCGAGATGTCTGCCCATCTCAAAGCTCCATATGGGATTGGATGATATGGCTTTGAGGCTCGAAGAGCTTTGGATAGGAAGTCTTTGGCATCAGTGGCAGCGTTGCAGCTTAGAGTATTCTGTGTGCCGTCAAGAAGGTCGTATGGCTAAGCAGTCAGAAGCAGCTGAGTGGATCCATTTCTTCGATGGATTGATTAGTTAAGCATAAGCTGTTCTGATTGGTAAAGAGAGAACAGTTTCTATGGAAATTGGTATGGATTGATCGCAAAAGTGACTTGCGATAGTCGAGTGTTCTCTTGGATGAACTTTTGCTTGAGATCGAGGCATCTCTAGGGAATGTAGGAGTTATCGGAGTCGTCAGAGATTTTTCCGGATGTCTTCGAGGAAGTCAAGGTTTGCCTTAGCATCTGGAGATTGATTTTTCATATCAACTAGGACTCCAAGGTGATACCAGTGGTTCAGATAGTCGAAGGATGGCTTCTAGAGAGAGTTTGGTAAAGCATCTCAAGTTTTGATGGTACTTCTGAGTTTTCTCTTTATGGATCTGATGAACCGGTGTCTTTTGAGATGTGTTGGACAAGTTTGTGCTTGTTTTCATCATCAGCATTTTCATCTACTCCAGATTGGAGTTGTGCAGAGGTAGCGAGGTAGCAGCTGTTCTTGAGTGGAAGCATCCCTAGACTCTTTGGAAGTTCGCAGTTTTCTTGGATTAGAGGGTTTCTACAGGAAGTTTTTCAGGATCTGAAAGCAAGATTGGCAAATGCACCTGTTTTGACTTTTTCGAATAGGAGAAGTTAGTTTTCTACTGATGATTGTAGAGTAGAGTTTGTGTTCTTGATTTCGGAAGATCTTGAGAGGATCATTTTGTTGGTTTGTTTTTGGTCCAGTTTGTTTCGAGAAGCGTCAGCGAGGGTTGAGCTGATTAGAAAGGATAAAGGCAGCCCATGATCGTCAAAAGAGTTTTGTGGATAAGAGACGTAGGAATTTAGATTTTGAAGTCAGAGATTTGATTTTGTATAAGTTTTCTCCGATCTAAGGGAGCTATAGGATTTGGTAAATTAACGTAAAGATTTGTTTTATTTTCTTTTTAAATATTGCTTCATAAATATGTTTAAATATACATAAAAGTTTAAAATAAAATTTACAAACATATAAAACATATGATACATTAATTCATTTAAGTAATATAGGTAATTTATAAATAATGTAATAATCTCTTTTATAAATTATTTAAAATTGACAAATTTGTTATTTTCAAACAATATTAATAATGTGTTGTTTTTATATATAAGTACAAATAGATTCTAAAGAAAATAGAATTGATATTTTCAAATTTAATGTGTTGTTATATATATATGTGTGTGTGTGTGTGTATATATAAGTTGACTTTAAATTAGATTTTTAAATTTAAATTGAATTTGAATTTGGATTCAATTTTGAAATTCAAAAGGTAGGTATTTTAAAAATATTTTGGATTATAAAATATACGTATAAGCTTTTATTTGTATATATAATTTGTTTTATTTTATTTTCTTTAAAGTAATATATATATATATATATATATATATTTGGACAAGCATTTATAAAATAATAAGTTAAGTATAAAGCTTTATATTAACATTTAAATAAAGATTAATTACTTAAATGACAAATGTAAATATAAATGGCTTGATTTTAACAAGTGTTAATTGATTAACAAGAGTAATGACAAATGTTGAGATTTTTAACAAGTGTCATTTTTAATTTTGATTTTTCTTTTAATTATTATTAAATCACATTTTAAATTATATAAACATATGCTTCTTCCCTTCTATTCTTTTTCTATCTTTCTCAAGTCAAAGCCAAGAAAAACTCAAAACAATTTCTCAAAAACAAATATGATAATCAGTACTTCACAACCCAGAAATCAAAATCAATAAATTGCAAATCATTTGCAAGATGAAAACCAAAAGCCTGAATATCATTCTTCAACCTGAGATCTAAACAACAAAGTCTGTACTTTTTCTTCAAACCTGAAACAAATGAAGCAAGCTCAAAATCAAAGCTGTCTCATCTCTTCAACAAGATCCAGTAACAAGCATTCCAGTTTTAATATGGATCAACAATTCACGTTTTTAAATCAAGAGGCATTTCAACTTCTGTTTCAAATTCCAGATTTAAACTTAAAGCCTGTGCTATGTTCATCTTTGTATCAGGCGAGCAACATTTAAAAAAAAAAGAGACTAAGTATATGACTATCTAGTTGCAAGTGAATTTTTGAAACAAAGTATGTTTTGTGTATATATGAATTTTCTGTGTATATATGGATGAATAGGTGTGTGCATGCATGTTGTATCAGTAACCTTCCTGTTCTTAGTTTCAAAGCTAAGATTTCAAACAGAATTCATTTTCTCTTGATCTAATTTCTGTTAGGATTTAGGATTTTAACAAAATTTGTTTGTTTAATTATAGAGTAAGTTTTAAAATTATATTTAAGTGAAAATAAATTTGAAATCTCACTGAAAACCAAAAAGAACAGAGCAAGCTTAAGACAAGTGAAAGTTCAAACATCATAATTCATTGATTCAGGTATATAATCTGAATCCTTGCATAAAAACTTGATTTTTAGAAGTGAAATCATAATTTTTAGATTAGATTTGAGTGGGCATTTTAGGGTTGATCAGAATTGGTGGTTTTGGTGGTTTCTGATGATCTGAGTGATCTGGGGGATCGCGGTCTTCATTAGGGGTAGAAGGATGATCAGGGACTTTGGAAAAATGGCAGAAGGGTATGCAGGTCATTACGGTGGCGGCGGCGGTCGAATTTGTTTTTAAACCCTAGTTTTGGTAGGGTCAGAATTTTTGCTTACCCCGACGTCTTTGTTGGATCGAGTTCCACCAGATTTTGGGGATTAAAAGTGGGGAGGTTTGCGAAGGTGTGGCTAGAGGCTCGGGCACTCCCGTGATCGGCATCGTCGGTTCGAGGAGGTTTTGGGTGAGGTGGTTTGTTCCAGTATTGTGCAGAGTTGCTCGAATTCGATTTCGAGTTTGTGTTGATGTTATGGTGATCGGAATCTAGTGTGGAGATGATCCCGACATGTGAGGGGCATCATGGATGGTCAAAGGCGGTTGCTTTGCCGGTGCATGTGCACGACATAGATGATATGTCAGAATTTTGGGTTTGTGGTTCGTCTCGAAGGTGGGCTCATGTATTTGAGAGGGTAACTCGAGTGAAGTCTCGGGTCATTCGAGAGTGATTTGTTTTCAGTTTTTAAAACTTAAAACTTAGCAAAAAAATTTGAAATAAAGAAAAGAAAAGGTTTTCTCGGATTAATGCTCGAGTAGCTTGCGAGTAGAACCCAAAGCAGCATATTAAAACATATTTTTAAAAGTTTTTAAAAAGGGAAAGGTTTGAATTTAAATAAATTTGGTTTAAAACTCTTATAAATTTCTTTTATATAAGATAAGTGTTTCTTTAATATTTGATTAAAATGGTTTGTAAATTGTTTCAAATTTTGTTAAAGTTAAATTTGTAAGCATTTTAAATCTTAAATTTGAAATGAAATTTAAAAGTAAATTTTAAAAGTGTAATGTTTTAAAAGAACATGTTAATGACAATTTAGTCATTAATAAGGAAGGTATTTTATCTTAAAGTTAGTTCAGATTTAATGATTTGAGATTCATTAAATTAATAAGGTAATTAAAGAGTAATTAATTAATTTAATTAATTAATGATTAATAAATAAATAATTAAGGGTTTAAGTTAATTAATTAAAGGTTAATTAAGGATCATTAATTAGATAATTAAAGATTATAAATTAAGATTGATTAATTAAGTAACTAATTAATAATTAGAAATTAATTAATCAAGTGATTAAAGATTAATTAAGTTGCAAAATTGAATCCCGATAATAGTCCGCTGCTACCAATAGTCATTATTGGGAAGGTCTTAAGTCAGCTAACTCAAACACTATACATATGGAAAGCTATGCTTTTGCCGATTGAGAAGAAATATTGAGTCAAATGAACAATTGACGAATAACAATATTCCATTGAGCGCTCTAATTGATGGAACTCGGTATATTCTATTACACTCCGCGGAAATTCTTCTTTGAAAGATCGAAGTTAAGCATTAATTAATTAAGTGATTAGAGATGGATTAACTGGAAATTAAGAATTAATTAATTTGTAAATAATAATGGTTAATTAAAGTTTAATTACTTAAGGAAAGTTATTAAAGAATTGTTAATAGTTAATGTAAAGATCATTAACTAGGGATTATGAAATGATTAATTAATGTGATTAATTTAAGATAATTAATTAGATTAATTAATTAAGGATAATCATTGTGGAGTTGGTTAAGTATAATTACATAATGTGATTTATAAAGTGTAATTACTTAGTGGAGTAATTAATGGGTAATTACTGGATGTAATTAATTGAAGAATGGAAGTAGTTTTGGGTTTAATTACTTTGTGAAATTAATTGAAGGATATTTAATTAATGGAAGAGATTTGGGATTAATTACTTTGTGTAATTAATAAGAAAGATAATTACTTAGTGAAAGTAATTAAGAATTAATTACTTAGTGTAATTAATTTAAGAATTAATTCATAAAATTCATTTAGAAGTTAATTAAGTAATGTAATTTATTAAGGATTATTAATTACTGAATGTGATTAATCAAGGTTGATTAATGAATGTGATTAATTAAAGTTTAATTATTAAACGTGGTTAATTAGAACGATAATTAATTAAGGAAGTAATTAGGGGTCATTAATTTAATTAATGAAGTAAATAAGGGTTGAGTAATTAAAGGATGATTAATTAATATAAGGGACTATAGAAGATTAATTAATGTAATTAATTAAGGATTAATATAATTAATTATTGAAAGTAATTAAAGGTTAATTGTTGTAAATGGTTAAAGATAATTATTTTGTGTAATTAATTAAAGGCTAATTACTTAATGTAATTAGAGAATAATTAATCAAGGATGATTAATTTAGATGGATAATTGAGGATGATTAATTAATTGGTTTATAATTAATTAATGATAAGTAAGCAAGATTTATAGTAATGGAAGTAATTAATTTAATTTAATTTAAATTAATTAGAGATGGTGTGACTAATAGATCATTGCTTATGGATAGTTGAATGATATTGAATGCCTTGGATTGTTTGATATTTCTGATATGAGATATATGTTGATATGTGATATGAGATGCTTTGGTTGAATTGTGATTATGGATTACCTATTTGTGATAATGTGAATTATCTATCTGTGTGAATATAGATAATGAATTGAATTGTTTTAACTTTAAAACAACTTAGACTTAAAAGACGGCGTTTTGGATTTCGATGAGACCGGGATCGGGTTTTCAAATTTGGATATCCAAAAACCACGTTGATCCAAATTAAATGATAGGTCGTGAATCTCAAGTAAGATTAAGTGAAGATTCAGAGGAAAGGCTGCGGTCGTTAACTCTGAGGGTGATTCCAAAACGAGATAACGGGATAGTGCTTTCGATTGAGATGAAGTTTCAGAGTGCAAGGGCTATTGTCGTTGACTCTGAGGGTGATTCCAAAATGAGTGTAACGAGATAGTGCCTTCGGTTTCGTTCAAACCCGGAACGAACTTGAATGGATTGAATGCTTTCAGAACATCGTCAGGTGGACGATGAGCATTCTATGATAGATGTGTTCTATAAAGGTAACCATAGCCTCAAGCCTCATCAATCAGGAATGGCTAAAAGATGGGAGGTGCAACAAGGCTAAGTGAGTCGTGCTCAAGTAGGACAAGATTTCCCCTATCTAGAGGTCCCTTTTAATTTCGGCTGTGTGGGCAGTTGATTTCAACAACTGCTGGGGTTGTCTTATTCGGAACTATCCAGTAAGGGATTGTTCCGATCTTGTGTTGTAGGGGATTTAGGGTGGATCCTCGGTACGGTGATCTAGACCACGTACTGTGACAGGCGGTACCCCAGTAGCCCTATCGTTGATGGAAATCCATTCTTCCTACGTGCCCTTTACGGTTTTGATTGCATACCTATGTATGCTGGAATTTAATAAATGTAGCAATTTCGGCTATCTTATATGTTACTTGAAAACCCTAGACCCTATTATAATATCACTGAATTTCCTATCAAATGTTTTGATTATCGTAAGGTAAAAACTTTTCCGTGTTTATGTGTGGGATGTCTTACGAGATACCTTTTTTTCCAAAGGTTTTCAAAGTTAAGCAACTTTAACCTATTACTCACACTAGACCCATGTCTAACCTGGAGTTTATTTTCTGTTTTTCTTAAACTCTTCGGTACTCAAATTTTTACGAGTAGCCAAGAGATTCAGGTTAGCTTTGACGAATCCTGGAGGAGATATGGAGCAGAAGGCTTCAGCGATTGTAGATATATAGTTTTTTCCGTTGTGGTGGTATCTCTGTGTTGTATTTGAGTTGTAATGACTAGGCAGGTGTTATAACTATCTAACTTGTGGTGTATAAGCTGTGTAACTCTGATAGATGTTGTATATTATGTAATACTTATGTGATTAATATAATTTATTTGTTCCGCTGTTGAGATTCTGATGGTGTTTCGTTCTTCTTCTCTATCTTTTCCCTTTTTTGTCCCTTTCTTTCTTAATGATGATGCGTCTTTCTGCGGAGAGAAAGGCGGATCGTCACAAAATATCAAGACGAACCATATCCTTTTCAACTTGATGCTCCACTACCCATGGCCATAACTTATAGCTGTGCATACCCCAAAGGATGAACTCCCCATTCCATCAAAGAATCAAAAATAATTTAAAAGGTGGTTTGTTCGATTATTGTAATCTCGAGTTGTGAATCAAAGGATTCTAAGAGCCTATTCGTAGATTAACGTGTTTTTAGGGACATGACCAACTGGGTTATATTCTTATATCTTATCTATTGACATATGTCACATACCCTAGTATATATCTATATTGTCAAACATATACATAAATTTTATTCAATGATTTAGAAATTTAAACAAAACTTTTGATTTTTTTTAAAATTATAAATTATTAAGATTGTAAATGAACAATATACAGAAATAATATTAATATTCAGCCAAAATATTTGTATAATTTTTTTGAATTAAAACTAGCTTAGGACAAATAATATATATATATATATGTATATGTATGAATATATATGTTTATGTGTATATATATATTGTAAGTTTTAATTTTCGGCTTTGAAAAAAGTATGTCTTGCTTATTAGTCGCATAACATCAATCAGCATTACTTGTAGGTCGCTATTTATAAGATCGATGATCATCAAATATATAAATATAGGATTGAAGCGTAGTAGTCATAGCGGTAGCAATATAAATATAATAGCAATAGAAATAAACTCACACGATTAATTTTATACTGGTTCGGATCTCCAATCCTATATTCAGTTCCAGAATCTCTATTCTAGTTTTCTGCTAACTAATACCCTCATTTCATCCGAAGGAATAGGCACCTAAGTAGCAGAATGTGATTTCAATACACTTGCTTGAGTAACCGAATGGGACTTCAACACCTTTTGTTGAGCAGTAGAACATGACTTCAACTCTGTAATAAAAGTTACTTTCTGACACAGCGTATCTTAATATAAAAATTTGTGTCTTATAGTACATGAACTCCTACAACCACCACAAACAATATGGAGATGAATGAACAAGGTGTATAGGAAGTGATATGACCTTTTTTGCGTAACGTGGAGTGACAATGTGAGGCCTTGGGTGTCTTAATTTGCTGTTTGGAGTAATTTGGAAATGAATGCACAATAAGCAAAAATTGGATTTTTTTTGATTTCAAAAATGAAAATCAATTTCAATTAAGAGAGAGTTTGAGTATATATATTAAATGATTGTTTTAGGATAATAAAGGGTTTATATTAGAGTGAAACGAAGCCATTAAATGGTGCAATCCTTTAGAAAATTGTTTGGCGAAGAGAAATATTGAATATGCATGAAACACCTTTTCAAACATATAGCCGTTGGAGAAATTTTACACACAAGTTTTAAGACAACACTATACACAAAAATTTTGCTTTAGAAAACGCAATTAAATGTCCACCTAGAATGTAGCCATTGAAGCCTTTGATAGTATTTTCGTTATATTTTTGCTGTGGAAAAAACTGCTTACATTTTGCAATTTTTAAACATTATTAATCATTTTTCTTGCATTTGAAAATTCTAGAAAAATCTAGATTTTTAAAAAATATATTTTATGATATATTAGAGGTTTTATAGAAATTTGAAGTGTTTTGGAGTTTTTTTGTGGGGTTTTGACAGTTCTAGACTATAATGACTTGATATATAATCAACTTATAACATACATTCTTTTGAAATTCTTGAGTCTGCTTCTTCTTGTCATCTTAACGTATCTGAGTCCAAAAATATTTTTAAACACCACAACTGATCATTGGATGCTTGAACACTCCATAACCAATTACCATCCTTCGTATCTTTACTTGTGCATAGGTATGTCGTCATGTTAAATTGTGCACATGTATTTTCATCTTTAATCACTTGGATACTTAATAAAATCATCAATATCATTGCTATTGTCATCAAAATACTAAAATAATTTTCCTGACATTCTCCTTCTTTTTGATGACGATAATCTTACAGCTTATATAAAATAAAATTCATGTAATAATGCCCCCTTAATGTACGCTACACCTATATCAATGTGTTTCTCCTATCGACATGCGTGTTCTACACATTTCTTTCCCTTTGGCATCATAAAAAATAGATAAAACTTAGGGTATATATTGGTAAACCATAGCTCCCCCTTAATTTTGAAATATATGATGCTTTTCCATTTAATATATGGCATACCGTAAAAAATTAGAAATATATTTTGACACCCACTTTCTACGTTAGGGTTGGGGGTTAGAAAAAGGCAACCCCTATGCAAGAAGGTGTGGTAGAACCTTTGAAAATATATTTTTCATTATTTACTACATTAATGAAATGATCATTAATATAGTTATCTCAATTCGTCCATTTTATAAGAATGTATATATTTAAATATTGAAATTTCTGTTTCCTACATATATTTCTAGAACAAAGATATGGCATATGACCTGTAGAAATACTTGATCGTTGTTTAGTACTAGTATAATTATTATACATAAAAGAACATCTAGCACTATTATTATCATTCATTATGTTACATCTTATTCCATTTTAATCAAGTAAAGGTGTAAAACTAGATAAAATCATGTTTAAATCGCTTTGACCGTTATTAAATTCTGTGACTTCATTTTTAAGTTTTCAAAATTTAGCTTTAATGCCACTGTTAGTATTTTTAAAAGAAATATTACTATTTTCTAAAATATCAATCTCTTTATTTAATTCGGATTCTTGTTTTTTAATACACGGTTCTCATTTTCAAGAAGAAAAAAAATTCTAGATTCGGAATTATCTAAAGAGGATTGTAATAAATCATTTTGTCTTTTCAAACTAAAAATTTCTTTTGAAAAATTTTCTTTCCCTTTTTCAGACATAGTATTTTGTTCATCTAGAAAATCCTTAAGAGTTATGAAATTATTTTTCAAAACACGATTTTGATTTTCAAAATTAATTTTTCATTTCTCATTTTCAAGTTTGATAGATTTTATCTTTACTAAATTTAAAAAAATTAAGCTTTGAGATTTCATTCCTTATGCTAACTAACTCATTATTATCTTCCACAAAAATCTGTAAATCAGAAAGTACCTTTTTGTAGTCCTCATTAGTGGTGGCTTTGATGGTACTAGGGTTTTCGTCTTTTGTATTTTGATCGGATAATTTTTCGGTCATTATTCTGTGATGCTGTGACAATCGATAGAATTCTAGGCTTTGATACCATTTGTTAGTCGTGCAGCGTCGATTGGTATTACTTGTAAGTCACTTTTTACACTTTTTACAGGATCGACGATGACCAAATATATAAATATACAATTGAAGCGCAGTAATCATAGCAGCAACAATATAAATATAATAGCAACAGAAATAAAATCACAAGGTCGATTTTATACTAGTTCGGATCTCCAATCATACATCTGGTCCCAAAGTCTCTATTTTGGATTCTAACTAATACCCTTTGTAATGACCTGCCTTTTCAACCCTTAAAAGTTGATACTAATACATCCACAATATTCACATGCCGACCATCCAAGTTTAGGAAAGATAAATTGTTTGGACGAAAGAAAGAAAAGACCGAACATAATCTCACATCATGACGAGTAATATATAATATACACGTGATCGTTATAAAATAAAAATGTAATATACTTATATCCTTCAGAGTACTAACTCATCATCTGCCTAGACAATTATAACAACCCGTTTTTACAACTACTGGTAAATATAATAAAATAAAAATAGCAGAAATAAAAGATACGTGAACACGTTTTGGAGGCATCTAGCTCATCCCCTGAAGCTTCAAAGCATCCAACTAGATCTGCGAATATGATCGGGCTGACCTGAACATTACAAGAAAATAACATCCGGATCAGTCTGGTAAACTAGCATGAGAAATACTAATCAAATGGATTTTTATTGTTATAAAACTTTTTGAAATAGAGGTATCTTGTAAGTCCACGCTGCACATAAACATGGTCATTTTTTTATCTTACAATAACCATACCATTTTTATTATAAAATCCAGTGATATTATAATAATGTCTAGGAGTTTAAAATAAATATATAACATATCTAGAATGGTTACCCATAAATATATTCAAAATTAATAGGTTCTACAACTAAAACAGTAAGACATGTATTGGAGATTGAATTCCAACAATGACAAGGCACCAGGGTACCACCTACCATAGGTCACCTCTGGAAAAATGTATCGAGGGCTATACAAGGTCCCCCGCCAACACAGAGTCGGCCACCCCTTTAAATTGGCATATCAGATTACATCATCCCTCGGGCACCGAGATTGCAAACATTGCCTTCCGATCACCCCATGCGCATACCAAATCAGTAAAACCTGGTTCTAGATCGAGGAGTGATGCTCATAATGATAGCAAACCACATAACTCTATGAGCATCCCTTGATTTTAGTCATTTGGGGCTTGAGGCTTATGAGGCCACAGTTTTACCTTTTGCTCCTAGCAATTCCCACTTAGAATGCCAACAATTCCTTCCAGGCAATAATGCAATGCTAGCATTCATCTATATAATTTGTTCAGGATATGAAAAAATCGAAGGCACTACTTCTATTACATCCTCAGGATTAGTAGTAAGTAGCCATTGCACTTTAAAGAACTTTGTCTTCAATTTCTCTTATCTCGAACCAATCACGAACCTCTTCCAAAGCGTGGAATGCACATATGGTTTTTAAGTGGTTACGGCTTCTAGTCATCTCATATAAGAACACTCCCCCTCTTACCGTGGCGCTCCAAAATCAATCAATAGATTCTGTTAAACTCAACTCCGGTTCTTTTGAAAATAAAAACAATATATAAGAGCGGAGATCACCTCCTAATTGTTTAAGTGGACGAATTTCCTTATCATTTTCCTAAAAGAGGAAAACGAGTTTATACGTACAATATAACATCTCCAAAGATATTTATACCATATAATTCCCATGCTTCTTCTAGATATTTCCAGCATTATATTTTGGTCAAGATTTGATAATCGGTTATTTAATTATCAAATAAACAAACAATCAAATAGAGATTTAATTTTCGTATGGAATCCACTAAGCCACTTTAAATTAATCTTTCATTAATTAAAATCACATTATCAATACATATATTTAAAATACGTTTACAAAAGTTATATTCACAAACCCTTTATACTCCTTTCAATACTTGGAAAAATATTCATATACTTATCTCATTGGTATAAGTATATTCACAAAAATTATGAAATATTTCATATTTTCCAAAATCATATTAAATGGGTCAAAAACAAATATCATTTAAATATTGTTTACTATAAATCCCGTACCACTTTTCTCCAGTGTTAAGTTATGAAAAGAATGTTTCCATACCACCAAAATTAAGAAAGATCACTCATCGGAATCAAATCTTATTCCTTTTAAAAAATTCCCTTTTTACATACCCATTCCATATTTACAAATCCTTTTATAGATATCCAAATTAATTTATAAAACTCCTTTTATAAACCTCTAAAATCATTTATAAAACTCCTTTAGTTAACACTTTTAGTTATTTCAACTTATCTTATCCCTCGCCTTGAAACTCTGGTTCTAGATCACACAGGTAGATGATCAGTCTACTCATCGCTTTTAGTACCAAGTATTGGACTTCTAAGTTTCCATAATAAAATTTATATATGGAAGTATGACATCGAATACATAACATCAATCTTCGATGTCAAACATAAAAATATCCTTAAGATAATAGTGAAGCTATTCTAGTTGGGATATTATTACCTCTCACACCTAGACTAGACAACATTCTTGTCTTTAGGACAGAAAGAAATCTACCAACCTCGAATTCCAATATCAAGTATTAACTCCTTAATTTCATATATTATTCATTTAAAACAATGGGTTAGAAACCACTTTCTTAAGGATATCCTTTACTATAATTAGAATACTATAGTTCTTCAAAATTCTACCTTGAAAATCGTTAAATATTCTTTAAAATTTCCATTTCAAAACTCCCTTAGAAATCCTTGTTTAAAACCCACATTTGATTTAAAAAGGATAGATCTTTCCTTTATATACAAGTAAACACTTACTTTATTATATCAAATAATTATTAAAATTGAATGTATAAGTTTCAAACCTTTTTGAAACACTTTTAGACAAGGTTTAAAATTTCATTTAAATCATGACTTAAAACCCTCACCTTTTAAGAAGAATTCGACTTTGAAAAGTAAACCAATTTTCTTTAAATAAACCACTTGTTTAAATATTTCAAAATAAATCCTTTAAATCTCAAATCTCTTTCAAAGTACTTATATAACCCTTATAAACCATATTTGAAACTAATTTTCAAATATCTAAATTAGATAATCTTTTATGTTTTATAAAAATAAAAAATTTCCAAACTACGTCCATAACGAATATCGTTGTATGGACCATAACTTTTAAAACTTGTTTTATAAATTAAAAAGCCTTGAAATCACTTCGAAATTATTTTACAATATTTATATACCATTTTATAAAACTCCATTTCTTTCTATATGTTAAACCACTATATATATAGAAAACATCTTAATTCAAAGTTTTAAAGTTGATTTAAATCAACAACCTTTCAAATTTGGAAAGAAGCTTAGTGACTAATATGGTACTTAAACAAGTGATCATTTAGTTTTGATTCAACTTTCCAAATCAATTTACTGGTATTTACATATGAAAACATATATGTAAATAAAACCCATAATTAACAATCAACAATTAACACATCATTTATTCCATATACATTAACCGACATATAAATAAATGGCTAAACAAATATAATAGCAGAACGTGATTTATTTTGTTAAATAGATGTCCACAATAATCTATTCAGTTTGAATCTAGTAGAACGGTGTTTTATTTTGTTAAACAGATGTCATCAATGAAGTATAGTTAATTAACTACGTCATTATTTAAAACAATGCAACTATATTCAACCAGTATTATTTTACCATTAATTTATACTACATCAAAATCATCAATTATTCATACCATAATATTGTACTCATCGATATTAGTCAAATGCAAAAATCAACGGGTTAAACGGATTTAGAATGAAGAAGATATCCAATTTCAATTCAACGCATTTAGTTAGTATATTAAAGAAATAAATTTAAATTGTTTCTCACCCCCAAACTAAACTGGACAAGCCCAAGCTTAACCAAATCACACACACTATATATAATTTTCTTCCTCATCTCCAAATCCCTAAATCAATTTGCCTTCTCCTGTGCATAACCGTACACATGCACACTATTGACACTGAGCTAGAGACTACATATCGATGAATGGACAACTTCGTCGCCTTCCACTATACGAGCTCGAACTTAACGAAGCCATCATCATGCCTTCGGCCATTCCCATGGATTTTCGATGCCTCCATCCTTTAATTTGAAAACACGTCTTCACAACCTAGGCACGTTCAAGTACCAGCCACCACCAACACATCCACCTACAACTACCAACCCCTCCACCATTCGACTTGCTATCCACCCCAAACCTCCAGGCCAACACACGGCCAACTCGATGGCCTACCTCGCCACTAGCAACCCTAAACCCGAACCCAACAACATAAAACCCAAAAACATGGTTGACCTCATCCCACCAATTCTGACCGCAGTAGCCTCTGCAACCACTGCCCACGACTCTGTCATCACCCAATGTCGCTTCCAACACCAACCACGGCTTCCGTCGACCAAAAAATCATCAAAATTCATTAGATGATTGAAAAATGATCATATAACCACCACAACAAATCCCAACCTCCTAAAATCACGCGACAAGCTCTAAAAATCTCAATTTAACTGGGCGGACCTAATCATACCCACCGATCTCTATTCCATGACCTTTAAAGTTCCTTCATTATTGGACTATCCATGTTCTCAAACAATTGCCACCACCATACTCGAAAAAATAAAGAATGACTATTTTAAAAAAAAATATTAGAGGAAAAAACGAACAACTCTGCAATTTGAAGTTTTGGTTGAAAGTGATTGGATTGAGAGATATTTAATTTTGAATTGAGGAAGAGCTTTCATTTTCTTTCTTTTTTGAATTATATAGGGAGTTAAGGAAAGGAGAATGAAGTGAGGAAAGAGAAGTAGAAAATTAAATGTAGAAGTGAAAATTGAAGTGAAGAGTGATGTGTTGATTTATACTTATTACTAAAACAACTTCATTACTTCAAAGATAAGCAAACCAAAATCCACACTTCAAGATAACCACCCTATCAAGAGTAATTCAACATTAAAGCATGTCGAAAAATTGAAATTTGGCTTGACTTGATTTTTTTTTTGAAAACAAAGATTTGTGGTACTCTGCTATACAATATTACGTTTGCGTACGAACCGTAAATGGTAGAAATAAAAAAAATGATTGCGCAGAATACAATTTGGTGTTTTTATAATTTATGTCCCAATAATTGTCCAATTTTTAATGACGTATTTTTAATATAATTTATATGATTTTTTCATAATTTTTAATTTGAAAATTATTTAATTTTTCGGTTGACGTATTTTACGGCAAACGTTATTATTTTAAATTTAGTAGGAAATGATAACCAGTGTGTTTTATTTCTGTTGTGTGATTGCATTACACTTCTACACACGATCACATTTTTGATTTGGTCATTTGATGCTCATACGCGAACACAATATAGTGTGACAGGATATTGAACACTATTTAAAATTTAAAACCAAATCAACTATACATACACACCCAAGTACAAAGTACAAGCATCTTTAGCCACCCTTGTTTTTTTTTCTTTTACCCTATCAGCCTCATTTTTCAACATAGCCACCATTTGGTTTCATTGTCTCCTCCTCCTTTTGTCCACCTTGTCTTCATAGCCGCCTTTTGTCCTCTTTATCTCCGTAGCCATAAGGGGGTGTGTGTGTGTGTACATATGTACCCGAGGAAAATGGAGAGAGGGTTCTCATTTTATTTATGCTTCTACTTCATTTCCTTTACTGCCATTGAACAAAACATCACATTCAAGCTTCAAAAATCAATATCTCCAAAACCGCTGACTATTTGATTAAACTTCCAACATGAAAGTTGTTATTTTTTCTGTCTAGTTCATTTCAAAAAAATTTAAATTTTTTTCATCGAGAAAGGTGGCAAATATCGTCCAAAAATAGTAAGTAGTCTAGAAAACGACCATTTTCGAAGATCATGGATTGACGAACGGAAGGTATGGGTGGGATTGTAGCGAAGATTGAGGATTTTTGTAAGTGTTCGCATGAATTTTGTAGCTTGGTTTGTCATGGAGGAGGAGATGACCGAAATTTGGTTAAAATAAATTTCCAGCGAACTACTGGTCGAGGAGTTGATCGTAGATGTCGAGGAGGAGCCTTAGGGCAAGCCGAAGGTCATGACTGTAGCTGATTTTTGATTAATGCTCTAGGTTGATAAGAATTGGGCAAAGTAGGGTTTGGGTTGCTCTTGTATTTACGTTTGAACACAAAGGTGCTGGTGGTCATATGATGCATCGGAGATGATGAGGCTAGGCTCGAAGGTTGCGTCAGAGGATGGCGGTTGTATCGGAGGTGGTGATGAGGTCAAGCATTGAGTGTGGAGGTGTCTAGGGTGTTGCATTTGTGCTAAGGCCGAGTGCCAAGTGGATGTTGGCTTCGGGTTTGTTGGATGAAAATTGAAAGAGGGGACCAAAGCTAGGGCAATGAAGTGCAGTGGGATGAGCTTGTTGCTCAGGACTGGAGGTAGTGATTGAAATGATGGTTGGGCGGCCAGAGAGAGTGTGCATGTACACACGTGCATGCGTGCATTGGGGCCAGCTACAAGGGAATGGAAGAGTTAATTTGGGGAAGAGGGGTGTAGCTATGGATATGGATTGGAATTAAAATGTGCTTGGCCCATTCATATATTAGTAAGAAATTATTGGTTTAAAATTTTATAAATTTAATATGTGCGATACTCAAATAACCATATGTTGTTCATTTTAACTCCTTTAACTCACAGATTTTTGCATTGGACTCATAATTGCAAGTATTACATTATAGTGCAAATTATTCATTGCTTTGGACAAGTATTAATTTATGACGTATGGGAACAGACAGGATTTAAATTACGTTATTTTAATTAATAATGTCTTTAAATTTATATAGCTTAATTATTAATGCTTATTTGGCCAAATAAAATATTGTTGAGTTAAATTGGATTGAATATGGTAATTGGTTTTTTGTATAGCGGAATAAAACACCATTTGGCTAATTAAATTAGTTGGATACAAGTGTAGCAGAATAAATCATCGTTTTGCTATTATTAACTAGATAAATTTTATTTAGGCGTCTATTAAGCAGAAATTAAACCCTTTATGCTATTTTATAGACTAGGACATCTGATTATATGCATTAATTGATATACCACTTGGGATATATGATATGTTAACCAATGATGGTTCACTATTGAATTTATTTACATAATCGTCGATTTTATAAATATCAATTATTAGTTTGGAAAGTTTAATTGAATAATGCGGTACCCTATTTAAGTACCATTGTGATCATTAAGCTTCTTCAAAATTTGAAAAGTTAAATTATTGGGTTGAAAGTTTTTTCAGAATAATTATTATGTATCATAAGGTTTTTAAAGATAATTATTGTTTAGTAATAAGATTTAAAAAGCAATAATATTTATTAGTAATGTTTTAAAGATAATTAATAATTGTTTTCAATAGTAATTTAAAGTTAATTTAATTATTAATATGATTCTTAAAAGTTATTTAGCAATATTTAATTATTACTTTAAATGCTTTAATTATATTTTTAATTATTTATTTTAAGTGATTTAACTATACTTTAATTTTTAATTAAAGTTATTTAATTATATTATAAGTTAATTAATTATCATAGTAATATTATTTAAAAGTTAATGGATTTTTGTTTTAACAATGTTTTAAAGTTAATTAGTTATTATATTAATATTGTTTTGAAGTCAACTTAATAATATCATAATATTGCTTAAAATTAATTTAATATATTGTTGGTGACATTTTAAAGTTATTATTTTGAATGAGGTTTAATGATAATGAAGTAGAAGGGTGCTTAAATAATAATTTATTATTTAAAGTTATTATAAATGATTTATTATCTATCAATAAAACTTTACCGACTTAAACAGTTTATTTAATAAGTTTGTTTTAAATAAGGAAAGAGATTTATGAAAAGAAATATTATTAAGGGTTATAAATACCTCCGTTTTAATGATATTTTAGTTTAATCATTTTAATATGATTTTGAAATAGAAAACCTCTCTAAATGTTGGTGAATATACTTATACTATTTTGTAAGTATGTGAAAAAGGTTTTCCAAGTTTTGAAAGGAATGGTTTGTGAATATACTTATTCCGATGAAAGAAGTATATGAATATTTTAATAAATATTTGAAATGTGATTTTAAGTTAATGGAAGATTAATCTAAGAGGCTTAGTGATTACCATGGAAAATGCAATCTCTTTTTGGAATGTTTGTCCATTGACAGTTAAATAACCAACTATCAAATCTTGGCCTAAATATGTAATCCTTTTTAATTTTGGTGGTGCAGAAATATTCCCTAATTAACACACTTCGACTCCGGTTGACTTATAAGCCCTCTCCCGAAGGATTTTGACTCTGGAAATATCGAGGGGGAACATGAGGATTTTATGATACAATTATCGTTGGTGGTGCTATACTGTACGTATAAACTAATTTTGTTTTTCTATGAAAAATGATAAGGATATCCGTCTACTTAAACGGTTAGGGGTGATTTCTGCGCTTATGTATTTTTTGATTATTTCCTAAAGAATCAGTATTGAGCTTTTTGGGAAAACGACGATTGGTTTTGAAGTCTAGGGTAGGGGAAGAGTGTACTTGTAAGAGATGACTCGAAACTCGTAACCGCTTCAAAATCATATATGATTCAATGAAGGAATTTCGTGATATATTGAGATGTTCGAATCCATGTGTGATTTCGAGACCCATTAGGGTGTGGAAATCCATGGGTGATTCCAAGATCTATCTGAGATATGGTAATCCATGTGCGATCCTGAGACTCGTTGGGGTATTGAAATCCATGTGGAGTTCAGCGATCTATTTTGATGATGGTGCATGAGATGAAATGCCGGACGTAGCCTCACCAGCGATAATGACTAAAACCAAAGGTAGAAGGAATGGCCAATAGGGTTGGCAAACCCAAAGGGTGTTGTCGGCTCCACTTAGATGTTACCTACAGTTGTTATGCCGCATGAGGCGATGCATTCGGTCTTAACGAGACTAGCTAGTTTTTCCTATGGTACATCATTAGGGATGTATGCTACTTCAGAAGGATATCTCTGATCCTTGTGTAGGAGAATTGTTCCTCGAAGTACTAAGGGCGCCTCCATGGAAATCCTTCACAATTAACGAATGTGCCTTATCGGTTTTTGATTATATACCTAGTATTATTATGATGTACACTCATGGGAATCACATCTACTTATGTATATTTTCACCCTTAAACATTAGTATAATATCACTGTATTTTCTGATATAATTTTTTTGTTATCATAAGGTAAAAACTCATCCATGTTAATGTGTGGAATGGTCTTACGGGATACCTTTGTTTTGAAAGGTTATTTAAACATTAAGAATCCATTTGATTGAGTTTCTCATGCTGGTTTTTACCAGACTGACCCGGGCTTTGTTTTCCTATAATGCTCGAGTCAGACTGGGCATATTTCCAAGTTTAGTTGGATGATTTAGAGCTTCAAAAAACGAGCTAGAGGACCAAAGACGTATTCACACAAACGATTATTTTTCTGTCGCATTCATTTTTTTATTTATCAGCAATTGTGAGAACTGGTTGTTATAACTGTCTGGGCTGAAATAGGTTAGTATACTTTGATTTATGTCTGTATATACATATATTACAGTTTGTTTTTGTGTAAAGTTTGGTTTTATATTATAGATTATATGTTCTACTATGAGATTCTGTGTTGTTATTTTTCGTCTTGTATTCTTCCTTCTTTCTTTTCCCCTAACTATCCGCCTTTCCCTTCAATTTGAGAGGATCATGTGTGGTTTATTGGCCGTTTAAACTACACGAAAAAAGTAGTGTGAGAAATGCGGATTACGGATCTTAAGGCTACGATTAACACTAGAGGGGGGGTGAATAGTATTTATAAAGAATTACTAAATCTTTTTGAGTTTATGTTAATTTAAACACAGATGTGTGCAATATACAGACACAAATATGATCACAGAAACAAACATAGATGCAGAAATAAAATAAAAAGCAATAAAGGAAAGAGCACACCGAATTTTATACTGGTTCAGAGTTACCCTACATCCAGTCCCGCAACACAAGTACGGATTTCCTTTCAAAAGCAATCTTTACAATTACACGCTCGATTTCAAGGCTACGAGGTACACCCTCCAGAATCACAATCCTCTGGGTAAAGATACTTGACTTTCCGGGCTACAAGTTCACCCACTTGATTTCACGGGCAACAAGTTCACCCAATTGATTTCCCAAGGCTACAATCACACCTTATTACGCTTGATTGATTTTCAAGGCTACAATCACACTTTTCTCGCTAAGTTGATTACAAAAAGCATATAACTCTGAATAGCACTGAGGATCTTGTTGAGATAGTGATAGAGAATCAAACTACGAATGAGCGAGTTCAATTCAATGTAGATTTCGGTAGATTAATGATAAGAATTTCTATTAATAAAAGTGGAAGAAGAAGAGGAGTGAAAAACCAGAAAATCTGATGTAAAATTCGTTGAAACTGATCCCTATTTATAGTAGAACAACAGTCATGTCCATTCGTGAAGAGTTATGGCGAATAGACACTTCTTTTGAAATTGAAATTTTGAACTCAACTGACACCATGTCAACATGGTCACCATGAGTATGTCGACATCTCAAAGCATTTTTTGATGATTTGATTTTCTTTGAAAATAACCTTTATCTTATATTAAAACTATTTTAAACTTTATAAATATACTTGACTATAGTTAAAAGTCATAAGCAAATATAGAGAATAATATATATAGAATTTAACTATAATTTTATATTTAAATCTAAGTATAAATATTTAAAAGTTAAATATATTATGTTAAAAGATAGTTTAAAATCATAATTTGACTTTGAAATTAAAGATGATTTTGAGGCTAAAATTATTTAAAATCAGGATAGATGTTTTTGATGCTTTTAAAAGGAAGGTTTTGAAAACATTTTGAAAACAAGATATAATTTTGAACAAAAGGTTAGCGGATACAAAATAATGTTCCACTAGATTTTTCGTAGGTTCCATCCTACTTAGGGTTCCATCCCTTTATCAGGCTCAAAGTGGATTCCATTCCACGAATAAATTGGATTTTAAGATGCCAGTGCTTTTCTAGGAGTTTTAACAAAAGTTTCTAATTAAAGAATAAATTACTTGAATTCTTGAACTCTTGATAATCTTGATACTCATGAGTCTTCCATCTTGATAACTTGAATCTCTATACTGTACAGTCTTCATTCTTGGTACCTGTATGGTTAAATCCTGCATATACATATATATATATATATCTAAACTTATAGTGTTAGTATTTATATTTTATAACCTATTCTAAGGTTGTTGTCATCAAAACCATCATCTCACGGACTAACAATCTCCCCCTTTTTTATGATGACAACCTTTGTTTATAAAATATTACTTCTATCCTAATAACTCCCCCTAAAACTAATAACTCCCCCTTAATCTATGCCCTAATTACCCTATTTTATACTTCTCCCCCTTTGTCATCAACAAAAACTAACTCCCCCTCATTCTTGGACTAAAGTACCTGTATTAATAAACTATACAAAGAAATATGTAATAGATAGATTAAGAAATAATTATACTTATGAACATGATAATTTAATCAAAGACTATATACATTTCAATGTATATTTACATGTTTTACACATCAAACATCGAACTAAATTAAGAAATCAATCCACACCAAGTATCAATCCAAATCAAATCAATTCAAACAAACAATTCAAACAAAGTAATAAAATTTAAATGTTACGAGGAACTTCCACCAATCCTTCTTCTCCAAAGATAAGGTCTGCTTTAATAGCATCCCAATTTTCATTGTCATTGGTGAGAGAGACAGGAGGATGTGCTTCGTTATCATCCTTGTGTAAGGAGGAAATCATCCATCGTATTGCATCGAAATGCCTTTCTTGCTCCTTGATCATCTGCATTTGACTCAATTCTAAGTGTCGCTGGTTACAGAGAATGAATGAGAGAATGTTCTTGAGTGAATTAAGAGTTTCTTCAAGATTTTGGATAAATTGTGAATTGGATTAGCCGTAGTTGAATTTGTGAAAGAAATGAAGGATTAGAAGATAAGAAATAATTTTCAGTGAAGAATTCTGGAAGAAATAGGTATATATAGGTGTAGAAATTCATTTGAAATGAATAGACATATGGTAGTTATTCAAATTTCAAATTCAAAATGAATTGTCATTTCTGACCAGTACATGTCGAAATGGTCATAGGGGGTATGTCGACATGGGTTAGTGAAAAAATTTGACTAGTTAGATTTTGTGAATAATTGTATATATATATATATATATTTATATAATATACTAACATTTATTCTGGAGATAAGATAAGCTAGATAACATAAAGGAAATTTGATTTCATTGCATACTAAGTTGATACAATGATTAAACATATGAAACTACATGGACTTTCGAATTAAAACAAGCTAAAACACATACAACAATATACGAAAAGATAACACTAGTTAGAGGATGATGATGATGAAGAAAGTCCAAGTTTCTTGCTGACTTTGGAATGAACTTGTTCATCTTGGATGAAATTTTGTCCAACTTCTTACTAACGGATCGTTTAAGAATCCGTTGATTCTCAAAAAACGTCTTTGGTTTTTGAGAAGGGTTTTGGTGGATGGATTAGGAGGATAGTCGATGCTTTCCAAAGAGGTTTCACCTTCTTCTTCTTCAATTTTCCATCCCCTTCTTCTTCTTCCTCTTCCTCTTCTTCCTCTTCCTCTTCTTCCATTTCCTCATGAGCCAAACGCTCTTCCTTTTCGGCAAGGGTCTCATAGGGTTGAAAAACAAATGGAATTTTCATAAGCAAGATGTTGGAATGATTGAAAACATTTCTAGAAACAAATTCTTCGCCTTTGAAATCCACTCCAAAATAGTTGAAAATCCGAGTGAGATAAATTCCATGATACAAAGTATTCTCACCCATTTCAAGATTTTTAGGATGAAGTTCATCCAAAATAACTTGCGCCCAATTTATGTCATAATTTCCAAAAATAGCAAAAAGTGCTTTGCAAACTTTTAAAGTAGGATTGTTAAAATTTCCCGATCTTGGGGTCAAAGTATGTTGCAAAAGAAGATTGACAATTCTTGGTCGAAAATTTCGATTTTTGAATTCAAAATTATCATTCCCTTCGAAAATGTGATGAAATGTCTCACGATCATTTTCATCGATTTTAAAATTAGAAAGATCCATTCTCGTACACTTGCAATTTAGAATGGTACCCAAAAGATTACAATTCAAAACAATTCTAGTGCCTTTGACACTACTCCAAATTTCATCCTCATTTCCATTATAAAATCCACGGTTTAAATTAGCATAGAAAATTTTGACAAGATTTGGATAGCAAACAAAATCATTTCGAGAAGCATCAATAAGACTAAGAACTCCATTGTTTGCAAAAAGAGAATCAAGTTCATAAGAAGGAAAATCTTGAAAAATAGCAAACTTTTCGGGATGGACTTTGACATAATTAGCGTAATTGATGTATGCTTTTATTGCCTCCGGATCATTGAAGAGTTGCTCTTTTATGTTCTGAAAATTCTCATGGTGGAGGGGTTGCTTGAAGAAGCCATTAAAGTAGAGAGTAGAGAGCTTGAAGTTTTGAAGAGAGAGTTTGAATTTGAAAATGAGGGTGAAATGATATGATAAAAGATAGTGCATAAATAGATTCTCAAAAGACATATTCTCTGGTCAAAAGGTAGCTTTCAGAGAATTGAATGAAGTGAAAAGTTGGAGGGAAATTCAAACATTTGAATTCAAATTTTGAAATTCAAAATTTGGTACTTATGTCGACATCATAGTAGGGACCATGTCGACATGTGCCAGTGAATCTTTGTGAATTATTTATCCTAAGTTCTCTAACAAATTTATATACTTTATTATATATTTCTGAAATATTATTGGACTAATAATATATTTCAGAAAGTATTATTATGCTATTAAAAATAATAATATAAAAAAAAAAAAAATAATAAATAATAATAAAATAATAATAAAAAAGTAGAAAATAAATTTTTAAAATTCAAACAACACACCAATTCAAAATCAATTAACCAAGCAATCAAACATCTAATTCTAAGCAAGCAATTTCAACCAATTATATTGTAAATGTGTACCTTTTTCTGAGCCCGTTTCTCTGAATTCGTCGAAGTCGTGAACTGCCGTGAAACACAAATTTGAATTATCTATTTTCTGATCATCATCACTTGAGGACGAGTCTGAGTCATCTAGAGTAGTAGTAAATGCACGTTTCCATTTCTTTGCTGGATCATTATTCATAAGAGGATTTTGCCTATCTGGATACGGATAGTCTCTTTTGATATGGCCTGGTTCATCACAGTTGTAACATTTGACATTATTTGGCACTACATTCTGATTTTCAGAGTTCTTATAGTTGTTTCTCTTGAGATTATTCATCTTTCTGTATTTCGGGAATTTCCTAAAATTTTCGATCATTAAGGCTATTTCTTCATCATTATCGCTGTTTGAATCTGATCCATCAGTCAATGCATTGAATGACATTGATTTCTTTTCAGATGCTTTGCTTTCTCCTCTCCCGATCATTTGAACTTCATATGACATTAGATTTCCAATTAATTCTTCTATCTTTAAAGTACTGATGTCATTTGCCTCTTCAATAGCAAGTGTCTTTTGATCCCATTCTGGAGTAAGAGAATTTAAAATATTTCTGACTTGATCTTCTTCAGAAAATTCCTTTCCCAAAGATATCAGAGAGTGCACAATATCCTGAAATCTACTATACATATCTGAAATAGACTCATTAGAATTCATTTTAAATAATTGAAACTGATTTGTGAGCGTGGAAATTTTGGTCTGTTTAACTTTGCTTGTTCCCTCGTGAGTAACTTGCAAAGTTTTCCAGATTTCATATGCAGACTTACAAACTGACACTCTATTGAACTCATTTCTATCTAATGAAAAAAAAAATTCATTGCATTAGAATTATTTTGTGCAACAGTCTTTTGCTCAGCAGTCCACTGTGCAAAATTAGTTGTGAGTTTAGAATATTTAGTTTGTGTAATATTCCAAATGTCTAATCCTATAGATTGTAAATATATTTTTATCCTACATGCCCAATATGCATAATTACTGCCATTAAAAAGTGGTGGTCTGACAGTAGACTGATCTTCTACAAATGAACTAGTGACAGGGATACTAGTGTTAGTAACAATGCCAGTGTTGATAGCTATTTTGAAATTTTTTCAAAAATCAGATTATGAAACTTTGAAAACCTTGCTCTAATACAAATTGTGAGAAATGCGTATTACGGATCTTAAGGCTAGGATTAACACTAGAGGGGGGTGAATAGTGTTTATAAAGAATTACTAAATCTTTTTGAGTTTATGTTAATTTAAACACAGATGTGTGCAATATACAGACAAAGATATGATCACAGAAACAAACACAGATGCAGAAATAAAATAAAAAGCAGTAAAGGAAAGAACACACCGGATTTTATACTGGTTCAGAGTTACCCTACATCCAGTCCCGCAACACAAGTACGGATTTCCTTTCAAAAGCAATCTTTACAATTACATCCTCGATTTCAAGGCTACGAGGTACACCCTCCAGAATCACAATCCTCTGGGTAGAGATACTTGATTTTCCGGGCTACAAGTTCACCCACTTGATTTTACGGGCAACGACACCCACTTGATTTTCCAAGGCTACAATCACACCTTATCATGCTTGATTGATTTTCAAGGCTACAATCACACCTTTTCTCGCTAAGTTGATTACAAAAAGCCTATAACTCTGAATAACACTGAGGATCTTGCCGAGATTGTGATAGAGAATCAAACTATGAATGATCGAGTTCAATTCAATGTAGATTTCGACAGAGTAATGATAAGAATTTTTATTAAGAAAAGTGGAAGAAGAAGAGGAGTGAAAAACCAGAAAATTTGATGTAAAATTCATTGAAACTGACCCCTATTTATAGTAGAACAACAGTCACGTCCATTCGTGAAGAGTTATGGCGAATAGAAACTTCTTTTGAAATTGAAATTTTGAACTCAACTGACACCATGTCGACATGGTCACCATGAGTATGTCGACATCCCAAAGCATTTTTTGATGATTTGATTTTCTTTGAAAATAACCTTTATCTTATATTAAAACTATTTTAAAATTTATAAATATACTTGATTGTAGTTAAAATTCATAAGTAAATATAAAGAATAATATATATAGAATTTAACTATAATTTTATATTTAAATCTAAGTATAAATATTTAAAAGTTAAATATATTATATTAAAAGATAGTTTAAAATCAGGAGTAATTTGACTTTGAAATTAAAGATGATTTTGAGGCTAAAATTATTTAAAATCAGGATAGATGTTTTTGATGCTTTTAAAAGGAAGGTTTTGAAATCATTTTGAAAACAAGACATAATTTTGAAAAATCATTTTGAATAAAAGGTTAGCGGATACAAAACAATGTTCCCCTAGATTTTTCATAGGTTCCATCCTACTTAGGTTTCCATCCCATTATCAGGCTTGAAGTGGATTCCATTCCACGAATAAATTGGATTTTAAGATGCCAGTGATTTTCTAGGAGTTTTAACAAAATTTTCCAATTAAAGAATAAATTACTTGAATTCTTGAACTCTTGATACTCATGAGTCTTCAATCTTGATATCTTGAATCTCTATAATGTACAGTCTTCATTCTTGGTACCTGCATGGTTAAATCCTGCATATACATATATATCTAAACTTATAATGTCGGTATATATATTTTATAATCTATTCTAAGGTTGTTGTCATCAAAACCATCATCTCACGGACTAATAAGTGGGTCACTACAACGCGATATCAGAGCTTAGGTTAAGAGAACAACTAGGCTTTGGTAGGGTTGACTCATTTGAGATAGGGCAAGTGAGATCCAAGGATGAGGTTGAATGTAAATATATAAGAGCGTGTATTTATTAGTGATATAAAAATGTTTATACTGTGTTGTTTGATCTGTTGATAGCTTAAGAATTCCGGTCGATGCGTTTAGCCAACATTATCGATAGGATTCCTAAACACTTGAACAAGACCAACTGATACAGTATTGTTTTAAATGGGTGAATGAAATAATTTTACCTAGAATTATTTTTTATATATAAAAGATTTTTTTCTTTCAAAGTTATGGTTTTTCTTGGATGTGTTTGATTATTAGGACGGATAATATTCTATCATTATCATCTAGAATTTTGATTAGTCATGCTCGTCAAATTCGGGGCATTAACTATTATATGTTAATCTATCTTAAATCTTCCTTTCTGAATCCTAGGTGAGGTGGATAGGAAATTTAGAAATATTGAAATGAATACCTTGTGAATTAAGTTTCACAGTTTGATTATAAGGCGTTCATTGATAATGTTGGTTTAAAATTAGGTTTTAATAAATGTTGTTTTGTTAAAAAGAATTAGAAATATTTCTGAAATAAATACTTGAAAAATGATTTACATTAGGAAGCTAGAATATTTTTGCAATCAATATTTGAGAATGATTTCCTTGTAAAAATGTAAGGAATTCGAGAACTTAAATCCCTGTACTTTTGGAAAAAGATTTCTTTTTTACTTTAAAGATAATAATAGTATTATTTGAAACACTTTAGAAATAAAAATATTTATAAGGATTTTCAAGGAGATTGTAACAACCCGGAAATTTCGATCCCAGATAGTTAGTGAAAGAAGAAAGAGATAGAAGAAGAATAGAAAAGAAACACACAATCTCACATTCGCAGCGGATAAAATATAATATCAATAATAACAGTTATACCAAGAAAACTGTATCTATCAATTTACATCGATATATCAGAGTTACAACAATTTAATACAACATCGGACAGATACAATTTAACATGTCCCAGATATATACAATATCATAGGGGAAACTCTCCATACGTCTCTGCCATCCAGCTCACCTCCTGAGCTCCAGAACGTCCTTTCCTGAAAATCTATAATACTCGGTCTGACCCGAGCATTACATCAAAATAACACCCGGGTCAGGCTAGAAACCAGCGTGAGTAAACTCATCTAACAAGGAATATCCAAAACATACAAATTATATAAACCCGGGGTAACTTGTATCAATTTGCAACTTCACAAGCTGCTATAGACATTACTTATTTAACAAATCAATTTCTAAGCGCCAACTTAGATTAAAAGGTCCAATTTACTTAAATCATTCCAAACCAGCTTATTTATTTCACATATCAATCTATAAAGAATCCGAAGTGGTTTCGGGTATTCACTATCCCCGACTCAGGTCTCCTCGGATCCAATGTCATCTTAACCCACGTTAATCAAGTGAAATACAATCCATCCTTTAAATTCAAGATGGCACTTTCATTCAACAATTTATCATCGACATATAACTACACAATCATTATTCAAGACAAATATAACATATCACAAACATTTCATATCAGAAATATCCACCAATCATTCATAAGCAAGATTTGTTGGCCCCCCTTACTAATTAAATCAAATTAATTACTTTAACCATTATTAAATCTTGCTTACTTAACAATCATTAATCACTAACCATTAATTAATCATTCCCTAATTATCCTTTCTAATTACATTCAGTAATTAACCTTTAATTGATTTACCATATTCATCCATCAACCTTGATTAATCATATTCAGTAATTAATTATTCTTAATTACTTACAGTAATTAATTAATCCCTTAATTAATTAATAAATCCTTTAATTTAATTACACTAAGTAATAATTCTTAATTACTTCTCTTAAGTAATTAACCTCTAATTACCTTTCAAGAAATTATTCATGGGTTAATTATCTTTAACTAATTACTTTAATTAATTACAAATTATAAAACTCAAATTTATTTAAAAACAAAGATTCAAATTTAGATTTGAATCAGTTTAAACTTTGTTTAAACATTCTTTACATTTTAAATTACGATTTGAATTCAAAATTCGAAGTTCATACTTAATTTTTGATTTCCAGATTTAATTTAACTTCAAACTAGCCCATATTAAAATTTCAGTTTTAAAACATTCAATCTACTCTTTTTTTTATTTTTAAAAGTAGTTAACAATTCAAGATTTAAACTTTATATATATATATATATATATATATATGTGTGTGTGTGTATATACATATTCTTAAGACTGAGATTTAAAACTACTTGAAATTTTAATTAATTTTTTTTCAAACTTAGACTTAAAACTAGGTTTAAAACTTTCTTTACATTTAAAAGCTTCTGCTTTAAAATTTCCCAACCACACAGCACAGGTTTACTTAAAACCTGTAAACAAAAGAATACCCGAGACTCCACAAATATAATATACTTCGAGTCATTTCCCTTCCACTTCGAGTCAAGTACTCGAATAACTCGAGTATTTTTTTTCTTCTTCCCGAGTTCACAATCCTGCACACACTAAAGTTCACCTGTACTTTAGCTGCACGGTGCACGTGCACCGTGGCTCCGGCCATCACCGCCCATCCACCAACCCATCAACTCATCAGCGACCATCCGCCGACGACATCACGAACCTCTAAATCCATCTCAATTGCTCGAATCAAAACCTAGCACCAATACCTGGAACCATCATCAGAGACAAAATTGCTTCAACCTGGAAGTTTGCCTCGCCAGCAAAATGCTGATCATCAGAGTTGTTGAAACTCCGGCCCAACCCTCGCCTACTTCCAAACTTCCTCCACCCAAGAGCTTGAAACACTCGATCCACTCTAGGACCCACAGTGATCGAATTCCCAAAACTAACTAAAACTAGGGTTTAAAACGAAAAACCACCACCGCAACCTCCACCATGCTTTCCTTCACCAACAATGATTTTTCCTAGCTTCTACTAACCCTTCTCCATCACCTGGAAGAACCCCGAGACTCCACTATTCATATATCACTAGAATTTCCAAAAAATCTTATTTCCAGTCAATACCAAACCGCAACTTAACCTTTCTACTAAAAATCCTAATTCCAGCATTAAAAATCATATTTCAAATGATTTTCCGATTTATAGTACTGTATTTACAAATTTATACAGTATGAATTTTAATTATATCAACTTGCATTAAAGTTTTTCTATGTTTCCAGACACCAACAAGTTTTAGTTTGATTTGATTAAAATTTTAACAGTAATCTAAGTTAAACCAACACAATTGTTTGGAAATCAGTCCCTAACATAACTAATTTTAAAATCAGGGATTTAAATAAAAATAAAAATAAAAATTTTGAAACTGGAATCAAGCAGAGCGCATAATCCGAATACACAACATACATCCACATTAGAATTCACATCAGACATTCTATAGACACATGCAGTACTTATTCATCTCAGCATATAAACATGCAACCATTTTTTTTCTTTTTAGATTTTAAATTTAAAAATCACTCATTTTGTTTAACAAATGAATAGAGCCATAGTTTTGAAATTTTGGAAATTTTTCTTTCTTCTGTCTAACAAATAATTTGTTTTACACCATCACATTCCACTTCTTTTATAACATCCCATGCTGAAATTAAATCTGGTAAAGTGATTTAAATCTTCTCTTTGAACATATTTTGGTTTGTTACAATTAACAGAAACATACTTATGTTCATTCAGGCATGCAACAGAAATTTCATTTGTAAACTCAGACAACACCCATCCCAAATCATATTTAAGTTGTTGTTATCATTAATTGAGGCATGCATAAAACTATACTGATGATCTAATCTCAAAGGAATTAAAGTCTACTCACCTGTAAAGTGATGAACATAGCTCCCCTTTTTATTAAACTGGAACTTGATTTTGAAAAAAAAAATGTTTTGTTTCCCGGGCTTGCGTCAGGCTTGCTGGTTTCCTTTATTCTTGATTCAAAAATTTTGATTTGCTTTATTATTGAAACTGAAACTTAGATGAAATCTGCTTGCTTCTATATCTCAGATTTGAAAAGAAGATGCTTGCAAGCTTTGTTCCAGGTTGAAGGAAAACTTGCAGGCTTATGTTTTTTTTTTCAGATCTGGGATTTTTTTTTAATTGAATTTAGGTTTGAATTTCTTTAAATCTGGTTTCAGTTTTCATTTGAAGAGAAGGGTTTGAACAATAATGAATTATTAAGTTTCCTATCTATAACAATTAATTTCAAAAATAAATTAACAATGCCACTTGTTAATTTTCTAAGCTAACACTTATTTGAAAACCTAACACTTGTCATTTAGGTAAGCTATGTAACTTACATTTGTAAATGCATGATATTATTCCTATTATACTTGTAATTTTACATAAATTTATATAATAAATTTTTCTTTCATTTTTATATTATATTCTTATGTTAACATTTTTACACATATATGACTTGTACATGTACTAAAAGAAGGTATTAATCTTTGTTAAATCCTATTTAAAATTAAGTTATTAACTAACTTTTATTCATTAGTGTTTTATTTTATTTTATTTTATTTTTATTTTACATATATATTACAAATTTATGTGTATACTTCTCCTTTATTTGTAAACTTATATACCTTTAAGAAAATAAATTTTGATACTAATTTATACTTGAGTTAATTATCACATTCTCAAGATATACATATAATTTTTTTTTAAAATCCAAGTTTCATTTATAAACCATAAATGTATGTAAGAAAATAGAATAGTTATCATATGATAAGTCTTGCATATATCTATTTGCATATTTATTTATTTACTAAAAAGATTCATTATTTTAATTCAATTATTATTATTGTTTCAAATTCACTTATATATACATCCAAACATCCATATTTATCACATTTTATTGGTTTAAATGAATAAAATCAGTTAATTAATTCAATTAAAAGATGAATAAAATCTGGGTTATCACATTCCTTCCCCCTTTGAATCTTTTCGTCCTCGAAAAGGAACGAAGCCAGAATTTATTAAATATTTTAAAACCAGTTAAAATATTCTTTGGTTGTTTTAAAATCTGTATGGTATTGTCAAAATAATTTTATAAAAATATCTTTTTATAACTCGATGTTTCAACCAGTCCATCTTGTTCTCACAGAAATTCGGCCATACATTGATCAGGCGTACGACTGAAAATCTATAAGTTCTTAGCAGACCCGTTTTCAACACCCAGTGAAAATACTTGGAAAACAATTTTATTGAAAATATAGAAAACAGTTTTTTTTTAAAAAAAATAGAGGATATATCTTTGGTGAGAATGCTCTGGAAATCATCACTCCCATCCATGGTCGCAGTTAAATCGATGGTTACGTTGTCGTCCCGACAATATCCACAGATAACTGTAGGCCTCCCGCTCCTCGATTACACCATAGAACCCGCTACAGATCGCAGCTACAACTGGGGTTACGTAGCTATCACAGCAAAAACCCATATAACTGTAGGCATCAGCGCCCTCGAATTTCACTGCCAAAAGAATGAAACTTCTCCACTCCACTTGACCATAGATCGCAGTCTACCGATGTTGCGTTGCCTTCCGGGCAAAATCAAGTGTAGACCGTTGGCACTCATCCTCCAAACGATTTTCGCTATGGTCCCCACAGTAGATCGCAGTGACAACGAGTTACACTGTCGTCACAGCATAACCCAAATGCCCCTGTAGGCATCAGCGCCCTCGACTTTCGCTACCCAAAAATCCTCAGGAACTAGTTTGTCCGGACTCCTCACAGGATCAACTTTAGAACCCTCCCCTTGGGGCTCAAGGCAGCACCACCTGGTGGTACTCCTGAGAAGTCCATTCCAAGGGAGCGCCTTTTCCCCCAGAGCTATCATCAAAACATTTTATACTATATATATAGTATCTTTAAATCATACACCTAGTATGATCTCATACAAAGCTCTTTTACACAAAATCGATTATTCCAAAATCGATAATTCTCAAACTAGGCTTTCCAAATTTAATATTGATTTTAACCAAAAATCAAAAGCCTTTCCAAATCCATAGGTTCCCAAAACCTTTTTGCAAAATCCTCATATGATCCTTTACATATATATATACAGATATGTATAATTTTTTTTTTAAAACTTTGGATCATTTCAAACTTGTATAAAACTCCTTTACTTCAAACACCTCCAAAACCTTTTTCTTCTGGCAAAAGATTCATCAAGGGGAGTTTTTATCTTAAATAACAAAGATATATAACTTTGTTTATTCAAAATCAAATATTCAAATTTGATTACTCTTTTCAATATCAATTTCATTCAAATTCGTACGATGTACACATATCATTCGTACGCCATACCAATCTGATCGCTCATTCGATCACTCAATTTCACTTCCGAACTAGTATCGTCCACCCGACTTCCTAGTGTGGACACAGATCTGGTTTCTTGATCAGAAACTATCATTCTCCTTGCATATTCATAACTATGATAGAGAATATCCAAAATCAATCAACAATCCATATCCAGGTTCGCCGTTGAAAATCGAGTGAAAAATCCCACTCGGATCGATATAACTATCTCGAAATTCTGTGTTCGAATCTGGATCAAATCACTATGCGAATAGAATAACATACGTACACCCTACGTATTTATCTCTATTGGTTATTAGCCAAATCAATTCTCTTTCTATTCACATTAACTTTAATTTTCATTCACTTATTCACAACTGCTTCAATTCCAATTGGATTATCACCTCTATTCTTATCTCGATTGGGTATTTAACCATTAACAGTTTGAACTCCGACCAGTTTATTTAGAAAATAACTTGAAAATTTAAAAAAATAGATAAGTAGTTAGAAAATAATTTCTAGTTTGTAAAATAGGTGTAAAATAATTAGAAAATAGTTAAAATAATTATAGTAATTTTAGATAATTGCAAAATAATTGTAAGATAGTAATTAATTTTGTAAAACAGTTGAAATATAGTAATTAGTTTATAAAACAGTTGGAAAATTGCTAAACAGTTTCAAAAATAATTGTAAAACAAGTATAAGATAGTTTGGCTTTTAAAAGAAAGTTGTATATATAATAAATAGCTTGGAAAAATAGTTTTATATTAAAAACAATTTATATTAAATAGTCCAGAGTCAAAACTGTTCAATTCCCAATCTCTCTTCCCAATCAATTCAATTTAAATTCCATTTCCATTTAAATTGACTTAACTCCAATTTAAATAACTTCAATTTCCATTGAAATCTATTTAATCCAATTCAAGTTGAATTCCTCAGTTCTTTCCAAATTTTACTTTATTCAACCTTGATCCCCAATTATATTAATTCAAATACATTTTAATTGAACTAGTTCCAATTTCAATTTACTTCATCTCCAGATTGAATTAATCCAAATTTCAAACTCCATTTCTCATTCATTTAAACAAGTGCAATTTTCAATTTAAAGATTTTTAATAACAATAGGATGATATCATCCAATTCATTTTAAAACATCCATCAATTTCAAATTTTCAGATCTCAAACCCATTTTGAGATCACACAAACTCCCAATTCAGATTAACCACTTAACTTACCAAGTTAAACTCAATTCACTTAGTCCAGTCAACCTTACCCAATTTGAACTTCCTTTTCAAATTTTAAACTTCTCAAAAATAATCTTCCCGTTTATTAAGTTCAAAAACTTATCACCTTGGGTATCATATCTTATTCCAAATTTAAAACTCAACCTTAGAGTTTATTTCCAACCACCTTTAATATTATGTATATCCATATATATACATATTAACTTCTTTTACATACCAAGTTATTCTTCGAAATTTTGAACCACCTTTGGTTTTTAATTTTAAAACAAATTTCTTTTAAATTTTCAAACAACTCTTGTTTGAAATAGGACCATTTCATTCAAACGCATTAAATAATATTATTTATTATTTCTTTAAATTAATTACATCATTAATTAATTCCAATTAATCACATCCGGTAATTAACTTATTTCTTAATTACCTCTATTAAGCAATTGTCCTTTAAATTGCTTATCTCTAGTTACTTCATTAAGTAACTCCCTCTTTATTTATCATTTCTAATTATTATCCACTAATTAATCTCATCAAGTTTAATTAATTACATAAATTAATTGATTATTCTTATCCTGAAACCTTTCCCAAATTCAAGATTTAATTTCGGTTTGAATCCATTTCAAACTTGTCTTTAAATTTAATTCCAATTTGGTTGTAATTATTACCACTTAATTCTTAGTATAATTTTTAGTTTAATTAATACAACAATCAATTTCCTAAATATAATAGATAATCTATTTCTTATATAAGATTCATTTACTTTTGAAATCATTTAAAATCCTTTATATAAGAAAATAACAAGTACGCTCTCTTATATTTATACACTCAACTCATTCTAGGGTACCATTGACCCTATCCTTAATGAGTATTCCCCACCAGAGCCAAGGTTCTCGCTTAACCTTATGCTCCGATACCAAATGTAACAACCCAGAAATTTCGATCCCGAAATTTCCAGATAGTTAGTGAAAGAAGAAAGAGATAGAAGAAGAATAGAAAAGAAACACACAATCTCACATCCACAGCGGATAAAATATAATATCAATAATAATAGTTATACCAAGAAAACTGTATCTATCAATTTACATCGATATATCAGAGTTACAACAATTTAATACAACATTGGATAGATACAATTTAACATGTCCCAGATATATACAATATCATAGGGGAAACTCTCCATACGTCTCTGCCATCCAGCTCGCCTCCTGAGCTCCAGAACGTCCTTTCCTGAAAATCTGTAATACTCGGTCTAACCCGAGCATTACATTAAAGTAACACCCGAGTCAGGCTGGAAACCAGCGTGAGTAAACTCATCTAACAAGGAATATCCAAAACATACAAATTATATAAACCCGGGGTAACTTGTATCAATTTGCAACTTCACAAGCTGCTATAGACATTACTTATTAACAAATCAATTTCTAAGTGCCAACTTAGATTAAAAGGCCCAATTTACTTAAATCATTCCAAACCAGATTATTTATTTCACATATCAATCTATAAAGAATCCGAAGTGGTTTCGGGTATTCACTATACCCGACTCCGGTCTCCTCGGATCCAATGTCATCTTAACCCACGTTAATCAAGTGAAATACAATCCATCCTTTAAATTCAAGATGGCACTTTCATTCAACAATTTATCATCGACATATAACTACACAATCATTATTCAAGACAAATATAACATATCACAAACATTTCATATCAGAAATATCCACCAATCATTCATAAGCAAGATTACTTTAACCATTATTAAATCTTGCTTACTTAACAATAATTAATCACTAACCATTAATTAATCATTCCCTAATTATCCTTTCTAATTACATTCAGTAATTAACCTTTAATTGATTTACCATATTCATCCATCGACCTTGATTAATCATATTCAGTAATTAATTATTCTTAATTACTTACGGTAATTAATTAATCCCTTAATTAATTAATAAATCCTTTAATTTAATTACACTAAGTAATAATTCTTAATTACTTCTCTTAAGTAATTAACCTCTAATTACCTTTCACGAAATTATTCATGGGTTAATTATCTTTAACTAATTACTTTAATTAATTACAAATTATAAAACTTAAATTTATTTAAAAACAAAGATTCAAATTTAGATTTGAATCAGTTTAAACTTTGTTTAAACATTCTTTACATTTTAAATTCCGATTTGAATTCAAAATTCGAAGTTCATACTTAATTTTTGATTTCCAGATTTAATTTAACTTCAAACTAGCCCATATTAAAATTTCAGTTTTAAAACATTCAATCTACTCTTTTTTTATTTTTAAAAGTAGTTAACAATTCAAGATTTAAAACTTTATATATATATATATGTGTGTGTGTGTATGTATATATTCTTAAGACTGAGATTTAAAACTACTTGAAATTTTAATTTTTTTTTTTCAAACTTAGACTTAAAACTAGGTTTAAAACTTTCTTTACATTTAAAAGCTTCTGCTTTAAAATTTCCCAACCACACAGCACAGGTTTACTTAAAACCTGTAAACAAAAGAGTACCCGAGACTCCACAAATATAATATACTTCGAGTCATTTCCCTTCCACTTCGAGTCAAGTACTCGAATACTCGAGTATTTTTTTCTTCTTCCCGAGTTCACAATCCTGCACACACTAAAGTTCACCTGTACTTTAGCTGCACGGTGCACGTGCACCGTGGCTCCGGCCATCACCGCCCATCCACCAACCCATCAACTCATCAGCGACCATCCGCTGACGACATCACGAACCTCTAAATCCATCTCAATTGCTCGAATCAAAACCTAGCACCAATACCTGGAACCATCATCAGAGACAAAATTGCTTCAACCTGGAAGTTTGCCTCGCCAGCAAAATGCTGACCATCGGAGTTGTTGAAACTCCGGCCCAACCCTCGCCTACTTCCAAACTTCCTCCACCCAAGAGCTTGAAACACTCGATCCACTCTAGGACCCACAGTGATCGAATTCCCAAAACTAACTAAAACTAGGGTTTAAAACGAAAAACCACCACCGCAACCTCCACCATGCTTTCCTTCACCAACAATGATTTTTCCTAGCTTCTACTAACCCTCCTCCATCACCTGGAAGAACCCCGAGACTCCACTATTCATATATCACCAGAATTTCCAAAAAATCTTATTTCCAGTCAATACCAAACCGCAACTTAACCTTTCTACTAAAAATCCTAATTCCAGCGTTAAAAATCATATTTCAAATGATTTTCCGATTTATAGTACTGTATTTACAAATTTATACAGTATGAATTTTAATTATATCAACTTGCATTAAAGTTTTTCTATGTTTCCAGACACCAACAAGTTTTAGTTTGATTTGATTAAAATTTTAACAGTAATCTAAGTTAAACCAACACAATTGTTAGGAAATCACTCCCTAACATAACTAATTTTAAAATCAGGGATTTAAATAAAAATAAAAATAAAAATTTTGAAACTGGAATCAAGCAGAGCACACAATCCGAATACACAACATACATCCACATTAGAATTCACATCAGACATTCTATAGACACATGCAGTACTTATTCATCTCAGCATATAAACATGCAACCATTTTTTTTTCTTTTTAAATTTTAAATTTAAAAATTACTCATTTTGTTTAACAAATGAAGAGAGCCATAGTTTTGAAATTTTGGAAATTTTTCTTTCTTCTGTCTAACAAATAATTTGTTTTACACCATCACATTCCACTTCTTTTATAACATCCCATGCTGAAATTAAATCTGGTAAAGTGATTTAAATCTTCTCTTTGAACATATTTTGGTTTGTTACAATTAACAGAAACATACTTATGTTCATTCAGGCATGCAACAAAAATTTCATTTGTAAACTCAGACAACACCCATCCCAAATCATATTTAAGTTGCTGTTATCATTAATTGAGGCATGCATAAAACTATACCGATGATCTAATCTCAAAGGAATTAAAGTCTACTCACCTGTAAAGTGATGAACATAGCTCCCCTTTTTATTAAACTGGAACTTGATTTTGAAAAAAAAATGTTTTGTTTCCCGGGCTTGCGTCAGGCTTGCTGGTTTCCTTTATTCTTGATTCAAAAATTTTGATTTTCTTTATTATTGAAACTGAAACTTAGATGAAATCTGCTTGCTTCTATATCTCAGATTTGAAAAGAAGATGCTTGCAAGCTTTGTTCCAGGTTGAAGGAAAACTTGCAGGCTTATGTTTTTTTTTTCAGATCTGGGATTTTTTTTAATTGAATTTCTTTAAATCTGGTTTCAGTTTTCATTTGAAGAGAAGGGTTTGAACAATAATGAATTATTAAGTTTCCTATCTATAACAATTAATTTCAAAAATAAATTAACAATGCCACTTGTTAATTTTCTAAGCTAACAGTTATTTGAAAACCTAACACTTGTCATTTAGGTAAGCTATGTAACTTACATTTGTTAATGCATGATATTATTCCTATTATACTTGTAATTTTACATAAATTTATATAATAAATTTTTCTTTCATTTTTATATTATATTCTTATGTTAACATTTTTACACATATATGACTTGTACATGTATTAAAAGAAGGTATTAATCTTTGTTAAATCCTATTTAAAATTAAGTTATTAACTAACTTTTATTCATTAGTGTTTTATTTTATTTTATTTTATTTTTATTTTTATTTTACATATATATTACAAATTTATGTGTATACTTCTCCTTTATTTGTACTTATATACCTTTAAGAAAATAAATTTTGATACTAATTTATACTTGAGTTAATTATCACATTCTCAAGATATACATATAATTTTTTATTTAAATCCAAGTTTCATTTATAAACCATAAATGTATGTATGAAAATAGAATAGTTATCATATGATAAGTCTTGCATATATCTATTTGCATATTTATCTATTTACTAAAAAGATTCATTATTTTAGTTCAATTATTATTATTGTTTCAAATTCACTTATATATACATCCAAACATCCATATTTATCACATTTTATTGGTTCAAATGAATAAAATCAGTTAATTAATTCAATTAAAAGATGACTAAAATCTGGGTTATCACAGAGATATAAAGCACTGTATTCGCTTTGGTCGTTGGAAAATAATTTTGACGATGATTGCTATATTATTGGTGTTAAATTTTGAGTTTCTAAATGGGGATTGTTACCATTAGGATCTAGCTATATAATTGTTCTGATGAATTTTTTTTTGATCTAATTCCAAAAATATGATTTGATTTACCATAGAGTAAATATGTATATTACCATTTTAAATGATTTGTGAAACAAGAAATAATAGTTTTATTTTAGATAGTTTTGAAGTACAAATGATTTTGGAAATGTTAATAATAGTTTTCTTAAAGCGGTTTTGGTGTATCAATATTTTGGAAATAGTTTGTTTAGAAATATATTTAAGTATAAATATCTTTTAAAAGAAATTTTATAGAAGGGTGTGTTTTCTTTAGTTGTTTTGGGGAATGAGTCCCAATTTGTTTTGTGGCGATCGGTAAATCTTTTAAGCGACGATCGGATGTTTGCTTAGGCTAAGGATATTCTGCACCTAGTAAATTATTCCCTTTGTCACTGTACAGTTGGGACGGGTTCGAATCTAAAAGAACCCAAGGAAAAATTGGAAATGGATATTTTTGATAAAAACTATTTATTTGGAAATATATTTAGAAATGTTTCAAAATGGGTTTGAAAAGGAAAGAAGTGGTTTTAAGTTAACTAGTGCAAGTGGCTCGAAAATAACTAAAAATGGGTAAGAGATACATTCGGATGGTAAACGTTTCTTTTGAGTATTATCCTTCTGGTAATGAACTGTATGATACTATTTGGTAGTACCCAGTTCCTTTATATTGTTTTAGGGTTACTTGAGCTATATATATATATATATATATATATATATTATATGGATCAAAATTATAGTATCATTTCAAAACGTGTTCAGATTAAAATCCCGGGTATTTAAATTCTTTAGTGAATTCAAAATAAAAGTTGAATCTGATAGTTGTGTACGCCCTTTGGGTATGAATGGGCGTTATACCAGTTTGTAAACTTAAGCCATGTTTTATGAAAATGGTTTTACAAATAATTTAGTGGTAATAAGTTCGTATTAGGTACGTAGAATGGATGTAGTCATTTCTCTTTTCATATAGTTTTGATTAAATTTTCAAGTACAAGGCTTTGAGGTGTTTCGCACTGTTCCAAATAAAGATCTATTACTAGATTATTTACGAAGAGCACTTGATGAGGGTTCTTGATATGGAACTAAAGTTTTCTATCATATTCTACAACCGTGTAAGGAGAACAGAGTTTCCTAATCAAGGAACCTGATCAGAGTCCACACTAATAAATTGGGCAAGCGATAATAGTTCAAAAGGGAACTTATGTACTCGAGTGGTGATCAAATTAGATTTAGTATATAAAAGATCTATGATCATTATGCGTGCTTATGAATAGCATTGAGTGTTCTTGTGATGAAATTTCGGAGACGAAATTTCTTTAAGGGGGAAGCATGTAACAACCTTGGATTTTATTACTTTAATTTTTGGAATATTTAATTAGTTTTAAATATTTGATTTAGGATTTTTATAATTTATGTTCCAATAATTGTCCAATTTTTAATGGTGTATTTTTAATTTAATTTTACAGGACTTTCCATAATTTTTAATTTGAAAATTATTTAATTTTCCAGTTGACCCATTTACGACAAACATTGTTATTTTGAATTTAACAGGAAATGATAACCGATGTGTTTTATTTCTGTTATGTGATCGCGTCATATTTCTATACACGGTCATGTTTTTGTTTTTGTTCGTTCATAGCTCGTACGTGAACACAATATGGTGTGATGGGGGTATCGAAAACAATTTAAAATCTAAAACCAAATCTACCCTACATACACACCTAAGTACAAAGTACAAGCATCTTCCATCCAGCCACCCTTGTTTTTTACCCTGCCAGCCTCATTTTTTTCAACATAGCCACCATCTAGTTTCATTGTCTCCTCTGCCTTTTGTCTTCCTTGCCTCCATAGCTGTCTTTTGCCCTCTTTATCTCCATAGCCATAGGTAAGGTGTGTATATGTACCTAAGGAAAATGGGGAGAGGGTTCACATTTTCTTCATGCTTCTTCATCATTTCCTTTACTGCCATTATACAAGACTTCACATTCAAGCTTCAAAAATCATTATCTCCAAATCCGCTGACCATTTGATTAAAATTCCAACATGAAAGTTGTCAGTTTTTCTGTCTAGTTTATTTAAAAATAATTTCAAGATATTTCATCAAGAGTTGTGGCAAATACTGTCTAAAAACCGTAAGTGGTTGAGAAAACGACCGTTTTCGATGATCACGGATTGACGAGCGGAAGGTATGGGTGGAATCGTAGCAAAGATTGGGAATTTTTAAAAGCGTTCGCATGAATTTTAGTATTTTGGTTTTTCGTGGAGGAGATGATCAGAATTGGGTTAAAAATAAATTTTTGGCAAACCAGTGGTCGAGGGGTTGATCAGAAATGTCAGGGAGGAGCCTTAAGGCAAGGCAAAGGTCATGACTGTAGACGATTTTTGATTAGTGCTCTAGGTTGATGGGAATTGGTCAAAGTATGTTTTGGGTTGCTCTTGTATTTGAATTTGAACGTAAGGGCACTGATGGCCAAGCGATGCATTAGAGATGATGAGGCTAGGCTCGACGTTGCATCAGAGGATGATGGTCCTATCGAAGGTGGCGGCGAGGTCAAACATGGAGTGTGGAAGTGTCTAGGAGGTCGCGTATGTGCCTAGGCCAAGTGACAAGTGGATGTTGGCTTCGGGTTTGTTGGACGGAGGTTGAAAGAAGGGACCGTAGCTAGGACGGTGAGGTGTAGTGGTGTGTGCTCATCTTTCGAGACCGAAGGCACTAATTCGATCGAAGGTTGGGCGGCCAGAGCGAGTGTGTGTGTACACACGTGCACGCGTGCATTGGGGTCAAGTACAGGGGAATAAAGGAGTTGATTTAGGGAAGATGGATGTAGATTTGGATGCGGATTGGGATTAAAATAGGCCTGGCCCATTCATATATTGGTGAGAAATTGTTTGTTTAAAATTTTATAAATTTAATATGTGTGATATTCAAATGGCCATATATCGTTCATTTTAACTCTGTTTAACTCATGGATTTTTGCATTGGACTCATAATTGTGAGTATAACGTTATAGTGTAACTTATTCATAGCTTGGGATAAGTATAAATTTATGATATATGGAAACAAATATGATTTAAATTACGTAATTTTAATTAATAACGTCATTTAAATGTATATACTTTAATTATTGATGTTTATTTGGTTAAATAAAATACTTTTGAGTTGAATTGGATTAAATATAATAATTGGGTTTTTGTTTAGCAGAATAAAATATAGTTCCGCTAATTAAATTAATTGGACACCAATTTAGCAGAATAAGTCACCGTTTTGCTATTATTAACTGGATATAATATATTTGGACATCTGTTTAGCCGAAATTAAACCCGTTCTACTATTATGTAGATTGGGACATTTGATTATATAACGTTAATTAATATATCACTTGGGATCTGTGATATGTTAACCAATGATGGTTAAGTATTGAATTTATTTATAATCGCCAATTTTGTAAATATTAGTTATTAGTTTGGAAAGTTTAATCGAATAACGTGGTACCCTACTTTAGTACCATTGTGGTCGTTAAGCCTTTTCGAAATTTGAAAAGCTAATTATTGGTTTAAAAGTTATTTTTAGAATAATTATTATCAATTATAAGGTTTTTAAAGATAATTATTATTTAAAAATAAGATTTAAAAGGTAATAACTATTTATTAATAATGTTTTAAAGATAATTAAAAATTGTTTTCAATAGCGATTTAAATTTTATTTCTTTATTAATATGATACTTAAAAGTTATTTAAGAATATTTAATTATTATTTTAAATGTTTTGATTATATTTTTAATTACTTATTTTAAGTGATTTAATTATACTTTAATTTTTTAATTGAAGTTATTTAATTATATTATAGGTTAAATAATTATCATATTAATATTATTCAAAAGTTAATGGATTTTTGTATTAATAACGTTCTAAAGTTAATTAATTATTATACTAAAATTATTTTGAAGTTAACTTATTAATACCATTATAGTGCTTAAAATTAATTTAGTATAATATTAATGAGACTCTAAAGTTATTATTTTGAATGAGGTTAAAAGATAATGAAATAGAAGGGTGTTTAAATAATAATTTGTAATTTAAAGTTATTGTAAATGATTTACTGTCTATTAATAGAACTCTACTGACTTAAAGAGTTTATTAAATAAGTTTGTTTTAAATAAGGAAAGAGATTTATGAAAAGGAATAATATTAAGGGTTATAGATACTCCATTTTAATGATATTTGGGTTTAATCATTTTAATATGATTTTGAAATAGAAAACCTCTCTAAATGTTGGTGAATATACTTATACTATTTTATAAGTATGTGAAAAAGGTTTTCAAGTTTTGAAAGGAATGGTTTGTGAATATACTTATTTCCTTGAGACAAGTATACGAAATTTTATGAGAAATATTTGAAATGTGATTTTAAGTTAATGAAAGATTAATTTAAGAGGCATAGAGATTCCCATCAAATCTCTATTTGGAATGTCTATTTATTTGATAGTTAAAATACTCGACTATCAAATCTTGGCCTAAATATGTAATCTTCCTTAATTTTGGTGGTACTAAAATATTCGCTACTTGACACCGAAGGATTCTAACTCTGGAAATATCTAGAGGAAACACGAGGATTATATGGTACAGTTATCGTCAGTGGTGCTATACTATAAATATAAACTCGTTTTGTTCTTCTAGAACAAATGATAAGGAGATCCATCCACTTAAACAGTTAGGGGGTGATCCCCGCTCTTATGTACTATCTGATTATTACCTAAAGAACCGGTATTGAGCATTCTGATAAATCGATAATTGGTTTTTGGAGTGCTAGGGAAGCAAAAGAGTGTACTAATAAGAGATAACTTGAAACCCGTAACCACTCTAAAACCATATATGGTTCTTTGGAGGAGTTTTAATGATATATTGAGATGTTAGAATCTATGTGTGATTCCGAGACCCGTTGGGGTATGGTAATTCATGGGTGATTCCGAGATCTATTTTAGATACAGAAATCCATGTGTGATTCTAAGACCTGTTGGGGGTATTAGAATCCATATAGGATTCCATGATATGTTTTAAAGACGATGCGTAAGCTGGAATGCCGGACGTAGCCTCACCATCGATAATGACTAAAACCAAAGGTAGGAGGCATGGCCAGTAGGGTTAGCAAACCCATAGGGTGTTGTCGGCTCCACCTAAACATTACCAATAATTGTTATGCATGCATGGGGAAATACACTCGGTATTAGTGAGACCAGCTATATTTTTCCTATGGTACATCACTAGCAATGTATGCTACTTTAGAAGGATATCTCTAATCTTTGTGCAGGAGGACCGTTCCTCGAAGTACTAAAGGCACCTCCATGGCAATCATACATAATTCGCGGACGTACCTTATCGGCTTTTGATTATATACCTAGTATTTTTGTGATGTACCCTCACGAGCACCATAACTACTTGTTTATTATTATTTTCACCCTTAGACATTATTATAACATCACTAGATTTTTTGATATAAATGTTTTGGTTATTGTAAGATAAAAACATATCCGTATCCATGTGCGGCATGGTTTTACAAGATACCTTTGTTTTGAAAGGTTGTTTAAACATTAAGAATCCATTTGATTGAGTTTCTCACGCTGGTTTTAACAACTAACCCGGGCGTTATTTTTCTATAATGCTTGAGTCAGACCAAGCATATTTTCAGGTTTAGTTGAATATTTTGGAGCTTCAAGAGATGAGCTGGAGGCCCAAAGATGTATTCACGTACATGGTTACTTTTCCATTGCATTCGTTGTTGTATTTATCATCAATTGTGAGAACAGGTTGTTATAACTATCCGAGCTAAAATCGGTTAGTATACTCTGATTTATGTCTGTATATACATATATAACCGTTTGTTTTTGTTTAAAGATTTGTTATATATTATAGATCATTCATTCCACTGTGGGATTATGTGTTGCTATTTTTATTCTTGTCTTCTTCCTTCTTTCTTTTCCCCTAACTATTCGCCTTTTCATTCAATTTCAGTGGGCCATGTGTGATTTATTGGCCGCTTAAACTGTACGGGAAAAGTGGGTCGTTGTAGTATATGTATTAGCACTTAGGGACTTAATAGATAGTGTGTGTGTGTGTGTAAAGTAGGACCATTAGAATCAATCAAAAATAAGAATAAACAAATTTAGAAACTAAAAATACAAAACATGAAGAAAATTCTCATAAATAACATGTTAACCGGTGCACCAGTGGGTGCACACAGGTCGATCCACTGGTGAAACACACTGTTCATGTATTTGGGGGGTTTTCAAATCCTCAATTTGAGACATGTTGTTTCAATATTTCTCGTGAAGATCCCTGAGGGTTATCTTGACACTTTTATAGTTTGGTTTGGCTGCTATTTGGATGCATAGATTGATGTATGGATACGGTACATATGCTTTGGAATGGAGTTGATTTCTCTTGGCAAGTATGGTGCATAGTTTGATGATGGTAAGGCCTGACATCCAGATTATGCAATTTGGCAATTGAACGATTATGTAAGACCCATACACAAATGATGAAATATGAACATCGTGTCTATAATTATGGTATTGTAGCCTCAATAATGATAAATGTATAGTTCGCGATACAAATACATGATTTATCTAGGGCACGCAACGGGTCCTTGATTCATGGTAATGACATCCCATTCTCCTATAAAGCATCGTGCCAAGTCTAGGAGGGTTGATGTGGACCACAATCAACCTATAGCGCACATGACGGGACCATACATGAGTCCAATGCATGGCTATCCTTTACCGCATGTGGCCAGACCAAATAGTCATAGACGTGTAGTCCCTTATGTCGAGATCGGATTACAGTTAAGATTATTTATATAGTATAATATTGTCCTTTAATACGGCATAGGTAGCTCTAGAAGATATTATACTTTGTCTTAAATCATGTTATATCACCATCACAATAGCATACCTATATTAGATTTTCTTAACTCACACAGACATATGTCCGACCCACCTTTATATATCATTTTTATCGGTATTGTTCAAGTTGATGGATTTTGAAGATGTGATAGACCTAGAGACTGAGCTATATATATTGTAAATATTATATATTGGTGTTATATAACATCTTACAAAATATCAACACCCAATGTATGCAGCTCTATTAAAAAATTACAAATGCAATGAATGGTTGGGCAAACAGGCAGCTAACTCATGCAGGAAGACTGTGCCTTATTAAGTCTGTTTTATTTTCCTACTCAACTTAGTGGTGTAGTACCTTTATCCTACCAAAGAAGCTTATTTTAATGATTAGAAGAGCAATGTGCAACTTCCTTTGGAATGGGTGTGTGCATTCTAGAAAGCTTAAACCAATTATTTATCACAAGGTTGAAATGTAAAAAGATCACGGAGGTCTTGAAATTTTAAACATATACTACTGGGATAAACCTGCATTTAGTCTTCACTTTGACAACTTACCGAACTCTAATCCCAACATCCGGGTCAGATGGACAAAGAAGCATAACATTGGAAATAAAAATATCTACACATTGGATATACCCCAAGGATGCAGCTAGACTTGGAGGTCGTCCTTAAGCTCAGATCCACTTTGCGACCTTATCTAAGATAGCTTACTTCTGCTGATGGTTGGGCTAGTTTTTGGAATGCCCTTGGGCAAGGCATGGCCTTATATTATGGGATTTCTTAACCTATGGTCAGATGCAGCAGACTAGGATACCATCTGATGCTAAGGCCAAGGAGTACATTTGGTGTCATTACCTTACCATATTCTATCAATCAAAGAATCAGACATCTATGGTATGAAATCGGCCAATAACAGTATCCACATGTCAGTGATGACAGGATAGTGTGGTTGAATGATCTCTTGAATCACTCTGTCTCATCGGTATATGACAACATTAATAACCATGGTCCCTCTGTTCAATTTGCCTAGTGTAAGAGAGTGTGGAATGATCAGTGTAAGGAGAGTGATAATCTCACTCTTTCGAAAGTGCTTAGAGATAACTTGAATACCAAAGGAAGACTTATCAAGCTGGGAATAAACATAGACCTTGCTTGTCGCTTTTGTAATGATGGCCTTGAATCTAACCTACATCTTTTTTTAACTGCGCAATCATATTCTCTTTATGGCAAAAAATGATGCTATTGCTTGTTTGTTATGACTCTACTGGGGCAAGTAACATTGAATAATGGACTGTTTACGAAGCTACGAGATGGAAGTGTGATCCAAGAATCCTGCTACTCATGGTTCTCAAAAAGTTTGTTGCAGTGGTATAGAAGCATAGAAATGAAAGAGTTTTCAATGGTAATTTCTAGCCAGAGGTGATAGTTTGGAATGACATAAATCAAGATATAAGGCAAGGGATCAAGCACAGTTCCTACAACTTTGAAGATGATTTTGTGAGCTACTAGGTTTAGTTTCTCTTTTCCTTTCGATATTGTTTTCTTTCTTCTTTTTTGTCTTATTTCTCCTTTGTGTCATTGCATGTGATGACACACTTCTCTTTTTATTGTGTTTGCAATAAACTGGATGAGGACCAGCCAACCCCGCTTAGCTTTTCTTAAAAAATTAACATCTAACAAAAAGACATGACGTGATAGTATGTGAAGTTGATTAGGTTCAGATTTTATAAACTTATGTATTAGTATCATATATATATAATAAAAGACATATATTTGTGTAATACAATATTTTGTGTGACCATCAGTTGTGAGATTCTGGAAGTTTTAGTTAATATAGTTTTATCTTATGCTCTCTCAGTGTATATCCTACATATTACACCTAATAACCTACGGCTTCAGGACTTCGTTGTGTAGTTACAAGGTTTTGAAATGGAAGGTTGTTACATTTGGTATCAGAGCATAGGTTATAGGATTAGGGAACGTAATGTAGGAGTGTACTTGTATCTTTTAAAATATATAGATATATATGTGTGTGTGTGTGTGAGTGTGTGTGTGTGTCTGTTTGTGTGTGAGTTAAATATATTTGTAGCTGTTTCAGTTAAGCTATCTATCTACCAGGGAGTTGCTAGTGAATCCCAATTACGGATAACTGAGGATGAGTAAGTTGGAAAGAATGGAAATTGAAAAAAAGATATTGTTGGAGAAGTAAGACAAAAATTGGAGTGGTGATGGAGTCGATCTTAGGGATATTACTATGTGAATTTCCATAATCGATTCTACATATATCTACAAATGATGAGCCAAACCAGTGTAACCCCATAGTGCCTGCATTTGGTATATGAGGAGCAATTCTTAGTATTATGTTGGAAGTGAACCCCAATTGAAATGTGGCTAAGCACATATAGGAGTATATATGATCATTTGGACTTGATTTGATTGATGTAATGGATACTTAGTTACTTAGGATGGTATGATGATCAAGTTTTGAAAGTGAAATATTTTTAAGAGAGGAAATTTAAAAGAAAATGTTTAAAAAGTAAAAGCAGTTTTGAAAGTTAAAATTATAAATTTTGTTTATAAGAAAATTTATGAATTGATATTGTGGTTATATAAGATAATGAGTATTTGAATAATTTTTGAAAAAGAGATTTAAAGTTTTAATCCAAAGTAAGTATAATTTATATTCATTTTTAAATAAAAATTGAAGGATTTGTGAAATTAAAATTTTGAACACATTTATAGAATAAAAGCTGTAAAAATGGTTTTCCAAATGTATATAAATGTGCTGAGTAGCTAAAGTGAATTTTAAAGTATATCTTCATATATAAAAATAGTGTTATTTAAAGCTGTTGGTATTTTCTATTTACAATATGTGTGTGTGTGTGTATAATGACTATAAATTATTTGGAATGATTTTTTTGAACTAAAACAAGAGTATTTTAGAAAATAACCGTATTTATTTAAATTTTGATGTGTTTAAAAGTATTAATATCAAGTTATTGAAGTTAACGAAATTAATTTATGTTGAAATTTAAATATAGAGTCAAATAATTGTTTGATGAAAAGATTATATTTCATGGCTTTAAAGTAAATGAGATATATTGGGTAAAACAATTTTTTTTATAAAGTGATGATGTATTTTAAAAGTGAGTGGAAGTTATAAAATTTTGATTTTTTAAAGAATTTAGGTCAGAAAATAATTTATTTTAATTATAAAGTATAAAAAAGAAGTTTTGAATGGTCAAATTTAAAATTTATTTGATGGATTAGAAACGAATAAGGAAGAGAAGGGTTATGCATTTGAAGCGGCCTTAAGAGAAAATATGCTACTATCTGTTGTAAAGGAAGAAAAATAAAGCAAAAAATGTGGCGAATTATGATTTTGGATACGGAATGTGATGGTAAGTAGTTCAAGTGTAAGTCTCACATAGTGCTTGGATCAATTGACTTTGGAGTAGATTATATGACTAATTATTGGATGACGCTAGATACAAATAGGAAAGTGGCTTAGAAGGATTAGTGAAGTAGAGACAATATTGTCATAAGTCATGAGCCTAATGTTCATATGAATTTGGATACAAGAATTTTTGAATAATGAAAGAAAAATTGTGATTGCGGTTAAAAGAGGAAAAGTGAACCAAGTTATTGTGTTAAGGTATTATGGAAAAGAGATGTCTACGCACTAACAAAACTAAACGTGTTAGGATTAAATAAAGAATATTTAGGCCTAAGTTATACCTATTTGATATTGGGAAATTTCTGAAGATATATTTGAAGTAGAGTTGACTTAAAAAATTTGATAATAAAAGAGATATGAGTGACATTGGAGTTTCAACTTATTAGATCCTATTAGCTAATGGATTGAAAATATTTTGGAAATATGGATGTAGATTTTAGTTAAAGGATTTATATTTTATTTAAGATACGATCCCGATGAAATAGTGATGCTATTATGTGATCTGACTTGATGATCAATGAATAGTATAGAAAGGAAATGATCGACATTTGCATTCTTTTGTTCTGTATCATTGTGGTAATGGTTAGAGATGGAAGCGAATGATATTTAGAATACTTTGTTGTTTAATATCGTTGTAAAGGTAAATTGATTGAGTTGATATGTGGATGGGTGTCGTTGACTTGATTTGGAAGGTAAGTTACACCATTTGTGTTATATGGCTTGGGTGGATGTTGTTCTTTAAGAAAGTGATTATTGTCATTTTATATATGTTTTGGGACGATAGTTATAGATTCTTATATTTGAGTGATGGCTGCAATTGCAAGTATATGATTTAAATTGGATATGGCTTGAGTTTGATAACATGTTCATTTGGCTGGAATCTTATATATGTTTTAGGTACGAGGTCACCATGATTGTTTAGTATTATATTGATTTGATTTATATGATGAGATGTCATTCCGGTTGAGTTGTCACGTTCATAATAAGAGGAACTATTAATCAATGAAGTGATATATAAGGAAAGACATTATATATACTTAGGATGATTTAAGTTTTGACTATTGTTTATGAAGGGTATTGAGTGTGCATTGTTGATTGTGAAGGATATTTCAAATTTGATTCGATACTTTTATAAGGTTGAAGAGTTTTGGTAAGACGGATGAGTCTATAGAGGTGCTCCGATATAAATAAGTATTAAGGTCATATAAGTTAGTACCACCGATGAATGGAATAAGGTCCTTGGAATTGTATAGGTAAATATGGTTTAAAGAATAAATTTTTTGAAGAGCTATAACTCCTTTATAGAAAAACATTCAAATTTGGTTTGGCAGCAAGGATCAAAGAATAAGCATTTCTAATTACTGTAGATAAAGGATTTCAATAATGGATTTGAGCTATTGGGATGAACCCGATTTGGGAATTGAAGATGCACTAGATTGAATGGATACTAAAGTAAAATGAATAAGTAACCACAGAGTGGTGTGAATGTAGGTGTTATGTGATAATTGATGAAAAGTTTATTTTAAAGAGTGAAGAGTAGGTCTATGGCTTGCACGCATAGAAGATGAGGAGGCAATTTTATGTAAAATGGAATTCGGAAGTTTAGATATGATTATGATTAAGAAGTGGATAGATTCTTTTCAATATTCCCTCGGATTGAGGAGAAAATTTCTATTAGAGAAACTCTCTTAGACTAGCGACTTAAAGGTGCAGAGTTTACATTACATATAAGGTGCATGTAAATAACGTATTATATAGTCGATTCTTTTAATTTTATAGCTATCTTAGGTTAGACCTTTCCTTAGGCAAGGATTTCACTTATGTTTAGACTTTTTGGTTGCTATGTTTGTATTGGGTGAATAGAGTAGGACTACCCTTGTTTGGATGTTTGCTTAGTTGTAGGCTGTGGAATTTGGGATTAAATGTCTGGATAATCGAGGAGGTGATACTTTGAGTATTGAGCTCGTTGGATATTGGTAGAAGTGATATAATAAGCATAATGATGTCACTTAAGTTAGATTGGAGATTTGGATGAGATGTTATATTCATTAGGTTAAGATATGATTATTTTGGATGTTCTTTAGGTGAAGACGAAATAATATAGTAAGTCATGTTGTTTGATTCTATTTGGGTAAGACATCATCCACTTTGAGTTGTCTTACCTTAGTGATCTAAAAAACAAAATGAGGAACTACTGGATGATTTAAGTGTTAAATATGTTCGTATACGAATGGTATGAGTTTCTAAAAATTGGTTTGGGCACGTTGGTGCTAAGGTTGCCTATTGTTATGCATCGTGGCATTGATTATTTGAGATTGTAGCAATGATTCCAAAGGTTGTAGATATGCATGTACGAATGAGATTAGTATTTTGGGATAAGTTATGCTAGTAGTAGAGTTTTCTGGATTTAGTGTCGAAAACGGTTGGATAGGGATGATTGGAAAGTGAAGGAGTAGATCCAATATTTTCAACCTAATTTCTTTTCTAAAGCATTTTTCCATTTGATTGATTATTATTTTAGTTAATATCTAGGTTTGGCTGAATGATTATTTGAATTCTTTGTTGTTTTATCTATGTTATGGATTTATTTATTTTCTTGATATGTTTGTATACTGCGACTTCATTATTTACTACTATATATATGTGTGTGTGTGTTCACCATGTGATATGCTAGTGTTATTGGTTGTGCATACATGTAGAATTTATATCATCACTTTAGAATGCTTGCATCATGCTTTATATGTCATATCATCTCATTCATATAGGTGGGCCCAAATATTATATATTTTTATACAAATTGTCATCTTACTATATATCGTGATGCGATGTTATGTTGATGGTTACATTTCATAAAAGCATACAAACGCCATTGTATATACTAATGAAACACATGCACACATTTTATGAATTTGATTTCAAATTTTATATGATGTGTTTGGATGTTTGGTTTGAATGGTTGCTTTGTTGTATGGAGATTGTTTACATGAATGATTTATTTTGTATGCATATGTACATGTGTGATACGAGAGAATACGATACATTCTTTGTCCGTTAGGAATTTCGAGAACAAAATTCTTTTAAGGTGGAAGAATGTAATACCTAGGAAATCGATAGATATTTTATTAATACATTGTTAGAACCTCAATTGTTGGATTTTAATGACAACAACTATACAATTATGTCAAAGAATCTCTAAGCTAATTTGCAGGTACATGAGCATCAAAAAGAGATAATCATATACGTTCAAAATGAAGATACACAGTACAAAAAAGGATGAAAGTATGTATATGGAGATACAAGAAGAGATATACACGATAGAGACAAGACGAAGGTGACAAACAAAGTATTATTAGTCATATAGTGCCGTGTCTAGAGTTACAAATGTTAAAATCTTCTCCAAATGGTATACACACATATACATTCATATTTTAAATGAAAAATCAAGTTTTCAAAAATTGCATGGAGCAAGACTCGAACCCGAGTCACTGGTTTAAAAGGCAAGTGCACTAACCATTTAAGCTACGGTAATTTTTTGTTACAGGATTAATTCAAACGTCTAAATAATGTCATTCAGACGTCTGAATGCTGAAACTAGAATATTATTACACAATATTCAGACGTTTGAATGAAAATATTCAAACGTCTGAATAAGGCCAAAAATAGCATATTTCCTTGCTGTTTGCGTATTAATCCAATTCCGAAGTCTGAATTTTTTTATTCAGACGTCTGAATATTTATAACTGCTATTTTCTTGAAAAGTCACTTTTCTTCACCGAAGAGAAACATCTTCAAAATCAATGGTTGCACCTGTTCTTTTCAATATAATTTTCATCTATAGTTGCAACTCTTTATACACTATAAATAGATTATAGAATTCAACAAACAATCAATCTAAACTGAATTTACTTTTAGCACTCTTGAATTCTCATCTATTCTCAAGCTTTCAAATTGCACTCAAATTGCTTATATACTTTGATCATTAATCACTTTATTTTCCACAATTCTCAAAGCACATCACATTATATATCATAAAGGAGAAGATTATTGGAAGATTGTACTCAATTGACTTATCAGTGTTATTTAAGAACACACTACAGTCAGATACATTTGTTATTTGTAAAAGAAGTCCTATCGGTTGCTCAGGCAGTTGAAGTCATATTCGGTTGCTTAGGCGGGTGATGTCCTGTTCGGTTGCTCAGGCAGTGTAAACCTGTTCCTTCGGGTTAAGTGAGGGTTGTTGTAGTTGAAATTCGAGAAGGAGTCTGGGACTGGACGTAGAACGGGAAGTTCGAACCAGTATAAAAATTCCTGGTGTGCTTGTTTTATTCTCATTTACTTTGCTATTATCATCTATTTTCGCATTTAGATTTAATTATATTCCATATTACACGATCCTAAGTAATAGCTAGCCATATTAGTTACTTTCAATTGGTAGCAGAGCATAGCGACTTACAGTTGGTATCAAAGCATAGCGATTTTCATATATGAATAGTATGATAGTATGAAAATAATGGGAATTAATGAATTAATAAACTAAATTAATTCGAAACTGAATTGGAGGGTGTTTTGGTAAATTTCCATTAAAGGTGTAAAATGGCAATTTTACAAACATTGGAATTCAACGGAAAAAAAACCAACGCTATTCCGACCGTCTTGTTTTTTTAAGTTGCATATATATTAATTTGTCTCATTTGGAGATCGTATGAAGGAGATACGCCCGAGACAAGTTATGGAGTTAAGTGGTGCTTGGGCTTTGGACTTTTGAGTTTGAATATTTGAAATAAATGGTTAATGGGCTTCCCTCCAAATACTTAAGAAAAGTACATATAGTTATTCTCCAGAAAACTACTTTGACATTTCTCTTCTTTTTCCTCTCTTTCTCTGTTAACACACCCACGATCAAACATCAATATCTCCATCATATCTTAACAAAAATGAATGAAATCAATAGCATTGTGAAGCAATCAAAGAGGGTTACGAATCTGAATTGATTGGGAGGCAAAATTTAGGAGTACGGAAGTGCATCAGACCCCGACAACCAAGAAAAGTGGTGAATTTTCATGTACAGTTTTCAGATTTCAATGTTATAATCTTAAAAAGGACATATCTCCTTCATTTCCCAATGAATTTATATGTGACTAGTGGCAAATCGAAGCATACAAAGAGTACTATGCATAAATATGAGTTTAGGGAAGAAATCGAAGGTTTGCATGTGCAAAAAGGCTAAAAAGTAAGGAAATCCCATAACCCATTTACTGCCAACAACGTTAATATTCAAGTTAACATATCTTCTTCGTCTCTTAATAGAATTTAGTGATCCACCTCTCGTAATGATTGTATTGACAAGCATTATGATCTTGAAAAAGAGTTGGGGTGAAATATGATGGTTCCTGGCTAGCAATGGGAAATATAACGAAGGCATAAGCAAATTTTAAGCGTTTCGACAAGTGTGGCTTCTTCGGTCTTGTTATAGTACTATGATATTGATACAAGATGGTTTGGGGCTAATCTATGGTGTTATTTAACATATATACGAATTTAACTGTAAGCCCAAAACTGAAATTTAGAAAAGAGTGCAGTTTTAATATTTAGAAAACCAAAGCATGATATTTCAACACCAAATTCTATATTTAAACTTGATAAAACCCAAATTGGTGAATGTATATGCATTAGGACTTAGTAGATAGTGTGTGTATATGAAGTATGACCCTTAGAATCAACCAAAAATAAGAAGAGATGAAATTTCAAAATTAAGAATACACAATGGGAAGAAAATTCCTATAGTCAACATGTTAACCAATGCACCGGTAGGTGCACACTGGTCTACCGATGAACGACACTATTTAAATATTTAAGGTTTTTGAATCCCCGACTCGAGGCGCATTGTTTCGATATTTTGCATAATGATCCCTGAGAGTTAACTTGACACACTACGGTTTGGTCAGCTGCTATTTGAATGCATAGATCGATGTATGGATGTGGTACGTATGCTTTGGAATGGTAGTTGATTTCTCTTGGCAAGTATAGTGAGTAGTTTGATGATGGTAAGCTCGACAATCGGGTATGTAGTTTGTCATCTGGGCGAGTATGCAGGGCCGGCCCCAGAGTAAGGCGACCAAGACGGTCACTAGGGCAATACGGCGGAGGAGGGCAACATTTTCATTATTCGTGTTTACAAATTGTCTGGTTGATACTAGTAAAAGGGCATAAGGTTTAATAACATTAGTTGGTCTAGTGGTTTGTTTATTTTTTTCCTAACCGAAGGACCTGAGTTCGAGTGTGTCTTCCTGTAATTTTAATTTTTTACTTCCCTTCAATTCTATGTTTGCCTGGGGCAACTGAAGGTGTAGGGTCGGCTCTGCGAGTATGTAAGATCAGTACGGAAATGATGAAATATGAATATAGTGTGTATGGCTATGGATATTGTACTCTCGGTAATGTACAAATATATAGTTGGCGATACGAATACCTGAATCTTTTAACGCACATGGTAGGTCCTTGATTCATGATATTGATATGACATTCTCCTACAGAGCATCGAGGCAGGTGCAGGCATACAGTCTACCTATAGCGCATGTGGCAGACCAGGAGTGAGTCAAATGTGTGGCTATCCTTTACCGCATGTGGCGAGACTGGATAGTCATCGATGTGTAAACCTTTATCGAAAGTGGTGAGACTAGATTACGATTAAGATTATTTCGACAGTATAATATCATTCTGTAGCACGGTGTAGGTGGGTCCAGAAGATATTTCACTTAGGACTAAATCAGTTATATTGTTGTCACAGTAGTATACCTATATTAGATTTGCTTCACTCACATAAACATATGTCTTACCCACTTCTATATTTCCTTCTTATCGATATTGTTTAGGTTGATGAACTTTGGATACATGATGGACTTAAAGATGAGAGCTATATATATTGTAAATACGATATATAAGTGTTGTATAAATAATCTGTAACAAAACGATAGGACGTGATAGTGCATGAAGTCGATTAGGTTTGGATTGTACAAATATATGTACTGGTATTATATATGACACCAGAGATATATATTTATTTAACATAATATTTATGTGACCATTCGCTATATGTATTGGTACCATATATAACACCAGAGATATATATTTATTTAATATAATATTTTGTGTGACCATTTGCTGTGAGATTCAGGAAGTTTTAGTTAAAATTATTTTATCTTATTCTCTCTCTGTGTATATCATACGTATCATCACCTAACGACTCGCCATTTCGGTACTTCATAAGTTATAGGGTTCTGAAATGGTTGGTTGTTACACAATATGTAAGGTATACATTTATATATGCCTAAACTATGGAAACATGGTACCATGAATATGTGTATAAATACCATATACATATATTATGTTATATTTGAACATATGTATATACTTAGATATTTATATTCCCTTGATATGTATATGAATTTATCATATATGTATTTATGCATGCATGTATGCGTAATATATGTATGTACAATATATATAAGTCTTAATATCTAGTAGTGTATGTATGTATATGTATATACAGTTAAACACATGCTTACATTTTCATATTATTATGTTAGTTTAGGAATTTATACACATCAGATCCTAAACACACATTAAATATATAAATATACAAACATTTTAAGATAAAATGAAATATTTTTTTAAAATATAAATTAAATCTAATGTAAATTAATAGTTTACATAGGCCCATTAAGATCCAAATATGGATTTATTTTTTTAAATTTACTATTTTCACCCACTGCCAAACTACCGGATTACAATATCTAAGTCCATGCCCTTTGGCACCAACTTAAGGAAATCCCATCTTAGGGTTTATTGGTAAGCTGCTAAGCTGATCATTTAACATCCGAGGGGTCAAACTAAAGGAGGATGATAAGTCTCTTCTCGATATAGGTGAAATGAAATCGATGGGAGAGGGAACTAGCAAAGCGACATCAGGAAGGTCTGGGTTTGGAGAGATGGAAGGGGAGAGATGACATTAGTGGTTGGTTCTGGGCTAGCGAATGTGTCGGAGGGGATCTCTCAAAGGAGCAGGCTTCTTCCTTTTTTAATAATAGGTCAGGAATTTCGGAAGGAGGACCTTAAATGGTTAAGCCCATGGATGTATATCAGAGTGGGGACATGTCAAGTCCGTATAACCAAAGGAGCGACAGTAGTTGTAAATAGCCAGCTTCCATTGATATGCAACATCCACACAAGCCATTGCATCATCGAAAAGGTATACAAGGAAATGAGAAGGCAACTACCTAAAGGGAATGATCTCAATGAGCGCTTTTGCATACTCAAGTCGATGTTGATGCTTAACAGAAATAAAAGCAGATCAACTCACCAATGTGAACCAATTTATACCCTCCAGATGTTGGTAAGCAAATTGAACGTTGAAGAAGTGGACCCACACTAGTATAAATAGGACCTACTTATGAGTGAGGTCAACAGATTGGCTCCACTTCGTGATGATAAATACTTTTTCTTAAATTATAATCGAGTCAGATTCCAATGCATGAACCCGTCCTTGAAGGCAGGAAAACTTGAAAAAGTACATATATTTATCATAGCAAACGTTTAATTTCGCCCTCAATTTCCAAGCATATAAAACATGTCCTCAGACAATATAGCACTAGGGCACATTGTCCAAAAAGAAACCAATCAGGTGGTCCTTTCAGAACAAGATGCCCATGTCAATGACTTCATTAGGGTGTGGTAACAGCTTATTAGCATAGTCCATTACAAATTGTTCTGGGGTTTAATTCTCGATAAAATTTTCATTTCCTTTTAAATAGAAATGACTAGACAACTTTGGGCTATTTCTTCCAAATAGAGATTGAGACACGATAGTTTAATTTGCCTCGGTTTGAGAACCCAACACAATGGGTTGGACCTCACATGAACGGAACTCGACCACAGAGGTGCACTAGCAGTCTATGGTAGAGGAGGAAGCAAATGGGTGCAATTTCATCTAGAGGCGGCAGACGTTGGATCCATTCGATATGTAATGGGGAGTTTAGGTAAATATTAAAAAAAAAAATCTCTAAATGGATTTATTTTAGGCTTATACAAATAATAACATTTTCATTAAATCAAATTCAATGTTTCAAATGTTTTCAAATGTTAACATGATATTTTATATAAGTGTTGACTTATGTTTAGTATGGCATGAATAAAGTATATGGTGTAAGACAATGCATATTGATTTCTGCACTAAATATATACATACAATGGTTTAGAATTATAGCTGATGTAAGTACAACATACTAGACATATATTTAGCATATGTTGTTATTTATTTACACGTGTATATGGTTTTTCAACATAAATGCACTATACTACTTATATGCATATTATACAAATATATATATTTTGTTTATAAAATTTTGACCATTATAAATATATATTAATTTCATTACGTGCATGAAATATATATTAATTAAACTTGGTTTTATGAATGTATAGACATACATACACGCATATACATTTGAATAAATATATACCCTTAAATATTACTTAAATAAAAAATTATTTTATTTTGAATTAATTTTTACCAAGTAAATAAATGTGCATATATAGATATAGTTTGAATGATCCTTGACAAATTAAAATAATTATCAAATTTAAAATTTAAATTATTTAAACAATTTAGTGCCAAAAATATATTAATAAATAGAAGTTATAAATATATATACACGAAATATATTACAATATGTAACATAATAAACATGAACATATATACACATACATGTAATTATTTATTTTAAATTAAATTTGAATATACATATAATTAATTAGTTAATATTTTTTATTAAAATATATATAAGGCTGAAAAAAATACACTGACACGTATATTATTAATATTTATTCATTTATGCAAACATATATGTTTTGTTTAAATATGCATACATATGCTTACATACACACATACATATTATTAAAACTGTATATAAATATATTAAATGTGATATCATAGTATAACTTAATTTTATATATGATAAATATATCAGGCCGAAAGTCATATAACAACTTTATTTTATTTTAAAATTAATTTTCAGTTTAAACATATGTTTTAAATATATTTAATTCAAAATAAATATAAAATAAATGTTTATACATGTGTGTGTGTATAAAGTGTTCATTGCCAAAATTGTATAAACGTAGTTTAGTTTTATGATGTGAACTCAAAATAGATTTACCTCCAAAATCATGTTTATTTGTTACATATTGAATCGTCAACCTCCTATTGGAATCAATGTCCCACTTACTTAGTTTGCAAGGCTCACAACTATTCATTAGACGAAGAGTGTTTGAGTTTGGGTATGGGAGAGAAGGGCGTCGACTATAGTGGAAGAGAAAATGTAGAAAAAGCATATAGAAAAATGGAAAGGGCTAGGTTATATAAGAGTGTGTGTGACAAAGTCAAGGGTATGCCCTGGAGGCAATCGTATAATTTATTACATATATCTAATTCGATAAAACATCATGTTCATAATAAATGTGTTTTATTTCTAATATATACTTTGTTATATAGTGATATAATTAATTAAGTAATCAATTTAACGTATATATTAATTAGAAAATCCTTAAATAATTTTCTATATGATAATTGTTATAGTTGTAATCATGAGTAAATATCACTATGTAGAAGAACATATTATTTTAAGCATTCTTGGCAAGATGCTTCGAGAAAGGATATCAATGCATCTTTTGAGACCAAAGTGCATAACGCTCTTCAAATGTTGGGCAGTATATTGCTCATGGCTGTTGGGCACACCACAGTACTGATAGTTGGATAAATATGGAATGAATGTCTATGAGTTTCCTGTTGGTTAACACAACTAGGTCAATCAGGGAATATCAGGGGATGATGTTACACTGTTCTCTCAACTTGAGAATGCCGCTAAACTTCAATGTGGATAGTCCAATTTGATTATAGTTACATTATGGCATGATGTCCATCGAACAATTGTAGTTGTATCTAAGTTGTAGCATTAGAAGTGAAATACTACTCAATGGAGAATTCGTCTCCTTAGCTATATGAGGTTAGCATCATGGTCAAACATGGAAAACTTAAAGTCAAAATCTCTAGCCAAAGTAACACAATTAATGATAAATGTTATTATTAAACAAAGAACTTTGTTTATTGGCTGACAAAGTTGAATGTGGATGATATTGCAATTTTGACCAAAAATTCAACTCTATAAATTCTATAATGATATAGTGTTGACGAAGAGAACTGATGTAAATAATCGCTAACAAAAGGTACGTCTTGAATTTGTAAAATATGGATTTTGCTGATGAGATTTGTTAGTGATGAATTAAGCCAAACTATCACACCACTAGCTAACATGATATAATGACCCAAAATTTCGAACGTCTCGTATTTAAATATTTGAATTATTTTAATGTTTGAATCTTAGATTTAACGTGAATAAATATGATTTTAAAACATTGTTAACCCCTTTTCTAATAATAACTAATGATAAGAAATTCGTTTACAAAAATAAATAGCACAAAGAAATATCGATAATGTAATCGAAAATCGTTTTTATCGTTAAACGACTATTTTAGCAACAAAAATTGTTCGAACTCTTTGGAATTTTTATAGTAACATATGAACAGATTAACAAGTATTAACACATCTCTTTTCATGACCAAAATTAATTAAAAAAGGTATTATGGAGAAAAAAGGACCATTAATTCAAGGATGGTTTAAGGCATGGGAATTGGAGAGATTCATGGCATATGTTTCATGGCATGAAAGGTGGAAAGGAAGAAAAGGAGGAAGCTTCCTTTAGGCTTGCCAAAAAAGGCTATGGATAGTCATTGCTACATTTTCTAACTCTATAAATACATCCCCTCTTTTTCATTATTTGGTTGCACTTCATTCTAAAAGAAAATCACTTCTTTCTCATTTTCTTTATCCTCATTTTCTCTTTCAAAACTCATTCACACATTCTTCAATCACTACAAAACTTTACTATGTTCCTTAAAATACTACTATAGCACCTTCTAGCAACTCAAAGTGGAAGGAATGCAGTCACTAGGACCATAAAGGCCCAAGGCTGTGAGCAACTAGTGGATTTTGGGCTAAGGCCAAGAGCAAGGTGGAGGGTGGAAGACTAGGCCATGAGCACTTGATGATGGGGAAGGTTTAGGCTTATGTTTTTAAAGGTAAAGGTGGTAGATTTAAGCTCGAGGTTATGGTAGGAAGTGTTGGCTTGATTCTAGTGGTTTGCGATGTTTGTTAACTTGGTTTTAAGGTAAGTTATCTCACCATCTTGAATGTGAATATTGTGATATTATTTGATTGTTAAAATATAAATGTTAAATGAGAACAAGGGCAGGTTATCACTTTTGGACCTCTCTTGCTTTTGAAAGCAAATGATAACATATATGTATTATAATCTCTCTTATAATCCCTCTAAAACTTGTAACATGACAATGACTTAATGTATGCATATTTGGATATGTTGTATGTGATGTAAAAGTGTATTTGTAAATGTTTGAAATGAGAAAGTCTGTATGAAAGCACTTTGAAATCCCTTAACTTTAACTTGTGTAATTTGGTGATTAATGGACATATCTTTGTATAAATTGTTTTTGGTTGTTCTCTATACTTCTGTAAGTTTTTTGGACAGTGAAGAATTGGTTTGGAAAGTGGTAGAAATTGTAGATCAAATTGGAAAAAATTTATAGCGAAATAATCGCTATATGAGCACTTTGCAAAAGACATTGTTTTGGAAATTTTAAACAACATTTAGAAATATATCCTTAGGGGTTTCTTTGTGGTTCGAATAAGAAAAATATAATTACTTAATAAATAAAAATATCAAGTTTTTAAAGAGGTTTTAAACTAGTCAAACAAAGTAAAGAAATTTTGGAGTAAAAATGTCATTATATGAGTAGTTCGTTAAAATAACTTGTTTTCTTTAGAAGTTGAACACTCATGTTTAAAATTAAGTATTTTTCCTAAATCTTTTTAAAAGCATTTTCTAACATATTTAAGAATATTTTAAAGTTAGTTTCAAGATAAAATGTATTTTTAACAATTAGTTATGAATTTTCAAAGTTAAGTTTTTTTAGTAAACATGTGTATTTTTGGATTTTTCTAATTTCAAAACTTAGTATTTCTATATAATATTTTCTACGAATTATAAGTAAAGTGTGTACACTACAAGAAAAATTGGTATTAGTTGCATTAAATAGTAGCGTTTAATGCTAAATGCAACTGCTAGTCATTTATTAAAATAAAAACAAATAAATAAGCGCGGCCAACTTGTCCCGCCCATCATTTCATGAAATTTTGGTAAAACTTATTTCCACCGCTCTTTTTTCTCTCCCTTGTAACACATAAAACATTTTTATCTTCATAAATCCCTGACCAAGCCTCCCCCTTAAAAAACTACACCTTAAAATTTTGTTTCGTGCTTCCTTCGCTGCTTTGTGACTTCACAATGCTGCCTCACCGCCGTCAAGGATGTTGATTTGGAAACCGCTTATTTTCGTGTTTCTCATGAATTGGAAGCGACTACTACCGTGTTAGATCTAGAAGCCGTTGGAAAAAACAAAGGTTCACTGGCATCGCTTCTCGTCGTCGTTCTCGATCTCAGTTCCTTGGCTCTAGGCCCCTTATTTGATAAGGTAATTCTCATTTGTAATTTGAATATTCCTTTGTATAGACATAGTGATAATTATGTTTGATAAAATAATATTGTAATTATTCGTTGATTGTAATTAGGTTGTCGGTATTATGTTGGCAAACCTTACAGTTTTTTGCTATTTATATAAAATTCGGCTGATTATAACTAAGCTTATCCATTGCTTGTCGTTTTAGTTTGCAAAAAAAGTTGTTTTAATGTAAATCGATGTTTTGACTAGTTAATTTCTATAGTTTTAAACAAAAGGGTAAAATAGTTCTTTATACTGACTGCAAAATGGAAATCAGGTGGATTCAAAATTTCATCGAAGAAATATTGCTCATGTGGATTAGTCCGACACCTACATCTCTCTCATAATCTCCATCTCTCCACGCTACACGGCGGGTAATTCGAATTTTGACAAAATTAGTAGTTTTATTGATGAACTTTTTTTTAGTATTTCCATTTTGATTTAGTTTATCAGTTGATGAAACTGGTTTGTTGTTTGGGTTTGGCGAAGTCTTAATTTGTTGCAACCTGGCTGATTGCAGTTTGATAAAGTTTTATGTTTGATTTTAGATTTTAGTCTGTAAAACCGTGATTGGAATTATTTATCACTTTTATTGGCATACTTCAGTTTGATTATCCTATTAAAGGATTTACCAAACGCGGATGGGTAAGTTGTGGTATATATTTTATTGATGAGAAGTATACTCTTCTTTTAATCATAAAACACAAATAATCCATTAAGGATTTGTCATTGTACCAAATGCAAGTTTTTCAGCTTAATTTTTCGAATTCTCAACGATTTACTAAGAGAGATCTTCTTGTTTTCTTTACATGGTTTTTCAGGTTGCATTTTGTTTTAAATAAAAAGTCTAATTGTTGAATGCTGATTAGTTGTGGATGTTTTTGTTTAAAGATAGATAGAAGTCAGTGTTTATTTAGTGTTTTTATGATGTAATAGGCATTTAGGACTTAAATAAGCATAACAAAAGTGCTTAATGCTTAATAGTTTTAATATTTTAAGTTATATGTTTATCATTCATATTCAGTGCATAACCATTCGGGTCTGGATCATTAAGATATTGAAGTTGTCAGTCTTTTGTTTTAACATCTATCATATTGTTCCATATTAGAGTTGATCATAACTTGCACATTTTGCTCAAGTGAAACTCATAATATTATTGAAGTAGCAGCACTACAAGAACTAGCAAACTATCAAACTAGAAAACTATCAAACAGTGATAAAATGCCGATAGAAATATACAGATGAACTAATGAATTGTGACACTAATTATGCCGATAGAAATAAACAGGGATATCTAATGGTTGATATCACCGATTATGCCATCTAATTTTCCTAGAGTAAAATCCATGCTTCCACTCATCACCTAGCTTGCACTGATAATTTTAGCTAAAGTGCACACATAGTCACAGGGTTTGACAACGTTAATTTATTCATATTGACACTTAGGACTTGCTAGTTGATCAGGTGTTAGAAAAGCTCTTGGTTTTATAAGTTTAGTAGAAATTGGATTTAGGAGCACTTTACATGCATTAGTCTATAAATAAAGCCAGTATTACGAAAGTGAACATACCCTCTCTGAATGTCTACACCTTCTGCATTATCCAATGAGCCGTCGCTCCCTCTACATACATCCACACAATCTTTCTGAAAAACTACATCTTGTTTAATACCTGAAGAAAGGTCACCTCCTTGCACATGCATCTACGTATTCTCTCTATGTATCGCTTGAATCAATCAGAACAAGCGAAATACAATCAGCAACATGCTTTTCGTTATCACACTGAACCCCGTTTATTTTTTCAAAACTCCTACCCTTCTATTTCAAACACTTTTGAGTTATAAAATCCCATTTTCTTCCTTGTGCATTGGTGCTTAACCCCATTGAGACCATTGACATAATAGAGAATCCATGCTTGGTAGCTAGTCCACCAGTCGAGGTTAATGCCTCCTCACCCGCTACCAAAAAGCCAGCCTCCTCCCTACCCAGAAACACTACTTCAAACTGCCCTAAAGGCAGAATATCACCAACTGAATTGTTCTCTACAAGGTCAGTTTCCCCACTGACATTATTACCCAGAACGTCAAATTTGTTGTATGTTTTAGCAACGAAACATGCCAGCACCTTTAATTTAGAGCAGTGCTTGGACGTACTAAAAAAGTCAGAATTGAGGTTCATATTTTCGTTGATAAGGAAATAGAGTTGTCATCTACTACATAATCAAGTGCGCCGAGTTTGCAGTTGCTATCAAACTGCTGACAGGCTAGCTAATACACATAGGTCGAAACGCATGACAGTGGTGCTATAGCAGCGGTAGAAATGGTGGAGGAGTTCGGTGATGTGATGGAGTGTTTCAGAGGTAGTTGTTGGAGTATAGATGAACTAATGAACTATGTAGTAGGATGAATTAGAAGTGGATATATAGTGTTTATATGTATTGTTGATTGGTGAGCAGAGAGAAGTGGAACAGGCAGTAAGATGAATTAGAAGTTAGCAGCAGGATGTAGGAGATGGTAGTTGGTCGAACATAGATAGAGTGTACTGCAATTTTGTATGGACAATAAAGTGGTGGTTGTATGATGGCTGGATGTTATTGTGGTGACTGAAGTTGTGAGCAAGGAGTGGTAAGGCAGGGAAGTTGATGGTAGTTTGGATGAGATGAAGTCAGAGGGGTATGTGGTGGTTAATGAAGTGGAAGTGGTCAGATATGTTTGTGCACTGCGTGTCAGGGGGTGGTAGGATCTGCAAGAGGATGATGTATGTGTAGGGATGAATGTATGTTGATAGCAAGTAGGTGGCAGTAGTGTTAATAATAAATGCGGGTGAAATGGCGATGTGATGACAGAGGAAGGTTGCATGTTTGGTGAAGGAAGTAAGGTTGCTGGTGGTTATGTTTGTGGATGATCAATGATGAATGAAGAATGACTAGTGGTAGACTTGAGCAGTGAAAAATGAACAGAGGTAATTAGCAAGTTACAACTGAAAATTGTTAGGCAATGTTTATTAATTTTTGAATTCTATTTATTTAGCTATTAGTTTTTGATATGCATGGTTATGGTGGTTCTGTTTGTGGTTAAATTTTTGGATGGAGGCTTCTGGTTGCTGCTGCAGTGGTGATTGATTTGAAGGTGAAGAGTAGATGTTGACAGAGGGAGGATGTATGGTGTAGGAAGAAGTGAAGAGGGTTGGGGGTATTGCTTGGTTGATGATTGAAGTTTGTCAGAGGGGTGATGAAGCCGATGGCAGTAAAGGTTATGCAGTAGTGGATGATGGTTGAAGAATGTGTTATTAGGAAATGTTGGTAGAGGGGTTGTTGTAATAGGCAGTGAGCATAGAAGGATATGTTGATGTCAGTGGAGTGTGATGTTTGTATGTTGTACGTGAATGTGTAGGGTAGTTTGGGTATGGTATAGCTGTTAGAGTTGGAGAGAGCATGACAATGGCATGAAGAAGATTTTGAGTGGGTGATGGCATGGGAAGTTGTCGGTGAATGTGCAGTTTGCACAGTTTTTTATTAATGGTGGTTTGTATGTGGTTATGGTGAAGTTTGTATGTGGATGTGTATGTGAAGTGCAGTAAGGAAGTGAATGAAGTTAGGAAGTGAATTATGATGTAGTTGATTTGAAGTGTAGGGTGGAAATGGAGCATGGGTAGGTGACAGAGGTGGGAATAATCAGAGGTTGATCGAAGGCTGATTGTAAGGAAGTTGAGAAGAGGAATTGTAAAGGAGGAGCAAGTGATTTTTATGTTGATAGGCATGGATGGTGATGTCAGGAGTGGATGGTAGTGGGGTTCAGGGAAGTTTCGTGTAGGTAAGTGAAGTGGACAGGGGGATGTTAACAGAGGTAGGAAATATTGGATGAGGTAGAAATGATGATGGGGATATGAAGCAGTTATGATGTGCATATGAATGCACTTGTATACACTTGTATGTTTGCAGTGGAAAACGGCAGTGTTGAAGCGTAGTGGATCAGAAGAAAAGGAAGGCAGTTATTGTAGGTTAGTTGCCAAGTCGAGGATGCGTGGTTGTGATTGGGGAAGAGCAAGTGATGCAGTTCTTTGAGTCGTGGGATATGTTGTGGTGGCTGTTGATAGTGGATGGAACAGAGTTTGTGTGGCTGAAGTGTTGAATTTATATAACCAATTTTAACACATTCACCGTGTACTAATAAAGGTTACTGGAGCCTGGTACAACTTTGATAGAAAAGTATATCCCTAGTTGATGTAACAGAACCAGTTTTAACACCTTCAGTATACTCACTGCGTAGCCTGATAAGCTATCACATTATCAACAACATATTGTTCTAGCAATAATGCAATACTTTGGTAAATTAACTACCAACTTGTATTCAACATCCACCAACACAGTGAAACTGCGTTGCCCCAACTGTAGGTGCTATGAGCCAACAGGGTCGCGTTATGCGCTACAACTAAGGCGAACACACGTTCATTCTTTAACATATCTAAACCCCTAGTAGTTAGTTAAATATCATTCTACACTTAAGCACTGAATGGTCACATTCTGCCACATGATAAAGATATTTATCTTTGTCATAAGTTCATCTACTAATGTGCAAGTCTAATGCACTGACTTCACAAATATGATGTAAAAGTTGTTGGATGATTACAATGTGCTCACATCAGAGGTTAATACGCAGAGGCATATTTGTTTGAAGTATTATAGTCTAAGGACTTCTATATTTGTCCATTTTTGATCTTTGATACCTTCACCTCATAAATAGTTAGTAACATGATTATTATTGTTTGCAGGTAGATAAACGTTTGTTAAGAATTCAAGCAGCAGCACTGGTTTTTGGTATGGTAGCAGCACATGTATGTAGTTAGGTTGATTAAAATTGTTATGAAACTAGTATGTATGGTAGCAGCACTACTTTAGCTGTATGTACTATTATGAAACTGTTTATGGTAGTTTGGTCGTGTAAACGTATGGTTAAGCTTTTGTCTTGACACTAATGTTATGATATAGTGGTGATTATGTAATTGCTTTTGTTTGTGTTATTGTGGTTCATTGAATGTGTTATTTTTGAATGTGTATGTGTTTATATATTACGTTATTGTATAAGTTTTGAAGTAATTGAATTGGAAGAAATCAGATGTAGTCGTGGAACAGCAGGCAATAAAATCGAAACATACGGTGGCGGAGAAAAAACGCCACCAAAAATATTTTTTGGTAGCGTTTAAAAAGCGCTACAGAATCAGCAATTATAGTAACTCAGATAATCTCTGTGGCGTTCAAAAAACGCTGCAAAAATAATAAGTGCAGCAAAAAATAAAATAGTAAACGACACCTTTTCGGTGGCGTTTCTAAAACGCTGTAAAAAGATCTTTAGTAACGTTTAAAAAACGCTGCCAAAAATAAATTTATAGTGGCGTTGCAAATAAACGCAACAAAAATCATGGATTTTTAGTCGCATGTTTTCTAGCGGCGTTTATCAAAACGCCACCAAAACTTTTTGTAGCGTTTTTTGAGCGCCACTAAAAATCAAATTTCTTGTAGTGGTACACACACACATAACTATTAAAATTAAGTTAAGAATTTTGCAAATATAATAAAGGAAGTTTGGTTTTTCAACACTTAAGTAAATAAATGGTTTTGAGAAGTTAAATAAAAATTGTATTACCTTAATTAATAAGTGTGGATATGCTTTGACCTTTAAAATGAACGTGTAATTGATTTGCACATGGAATGATAGTATTACTATACTTAACAATAAAAGCCGAGCGAGGTAGACTTCTTTATTTGTAAGAGTCCAGATTGATGTTCGAGTAGGGATGAGCAGTAGCGCTCCAACCTACCGGCTTTCCTCTTGACCGAGGAATAGTTAAGTTAAAACTTTGGAAACACGTTAATTATATGAACCTTGGTTTCTATAAGCACTCGACTTTAGAACTTAGCTTATTAACACAAGTAAATGGTTTTAGGGTGTAGCGAACAACGTTTAAGTAAAATTTGTTTTTTTATTAATTATAATTAAGATTATATCAAGATTATAATTAGTAATATAGTTAGATGTCTAATAATTAATACTTTAAAGATAATGTTCAAAGTAATAAAGTGATTTGGGTTGTATTGACATTGTTTAAGTAGAAATTATCTTAAACCCTTAAATGCAATTAAATCTTTAAAAAACAAGTTTTAGAGAAAATGGTTAAGTGTGAAATGAGTTGGAGTTTGCTGTGATGTTGTTTAAGTAACAATTGTCTTTAACCCTTAAGATTCTACCTAGATCATTAATAATGAAGTTTTAAAGATAATAATAAGTATGAAATATTTTTATATAAAGGTAGAAAGTCTAAAGTCTAACTTATATAAAATAAGAGGTTTATAGTAAAGATGTTTAAGTAACATTTATTTTTAATCTCTTTGATTATATTTTAAATAAGAAAATAATGTTATTGATTTGTGAATATATTATACAATTTGATATCAATGTATGGATACCTATGAATGGTAAAATACAATATAAAGAAATTACAAAATACAAGAATAATAGAATATAAGTATTTATCTTTTATAAAGAGAAGTTAAATCTATATATACAAGTTTAATGAGAAGATTAATCAAATAAGTGAAGTTTAAAGTAAAGAAAGATGTTTAAGTAAAAGAAGTTTTAATTAAAGAAAGATGTTTAATTAAAAGAAGTTCTAATGAAAGAAAGATGTTTAATTAAAAGAACTTTTAAGAGATGTTTTTAAATTAATAAGAAGTCTTAAATTAAAGAAAGAAATTTTGAATCAAATGGAAGAAGTTTTGTAAAATAAAAAGGAGTTTTAGTAATAAAAGTAGGTTTAATTAATGAAAATACTAATTAAATAAAAAGAGGATTAAAACTCAATCATGTTACTTGATCGTGCTGTAACGACTCACCTCAGTTTAAATCGACAATAAACCACACATATCAGACTCAAATGATTCAAAAGGGAGGATTGTTATAGGGTAGATAAGAAAAGAAGAAACAAAACATAGAATTTCACAACGGAATGAAAAAAAATATAACAATCAAATAAACAATTCATGAAGCTGTTTTACAAATAACATTTGATTACATTTTTACAATACATATTAGAGTTACATACAATATGAATAAATAAATAAATGCAGCGGAACATCATGATGCAGTGGAATAAATATAAACAATAGTAACAATACTAAATCTTCGTCTTCATCCTTCAGAAATAAGGTTTTGATACACTGAAAAGATCAGACTGACTGAGCATAATAAAAAGACAAAACACTCGAGTCATAACTAAAAGATCTTATTTAAATTAACTCAACAATAAATAAATATGAGTGTAATAGCGTCGGAGATGTTTACGAGATTTTACGTCTCCTATCCAGTGTCTAACGTACGCGCAACAACTTAAGAGATGTTTGGCATTACTATCTCCTAATGATCTATTAAACAATCTACTATGTAGTACAATATCCGATCCGGGTCTCGGCAGAGAGTATGAAAATATCTGATCCCGGTCTCTTTAATGACCAAACACTTATTTCACACCAGAATTCGATTTATAATTGATATCAAAATATCATATTCTCTAAATCGTATTATTTTCGAAATCATAATTACTTACGAAATTATATCACATTTGAAATCATATCACTTCCGAGTTCATATCTCCATTTAAAATCATCATATTCCTCAAATATGCCATTTATATCCCAATTTAGGTTATAACATCATTTAATTGTAGTCGCTTTTAAATCAAAGATTTAAATATAAACACTTCCACTTTACACAGTCTGAAACTTTCAAAATAGTTTAGATAGTTTTAAATAGCTTAAATAGTTTAGCATAGAATAAATAGGTTTAAAATATATTAAATAGATTTAAAATAGGTTAAATAGATTTAAAATAGATTAAAATGGGTTAATTAGTTTATAATAGGTTAAAACAAATTAAATTAGATTAAAATAGATTAAAATAAATAAAAATAGTTTTAAATTTATTAAAATAGTTGAAAATAGATTAAATTAGTTTAATAGTTTGAAAATCTTAAAAAAATAAGGATTTTTGAAATAATGTATTTTAAGCAGTTTATACTAAAATAATAAATTTGAAATTAATATCAATTAAACTCTTTCTTTCATTTCAACACATCTGGTCCATGTCCAGCTTTCAAATTAGCAAATTCAAATTTATCTTTCAATTCAGATTCTCATTTTAAACCATTTAATCAATATCGATTCCAAATCCATGTTCGACCTATAAATTTAAACTATTTCTAATTTAGTAGATTTCAAAGTTTAAATATTCAAATATTTCAGTAACTAAATTTCGATAAATTTCATTTATACTTCAAATTCAATTTTAAAATTTCAATTTAATTTCTTTAAACAATTCATTTAAATCAATTCCAATTTCAACGTTAAAGCTTGGATTTCAGAAATAATTCAATTTATATAAATCAAATTTTCTTTAAAATATCATTTAACTAAATTCAAAATTTAAGGATTTAAAATCATTTAATTTAACCAATCTGGTGTTCATATACAATTTTCTACCCTATGGTCAAGTGATACGGATGTATATCATTTCAACCTGCAATAATTTAGATTTGCGGTATATATCATTTCAATCCGCAATCCCGAATTAAAATAAAATCCATGAAATCGCTCGGGTTTATCATTTCAAAGCATAACGATTTTTTCATAATCTATAGATCATTCATGTATGTATCATTTCAACCCATAGGGATTTTTTAATAATAAACTAAGGGAACTTGAAGTGTTATAACAATATAAATATAACATCCGGTCATTCGATATCAAAATCAAACATCCATCACAATCATAATTTAGATCAACAAATAAATAACAACAATTGACTGATAATCCATAACAGGTATTAATAGACAACTTAAAATTCAATATTAAATTAAATAGCGATTAAATTCAATAAAAGTCATATTTAACTAGGATGACAGTTTAAATATACCAAATATCAATCAATCAATATCTAATCACATCATAATTTCAGTTTAACTAACATAAGATAATATAGTAATTTTGAGTGAGTTAAAATACTCACCTTTGATTTATAGTCGATTTAAAATCCAAAATAGCCTAAAAATTTAACAATCTTTGAATTCATCCAAACCCACTTCATAATGTCCGAAATTTCGATACGATCGTAGTGGAGAAAACAGCGTGTGAATCTCGTACACAAAAGTTATTAGCATTAGAAGTTATAGGAGTTAAAAATATAAAATAAATAAAATAATATGAAATTAAACAAGTTACCTACATACACGTTATCGTCCCCTCCAATTCATAACCCTAGCCTTCGATACAGAATCACGATCGAACCTGTACACACAGACACTGCCAGTGACCCACGCTCGTCCAAACGCTGCCTCGCGCCACCTCTAGATGGACCGTTGCCTTCCCTCACATCTCGCGACCCCCTTGCGACTACTCACAAGCCCCGTCAATCACTGTGAAAACCTAGCCGCCGCTGAAATATGAAACCCTACTTGGATTATTCTATTCGATCCAGCCATCGATTTGCTAAACGAACAGCACCGATGCACTCCCCAAGGCACTCTCCATAACATGGTACCTGCGATTCGACGATGCATCGTCGTTGATCAAATCCCAATGAATGGCCAAGAATTGTTCCCCATATTCTGGACACACGGAGACCCAAATCAAAGAACAAACTGCAGATCTAGATTGTGCTCTTTGAGAGCTTTAAATCAGTATATAATATGTTAGGGTTTTGAGGAGTTTGATTTTGAAACTGATTTGGAAATTGAATTTATGGTTTGAAATTGGATTTAGTTTCTGCCGTTAAGGAGCTAGGGAGATAGAATTGTACGTTCAGTTAATACAGGAAGATTGCAAGGGTTTGAGAAACAAAGCTATTTATATGAACAAAGCCTAATAAGAATGACCAACACATAAATTGATTTGAATTGACAATAACCCCCCGAAAAGCCCGTTCCGTCTCCGAAACGAAAGTAGGTCATCTAATATATCAAAGTAGTGTTTTCGATAATTTAAATCCAATGGAATAAGTTTCAAGCCTAATTCCATTGTATGATGAAGTTATTTTTTAAAATCAGCTTATTTCAATTGAATTCAATTAAATTGAGTTCTATGCGCTTTGAGCCTTTATGATCGAACGATAAGTCCGATCACTACGAAACTTGAAATCCTACAATAATTCATCATTATAGATCCGATAAAACTGGCTTCGTCGAGGCCAAAATGGCTATTTTCACGTTAATTAAATAAATTATTATTAAATTAATTAAATCACATTTTCAATTTAAAATTTATAGTTAACAAATTTTGCCATTTTTGATTACTGTAAACTTATAATTTTTAAAGATAAAATTCCATGTCAAAACCAATGTTGAATTTTGCACTAATGACGGTGTTCAATTTTAATTGCAGTAAATCCATTAACTTTAATTTAAATTCCAATAAATTAATTTAATTTGATTTCACTCTTTTATTCAATCAATCATTACTCTATGGACATAGCCGACATTGGTTTACATCTTATTACAGAAATATTCTACAGTTACCATTTTTTAGTTTATATTAACTACCTTAATTTCAGTTGATTTCCAAATCAATTTCAATGGATAAATATATGAAATGGTAATTGAACAAATTATTATACTTACAATTTCAAACCCATTCCTATGTTTATTATTAACAACAAACTAGTAAATCCACATACTGATTAATTATTCTATATTGACCAATTTCAATTAATTACATATTATTTCACCAATTAATACAACATTTAATTTATTTTCTTATTTACAATTTATAACCAATTATAACTTTTCAATCATTTCAATTAATTAGAATTACATTAAGATAGTTGGAAATCATCTTAAATTAATACTATTATATTTCATTCTAGTAATTCTTCTCCTTAATAAAATTTTAATTTTTAATTTTTCACAACATTAAATACCAAAACTTATTTAATTTAATGTTTTTAATTATCGAAAAATGCAGGTCCTTACACTCTTCCCCACTCAAAACTTTTCATCCTCGAAAAGGGAAAGAATAAAATAGGGAATTAATATATTTTATTCAAAGTATTCAATTTATAAACAATTAATTTATAATAATTTAAGTAAAGTTTATCAATTTTTAAACAATTAAATCTTTTCATATTCAAGTCTAATAATTATTTGAAAAACTTTTCCACTTTTACGAAAAATTTCTAATTTCAAAAGTCATAGAAAATTTTGGCAGAGCCTCCTTTGTACGGAGAGGTCCGGGAGAAATAATATCAATAATAACCATAGATATCATATTCCAAAATAAAGCATCCCAAAGTATGGGAAAATAATAATATAATATCGTATAAAACCGTAATCCGAAAACGTACATATTTGTCGGGCAAACAACGCTTATTTATGAAACCAAAAGCAGTAGCTATTGCTTCCATAAACCTATATTTCGCTTACATAATCCAAAGAGGAAGTTAGAATTATGAAAAAGAGAAATATTTAAGTTGTTCCAATTAATAACAAACAAATCAACACAACATAACAGTAATCACTTGCAAACAAACCATATAATCATCATATGCAATAAAAGTAATCAACGATCCATCCATAACAACCAAAACAAAAAGGTTTGTTTGGATTCGAAAGTTTTGATCATATAAAATGATAAATAAACTACTAAGTATACCATACACTCAGCAGTCTTAGATAAAACTTATTAAATTATTTATACATCCTTATACAGTTAGAAGTATCTTTTCCCAAACATCCCATAAGCCAAAACAAACAATAATTTCAAATATTGTTTAAATTTATTCTCACAAATTTCTTTTCATATCATTTACTGTTTGTCTATTTCCATTCATTCATACAAAGCTCATTTTCATTAACTTACATTCATTTCTTACAAAAATTCATTTCTCATTCATTCATACAATGCCAATTTTCTCTTTTCATTACTTTACATTCATTTTCTTACATAAGTTATTTCCATTCAATTATTTAGAACAATCAATGAACTCATTATCGAAGTATTGCATGCATTCTATTTCAGTTTACTTCACATTTATTATTTACTTTGATTTCCTTTTTACATCAATATTCATTTGTGAAGCAAATCATTTTTTTTCTTTTCACATTTATTTCTTTTATATTAGTATTCACTTTTACTGTATAAATGACTTCAATCCTTAACTTAAGTTTATTATCAGTTACTTACAATATTCACTTTTCTATTATATTTGATTACTGGCAATCTCAAACTATTAACTTAATTTTATAACAACTTATAACATCAGAATTCTTATTTATAGAAGTAATTCTATTGAACACTTTCATTACTAAAGTTTTACTTGTATAATATTCTATTACATATTTCTATTTAACGGTTCAACTTTCAACATTTTTGTAAGTTATACATATGTCTTTTAGAAGATAATTGAATGTTATACAAGCTTATCTTATTCACTTTAGTTAATAAAATGTTCAATAATTACCTCTTCTAAATTGTCATTATTCTTTAATTTACAAGTTTCCAATTTCTTATACATTTCATTAATCACTTAGCATCTAATTTCTTATTTTCTTATTTCAGTAGTTTCCAATTATTAATGTAGTCAAGATTTCATTCATTATAATAATTGAAAGCTACTAATTATTAGAAAGCTTTAAAAACTAAACTCCCGGTTATATTTTCTAATCATTTAAAATAATATATATATATATATATATATATATGTATATGCATACTCATAACTTATATCCAATTATATTTAGGAATTAAAATTTAAGATTCATTATCAAAACAAATGTGTAGTAAACTTCCAGAGCAGTCTTTCCACTTTGAAACTCGAAAATGAACGTAGATGATGCGTGCACTCATCACTGAAATTAATTTTCAACGACAGAGAGGGAGTACAAAACTTATTTCCTTTTAAAAAAAGTTTCTTTTAAAACATTTCTCTCTAATTACGTTGAAAATATTTCTATCTGAAAATACTTCTAAATAATTCTAATATTGTGATGACTCGGAATTTTGGGCAATATCAATTTAGTAATCTGTGTTAAAAATTAAATTGATTTGATAATTTTTGTTAATAAATTTTGAATTGATTTAACAATCTTCTTTTAATAAATATTTAATTGATAGATTTTGTCTTTTAAAAGCTAATAAATCATTGTCTATTTATAATGTGTATATATATATATTTTGATAAGCTTTTTTTTAATTTAACAAATAGAGCATGTTTTCAAATTCAATATAAATCATTTCAAAGGTTATTTAAATAAATAACTATATGGTTTTAAATACTTAAGATAAATGTTAATTGTTTAAAATTTATTTTAGCTCAAGATAAGTTTAAATTAATCAACAAAAAGTTTATTTTATTTTCTTTTTAAATATAGCTTGATAAATATGATTTATTAATACATTTAGTAAGATTAGTAATTTATTAATAATAAGGTAATCTCTTTTATAAATTATTTAAATTGATAAATATGTTATTTTCAGATAGTAATTATAATGAAATATTTTATAGATATATATAGATTTGAAAGAGAATAGAATTCGTTATTTTCAAAAATTGAATTTGTGTAGTTATATATGTATGTATATAACTTTATTTTAAAAATTGGATTTAAGAATTTAATTTGAAATGAATTTAAAGTTTTGAAATTCAAAAGATAGATATTTTAAAATGTTTTGGATTTTTAAATATATGTATAAGCCTTTATTTATAAATATAATTGATTTTATTTTTTTTAAAATAATTTATATATATATAAGTATTGTAAATTAATAAATTAAGTTAAAAACTTTTATTAACATTTAAAATTAAATATTAGTTAATTAAGTAACACATGTAAGTTTATAAGACTTTGTTTTAACATGTGTAAATTGTTAATCAACTCTAATGACAAGTGTTAAATTGTTTTAACAAGTGTCAACCTCAATTTTGATTTTCCTTTTTATTTTTATTAAACCACATATTAACTTATATAAACATTTGCTTTCTTCCCTTCCATTCTTTTTCTATTTTTTTTCTAAAATTATGAAAATCTTCAGCCTTTACAATAACTCAAGCAAATCTGAAATAACACTCCTCAAGCCCTTTTTAAAAATACCAGTAACTAGATCTGTAATTCATTTTCAAAGATCAAAAAGCAATCTGTAATCATCTTCCTCAAACCTGAATTTCTAACTAAAGCAAGTTCAAACCAAAGCCTATTTTTGTTTCAACCCTGTATCTCATTTTCAAAGCAAGAACAAAGGCCTGCATTTCTTAAAACCAGTAACTCAATTTCAAAATCAAGATTGCAAACCTTTTTCAAATAAGTGCCTGCATTTTTCTTTAATCTGTTCAAAAGCCTGCATTCTTCAACCTGGAATCAAAAGCAAGTTAATCAAGTCTTCAGTCATCTCAGCATATTTCTATAACAAGCATGCAGTTTTAAAACAAGCCCATTTTCCAGCAATTCAAGTTTTCTCAATTAAAAGCTTTTTAAATTAAATGTGCTATGTTCATCAATTTTAATAGGTGAGTAACATTCTTTTAAAAGCTTAAACATTTGCATAATTTGGTTGCACGCTAGTTTTTTGAAATGGATATGTATTGTGTGGGTATATAAGTGAAATCTGCTCTGTGTATACTAATGTTTGGGTATGCATGTTGTTTTCATCAGAATCCTCTCTATTTATAGCTTCCAGTTTTCATGTTTTGATTTAAATTCAAAACCTCTTGATTTAGTCTCTGTTTAAACTTAAGTTTCAAATAAAAATTGTTTATTTCATTACAAATTATAGTTTAAAATTGAACTTAAGTTAAGGTAATATTTAAATGCCTCTGGAAATCAAAACGACTGAGAAAATTTGATATAAGTCAAAATCCAAACTTTGTAATTCATTGATTCAGGACTATAAATCGAATACCTAAACTAAAACATTATTTTTAAAACTAAAATCATAATGTTTAGTATTATTTTGAGGGTGCAGTTCTAGTTGATCAGAAAATAGGAAATCAGGGGTTTTCTGATGATCTACTTAGTCGTAGAGGTTGGGTTACTTTCTAAAGGTAGTAGAGTGATCGAGGGTTCGGGGGAAAATGGCTGGATGGTGATCAAGAGGCTGTGGTGACAGCGGTGATTGTTCTTAGTTTATAACCCTAGTTTTAACTAGGTTTGGTATTTTGATTATCGTGACATCTCTGGTTGATCGAGTTCAATAGGATTTTGGGAAATGGAAGTAGGTGGGTTGACGAAGGCTTGGTCGAAGTTGCAGAATTTCTAATGGTCAGAGATTCGAGAACGAGGCATTTTCAGGTTTGAGGTGGTGGTTCCAGGCTTTGTTCCAGGTTTGGTTTGAGCACTCGAATTCGATTTTGAGTTTGGGAGGACGATTTGATGATTTTGTTTAGGTGTGAGGGTGACTTTCGATATGTGTAGATCATCGTTGATGATTAGAGTGAGATGGTGCTACCGTGCATGTGCACGGTGCACCTCTTTGATCCTGGTGATGTTTTGTTTGATCAGTGAGGGTTACTCGAGTTTTTCTCGAGTAATTTGATGTTTGGCTCGAAGTTTAGCTAGGTTTTGCTCGAAGCATTTGATGATGGCTCGTGTGTAATGTTGTGTAATAGGTTTTAAACCTGTCTGTGTTTTTAAATTTTAAAAATGAAATTTTAAAATGTAAAGTAAAGTTTTAAATCAAAGTTTAATATGGAATCAAATTTAGTTTGTATCATAGTTTTGAAATAAAAGAAAGTATTTAAATTTAAAATGTTTTTAACAACTTTGAATGCTTAAAGTGTATTATTAAATGGTTTAAATTTAAAAATGATTTTAAAATGAAAATTAAAGATTTAAACAAAGTTTAAAACAAAGTTTAAATTTGGATTCAAATTTTTGAATCTTAGTTTGGGAATAAATAAGTTTTTAAAATTCAAATTTTTTTAACAACTTTAAAGTGTTTATGTATTTAAAAGTGTATTTAAAAGGATTTGAATTTAAAATGGATTTGGTTTAAATTCTTTTAAGTTTCTTTTGTAAGATAAGTATTTCCTTAACAGGAGATTTTAAAGGTTTTTAAATTGTTTTTTTACCTTGTTAAAGTTAAATTAGTATCATTTTAAATCTTAAATTTAAAATGGAATTTGAAAGCAAATTTAAAGTTAAATTATTTTTAAATGCTTTTGTCAATGATAATTTAATCATTAATAAGAAAAATGTTTATCTTAAAGTTAATTAGGATTTAATGATTTGTGATTCATTAAATTGTTAAGGTAATTAAAATGGATAATTAATTTATTTAATAAGTTAATGATTTGAATTAATTAATATAGTAATTAAGGGTTTTAAATAAACTAATTAAGGTTTAAGTTTAATTAATTAGTAATAATTAATTTTAATTAAGGATTAATTAAGTTACAGTTAAAACTAAATTAATTAAATAATTAGGGATTAATTAGTGGGTTATTAACGGTTAATTAATTTGTAATTAATAACGATTAATGTATACATGAATTACTTTAGAGAAGTAATTAAAGAATTGCTAATAGTTAATGAACGTCATTAACTTGAGATTATTAAATAATTAGTTAATGTGATTAATTTTAATAATAAATTGGATTAATTAATTAAAGATAATCAATTGTGATATTGTTTAAGTATAATTACTTAATGGAAGTAATTGTGGAATTAATTACTCAATGTAATTAATTGAATTTAATGTGACTAGTTCAAGTTAATTAATTTAGTTTAATTTAATTTAATTTAATCACTGAATGATTTGATAAGTAATTACTTAGTATAATTAATAAGTGTAATTACTTAGCGAAGTACTTATTGGGTAAGTACAGGATGTAATTAATTGAAGATGATTTAATAATGGAAGTAATTTGGATTCAATTACTTTATGTAATTAATCAAGGGATTAATTAAGATAATTAATTAAGGAGTAATTTATTTATTTAATGAAGTAATTAAGGGTAACTAATTACCGTATGGGATTAATCAAGAGTGATTAATAATTATGGTTTAATTAAAGATTAATTACTTAATGTAAATAATTTAGAAGAATAATTAATTAAAAATGTAATTAGGAATCATTAATTAATATAATTAATGATGTAATCAGGGGTTGATTAATTAAGACTAATTAATCAATGATAAGTGATTGAAGAGTAATTAATTAATGTAATTAATTTAGGATTAATGTAATTAATTATAGTTAATTAATTAATAAAGTAATTGAAGGTTAATTACTGTATTTGGTTAAGGATAATTAATTTATGAAATTAATTAAAGGATAATTACTTGAATGTAATTAAAGTATAATTAATCAAGGATGATTAATTAAGGTGGATAATTAAATAATTGATTTGTAATTAATTAATGGTTATGTAAGCAAGATTTTTAATAAGGAAACTAATTAATTTAATTCACATTAAATTAATTAGAGATGAAGTATAATTCATTTTAAATAAATTATAGTTTGATTAAATAATCCTTGCTTATGTATGGATGGATGATATTAATTGCCTTGATTTGTTCGAGATCTCATATATGAGATGAGTGATGCTATGTGATATGGATGCTTTGGTTGAAGTATGATGATAATGTTAATTATCTATTTGTGATGATAATGTAGATTATTTGTTTGTGATTGTGAATTATCTATCTGTGTGTATATAGATAATAGAATTGAATTGTTTTAAACTTTAAAACAACTCGGACCTAAAAGATGGTGTTTTGGATTTTGATGAAATCGGTATCGGGTTTCCAGATTTGGATATTCGAAAACCACTTCGATCCTAATTAACGATAGGTCATTAATCTCAAGTGAAGATGAATATTCAGAGTGTAAGGGTTATCGTCGTTAACTCTGAGGGTGATTCCAAAATGAATGTAATGAGATAATGCCTTCGGTTTCGTTCGAACCCAAAACGAACTTGTATGGATTGAATGCTTTTAGAACATCGTCAGGTGGACGATGGACATTCTAAGATAGATGTGTTCTATAAAGGTAATCGTAGCCTCAAGCCTCATCAACCGGGAATGCCTAAAACAGGAGAGGTGCAGCAAGGTTAAGTGGGTAGCACCCAAGTAGGACACGATTTTCCCCTGTCTAGAGGTCCCTTTTTATTCGGCTTAGTGGGAAGTTGGATATGCGCACCAACTGCGGGGTTGTCTTATTCGGGACTATCCAGTAAGGCATGGTTCCGGCCTTGTGTTGCAGGGGATTTAGGGTGGATCCTCGGTACAGTGATCTAGGGCCCGTACTGTGACGGGCGGTACCCCAATAGCCCTGCCATTGTATGGAATCCATTCTCCAATAAGTGTTGTACGTTTTAGTTGTGCCCAACTATGTTGGATTGTGAGATGTAAGCATTCCAGCTATTTCCGTATTTTACATGAAAACCCTAGACCCTATTATAATATCATTGGATTTCCTAGCAAATGTTTTGGTTAGCGTAAGGTAAAAACTTACCCATGTTTATGTGTAGGAAGTCTTACGTGATACCTTTGTTTTCAAAGGTTTTTCTAAAGTTAAGCAACTTTAACCTATTACTCACACTAGACCCATGTTTGACCCGGGGTTTATCCTCTGTTTTCTTAAACTCTTGGGTACTCAAATTTTTACGAGTAGCCAAGGGATTCAAGTTAGCTTTAACGAATTCTGGAGGAGATATGGAGCAGGAGGCTTCAACGATTGTAGATATATAGTGTTCCGCTGTGTGTTCTCTGAGTATTTTCTTTGGGTTGTATATTGTGTTGTAATAACTAGACAGGTGTTTATAACTGTCTAGTATGTGATATGTAAATTGTGTAACTCTGATAGTTGTTGTATATTATGTAATACTTATGTGATTAATATAATTTATTCGTTCCGCTGTTGAGATTCTGATATGGTTTCTTTCTTTCTTCTCTATCTTTTCTCTTTTTTATCCCTTTCTTTTTTAAAGATGATGCATCATTCTTTGTAGAGAAAGGCGGGTCGTTACAAATATTATATATCAAAATCCTTTGAAATTTTTTTTCAAAACCCCAGAACTTAAGTTCTAAATTTCCAATTTCTTATTTACTTTATCTGTAAATCTTATTCTATAATCAATAGTTATAAAATTTCACTACCTAACGAATGACATATCACATCCAACTATATCCATTTATAAAATTATTCTTTTATATACAAAATATAATACTAGGTAAAATTATTTCATTACCTACATGTCAAAACAATATGGTGTCGGTCTGCCCTATTGAGTGTTTAAAAATCCATATCGATGTCATAGTATCCTGTGTACCGGCCGGAATTTATAAATACTAAACAAAACAAATTAACACAATATATAAACCTTTTATAACACTAACAAATATGCTCTCTGATATGTACACTCAACAACTCATTCTAGGGTATTACTACCCAATTTCTAATGAGTCAGACCGCCACAAAGCTAAGGTTATCGCTAAACCTGGCTTTGAAACCAAATGTAAGACCCACCTTTTTGGACAGTTTAAATCAATGATAAACCACACATGTTAGACTCTAACCATTCAAAAGGGAGGATTATTATGGGGTAAATAAGAAGAGAAGAGAAAATAAGAAAATAAAACACAGAATCTCACAGCGGAATGAAAAAATATAATAATCAAATAAACAATTCATGAAGCTGTTTTACAAATAACATTTGATTACATTTTTACAATGCAGATCAAAGTTACATACAATGGAAATAAATAAACAAATAAATGCAGTGGAACAACATGATGAAGTGGAATAAATATAATAAGTAGTAACAGTACTAAATCTTCGTCTTCATCCTGAAAAATAAGGTCTTTGATATACCGAAAACTCAGACTGACCCGAGCCTAATGAAAAGGAAAAACACTCAAGTCGGAACTAAAAGATCTTATGTAAGTTAAATCAAGAATATATAAATATGAGTATAATGGCGTCAGAGATGTTTATGGGATTTACACCTCCTATCCACTGTCTAATGTGCGTGCAATAACTTAAAAGATGTTCAGGATTTCCATTTCCTAAGGATCTATTAAACTATCTACTATGTAGTACAATATGCAATTATAATATGTCTACAGTAAAGTAAAGTATTAGAATAGCATTAAGGCATTACCCATATCCCCCGTAACACATTTTAGATTAAATAGACTAAAATAAATAAAAATAGTTTTGAATTGATTAAAATAGTTTAAAATAGTTGAAAATAGATTAAATTAGTTTACTAGTTTGAAAATCTAAAAAAATAAGGATTTTTAAAATAATATATTTTAAAATAGTTTATATTAAAGTAATAAATTTGAAATTAATATCAATTAAACTATTTCTTTCATTTCAACACATTTGGACTATGTCCAACTTTCAAATTAGAAAACTCAAATATGTCTTTCAATTCAGATTCTCACTTAAAACCTTTAATCAATATCGATTCCAAATCCAAGTTCGAACTATAAATTTAAACTATTTCGAATTTAGTAGATTTCAAAGTTTAAATATTCAAATATTTCAATAACTCAATTTTGATAAATTTCATTTATACTTCAAATCCAACTTTAAAATTTCAAGTTAATTTCTTTAAACAATTCATTTAAACCAATTCCAATTTCAACGTTAAAAGCTTGGTTTTCAAAAATAATTCAATTTATATAAATCAAATTTTCTTCAAATTATCATTTAACTAAATTCAAAATTTAAGGATTTAAAATCATTTAATTTAACCATTCCGATGTTCGTATATAATTTTCCACCCTATGGCCCCAATAATTTAAATTTACGGGTATATATCATTTTGAACCCGCAATCCCGAATTAAAATAAAATCCATGAAATCGCTTGGGTTTATCATTTCAACCCATAACGATTTTTCCCTAATCTATAAATCGTTTGGGTATGTATCATTTCAACCCATCGGGATTTTATAAAAATAAATTAAGGGAACTTGAAGTGTTATAACAATATAAATATAACATCCAGTCATTTGATATTAAAATCAAACATCCATCACAATCATAATTCAGATAAACAAATAAATAACAACAATTGACTGATCATCCATAACAGGTAGTAAGAGGCGATTCAAAATTCAATATTAAATTAAATAACGATTAAATTCAATAAAAATCCGATTTAAGTTGAATGACAATTTAAATATACCAAACATCAATTAATCAATTTCTAATCACATCATATATTCAATTTAACTAACATAAGATAATATAGTAGTTCTGAGTGAGTTAAAATACCCACCTTTGATTTGTAGTCGATTTAAAGTCCAAAATTAGTCCAAAAATTTAACAATCTTAGAATTCATCCAAAACAATTTCATAATGTCCGAAATTTTGATACGATCGCAGTGGAGAAAACCACGCGTAAATCCGACTTCATACGCAAAAGTTATTAGCATTAGAAGTTATATGAGTTAAAAATATAAAATAAATAAAAAAAATGTGAAATTAAGCACGTTACCTACATACATGTCATCGTCTCCTCTAATTCATAACCCTAGCCTTCAATATAGAATCGCGATCGAACCTGTACAAACGCACGCCACCAGTGACCCACGTTCGCCCAAACGCTGCCTCGCGCCACCTCTAGGCGAACCGTTGCCTTCCCCCACATCATGCGACCCCCTTGCGACTACTCATAAGCCCCTTCGATCACTGTGAAAAGCCTAGCCGCCACTGAAATATGAAACCCTAACTGGATTATTCTAGTCGATCCATCCATCGATTACCCAAACGAACAGCACCGATGCACTCCCCAAGACACTCCCCTTAACACGGTACCCGCGATTCGATGATCCATCGTCGTTGATCAAATCCCAACGAACGGCCGAGAATTGTTCCCAAAATTCTAGACACACGGAGACCCAATCAATGAAAAAACTGCAAATCTAAATTGCGCTCTTCGAGAGCTTCAAATCGGTATATAATATATTAAGGTTTTGAGGAGTTTGATTTTGAAACTGATTTGGAAATTGATTTAACGTTTGAAATTGGATTTGGTTTCTACCATTAAGGAGCGAGGCATATATAATTGTACGTACAGTAGATACAGGAAGACTGTTAGGGTTTGAGAGACAAAGCTATTATATGACAAAGCCCGATAAGAATGAATAACACACAAATTGATTTGAATTGACAATAACACCCCGAAAAGCCCATTCCGTCTCCGAAATGAAAGTAGGTCATCCAATATATCACAATAGATGCTTTCGATATTTTTAAATCCAATAGAACAAGTTTCAAGTCCTAATTCCATTATATGATGAAGTTATTTTTTAAAATTAGCTTATTTCAATTGAATTCGATTAAATTGATTTCTACGCATTTTGAGCCTGTACGACCAAACGACAAGTTCGATCACTGTGAAACTTGAAATCCTACAATCTAGTCGATCTAGCCATCGATTGTCTAAATAAACACCACCGATGTACTCCCTAAGACATTATCCACAACACGATACTCGCGATACAACGATCCATCGTCGTTGATCAAATCCCAATAAATAGTCGAGAATGGTTCCCCAACCATCACTGGGTATCCTGGGATGTTATCTGTCGTCCTAAGATTGAGGGTGGGCTTGGCTTGCGAAATCCGAAGGACATTTGTTTGGCTTTCGCTTGCAAGTTGTGGTACAGGTTTGGTTCTAACGATTCGCTCTGGGCTTCGTTCCTTCACGCCAAATACCAGAGGCTGGCCTCTGGTGGCTTCACAGGATCAACATCATTCTCTAGTGAAACATGGAAGCATATGCAAACGGTCAAGTTGTTCTCTGATTCCCATGGAGGCCAATCCGGATGGGACGGTGGCCCGTTTTCTATTCGTAAGGTCTGGCTCTCATCTCGTTCTCCCGCCCCCGCTTTCCCCATCTTTTCTTTCGTTTGGGACGCTAGAATCCCCCCTAAAGTGTCTCTTTTCATGTGGCGAACCCTTCATAATGGTTTGCCAGTTGATGCGAACCTTCAGAGGATTGGTATCTGTTTTGTTTCTCGTTGCAGATGCTGCGGCAGCGGTGAAACGGAAACGGTGGACCATTTACTTTTTTCAGACTGTACCGCCAGAGCCTGCTGGAACTAGTTCCAAAATTTGATGGGTATTCGTGGTTGCGTTTCCTCGTCGAACGACCTTCTAGGTTCTTGGTGGATCGGTAGAAGTGGTAAATCTCTTCGTTCTATCACCTGTCGATTGGTTCCTTGTCTGATTTGCTGGCACATCTGGTGTGCGAGGAATAAGGCTATTTTTGAGGAGACGCCAATGGATCCTTTTTCCATTATTCGGCGGGTTGGAAATGATGTTTTCTTGGCGTTTCGAGGTAGACCTTTCAGAGGATCAGTCAACTCTCATTCTGGTCTCCTTGCGGCCCTGCTTTCAATTTCCTGCTCTCAGCCTTCCTTTAGATCGGGAATTGGTTGATCTCCGGTCTCGAGACTTGTGTCTCTTGCTTGCAGGTCATCTTGTTCCCTTTTTCCCTCATCCCCCCCAACCCCCCCAACCCCCCCTCTTTTTTTTTCTGTATTTCGTTTTCTCCTGCCTTTTGATTTCAGGTTCTGGTATGTTGGTTGGGTTGGAGCTCTTCTTTCTGCTTTAGGGTGTTGCTTGGCAGAAGGACATTTGGATCTTTCTCTTGGCTTGCGCTTTTGCTGTTCTTTGGTTGTTGGGTGCTTTGTTGGGATTTTTCATGTGAGCTAGACTCTTTCTAGCTGTTGTTGTGCATGGTTGTCTTACGACATCGGCATCGGGCGGTGGCATTGCCGGAGCTCGATGATGATGTTTGATGGACGGTGGTTTATCCGGAGCTCATCGTCGGTTTTCCTTGCTAGCTTCCTTCTTCCGTCGCCGATCTGCCTAGCCTACTTCTGGTGGTTTGGTCTTTTGCTCTTCATTTGTATATTTTGTATGATTTTTGACTGGTGTAGTTGTTCTGCTTTGCTTTTGGGTCACCTGTCAGGCTTGTTGACAGCTTTTTGGTGATGGTTAATAAAATTTATTTGATTGAAAAAAAAAACAAAATTCTGGACACATGGAGACCCAAATCAAAGAACAAACTACAGATCTAGATTGCACTCTTTGAGGGCTTCAAACCAGTATATTACATGTTAGGGTTTTGAGGAGTTTGATTTTGAAACTGATTTGGAAACTGAATTTAGGGTTTGAAATTGGATTTGGTTTCTGCCATTAGAAAAAGGAGCTAAGCAGATAGAATCATACGTATAATTAAAACAGGAAGACTGCTAGGGTTTGAGAAACAAAGCTATTTATATGAACGAAGCCCGATAAAAATGAATAACACACGAATTGATCTGAATTGACAATAATGACCTAAAAAACCCATTCCGTCTCCGAAACGAAAGTAGGTCATCCAATATATCAAAATAGATATTTTCAATATTTTTAAATCCAATGGAATAGGTTTCATGTCCTAATTCCACTGTATGAAGAAGTTAGATTTTAAATTCAACTTATTTCTATTGAATTCAATTAAATTGATTTCTACGTGTTTCGAGCCCGTACGATCAAACGACAAGCCCGATCGCTACGAAACTTGAAATCCTACAATTGTTCTTTGTTACGATCCGATGAAACTGTTTTTGTCGAAATCTGAGACTGTGGCCAAAATGGCTATTTTCACGTCAAACAAATGATTACTAAATTAATTAAATCACATTTTCAATTTAAATTTTATAATTAACAAATTTTATCATTTTTGATTACGTATAAACTTATAATTTTTAAAGATAAACTTCCATGTCAAAACCAATGTTGAATATTGGATTAATGATGTCGTTCAATTTTAATTGCAGTAAATTTATTAATTATAATTTAAATTCCAATAAATTAATTTAATTTGATTTCACTCTTTTTATTCAATCAATCTACTCTATGGACATAGTTAACATTGGCTTACATCTTATTACATAAATATTCTACAGTTACCATCTTTTAGTTTGTGCTAACTGCAATAATTAACTACCTTAATTTCAATTGATTTCCAAATCAATTTCAATAGATAAATAAATGAAATAGTAAATAAAAAGATTATTATACTTACAATTTCAAACCAATTCCTATGTTTATTGTTAACAACAAACTAATAAATTCACATACTGATTAATTATTCTATATTAATCAATTTCAATTAATTACATATTATTTCACTAATTAATATAACACTTAATTTGTTTTCTTATTTACAATTTATAACCAATTATAACTTTTTTCGATTAATTGTAATTACATTAAGATAGTTAACAATCATCTTAAATTAATATTATTACAGTTTATTCTAGTAATTCTTCTCCATAATAAATCTTAAATTTTTAATTTTTCACAACATTAAATACCAAAACTTATTTAATTTAATGTCTTTAATTATCGAAAAAAGCGGGTCGTTACACGTGCCTTGTGTGTGTTAATCGTGCTTTGTGTGTTACTTGTGTATGTAAGACATTTAGTCATGTGCTTAGCACTAAAAGCTGATGAAGTAGACTTGGTTCTATCCGTGGGAGTCAAGATTGATGTTTAAGTTAGGATGGAGTTATAGTGCTCTAACTACCGACTACCTTCTTGATCGAGGGATAGTAGAAGTTGAAAAGTTTGGAAAGATGATAAGTATACGAGACTTGGTTTCCATATGCGATAGTTTCATTGTTGTTTAATATGACCAAATAAACTTAAGAAGTATCTAAAAGCTTCACGGCTTCATACGCTCTGAGAACCCCTGGAGAGGAGCATTCATATGAAACGTCTCCAGCTTTCACTTATTTTTTAAAGAACTGAAATTGACTTAACTGGAAATTCATCGATTCAGTTTTGAGGAGATTGGGATTGATAAGTGTTTTATTTATCAAAAATAATTTCAAGAATGAGATGCGTATTCTATCTCTTGGAAGTGGATCTATTCGAGACGTTGGAATCCATTTAGGGATTCGTGATTTGTTCGACTGATGATGGCTCATGCGTTGAGATGCTGAACATGGCTTCACCATTGATATATGACCAAATACAGAGTAAGATGCATAATATGGTTTAGCTAACCCATGAGGGCATGTTAACTCCACATCTAGGGTATGCTCATTGATATGTTGCACAGGGGAAGTTGTTGATATTTGGTTCACGTGTTAGGACTTGGGCTACTTGTGTTTACCTTATGGTATATTTTATCTAGAGATATAAAACTCTTAGAAGGTGACTTCTGATCCTTATCCTGGAGATTGGTCTAGGTAGTTTTACTGGGGAGGTCTCCGCGGAAAATTCATATGCAAACGCGTCTTAGCAGTTTTCTATGTATACCTATAAATATTGTTGTGGTGTGACCAATGTAAGAACATACTGCTATTTTCTTGTTTATATTCTTCACCCTAAACATTATCTATTATATTGCATATGTACTTATTAGATGATAGTACTTTTGAGGAGATAACTGTTATGTCATTCAATACAATCTCAAAACCACTATTATATCCTAGCTACATATTGCTTGAGTTTCTCACACCGGACTTATGTTTGACTCATGGTTTTATATTTCCCTTATTTCCATGGATGCTCTTTCGAGTAGTCTGAGAAAAGTAGGTTTTCATTGATGTTCATTGAGCTCTTGGAGAGGAGTTGGATGTTTTACCTACCATAGTATTTATTTCCACTGCATCGCTTTATTTATATATATCAATAATTATAAGGACATGATGTTATAACTGTTTAGGCCGATGATAGTACTTTGATTAGTAACTCTGAAATACTGTGTATATTAGAGTAGCTCCATGTATTATATTTTGATATTATATGTTATCATTTTGTAGTAAGATTCTAATATTTTTGTTCTCCTCTTTCTTGTTCCTTTTCTTTTCTTCTTTTTCTTTTCTTCTTTTTCTTTACCCCAACGTTCCATCTTTCCGGCACTTGGTTGCTCGACATGTGAATACCGTGGATGTATTACTATCGACATTCGTGGGGTTGAAAGGCTTATCATTATATTTAACCTATGAACATTAGTATTTAAATTGTTTTAATATTAATTGCTGCTAAATTCACACTTGTAAGTCACATAACTGAATCTGTATAGTTTCCAAAACACTGCCTCATTTAGTCAGTTTATAATAGCTATAAATTAATTAAATTTATTGATATTTATGAAATATTAATTATTATTATATATAGGGTGTGTTTAGTAAAATAGAGTGGCCTCTAGAATTGTTCGCAGTGTTCTTAGTAATTTATTAGGTGCATATATAAAAGTTATAAATACATGTAACGATATACGAAATCAATAAAGATTTGAATTGAATTTAAATTAAATAAATCGCAATATGGGTTAATGGGGATTTTGGTCCATTAATAGCTTATATATGCACGGCCATGAAATGGGACAAAAGGGTCTTCTTTATGTTTAAATTGGTAAGAGGAATTTGAGGAGATATTTGTTCCTAGATCTTATAATATATATTGAACCATGAGCCTACACTTCCATTTTGTATTTCGATCCCCTCCCTCCTATATCATGGCCGCCTATACCATCTCCTCTTCTTTCTCTCTTTCCCCATTTTCTCACTTCAAATACGTCCAGTTAATTAAATACTATTAATTTGGAGTTTGTACGCCTATCTCTTGCAAAGAAGGGTGTAGACTTAAGAAATCAGCGACTATCTAGATCTAGGTGTGAATTTGAGGCAAAACTTCTTAGGTAAAATTATTTTTAATTTTATACAATGTGCTAATTGTATTGTACCTCGTATCTCACTTTCTTATGTATATCATTGCTTATTATACTCTATTTGTTCAATATTTGACATTAATCTATTATAGTTCATCTTTTATTGTTCTATGTTATTGCAAATAAAAAACAAATTTTCCACTATCCTACGTATATTTTAGTTTCGGACGAAACATTATTATTTTTTATTTAAATTGTTTTAAAATACGCACGTATGTGTGAATTTGAGGCAAAACTTCTTAGGTAAAATTATTTTTAGTTTTATACAATGTACTAATTGTATTGTACCTCGTATCTCACTTTCTTATGTATATCATTGCATATTATACTCTATTTGTTCAATATTTGACATTAATCTATTATAGTTCATCTTTTATTGTTCTATGTTATTGCAAATAAAAAACAAAATTTTCCCTATCCTATGTACATTTTAGTTTCAAACAAAACTTTAAAAAACAATTTTTTTTTGATTTAAATTATTTTAAAATACGCACGTATGTATTATATTAGACTTTGTAAATATTGTTTTGTTTTTGAATTGTTTGATTATAATTTAAATTAAGTTAATATATTATAAAAGATATTCGAAAATTAAAAAACACTTAGACAAAGTTATTTTAATTTAAAATAATTGTATTTTATATATTGTATATTTGTTTTTTTATAAATTATATTAAGTAAAATATCATGAAACATTTTATTTATTAAATGGTTTTAAGAAACCTACCTTTGACCAATTTTACAAAATAATTATATACAATTATATATATTAAATATATAATTATAAATATTTATGTATATATTCCAACGAAATTATTTTCAACTATATTTTGTTATTTATATATATTATTTAAAATACTACCAAGGAAAATTATATTCATTTTGAAACTTTGAATTAACATAGGTTTAAATTTGAAGTCAAACTAGATATTTTAATTTGAAATTCAAAATTAAAAATCTAGTCAAACTTATATTTTTAACCCATTTATAAATATTTTCAAATAATAATTTGAAATTATATATGTAGGTATGTATGTATATTTTATCTTAAGATAGTTTAATTGGGCAATGTGTATGTATATGTATGGGCGAAGTACACATAATTATTGGATATAAATCCCAATATCATACATACATATATATATATATATATATATATAAACTTAACCATGTACACCCTTTGCCATGTTGTACATACATGTTTTTATACATACAAGCATATACTGATATGCTTATAAACTATAAAAATTACATTTATTTAAATTTATCGATTAACTAAAATCATAAAATTAAATAAAACATGATTTTGTTTAGATTTATTAGATTGGATCAAATGCTATATTTAGACTTCATAGACCCAATAGAGACCCAAATACCCTTTACATTTTAACATTTTAAACCCGTATAACTTTTTGTAGAAACATCGGATCGGCATATCATTTTCACCAAAAAATCAAAAAATTTATGATCTTCAAAATGAGATCCATTGTTGATACCAAAAAATCATATTTGCAGTAAAGGTGCAATTATTCCATATATTTGCAGACAATTCTACAAATTTTGAATATCATTGATTTTTCTTCAAATCTGCAACTATTGCATGTAATTGTAGACATATATGCAATTATATGGTATAATTGTAGACATGTATGCAATTATATGGTATAACTGCAGACATGTCTGCAACTATTGCATATATTTGCAGTAATGTCTGCAACTATTGCATATAGTTGTAAAAATGCCTGTAGCTATTGCACTTAATGGTGAAAACAGTTTGTTAATCCGTCATTTCTACAAAAAGTTATTGCGTTTTGAAGATTGGTAATTAATAAGGTGCAAATTTAATTATGGATGTGAGAATAACATCCACATATGAAGAGTCAACATTGCTGCATTAGAGGAGAGGGTATTTAGAGAACAAAATTGTAGTATTTGAAAATATGGATGTAATTTGTATCTTTTTATGAGGAGGATGTTTTGTGTATTAAGTTTGATTTTAGGTATGTGTCCCTTATTTTCACTAGAAAATATTACTAAAAATGTTTCTAACTTTAATAATGGTAGAGAAAATCTCTCTAAAATTATTAAAAACGCTTAAACTACTTTTTAATAAGAAAGGGTTAGGATATACAAATTCCTCAAAAAATGGTTCAAAGAGGAATAATTTACCATATAAAAATTTCAATATACATAAGAATTTTGTAAAAGCAAAACACAAAACCAAAGGTTTTCTCTCAAAAGAAGGATATTTGCAACACAAATACTATAAAGATTTGGGTACCAAAAACTAATAATAGTTCAATTAGAAATAAGTATATTAAGTCTTTTATAAATTCAGTTCATAAAAATGAAAATTTTACTTATAAAGGGAATTCTAAACCCTCTTGGGTATAGTTTCCTAAGACCTAACTCTTAGGACCCTAATAAAAAGTGGGTACCAACATCATCTTTATATTTTTTGCAGGCATCAACCAAGAAAAGAGGAAAGTAGATACTTGGTAGTGGTTGCTTAAAACATATAATAGGAAACAAAGATATGCTGACTAACATTATCTACTCAGATGGAGGATCTGTCACATTTGGAGATAATTCCAAAGGCTATGTCATCGGCAAAGGCGATGTGAGCAATGACGGTGCATCTAACTTAGCACTTATTACAAATGTTTTACTAGTTAAAAATTTAAAACATAATTTGCTTAATATAAGTCAACTATGCGATAAAGGTTTTGATATATATTTTTCAGAAAATAAATGTAATACGGATATGTAACATGGTTACTGGAATAAATTTTTTATTTATTTTAACATGAGAATAAATCTTAATAAACAAACTTAAGAATGAACTACGAATAAGTTGTGCCTCAAATTGTTGTAAGGATCCACTCACGGAGAATCAGCTCAAGGATCCGACTTTTGCAAGAATAGCCAAGGAAGTGGAGGAGAATAAAATACCAGGAAGATGGTTAGGATTCAAAATGGACGAGCAAGGAATTTTAAGGATGAATGAAAGGTTACGTGTTCCCGATTTTGATGTGATTAGACAAGAAGCTTTTATGAAATGTCACAATTCTTCACTGCAATACATCCGAAGTTACTAAGATTTATAGAGACATGACGAAGACTTTCTGGTAGGAGGCTATAAAGAGCGACATTTCCATCCACGTGAGTAGATGCGCAAATTGTTGATAGATAAAGAGTATCCAACAAAATATTGCTAACTACTCCAACCACTTGAGATTCCAAAGTGGAAATGGGACTAGATATCAATGGATCTTATCGATGGCTTGCCTCGATTAAAGAAAGGGAATGAAGGCATCTGGGTTATCATAGGTAGATTAACTAAAAGCACGCATTTCAACCCAATAAAACCCACAAGAACAACCTCAAGCTTGACCGAGATATATATGTGGGAGATTATCAAACTACATGGAGTTCCAACCAGCATCATAAGTGATCAAGACCAATCTTTACCAGTCAGTTCTGGGGTGCCTTACAAATAGCTTTGGAAACGTAGATGGATGTAAGCACCGCATATCATCCTCAAACTGATTGGCAAACAAAGAGAGTCACCAGGGTGTTGGAAGATTTTTTGGGAGCATGTGTTTTAGACTTTGGAGGTTTTTGGGAAAGCTACCTTCGTTTATTGGAGTTCTCTTACAATAACAACTATCAGGCTAGCATAAATATGGCACCTTATGAAGCCTTGTATGGTCGTTTGTATAGATCCCTAGTATGTTGGATCAAAACCGAAGATCGGGTGGTACTTGGATCCGACATGATTTTAGAAACCACGAAGAAAGTAGATATGATCAGAAAGAAGCTAAAGGTGGCGTAGAGTAGACAGAAGAGTTACGTCAATTGAAACGAAAAATTTGGAATTCTCAGTTGGAGACTTAGTATTTCTAAAGATCTCTCCAATGAGGGGAATGGTAAGATTTGGAAGAACCGGCAAGTTGGCCCCTTGATATATTGGACATTTTTCTATTCTTGAGCGAATTGGCCCATTAGCCTATCGAGTAGAACTATTGGAAAGGTTGTCAGACGTACACAATGTTTTCCACGTATCTCATTTATGTAAGTATGTGTATGATCCAAACCAAGTTATAGAAATAGCTAACCAAGCAGACTTGGAAGTAGAGCCAAATTTAACCGTCATTAGACGACCCAATCAAATCATAGATCATGACGAGAAATGATTAAGGAAAAATGTTGTGCGAATAGTTAAAGTACAATGGACTGGCGACGCTAATGATTATACATGGGAAATGGAGGATAGAATAAAGAAAGCCTGTCCCGAGTTTAGGATGGATGAATAGACTATATACATTGTATCCATGTAGTGTACTCACCGCCTATGGTGTAGTCACTTATCCTATCTTGTATATATTTCATCATATATGTTATTTCACTTGCGATATCTTCTTCTCATCTTCAATTTCAATGACGAAATTCGTTTAAGGAAGGGAGTTTGTAACGACCCGTAAATTCATCACTTATAAAAAATACGATAGAATTTAAAAATTTAGTTTAAATGACTAAGTAATGGTTTTTAAATCAAATTTAAAAGATCTTTGTTTGGAAATAATAATAGAAATGTTATTTTGAAACTTTGTTTACAAATATATGTATATTAAATAAGAAGTGAAAATATGTTCGAAAATCAAAATCGAAATTCATAACTATTCAACGTATTGAAGTTGTAGAACCTTATGAATTATAGTAACATCCAAATGAACACATACATATACCCATCCTAGAAACCATGTGCACATGTACGTGAACACTTATATATATATACATATACACATATATACACTAATATAAACATATAAGATATTATAAACAACTCCTTCTCACTTAAGAAATCAACCCTTACCATCAAACATCACATCTATGATAGCACATAGACTTATGTGACTTGGCCGAGCTAGGAGGCGACGGAGGGGACATGGTCGAGCTAAGGTGGTGGTGGAAGGAGGTAGCCATGCATAAGGTAATGATGAAAGGAGGTGGAGCATGTGGTGGTGGAGTGAGAATCTAAACTAATTATCACATATTATCACCATTAAATGCCAAATCAAAGAGGCACATGGCCTTAGACCTCCATGATGTGACAACGGCCGTACCTAGGGGAGGTGGCCGGCGCATGATGATGGGTGGAGGACGTGCCATGATGATGTGTAGTGATGTAAGGGGGAGACGTTTACACTCTTCTATTTGCCTATAAATACAGCTTCACTTCTTCACTTCATTCATTCATCTTCTTCTTCATTTCTATAAAATTTTCCACTACATTTTAATGGCTTCCATCCGAGGAAAAAAATATAAAGAAAATTATAGCAAATTATATCTAAATTTATATAGTGTGTGTATATATATATACACACACGCATACACATACATATAACACTTCAAAACTCACCCAAACCCTTCCTCTTTCTTTTCATACCCACGGCCAAACACCCTAGCCAAGCCTACCACCCTCATAAACCCAGGTCGCGAACCCTTACCCCCTTCACAAGCAAGGGCAACCCTATAGGAACTTCAGGACGAGTGTTTGTTAGCTTCGATTCGAGTTAGAAAGGATAATCCATTTTCTAGTTAATCGTTTTATTCAAAGGTGAGAAACTCTATTTTATTATATATATGATGATTTAAAATTATTTCCATGGATTCTTTTTTTATATGTTGTTCATCAAGTATTGATTGTTATTATGGTTGTTTAACAAGTCTTAAATACACATCGATATACATAAGGAAATCACTTTTTGAATCAAGTTATAAAAGTAAATATGGAATCATTAAACCCCTTGAAAATGATTAGATATGTTTTATAATTGTTTTAACTTTTCATGACAAGTTTTAAATGAAAATTGATAATCAAGTCAAAATAAGCGCATCGCGTAACTGTAGTTCGCGATTTTGCGCTGTAGAATTCAAATGAGTATATAAAGTGGAACATAGCTTGGAATTCTTCATAGTAAGAATTTTAGGGACTATTATATCGATAGTTCCAAAGAAAGAAAATCAAGTTTTCACCTTATAAATTTTCAAATAAGTCCAATTTTTTTTTAAAAAATTCGGCTGTTTGGCAGTTTAACGACTAAAGTTTTAAAATGATTTAAGATGGATATTTTAAATGTTTAAAATTGTAAAATAAATCTTATAAATCTTTTAAAATGTTTTAAAAGAGATTTGAGTTATATATATAAATTTCCAAATGATACAAAAGTTGTTTTAATCAATATAGCTTTTAAAACATCCTTCACAGCACTTTTCGCAACGCTTTTTCAATAACTTTTAAAAATATGATTTCGAACTTCACGATTCTTTTCCAAACTTTTATAGATGATTTATACTAAACAAAAAATTGTTTTAAAAATTATTTAAAGGTTTTATAATTTATTTAAATAAGTTTAAATATATAAATTTGAAGCAAAGTTGTTATATGCGAATTATTTAATCTTGGCTCTAATAAGCTGACGAGTACACCTGATTTTCTATTTAAGAGATCTGATTGAGGTACTTAAACAATGGAGATTTTTAGGAGCAACTTATGCCTAGACTCACATGGTCTCCCCCAAATGAGGGATAGATAAGCTCGAAATGTCTAAAACAAGTTAAATATAAAAGATTACACTTTTCAAATTTGAAATGGATTATATAGAAATAATCTTCTAATACTTAGTGTTAAATTATGAGAAAGGAACTCATACTATTCATGGAGTTTAAAAGGCGATTTCATTGTTATTCTGCCCATAGTACCTGTTGAATATGAAAATTAAAATTTAGTAAAATATTATAATTTCTATTTGACCCTATTTTACTCAATAATGTATTCAAAAATAGTTTGTGAAAATGACTTAGTTAATTTTCATAAGAATGTTTAACGAATTCCATATATATTAAAAAATGGTTTTCAAAAGATAGAAATCTCCAAAAGATATCTTTAGATAAAATGAAAACAAATAAATGGAATATTTATTATCCACCCACTTAACATATTTTTATCGATGATTGGTTCATCAAAACCAAAGTTGGGTAATCCCTATTCGATAACCACTTCAAACCAATTTATGCATTTGAAAGTCAGAAGATATATTAAAGGCCACGATTTTAAAAGATATGGGATCTTTATTTCGAAAGGACTGCTTGTTGATAATCATTGGGTAGCTCCCGAGATAAATAAATAGCAGTGGTCCCTTTGTTCTAGAAATCTCCAAAACATGAGGACTATTTGCTACTAATCCTAGGGATAATTCCAGATAGGATGTGGTAGGAAAGTACCTTCAGTCTGTCCTGTTCGTGGACAACTAGTATTGACGAATGTCCGACGTTGTATTTCTGAATCATATTGATTGATCTCTTTGAACGTATCATTTTTTTGGTGGCGAGGAAGGCAACTTCTCTTAGCTTAACACCCTTTCATGAGACATATGAGCTCAGGAGTTATACGTTTGTAGAAATCAGTTGTGTGATTGTGAAATGGCAAAGTGGCATTCAAATTGGAAGATGAGCTATGTAAAAAGGCAAACATTACCTCAAGTCTCACACCGGAGAATGGTGAAATAGGGGATGCTTTAAGGCTAAGTGGCTCGGAACCAATCAGGGTATGAAATCACCTTCTAGATGTATAAAAATTTTACCTACTATAATGTCTGGTTTAAATATGGGATGTATGCTTGGGATCCCAGATAGGTCAGTAACGGTTGGGTAATGTAATACTCGGTGCTATTTATGTAATTTTAGGATAGGCCGATCTTGATTCGCATGAGGACCAACATAAGGGCCTTGGGTGCATTCCTCTAGAAATGCACTGTATGGGAGTAGTCCCTTAACTCACTATTCAGTTGGAAATTCAATACCAATAAGTGTCGTATGGACTTAATTATGAGAATACTGAAATGTGAGATGCAAGCATTTCATCTTAGTTTTATAAGTTTATTTGAAATTTTTTCAAAAGAATGTCGTTAAAAATAATATTTCAAAAATTTGCGCATCAAAGATTTTAGTTATCATTAGGTAAAAACATGTTCCATGTTTATGTGCGATGTGGTCTTATAAAATACCCTTTTGTTTTCAAACATCCATATTTTGAGTTTCTCACACTTGTCCCATGACGACCTAGAGTTTATTTTTCTTTGCCTTTAAACCGAGGGTGCGTTTTTTTCGGGCAGTCAAGCAGTCAAGTAGCTTGGAGCGTTTTGGAAGGAGCCCGAAGTATGAAGACTAGAGGGTCCTTTGTCCATAGCTATCTATTTTCAACTTTCCACTATATCATGTATCATGTATTTTGTATCTACCAGCCCATACCAAGGATATGCAGTTATAAATATCCTAGGCTAGGATAGTGCTTATCGTAACTTTGATGAATCACTTGGAGTGATTATATGTACTTTCCACCTGTATAATTATGTTGTTTAATATGAAGTGAGGTTCTGTTATTATTCTATTTTCTACCATTTATTTCTTATAAACTTCTGATTATTTGCCCTTTTGGCACTTGAATTTGCAGCACGTGAATATCATGGATGTATTAGTGTCAATCTTCAAGGGTCGAAAAGGAGGGTCGTCACATTTGGATTTCCTCCTTTCTTGAATTATCAACATAGCATGCAATATAGTTAACTATATCTGACCTAGAATAGCTTTGTACGTACGAGTCAAAGGTAGTGCATAAACATATGTCAATTTATAGTAAGGAGCATTTTTTGGTAAATGTTGCAACATATCAAACTGGAGCATTATTCTAATGAGGAGACGATACTACATCACTAAGAAAAATGAGTGGAACTTGTGAATTCTACAAATGTTTATAAATTGTGAAGAAGTTTGGTAGCTCTACAAGTATTTTGTAGCATGTGCATGTCATAGAATCAAAATCAAGAACATTAGGCTCATTTCGGTAAATCTGAACATTACATTTAGGAGATTTTGTCATACACTTTGGTCAAACCCACCTACAAAAAAACAATTTTTATAAATTTCAAGATCTAAACATATATATTGATCATATGAAAAAAATAATTGTACCTAGAACCAAATTGTACCTAGAACTCAATAGTTGTATATTTCTACCAATATGGTATTATTTTACCACCATCCACTTGAGGTTGTTCGAGTGGTGGCATTCTTGCAAGTACGATACACCACCATCTATTGGTCCGGGTAGCATCTCGGTGTAATCTACATAAAATTCAACAACATGATTTAAACAAGCTATACATGATTTAAACAAATTGTTTATAATGATTTAATCAAGTGATACAATTTCTATTTCAGTTTCCAATGACATATCAAGCAAGGGAAAAAATTTAATTTCATAGAAAATGATAAAGTTATATAAATCTATTTTACTACCAATTTCTGAGAACTATTTTAAGCCTAATCCATTGTCATTGTCGCATAAGTTAAACAAGTTACCACAACAAGTTATTCAATTTTATTTCCATATATCTAATTCAATTATGAAATGAAAAGTATTCTACAAAAGGCCTAATTTCAAAATTTTAAAATAATATAGATTGAGAATAGAAATATAACCAGTAGGAGCATTAGATGATGAAGAGCAAGCCATTCTTCAAAATGAAAATGAAATCAACAAAATTATTAGTAAATGAGATTTCAGTAAAAAGAGGGCTTATTTTCTTTTTGGGTTAGGTTTGGTAAAGTGAGAAATAAAGAAGATAATGCTAGCTGTTGTGTTATGTTTACTGCAGTAAAACTATAAGGGTGGCATTTAAAAATGCACATATTGGCGGCGTTTGTGAATGCATCAACAGGTGGATTTTCAAAAACCGCCTATTGCTTTTTATATAATCCAATTTGATTAAAACATAACACAACAATCTAGTTAAATAACTTATGTATAATAAAATAACATATAAATTAAACAATACACATTCACTAAAACATATGACATATGATATTCATTTAGATACGTATTCATTAAAACAAATAGAGACATACACCAAATAATTACGATGCACATTTAACAACACACATACACTAATATCGTCAGTCATCATTCAAATATAACCTTAGCTAGTTCACGGTATAATAAACATCAATATATGACATAATTAAATAAATAATACACTCAACAACCTAAATAATATAAACTATTCATCCGGATACCCAGTAACATGATCATACCGTGCTTCACCAAGGTCTTTCTATTGCAAGTAAGAATTATCCTTTGATAATCTAAGATTGTATTTCTCCATATTGAGTTGAGAAATACCATCATAATCATGAGAATTTTCTGAAAATTGAGTTTCAAATTCAAAATCATTGTCATCGACATTACAATCAAACTTTGAATCGCCATAAAATTTAAACAATGTCTTATCATCAATTTCCCAACTACCTATAACACTTATAAAAAAATTAATCATTAAATTTAACACTCAAATTACAAAATTTGATAATAGAATGTAATTATTGCAAATTACCATAGATATTTGAAGAAGATATAAAATTATACAATTTAGGTGCAATAAGAAAGAGATATTTGAATGATAAGAGAGGGAGGTTTTTGGTTGGAAATTTGATAATGTAAAATTAAGGAGAGAAAGGAAGGTTATTGCCGTTTTACAATAGAATAGTAGCATAATTTTAAATTTCACATGTATTAAAAATTCTAGCATATCGACGCAATTTGAAATTGCGTTAGTATAATTTTATATAAAAAGAATATACATGTGATATTTAAAATGTCGCTTGTATGTTTTGGCCAGCGTAGAGCTTACTGGTAAAAACTAGCCCATTTTTATAGCTAGTTGAAATGTGACTTATTTTCTAAATATGTTTTAGAAATCAGGTTAAATCAATTTTTTTTTCTCAAGTGTTAGGCATTTTAACTAATTTATAGTACCTTAAAAACTAATCAAAGCAGGTGGTATCTTAGAGATTTCAAAGACACGGTTGTGTGACTTGCAAATGTGAATTCAGTTAGTAATTAATATTGAACAATTCGAATATTAACATTCATGAATCACCTTAGCAGATGGTGTAACGGTCTGGCTGAATTCATCATATAGATCTTTTCGATAAAATCAAAATTAGATCAACTTACGATGTACTGTTAGGCGATTATATAATATACACACATTCTCTTCATCAATACTATATCGCTTTAAGATATCTAGAGTTTGATATAGGTCAAAACTCTAAAAATATGCGCACACGATTGTTTAGTTCAACTATAAAGTCCTTAATTCAATAATATCATTTATTATTAATTACTTTAGCTAGAGATTTTGACTTTGGATCGACTATAGTTAACTATGATACTAACCTCCTAAAACATAGGAGAAAAACTCTCCATCGAATAGTGTCTCACTTCCTACACTTCAACCCAAACTCATTTATGATCATTTAATGGTCACTATGTCATGATTTAACAATAATAAAAAAGAAGTATTTATGCCGAAGTTCCATAATATTATCAAGTCAAGAGAACTGTGTACATCATCAAACTAATATTTTCTGTTTGACTTAGTTGTTATCAACCAATAGGAAACTCTTGATAGATTCATTCTATAGTTATCCAATAATTGTAATTATGTAACTCCTTGTCCCCCAATGACCATGAGCAATACAGTGCCCAACATTTGGAGAGTGTTACGTTCAATGGTCTCGATGGATGTATCGAAACCTTTCTCGAAATAACTTGACCTTGAATATTTAAAAACAAAATGTTATTCTAAGTTATGATTACTTATCATGGTTACAAATAATATTTAACTATAATTATATAACATTTCATTTTAGGATTTTCTTATTTTTATACTGTAAATTAATCAAAAAATATTTATATTGCAATATAACAGTATATAAAGGAAAAAAACACCAAAATAACTTTTATTATGAGTAAAATCTTTTACAAAGTTAGTCATATAACAGCCTATAGGGTATACCACTAACTCCCTTAATCTCCCACCTACACTTAGGGACAATTATGGATTTTCATCTCATTCCTTCTATTAGTTTACTCAAAACTTATTGAGCTAGTCCCCTCGTGAATGCATCTACTATATTGTCTTTACTATTTACTCTAATAGTCAACACCTCTTCATCGCTAATAAACTACTTTACCAAAAGGAACTTTTGAAGTATGTTTCTTGATTTCTTTTAAGCTTTAGGTTCTTTCACAGTTTGCACCATGACATTTTTATCACATAACAATGTCATATTTTACTTAACTTTCGGAACTTCTCCTAGCTCAGTCATAAATTTATGCATCTAGACCGCTTCTTTAGCTGCTTCTTTTAACGTGAAGTACTCAACTCCATCCTTAAATCAACTATCTTATTTGGAACTCTTCCACCCTACTTCCTCACCGTTTAATGTAAATACGTAATATGACACCAATTTATAGTCATCGATATCATTTGGGAAGCTTGAGTCATTATACCCCTTCATAAGAAGGTCTTTATTCCCATAGATTAGGAATAAGTCTTTAGTATTTCGCAAATACTTAAGACACATTACATCAGTCCATGCTTTTCTATAGAGTTTGACTAGTTTCGGCTTATTCTTCCTAAAGAAAATCCACATCTGGTCTTGTAAATAACTTGGCATGCATTATGCATCTGACTGTTGATGTATATGGTATCCTCTTTATATGCTCTTTCTCCTCATCAATATAGGTAACATCCTTCTTCGAAAGGACAATTCCTGATTGCGTAGGAACATTCCATGCTTGAAATTATCTATGCCAAACCTTTTTAGTTCCGTGTCTACATACAAGGATTAGGACAACTAAAGCAACCTTTCAGGTCTATCTCTATAGATCGTAGAACTTAGTATATAGGTTGCTTCACCAAATCCTTCATGGAAATATTGCTAGACAACCAAGCTTTCATTGATTGCAATACGCCATAGCCAATTAGGAGTAAATCAATGATATATAGTATGATAAATACTATAACACCACATTGTTCTTTTCTGCATCACACTTCCTCTGTTTTCTGATAAAACCAAACTGTTTGATCACTTTATCAAAATACTTGTTCCAACTCCTCAAAAAAATTTAAGACCGTATATTGATCTCAATAGCTTACAAGCTTTTTTTGTTCACACTGACCTCGAAACCATCTTGTTGCAAAATATAAATGTGGCAGCCCAGGGTTTGATCGTTTAAACTAGGCAATTATATATATATATATATATATATATATATTAAATAGACAATAAATGAATTTTTATAGATAAATAAACTGATTTTAATTTATTAATAATGATGGTAAAATCATTATCAATTTTTTAATAAATTAAATAATTCATAGAAAAATAGAAAATGTGACTGAAGAACGTTTTCCGAAATTTCGATCTTTCGACACTGGAAAGTTGTCAGAAACATTGTTCGTCTTTGTGCACAATATATACACACATATATGATAGATAATTAACTATATAATAATACGCTTAGGAATATATTATCTTATGTTAATTATGTTTAAGAAGTGGTGCGAAACTCATGGGCTTAAAAATAATAAACTTATATATATATATTATCATATCACTTGATATTTTCATCATTAGCCATCATTAATTAAGTGATATAATTAGAGAGGGGAGGGATTTGACATGAGAGGAAGAGAAGAGACGATGTGACTTGACAAAATGATGTGGTGTGAGATCCTGCTTATAAATAACCCTTGAATTTCTCATTTTCTTACCTCCTCTTCCTCCAACCATAACTTCTTCTTTCCTACCTCAAATGATGATCTTCTTTTCTTCAATTCACTTGAAATTCCAATTGCTACAATATTCTAGTTGACCACATTTTCCAATTTCAATCATAGCTATGTCAAAATACCCAATCTTTGCAAAGCAATTTTTCACTCAGAATTTCAAATCCGAAAATTACCTTTTTTCTTTTGATCATAACTTATTCAAACAAATCGAAAATGAGTGATTCATTTTTTAAGACGATAGAGGAAAGATTTTCCTAAAAACCTTATTTTGACCAATTTTTAATTTTTTTTGATTCATTTCCCAAAAATCAATGGAAATTTGACCCATTTTCTGTCCATTTTTATTGAAATCGATGATAACCTGAAGCTTCTCTACATTCAAGCTACTACCCCTAAATCCACCCCCACACCTCTAGCCGAGCCTACATACACCTGGGCCAAGCCCGTTTTGAGGATTGCTAGCACCTAAATCCTTCATTCTTCAAAGCTAGTGAGTCATTGGTCAGTTTAGTTAATATCGAGTAGCTTTTGTCGAAGTTTGGTGAGTAAACAAACTCACTTTTTAGTATAAAGGTTAGCTTAAATGTTGGTATTATATGTGATGAGTATACAGTGTCATGATTGGTTAGTTATGATGTTGATAATCATTGATTTGAATAGTGTTAATCGTTGATTTGGTTATGCGATTTGGTTGTGATATTATGTAGTTAGTAAGCATGAATCTTTGTCAGTATATATGTGGTATATGGTAAGGATGATGTATGTTATGTGATGTATAATTGTGTATATGAACTAAGGCCATGATGTTTATAAACAAAAGTACCGACTTTGTATGTAATTGCGATGGATCCGAGACACGAATGGAATAGTGTTTTGTTTACTTTCTAAGAGAGTTTAAAGTTTTAAATTGGTTTTTAAAGTTTGTATATCTAACTTTACAGTTTTTGAAACTTTATAAAAGTTTTATAAACATGAAACGGTAAAGTTAGTGAAGTGTTTATGCTTTAAAAATATATTAAAGCGAATTGCACTCATAGCGATAGTCGCTATGGATGGAGTTCGGCTAAAGTTTTGAATTTCTATTTCACCTTTTTTAGTTTAAACTGTTTTGTAAAAAGTTTTCAAACGTAATTAGTAACATTAAAAATTAATTAAGTTTGTAATTTAATTAATTAGTTAGTTAATCAAAAGGTAATTGACACTTAATTGGTAATTAAGAAGGTGATTAGAGCTTAATCTTCACTTAAGTTAAGTTAATGACTGCTAATTCATTAGTGAAGTTTTAATTAGTGATTAATGTGGTTAAGAAGTAATTAATTGATTTATAATTGCTTAATTAAGATTACTGGTTAATGATTTATTTATTTAATTAATGGATTATTTAATTAATATTTGATTAATTAGGGTTTAACTTTTAAACAATTTGATTTAACCTTAACCAAGTTGCATTAGGAAGTTAATTAGTACTTAATCAAGTTCATTAAGACTAGTAAGAATTTGGTTATGATTTAATCTTTATATAATTAGGTTTTAAGTTGATTAAATTTATTTAAATCTTTTCAAAGGTGATTTAAAACTGAAACGAATGTGTTTTTCTTTTTAGAGCAAACTAATTCCAAATCAAAGGATCTCTTGTCCGGACCCTTAAGTTACCCATATGATTGGAAGAATTAAATGACATCCGTTAGCAAAATAAAACACCATTCTTCTATAGTGTAAGTGATTTGATTGTGTGGACATGTGTTAAGCAGAATAAATCTCCATTCTACTATAATTGATTGAATTGTTTGGACATCTATTTAGCAGGATAAATCACCATCGTGTTGTTATGTTATTTGGACTTGTCTATGCCAATTAGTTATATTGACGTATTATTCCCTGATTAGATACGAACTGTATTTACATAAATGGTAGCTTATGTAAATAATTGTTATGTGATTTGGGAATCGAATTGAAATTAAATGGTAACTTAAATTAGTATCATTAGGACTGCTAAGCCTCACTTAGAATTTATAAAGTATGGTTTTGAATTTACTTTAATTCTTTAATCAATTTGAGGCCAAGGGTTTATAAATGGTTTTTTTTTCAAGTTATATAAGTCTTATAAAGGTATTTATAAATGATAACCTATTTACAGAATGGGGTTTTTACTATTGGAAATGGTTATTAAGGTGTTTTACAAATGATATTTTGTAAATGATATTTATAAGGGATATCTTATAAAGGAGTTTTGAACGGTTTATATAAAGAGTTTTAAAAATAGGAAAAATGTTTATAAATCATTTCATAGATTTGATAGAGGTTTATAAATTAACTTAAGGGTTTATAAAAGTGGGTTGTAGCTTTATTTTGAAAGTTATAAGTTAATTGAAATTTGAGATGAGATTTTAAAAAGGGAAGTTTTACACAAGGTTTGGAAGTTTATAAAGAAATTTATATAACCGAGTTAGAATATTTATAAAGATTCTCATAAATGAGTATGGTGGTTGATAAATATTTTGTAAACTAGTTTTCTGGTTAAAGCAAAAAGGATTTCATGGGTAAGGGAAATTTATAAATGGATTTATTGAATATAATTACAAAAGGAAATTGAGGTTTGGGTTTCCCGAGGCCGACCTTTCAAAAAATCGTGGTATGGAACATCCATTTCACAGTTTACACCGGAGTAATAGTGCTTAGAGCTATCCTTTTCTCCAATTTAAATACTGTAGTTAAATCCTTCTTCTGGATTTGGTAATGGTAAATCTTACAGATGTTTTGTGAATAAACTTATGTTAGAAGATAAGTATATAAATGTTTTTGAAAGAGATTTACTAAACAAATATATGTTTTGAGGCTTAGTGGTTGCTATGGATAAATAAATCTCAAATGGAATTGGTTGTTGTTTGTTTATTTGATAGTTAAATAACCAACCATCAAGTTTGACCCAACTTGACTATGGAAGTATGAATATAAATTCGAGTTCCCCGACGAAGACTCAAAAACTTACTTCCAAAAGAACCAGGAATGATTCAATCGGAAATTATCGGTTGTTGATACGAAGAGACGGGAACCAGATTTATATATTTGAAAACCACTCTGAACCAACATGTATTTTTAAATGGAAGACATTTTGATGATGATTGAATATGGTGCTCTTTGAAGTGCAAGGACTACTGCTACTAGTCCCGAGTGTGATTTCAAAATGGATGTCGTAGAATTAGTGCCTTTGGTTTCGTTCAGTCCTAGAACGAACTTGTATGGACGAATGCTAGCGGTGCATTGATGCCTGGAGGACCCAAGTGGAAAGTGATAAAGAAAGGTAAACTTAGCCTCAAGCCTCATCAACCAAGAATGACTAAAACATAGGAGATGCAACTGGGCTATGTGGGTCACACCCATTAAGGCATGCCATCACCTTTTTAGATGACTATTCATATTTCCCGATTCAGTTATGCATATGAGCTCAGTAAAACGGTTAGGAACAACCGAGGTAATGACATATTCGGTACTATCCAGCAAGGGGTAGGCCGATCTTGTATTGGCAGGGGTCGTTAGGAATGATCTCGGTACATTGTTCTAAAGGTGTACTGTGACGGGAGGTACTCTAGTAGCCCTGTCATTAGTTGGAGTCCATTCTCCAATACAAGCTTTACGATTTTAGTTGTATACCAAATATGTTGGAACGTGGGATGCAAGCATTCCAGCTATTTTAATATTTTTACTTTGAACCCTCAGACATTATTATAATATCACTGGATTTTATATAAAAGTGTTTTTGATTGTCATAAGGTAAAAACCTCGTGTTTATATGCATCAAGGTCTTACGAGATACCTTTGATTTCAAAGGATTTTTCAAGTCAATAAATCATTAAATTTTTTGTTATTTGAGTTTACTCACGTAGGTATTCCAAACTGGCCTGGGCGTTATTTCCTTATAATGCTCAGGTCAGATCGAGCATGTTTGCCAGGTTAACTTTAGATGCTTTGGAGGTATGGAGTCGAGTTGGAAGCCCAGGACATACTCTTGTATTTTGGATATCATCCATTGTGTATGTGTTATTTGTAGTTTGTCTACTGTTGTAAGGACATGTGTTATAACTGTCTAACTCTAATATGTATATGTATTAAAAAATAGTCTTAGATTTATTAAAGACTTAATTATATTATATATTATTCTGTCGCGTTGTGAGATTCCATGCTGTTCAGTTTCTCCTTATCTTTCCTTTCTGCTTTCTTTCCCCTAACAACCTGCCTTTTCGGCACTTGATGGTTCGGCATATGAATACCGAGGATGTATTAGTGTTGACTTCTAAGGGTAGAAAAGCCGGGTTCGTTGCATTTGGTATCGAAGCTAAAGGTTAAGCGAGAACCTTGACTTTGATAGGGTTAACTCATTAGAGATAGGATAAGTGAAACCCTAGAACGAGTTTGAGTGTATATATGAGCGCGTATTTGTTAGTTGTTATCAAATGTTTTATATTGTGTTTATTTATCGGTGTAGTGGCTTATGAACTTTGGTCAATGCAATATGTACAATTGTACAAATAGGGGTTTCTAAACACTTAAACTAGGCAAATCGACATAGTATTGTTTTGGAATTGGGTAAATGAAATAATTTTACCTAGGGTATATTTTATATATAAAAGAATGATTTTCACAAATAGTGTAATATAGTCGGTTGAGGTGTAAGGAGATAATAATATGTTATTATCATCATCATTTAGGGTTTGTTTAATCATGCTCGTCCAGTTGAGCATTGACCATTGTTGGTATATTCCCTTTTTAAGATATGGGTTGGGTGGATAAGCATTGAGAAAAATATGAAAACGAACACCTTGTGAATTAAGTTTCATAGTTTGACTAAAAGGTGTTTGACGTTAATGTTGAGGTAGAATTTGATTTCAAAGTTAGAATATTTTGGTATAAATATTTAAAAATGGTTGAATAGAAGTGATTTATAAAATGGGTTTATAAAAACGTATCATTTAAGTTGGAAGAAATTTAGGTTGAATACATGAGAATCTAAACCCTAGTGCTTTTGAAAAATGATTTTCAAGGTTTTAGGGAAATAATAATAATATTTGAAACCAATTTGGTTTAAGCATAAATTTTTGGGAATAAAAGTGTAAGTAAGAAGGGTTATCTTTGGATTGGTACAGGGAAAAATCTTGATTGTTTTAAGATGATCAGAATAATCTTCTAAGTGACGATAAGATATTTGCCTAGGTGAACGTTGTAGGGTACTTAGTTAATTATTCTCTTTATCATTGTATGATCGAAACAAGTTCAACCCCAAAAAAACCTAAAGTGAGTTGGTGATATATGTTAATGGAAAATGTAAACTATTGTTCCAAAAATGAGAATTTGGAAATAAAAGGAATATTTTTAAGTTAACTTGTTTGAGTGGCTCGAAAATAATTTAAAATTGGGAAAGAGATGTGTTAAGATTGTAAACGCTTCTCTTGAGTATTACCTTCTTAGCAAGGGAATGTATGATACTATTTGGTGATACCCAGTCCGTTAGTATCATTTTGGAGTTACTCAGGCTATGTCTATATATTTGTATGACTTAAAGTATAGAGTTCCATTTCAAAAAAAAAAGTTAAAATAAAAGCTGAATATTTGGATCTTTAATTTTCTTGGAAAAATAAATGCAAAATGGAATAATGGAATCGGATAGGGATATATGATCATAGGATGTAGTGGAGTAGCATACAAGTTGAACCTAAGAATAGTTTATGAAATGTTTTCATAAATAATTTGGTGGAAGTAGAATTGGTGTTAGGGAGAACCAATTAAATAAGTATGTAAGTTGGATGTAAATCATTTCTCTTTCCATATAGAGTGATCCAAGGTTTGAGTACATGGCTTTGAGGTGTTGCACCATTCCGGATAAGTATCTATTACTCTACCTTTGATGGCGAGCACTTGATGAGGTTTCTTTGTGTGTGACCAAGGTTTTCTATCATAGTTACAACTATGTAAGGAGAATAGAGGTTCCAAATCAAGGAGCCTGATAGAAGTCCGCACTAGAGAATCAAGTGAGCGATACTAGTTTTCGAAAGGAAAGTTACGTATTCGTGTTGAGATCAAATCAGATTTTTGCATAAGAATGTTCTATATACATCATACGAGCTGATATATAGTGTTAAATGTTTTCTAGGATAGGTCAAGGTGCAATTTCAGGGATAAAATTCATTTAAGTGGGGAAGAGTGTAACGATTCGGAATTTCACTGCTTTGATTAGTGAATAATTGTTTAATTTTAAAAATTCAATATGTAGGTTTTATAATCAAAATAAACTCATTTTAATAAATTAATAATGATGGTAAAATTGTTTTCAAAATTTGTTTACCAAATTAAATAGTTCGTAGAAAAACAGAAAATGTGACCGAAGAACGTTTTCTGAAATTTCGACCTTTTGATGCTGGAAAGTTAATGTCAGGAAAATTGTTCGTCTTTGTGCACCATATATACACATATATAAGAGTTAATTAACTAGATAACCGTATACTTAAGAATATTATCTTATAATTAGTTTTAAATAACAAATGATGTGACAACTCATAGATTTAAAAATAATAAAGATTATATATATAAGTATTATCACATCTTGAATATTTTTATAATGAATCATCATTAGACATAATTATAAGGATGATGTGACTAGAGAGTAGAGATCTGATGCATAAGAGGGAGGAAAATATGTTGATTTCATTTTACATAATGATGACATAGGAAGAATTGTTATAAATAGCTCCAATTTTCTCTCTTTTTTACCACTTTTTTCTCCTACCATTACTTCTTCATTCCGACCTCAAATGGGGATCTTGTTTTATTCAAATCTCTTAAAATTCCAATGGCTATAATATTTTTGTTGACCACTTTTTCTAATTTCAACGATAGCTATGTCAAAATACCAATCCTTGCAAAACAATTTTTTACCCATAATTTCAAGTCTGAAAATTTTCCTTCTTCTTTTGATCATAACTACTTCAAAAAAAATGGAAATGAGTGATTCTTTTTTTAAAATGATAAAAGAAAGATATTTCTACAACTTTCCTTTTGACTACTTTTCCAACTTTCATGAGTCGGTGATGCAAAAACCAGTAGGAAAATGACCTAATTTTTGGTTCATTTTTTGACAAATCGATGATAACCCAAAGCTCCTCTAACTTCAAGCTACTATCCCACATCCACCACATACCTCTGGATGAGCCTACATACACCTGGAATAAGCCCATTTTGAGGGTTTCTAGCACCTAAAGCTATGCTAATGAGTCGTTGGCAAGTTTAGCTTAAGTTCGGGTAGCTATTGCGGAAGTTTGGTGAGTATATTCCTAATCTTTTGGAAAGAAGTTCCCTTTATATGTTGTGTTGATCCTTAGATATATGTATGTTATATATATATTGGATCTTGTGTTTGAAATGTGATGATATGTGCTAATGTATGGGTTAGTATTAGCACTCGAATGGATGAGTTGTTGCGAAATTAGAAATTGTGTATATATTGGTATATGTATATAATTTATTGCATGAATGTGATGTATGAATATAAAGGGTTGATGATGAACTTGACTATAGTTATGATGGGTTGAAAACAAAGTTAAAACTTTGTATGTGGTCATGATGGATTTGAGGTCAGATTTGGAATTAAACTCGTTTCAAGAGTTTAAAGTTTAGATTTTGGTTAAAGTTTGCGTAATTGGTTTTAAAGTGTGAAAATTTATTAAGGTATGTTCCAATCATGAAATAGTATGTTTTAGTAAAGTGGCATCGCCTAAAGGTGGGTTAGAGGCGACAGTCGCTATGGATGCAGTTCGACAAAAGCTTGAATTTCTACTTTATTTTTTTATTTTAAAATTAGTTTACAAAGTTTTTCAAACTTAACCAGTAACATTCAAAAGTGATTAAGTTTAGTAATTTAATTAATTAGTTAGTTAATTTAAAAGTAATTAGCACTTAATTGGTAATTAAGAAGGTGATTAGAGGTTAATCATCCACTGCACCAAAACAGGCAAATCCTAACATTTATAAGTGTTACAAATAATTTCAGTAACACTTTTTAAGTGTTACTAATGGACTGTGAGGAATGAATCGGCCAAATTTGTGACACTTATAAGTGTTACGAACATACGTATTACTAACACTTATAAGTGTTGATACAGAAACATACGGTAATGCTTATAAGTGTTGGTACAAAAATATCCGGTAACGCTTATAAGTGTTGGTACAGAAATATGCGGTAACGCTTATAAGTGTTGGTACAGAAATATTTGGTAACGCTTATAAGTGTTGGTACAGAAATATACAGTAACGCTTATAAGCGTTGGAAAATGATTAATATTGGTAACACTTGTATGCCTTACTAATTGAAATTATGTTTTTACACTATTTTATACACAATTAATATTAAATTCTTAAAACAAATGAATACAATATCTCATAAATGATGATGTCCATATCATATATAATTCATCATATCAATTCAATATGAAGTCTAAAATGCTTCCATATCTCAAATGCAACAATATCATATTTAGATAATACTATAATATGAGCTACAAACTTTCCAATTTCAAAATACCACAATATCATATCCAAATTACAAAAAAGCAATTTCATATCTAATTTTAAATATGCAATATAATACGAGCTACTAATAAATAGAATTTTAGATACTGCGAAGACGAAACACAGGCCATATCACAAAGCCCCCATCTGAAAATTCACAAAGCTTGTGGTGCCCATTTTGAGGACCATCGTAAATTGGTGCTCCGGTTCTAAAACTTCTGTTATCCAAACAACTTTCTCAATATTTGGAACTATCTCTCTAAAATGACACATAGTTTGTGTTCCAATATAAGCTTTTTCTACATCCTTCTTCCTATCCTGTGATAGTAGCATTACAAATTGTTAATCTCTTATAGATGGTCCAACATCATTTGACGAATACTAGCAACTCCAATATTCGAAGGAGATTTATTCAAGTTAGAAGCGGTTTCAGTCATAGGCGTCACATTACCACCATTAAGATTATGTTGTAACCCCGGTACCATAGTTAAGAAAGATGAAGCAAATGATTTAAGAGCCTTATTGATTTGGCTCGACACTTGATTCGCCACTTGGTTTTGTAATTCCGATGATCATTGACGAAAATCTTCCTTTTTATTCTTATCAGAAATTGCTTTTGAAGCTTGCATCAACTTTACTTGTTTTGCAGAGGAAGTAGAGCTAATTGCACGACAATAGTTTTTCTTTCTATCGGACCCAAAAACTTTAGAGATGGGATCATTGTCAAGGTTGTATGTGTTTGCTTCCTCGTCATACATTCCAACTTCTGTTTTCTTCCTCTTCCTCCACAAGTGTCTGCATTCAACACGTATAGAAGATTAGCGGTTGAGAAGCGATAAGATAAATAATAAACAATTGGACACGTTAGGATTATATCAAATGACATAAAAGTTTGTATTAATTTGAGGGGGGCAGATAAAACATCAGCTAGCATATGTATTGTTGTAGTTATTTTTAGTATATCCTAATCAAGGTACACTTAATATTTATGTTTCACACAATGCAATAAAATATTATACACCAAATGTTCTACAGTAAGACTATGTTGTGCTAGTAAAATAAAAAGTGTGGATAATTTAGTATATAACTTATTGTGTGTGGTATTTGAGAGATTATTAAACTATACTTGAAAGCAATATACTAGGCCGACCTGGAACATGGGTTGCCTTAGGCGTGATCACGTTTAAAGCCTTTTATTTCCTTCTCACAGTAAATTTAAGTTGTAATTATACAAGGTATTGATCGATAACAAATTTAAATATAAATAGAATGTATAATATTTCTAGCATTGCAAACAAAATCTAGCGTTTTCTTGAATAGAAAAAAATGGAAAACCCTTAAAAGGGAAAAAAAATATTGATGAAAAAACTAAATGATGATTTAAACAAATAGGTAGGAAAATAGTAGAAAGAAAAGTAATTAGCACTTAATTGGTAATTAAGAAGGTGATTAGAGGTTAATCATATCACTTAATTTAAGTTAATGACTATTAATTGATTAATAAAGTTTTAATTAGTTATTAATGGGTTTAAGAAGTTATTAATCGATTAATAATTATTTAATAAAGATTAATGGTTAGTTAATTATTTATTTAATTAATGGGTTGTTTAATTAATTAGGGTTTAACTCTTAAACAATTTGGTTTAGCCTTAACCAAATTGCATTAGGAAGTTAATTAGTACTTAATCAAGTCCATTAAGCCTAATTAGAGTTCAATCATGATTTAATCTTGATTTAAATTGGATTAATTAAGATTTAGCTAGGTTTAAGCTAATTAAATGTACTTTTAACTTTTCAAAGGTGATTTTAAACTAAACGGAATGTATTTTGATAAATTTTCTTTTTTAAAGTAAATCGATTCCATATCAAATGATCTCTTGTCCAAACCCTTAAGTAAACCATATGATTAGGAGAATTAAATGACATCCGTTAGCAGATAAAACATCTATCTTCTATAGTGTAAGTGATTTGATTATGTTGACATGTGTTAAGCAAAATAAATCCCCATTCTGCTACAAATTGATTGAGTTATTTGGACATCTATTTAGCAGGATAAATCACCATCCCGTTGTTATGTTATTTGGACTTGTACATTCCAATTAGTTATATTGACATGTTATTCCCTGATTGGATATGAACTGTATTTACATATATGCTAGCTTATGTAAATAATTGTTAAGTGACTTGGAAATTGAATTGAATTTAAATGATAACTTAAATTAGTACCATTGGGACTGCTAAGCCTCCTTTGGAATTTATAAAGTATGGTTTTGAATTTACTTAAATCCTTTAACCAATTTGAGACTAAGGGTTTATAAATGATTTTTCAAGTTATTTAATTCTTATAAAGGTATTTATAAGTGATAACTTGTGTATAGAAAGGGGTTTTACTATAGGAAAGGGTTATTAAGGTGTTTTACAAATGATGTTTTGTAAATGATATTTATAAAGGAGTACAGAAAGGTTTATATAAAGAGTTCTAAAAATAGGAAAAAGGTTTATAAAGCATTTAAGAGATTTGGAAAGAGGTTTGTAAATTAATTTAAAGGTTTATAAAAGTGGGTTATAACTTTGTTTCTAAAGTTATAAGTTAATTGAAGTATGAGATGAGCTTTTAAAAAGGGAATTTTTGATAAAGGATAAGCGAAATGTTTTATTTGAAACAAATGTTTGGTTATTTTATACGGGACTTGGAAAGAAGAAATCTTTGAAAATTTTGTAAACATAGTTATACTGATAAGATAAGTACATGACTTTGTTTCAAGACATGAAAAGTAAAATGTTTTAGGGAATATACTTATAACATTGAAATAAGTATATAAATGTTTCCCAAGTATGAAAGGAAATGTAAAGGGTTTGGGAATAGTGTTTTGAAAAGATGTCTTGATCAAGTTTTATAAAGTGGTTTTATTTATTAAAGAGAATTAATAAAGGCTTAGTGGATCCCATATGGAAATTAAACCATAATTGGATGTTCATTTATTTGATAGTTAAATAACCAACTATAAAATCTGGACAAAACGTAACTTTGGAAATATCTAGGAGAAACACGAGAATTATATAGTACAGTTACTGTAACGACCCGTAAATTTAACTAGTTTTAATAGCGTTATTAATTGAAATTTTGTGCAATTTTAAACGATAAAATTTTGAAATATAAATTTGATATTTGGAATGCGTCTAGTTAAACATAACAACTGGTAAATTTTCGTCCGAAAATATGAAGTTTATTTTCGTGCGTAACTTTATTTCAATTTAATCAGTTAAAAATCGATGAAAATAAAACGTTTTCGAAACCTAAATATTTTTACATAGAAAAATTCTAAATCATTTTCTGAGCAAGACGCCATTTTTCGTTTTTTAAAATTCGGGCTTCTTTAGCTCTGTCGATCTTAATTCTCTGCGTTTTTGCTGCATTTTCCGCTAGTATAAAATTCAATTTTTATAATTCAACCGTACTACCGATATCTGTATACCGTTTTGATCGTCACGTTGTGCTGATCTATACGGTATATTCAATTCGGTGTTTTGAAATCTGATACGTAGCTGAATTCATGTAAATGGCAATCGTGTCGGTAACCAGTTTAAGTCTTTTGGCTTCTTACTTCGTTTTCTATTCCACCGTCTAATTATCAATGGCATGTAGTCTTTTCCCTTTCTCGAAATTTAACTTTATGACTATCACGATTTCCTATTTTATTTATTAACGGTTCGCTTTATTTTGAACTTTGTTATCCTATTCATTGCTCTATAGAAGAAAACAAACCGTTCATGTTTATATTAAGTGAAGCCAGCTCATTCTTCTTCCTCACCCAAGTCTCATTTCTCTCCATGCCTGCCCTTGCCTCTACGATAAAAAAAGGAAAGAAGAAATGGAAGTTTAGCAAGTTATTCCATACCACCTTTTTGCTCGTCCACACCCATGCAAGTTCCCACACTTCTCGCGTGAAGCCGACCCAAGCCCGTAGATATTCTGCTCGTCAATTCCGACAGCCAGCATCGCCTAGAACGTGACTGCCTCCACCTCACTTCAGTCCACGACACAGCTTTCATGGCCGGAGCCGCCCCTCTCCCCTCACTGAAAGAAGCTCCGTCCTGAAGCCATCCCCTCCTCTCTTTCTTTCCGCCTAACCCAAAACCACACAACCCTAGCATCCGCCTCTCCCTCTAGCTCGACCTCTGCAACCACCGCCCCTCTTCTTGCTTCGCCTCCGAGCTCAAGTGCCGCTCCATTAGTCCCCTCTCCGAAAGCACCATACGCAACCCATCTCGGCCCTCCCCTCACCCTCTCCATTAGCCTGCTCGTTCTACATAGCCGTACCTCATTTTGTAGTCGAGCCTCGCTCCTCCTGCACGCTTCATGCCACCGATATATATAATAGTTGTGGCTTGAACAATATATGTTCGTTTCTATTTGCAAAGCCAGGGTTTATGGGCTAAAGACTGAAGTTTTCAAAGATGTTGTATGATATGCTTATCAGGCGAGTATCTGTATTTCAAAATCTGTTTGTTACCTTCTGATGCCTCAAGCATGTATTCATTTTTCCAGGAACACCGTCAACAAAGAAATTAACTTACCCATCTCCACAAATCTTATAAAAAAGAAGGAAAAGTTATATATTTTAAAGCTTGCATTTATGTAGTATAAAGTTTATCAAGTTTTATTTTTATAATATATGTAGAGAGCCTTTGACATACGTGTTTTAATTAATATTGATTTTAAATATAATTTGAAGATTTTATTTTGTTAAATGTGTTTTAATTGAATAGTGATTTTTAAGAAAATATAATATATAATTGTTTATTTATATATATGTTACAAAGCCTTGATCTGTTGGTTTTTTTGATAGTAGAAGTATTGTACTTATTATACTATTTAATTACTGACCAGTTGTTAAAGTGTATAAAAAAAAGAACCTGTTAGCTATATATAAGTCGCTTTTAGCTTTGTTCGTTTATGAGAAGTTTATATATATAGCAAGTTTTGTTAGTATTTTGATTTTATATAGACAATAGTTGTTCATGTTTTAAGTATACATATAATAGTGTAAAGGTTAAGTTATATAGATTTGCGGAGGTTTTGTTATATGCGTAAGTGAATAGTTATGTTGTACTAAATATTGATTTTCATGTGTTACTTGTAGTAGGCGTGAGTAAGATTGTTGCACTGGAAGTTTAGTGTGTTAGATGAAGCTATGAGATGAATTTTATATACGTAAATAGTTGTGTAGTTATGTATATATACCTTTTTCCTTCATCGATCCAGCTCTAATTTGATTTCGTCAATTCCTATTTATCAGCTTCGTTCGTCGATTCAATCTTGCCTTGTTTTGAGATTTCGTGTCGGGGTTTCGTAATCCACTTCATTGTCTATCTCCCTAGCCTCGAAAGGTGAGCAATCACTCGCGATTAATATTTTTTTATTTATTAAATCTGATTTCAATTGAAACGACAATTGAAATATGCTGCTGTTAGTTATTTACACTGTTATGTATGTTATCACCTGTATCAGTTCACCTGCGACATCTGACACCATTATCTGTTATTTATGCAATGATAATCCAGTTTTGTTGATAAATGATTTATTGTTTGATGTTGACATTGGACGTTAAATTGTTAATGTTGTAAGTGATAAACAATTTGAAATTGAAATTGACGTAGGATAGTTAGATTTGATATATGTCGAATTTGATTAGACGACATTTGCATAATATGATCCTTTAAACGTTGAATTAATTTATACGTAGTAATTTGGTAAAATACATCTTGAACCATTTAAATGTTTGTTGTTTAAATTGACGTTGTATGAAATTGAATAATAGACATCCAGTGAAGAACCGTATAAATATTAGTGTAATAATCCTTAATCTACATGAAATGATGGTGTAGATTCTAGAAATAATTATATTAATTTGCATAAACAACAATGTAAATTAATACGATTATTTCGGGATTATTTGAATTAATTATTGGATTGTTATTGATGTTTGCTATTGCTTGTTTATTTACTTTGACACCATCCCAGTTATCACACTGCAAGTTCCCTTTGCTATGCTTTGATTTTTAAATTGAAATGAAATCGGGTTGAAATGATAAATACCCAAATGAACTTGACTTAGGATAGAGAATTAAATAAACCCGATTGGTCAATAATTGGATTTAAAAATAAAATTATGATTTTATTTGAATAATAATAAGGTTTTGAAATAGAATTGGAATATAAAATTTTAATGAAAAGAAATGTGAATATTTGAAATTTGAAACAAAATATTAACGTAGTAATTGATGAAAGAACGTGTTTAAAAATTTATTATTTAATAATTAAATTTGGAATTATTAATAATTAAGTTTTGAGATTATTTAATAATTGAATAAGATTGAATTAATTGATAATTAAATAAAATTTGAATTCTTTGATAAGAGAAATTGAACTTTTGAATAAGTGAATCTGAACTTCGTTAATAAATAAAATTGGGTTTCTTTATTTATTAAGTTTTGGAAAATTATTTAAGTAAGTTAATAAATGAAATTGAACTTCTTGAATATGTGAAATTTAGCTTCTTTATTAATTGAGTTTTGAAATTTATAAGTGAAATTGAATTTCCTTAACAAGAAATGAAATGTGATTTATTGAAATTAATGTAAGACTTGAATTTAATGAATTTGATTTGTCGAATCCAATTTAATTAAATTTGTAAGCTTTGATAATGAAATTGAACTTAAGTAATTGATTTAATGAATTAGTAATTTAAGAGAAATTGTTTTGAATGTTAAATTTACTTAACGAATATTGAATGTAATTGATAAATGAATTTAAAATTGATCTGAATGTTAAATTGAATTTATTTAAATGATTACGGGATGAAACTTATATACGAACTTGAATAAATATTTGAATTGTTTGAATAAAATTTGAAATTGAACTATAAGATTTTGAAATGGTAATTTGGAAGTTTTAAACGTAAATTATGAAAATTGATTTAGGAAGGCGAATGAATGTTGATTTATAAATTCTAATTGGAATTGAAATTGATTTGGTTTTGAAATTTATTAAATGACCAATCGGTGTAATCATTACGAAGGTTATTAAAGAAACCGAAATCGGTTATGGACATACTCTCTGTCTAAACCGAAAACCACTTTAATGACTAAACACGGAGTGTGATCCAGAATGAGGTGGTTGGAATGATGTACGTGATGACTGAATAAAGAGAACGACAGAGGATAGCCTTGACACTTGTGTCAAATTGGAAATGACTAAAACAGGAGCCGTTCTGGGCCAAATGGGGTTAGCCACCTCGAGCGAATGCACTTCTTCGTAAACTACTCATTACTTGTTATTGATTGGTGCACCCTCGTATTTTGGGAGTGATGTTTCACGGTGTTGCGATCATTGCGGCGATGCGTTTTCACCAGTCCGGATCAGGCAAACGGTAGTTTCACTACCTTGGGTATTGCCTCATGTGCCTTGTCATACTTGTATCCCTATATACGCGACCACTACGGATTTGTTTTGTGTTATACCTATGGAGTACTCCCTGATATCACACTAGTTTACGGTGGAGTTTATAGTGCTATATAGACAATAACGCGTATATAAATGTGTTAAGGGGGATAATGGTAACGCCTTAATACTATTTTGATATTTATATTACTGATAGGCATTATCTATTTAGCGCACACTACTTTATGGTAGATAGTTTAACGGATCCTTAGAGGATGGTTATTCCAACATCCTTTAAGTTACTTGTATTTCAATTGCGATTTCACTTGAGTTGGATTTATTGATATAAGAATATTAATCCTGACTCGAGTATTTTGTGTTTTGCTTTATGCTCGGGTCAGACTGAGAGTACCAGCTTTCGAGACACAACTTTGGAGTTGGAGCTTCACTTGGAGATCCAGCTATCTATCCAGCTTTCAGATATTCAGTTGATTCCAGTGATGTATTCTGATTCTTGTATTTGACTATTGTATTCGAGACTTCTGTTGTAACTTATTTAACTCTGTTATGTATATAGTAGCTTCATGAACTACTATCTTTTGCTTCCGCTGCATATTATTACTCTGTGTCTGTGATTCTATGATTATTTATTTACTGTATATGTTCAGTTTTGCCAAATTTAAATTAACAATTCGCTATTTTGAATTATTCAAGGCCGACATGCGCGGATGCGAATAGTCCAAAATAGAGGGTCGTTACAGTTACCGTCAAAAGTGCTATATTGTACATATAAACTCGTTTCATTCTTCTAGGATGAATGATAAGGAAATCCATCCACAAACGGTTAGGAGGTGAACTCCGCGCTCGCCATTTGTCTGTTTATTTCCTAAAGAACCGAGATTGAGTTTATCGAAAATATTGAAAGTTGTTTCGAAGAGACCAGGAACAGATATGCTATCTGAAAACCACTTTGGTCCAACTCAAGCATTTCGAAATGAAGACATCTTGAGGCATGGGATCGAAGACGGAGCCATTGAAGTGCAAGGGTTAGTGCTACTAATCTTGAGGGTGATTCCAAAATGGATGTAGTAGAGTTAGTGCCGTCGGTTTCATTCAAACTCAGAACAAACTTGTATGGATTAATGCTGGCATTGCATTGACGCCTAGAGGGAAGTGTTAGCATTCCAAGATGGATTGCTATTCATAAAGGTAAAGCGTAGCCTCAACCCTACATGTAGTAGAGCTATGTGGTTCGATACCATTAGAAGCGGTCACCCCATTTTAGATGTCCGTTTTAGAGTTGATTTTCTCGCAAATATCATGGTAGTATAAGGTTTCGGTGTCAAATGGGTGTGGTAGTCCGATCTGCCATGTTAAAGGGGCAGCTGGTTCTATGTTAGCATCAGTGCATTTTCTAGAGGTGTATCATCAGAAGGTAGTCCCTTACCTTGCCATTGTTGGAATTCAATCTCCAATACATGCATTACATTTTTAATTATAGAGCCTACTATGTTGGAATGTGAGATGCAAGCATTTCAGCTTTTTTATCTATTTACTTTAAACCTAGACATTATGATAATATCACTGGATTTTGATATAAAATATTCTGGTTATCGTAAGGTAAAAACCCATCCGTTTTTATATGTGGTGTGGTCTTACAAGATGCCCTTTGTGAAATGTTTTAAAATATAGAAATCAATTTGTTTGTTACTTATTATTGAGTTTTACTCACCTGGTTGACTAGACTGACCCGGGCGCTATTCCATGTACTCGAGTCAGATCGAGCATGTTTTCTCCAGGTTAGCTGGATACTTTGGAGTTGGAGAGGAGCTGGATGGTCAAGATGTATAAACATATATTTTTCTTCCGTTGTATCATAAAGTCTGTACGTTTGTCAATTTACGGATAGGTTTCTATAACTGTCCCAATTTAGGATAAGTCTAGGGTACTTTGATGTTTTATATACGAATGAAGATATTTCCTTTTTGTAAAGATCATTGTTGTATTATATATTATTTGCTGTGTTGTAAGATTCTGTGTTGTTTAGTTTTCTTCTATCTTCCACCTTCTTCTTTCACCCTAACAAATTGGAATTTCTGGCACTTGAATGATCGACATGTAATATAGTGGATATATTAGTGTCGATTTTTGAGGATCAAAAATTCAGTTCGTTTCACTTGAATGTTCGGATCATGGTTGTTGGGTTAAAAGAAACATCCAATCAAATTAACACTTCTTCTTGGTTTTTTAAAAATTAATTTCTATTTGTTTGTTAGTGTCCACTATATCCGATTCCAAACAAAAACGTCCATTTAACGTGATATAGTGAAAGTAATACATCCACTTTATTAATTTAGGCCTCAAAATCAACACTTGATGTTCGTCACATAAAAATGGAAACAAATTTAATTGTCAAATAAACAAACATCCAATCATGGTTTAATTTCCATATAGGACCCACTAGGCCTTTAATAATTCTTTTTAATTAACAAAACCGCTTTATAAAATCCGGTCATAAGATCTTTTCAAAACACTATTCCCAAACCCCTTACATTTCCTTTTATACCCAGGAAACATTTATATACTTATCTCAATGTTACAAGTATATTACCAAAACATTTTACCTTTCATGCCTTAAAACAAAATCATATATTGTTACCCGATGCATTGACCCAACTATATTGGGCTGATCATGCAGGCCAGACTCGACTGTTAATGAGAAGGATGATCATGAGGAAATAGCTGCATGAGAAAAATATAAAGTCCGGACTGTAGTAGGAAGCTCGGAGGGGAAGAAGTTGTTAGACGGATAATGTGGGATGTCAAAAAGATAAGAGTTAGCCTATATGAGAGAGGGGTCGGTATAGTGGATGACATATATGAATGAGATGGTCTAGGGTTCGATGTTACATGAAGTGGCCATAGGGATCGGTATGATCACTTGGTCAAAGAGTCAACTTAGGTAGGAATGCAGAGGTATCGGCATAAGACATGGTACCTAGTTCAACATGGCTCAGCGATGCAAGATGAGTTGGTGTAATATAATGAATAGACAAGGGTCGACATGGTGTATTCGTAATGATGGATCTACATGGTATAATCGTGAGAGATGGGTCGACATGGTATGATTTGGTCTAGATGGATCAGCATGGCTCGCTCGTAGGGGATGGATCGATATACATTTCTCAGGAAATATGGATCAGCATACACTAAGGAACTAAGAGGTTTAGCGCTATCATATGGAGGGATCAACACCTTCTTGACCAGATCTAGATTTGAACTAAAGGACTACAAGAACCAGAGCTCTAAGTATCCAAACACCCTGATATTTTAAGCACCATCATGTTAGAGCATAAGCGAGCTACCATAGGGATCACTATCCAAAACTCAACATCTGAGGGGATTAGCACTGATCCCTATCCATTGAGAGTTGCGCCTAGCCCTCCCTATGGTGGGCATATACGGTCGAAAAGGTCCTATTGCCGAAGTTCCAATCAAATTTGAGGCCACCTTCATCTACAATTACAGGCATATGGGGCCACTCTAGGGACTTTTACACTGTTGGTTAGATAACACCATTATTGTAATCAAATTCCTCAATTACTTCTTGATCTCTTTCTATTTCTAATTGTAATCAATTTAATTGAAAAGCAATAAAGAGAATATTCAGAGTGGACGTAGGTAATCAATGCTGAACCACTATAAATCTTGTTGTTTCTGCATTCTGTTACATTTTCTTGATATTTTGTGATTTTCCTCTGTTTTCATTTAAATTCTTCATTTATTTCACTATTTAAATATGTTCTTAGGTGTTTGTGGCTAATTTTGTTGCAAACATTTTGGTGCTTCCACTGAGAACCTTGATTCTCAGCCTATTAGGATCCCCTTTGCTGCGACTGGATTAAGGAAATCCCCTAAAGGAGATCCAGATTCATCATTATAAGTTTGCAGATACTACTCAAATTTACCTGTCTAAGCAAAGAAATTTAGAATAGTGAGGCATACCAGATCAACTTCCTAGAACATCGATGCAAATGAAACTGCTAGCACTAAACAAGGAGCTCCAAGTAACAAGCCTGTTAACATGAGTATGGAGCTTGCTGAAGTCCAGAATTCCGTTGATTCCATAACTAGAGCTGAATTCAACAACCAGATAAGGGAGCTGATGGAGAGTCGTAGGCAGCCGAATAAGCAAATCTAGACTAATACCAAATTGATGAACTAGATTGCTCAATAGCAGCGTCAGAGCGCCAAAAGGGATCTTGCTTCTTACTCAACGTCAGATAGTTCAGCCTCATCAAACGAGCATCATAGGCTTAGGCGTCATAGAGTTGAAGCAGTGCGAACGGGGGAACCAGAGCAATGCTTGGTAAACCAACATTGTTTGCCAAGACGGATCAGTACCGATCCCTCAGCCAAAGGGATTTCTCCTCAAGTGCGGTTGGGAGGTCATGCTCGAGCTGTGCTCGGAAACTTGGATGCTGGAGTACGTTTGGATGCTGACCAACTACCTCTCCAGAATGATAATGAAGTGAATACTCAAAATGCACATCAGGATGATCATAGGCTAATGAGGCATGAAATGGACCATAGACACCGACCAGAACATTCACGCGAGGTGGAGCACAACAACCACTTGGCGCCACCTAACCTGACACTGGACTTATCGGCTATGGTCAGATAGCTGGTAAGGGAGAACCAGGGTTTTATGAATAATGATTGGGGAATCTCGAGGAGCCATACCCTATTTACGATAATATTTTGCATGCCGAATATCCTAGAAGGTTTAACATGCCCACGATGCCTGCCTCCGAGGGAAAAACCGACCCCAGGCAACACATCATGAGGTACGAATGGTTGATGGATTCAGCGAGAGCTAACGATTCCACCAAATGTAGATGCTTCTCTATAACTCTCTCTAGGATCGCAATGATGTGGTTCACCATGTTACCCCTGCAATCAATCTCAAGATTTGATGAACTGGCAATAAGATTTTTAGAGCAATTCTAGATCCACGCTACTCGCCCTAAAGATGTGATGTCATTGTTTAGTGTCATCCAGGCTCTAGGGGAATCACTAAAGGACTACTTACAGAGATTTCATTTGCTGCCACTAAAGTTAGTAACCCAAACGATCATGTGATACTTATGGCTGTGATGAGAGGGGTTGACCCGAAATCCGAATTTGGCGACTGGCTAGCTGGAAAAACGTCGGCCATGTTGGAACATTTTTATTCAAAGGCAGCCCAGTTAATGAGGAAGGAGGAAGCCAGACTATCTAAAAAGAGAAATGCTACGGGGCCTAGTGGGGAAGCGGTACAAAGTAGCATCGCGATAAAGCAGTTTAACGAGAGTTCTGGGAAGGTTTAGGTCAATGTTCAAAACAAGTCAAATCAACAAAAAAGAACTAGTGAAGGGAGTCAAGATCAGAAGAGGGGGCCCAGAAGGCCAAAGCCTAGGTTTCCTATGTATGACAGCTACACACCTCTTAATGCATCTCTGGGGAATATCTACCCGTCCATCTGTAATACCTTCCAATATAAGAAGCTGCGTTCGAAGGAGCCAATAGAGAGACAAATGCAAGATGGAAAGTATTGTTAGTTCCATGAATGTTACGGGTACAACGCAATCAAGTGAGGCATCTCCAGGATTCCATTTAAAAATTGATTTGGGAGAAGAAGCTGTAGCAGTTTGTGAAAAATCCACAAGATGGCAGACATGGGACGTCTGACTCCAATCAAGGGCAAGCTCCGCGTAGGATTGAGGAGCCGATGTAGAATAGAGGAAGATTAGTAATAAACACGATAGTTGGTGGACTACACCCCGTGGATAGAAGTTGGCAGAAAATGAAGCGCTATTCCAGTGCGATGAGACATGTGGATTTTGAATGTTGTTCAAATAGAAAGGACGAAACACCGGCCAAGTAACGACAGACGATGACTGATGATATAGTGTTCAGGACCAGCGATGCTGATCGAGTAGAGGCCCCTACTATTGATATGATGGTCATTGCGGCCCTACTCTAGTGAGAAGAATTTTGATTGATTATGGAAGTTCTATAAACATTATTTTAAGAAAGCTTATGATCAAATGAGAATGGAGGCCAAGGATTTGAAACAGTCTAAAGCTCGAATACATGGTTTTAGTGGTGTGGCGACTGAGGCAGTTGGTTATGTCTAATTGCTGGTTGAGTTAGGGGAAGGTGAACGTAGAAGGGTGCAGATCCTACCGTTCATTGTATTGGATGTTGAATCACCGTACAATGTTTTTCTAGGCCGTGCGGCCCTGGCTGAATTTTGGACAGCTCTTGCCCCATGGTGTTAATGTTGAAATTCCTGACTGATAATGGAGTAGGTGTTGTGCATGGTGATCAGGCGACTGGACATGCCTGTTACGTAGCTGAGTTGAGAGAGGCTCAGCGTAAAGAGAAGGGAAAGGATGTTGACAAGTCTGCCCGCATCCAATTTACTAAAGGTTGATAAATGGCGCCTAAGCCTTGGCTTGGGCGCCAAAGTTGGTTCTATAAAGATATAGGTCCGAGGGACGATGAGGAGTAACCTAAGGAGACCAAAGCGGCGCTGGCTAAGCTGACAATTATTATAACAATCAACCAAGAGGACCCATCGCGGGTGTTAAAGATTGGATCGCAACTCAGCCCTTCGATGATGAGAGAATTTTTGATTTTCTCTGAGCGAATCTGGATGTATTCGCTTAGACTCATTCTGATATGTATGGGATCTTGCCTACAATTGTGAGCCATGCATTGAACATTGACCCGAAGTATGTCCCGCTGAAATAGAAGAGGCGATGCATGGATCCAGAGAGGTCCATTTCTCTTAAAGAGGAGGTGGATTAATTTAAAGTTAATGGGTTTATTAACAACGCCTCTATCCTGAATGGATATCTAATCCAGTGCTGGTGAAGAAGGCGAATGAGAAGTGGAGAACGTGCATTAACTACTCAGACTTGAACAAGGCATGCCCCAAAGATAATTTTCCCCTTCCTAGAATTGATCAGCTAGTCGACTCGACTATAGGGCACGAATTATTGTCATTCATGATGCTTATTCAAGGTATAACCAAATCCCAATGCATGTCTCAGATCAGGAACATACCAGTTTTGTGACGGATGTTGGGTTATACTTTTATTTAGTGATGCCATTCGGATTAAAGAACACTGGAGCAATCTATCAATGTTTGGTTAATCGAATGTTTAAGGATCAGATTGGAAGGACGATGGAAGTCTATGTGGATGATATGCTCATGAAGTCATGGCAATCAAACGACCACATTTCAAGACTTAGTGGAGATGTTCGACATCCTTTGATTCTATAACTTGAAAATCAACCCTCCGAAGTGCTCATTCGGTGTTGCATTAGGGAAGTTCTTGGGTTTTATTGTCAATGCTCGAGTAATTGAAGTTAATACAGAGAAGATTCAAACCATTCGGGATACATTAACACCTATAACCATTAAACAAGTGCAGAGTTTGAAGGGAAAGGTTACCGTTTTGAGTCGATTCACCTCTAGGGAAACTGATAAATGCATTTCTTTCTTTGACCTGATAAGAAAGGGAAAGAGAAATTTTGAGTGGATGCAAGATTGTAAAGATGCATTTCGAGCTCTTGTGGATCATTTGGAGAGACCCCCCATCTTGTCGAAGCCGGTCAATCATGAGGAGTTATATATATACTTGGTTGTATCATCGCATGCTATAAGTGCCTCCTCGATTCGCGAGGAGAAACCGATTCAGAGGCCGGTGTATTATGTTAGTAAAAGATTAACAGGTGTAGAAAGAAACTACCCAAAGATAGAGAAATTGGCATACTTCTTGCTAATCACTTCGCGCAAACTTTGCCCATACTTCAAGGCATATCCGATTAACATTTACACCGATCATCCATTACGGCAGGTCCTACGGCGACCTGAGACGTCTAGAAGGTTGCTTAAATGGAACATTAAGCTCAGCCAGTTCGACATTACATATCTACCGTGAAGAGAAATCAAGGGGCAAGCGTTGGCAGACTTCATAATAGAATTTACCGGGCAAGATGAGCCTCAAAAGGTGGTGCAATCCCTACTGTGCGATGGAAGCTGTACATCAATGGGGAATCTAATGATCATTGTTTCAGAGCTGGGATTGTTCTTGTAACCCTTAAGAAATGGTCAATTTCTATGCTTTGAAGCTTTATTTTTCTGTCACAAACAACGAAGCCGAGTATGAAGCATTGATCGCTGGGCTCAAATTCGCTAGAGAGCTCAAAGTAAAGTCTCTTGAAATATTTTGAGACTCACAACTGGTGATGTATCAAGGTAGAGGAGATTACCAGGCTAAAGGGCAATGACTTGCCCCATATCTTACCCAAGTTCAGGTGTTGTTGGCGCACATTAAATACTATGGCATTTCGCACATCCCACATGAGCAGAACGGAGAAGCTGATTCATTGGAAAAGTTTGCGAGTACTGGTGATGCACAACAGATTGGATTGGTCCTAGTCGAGAAATTGCATACCCCAAGCATAAATATTATGGTAGTTGATCAAGTACTGGAAGCGGAGCCCAAAAGGGAATCGTGGATGACTCCATTTAAATACTACCTATTGCGTGGAATCTTGCCTGAGAGAAGAAACGAAAAGCAGCAACTGCTTCGTAAAGCTTCATGGCATATTATGCAAGAAGGAATTATGTATAGAAAGGGGTTTTCCGTCCCCTACTATGGTGTATCGCTCATGACAAGATAAAGCGCATTTTGAAATAAGTCCGTGAGGGAGAATGTGGCGATTACATTGGGGGGCAAACTTTAGCAATGAAGATACTCCAATATGGATACTACTGGCCAACCGTAAACTGGGATGCTACTAACTATATGACATGATGTGATAAGTGCCAAATATATGCAAAAGTCCCAAGAGCCCCGCCGACAGAGTTTACACAAATGGTAAGTCAATGGCCATTTGCTATGTGGGTATCGACATCATCGGCTCTTTACCAATCTCTAAAGGTGGCACGAAATATGCGATTGTCGTGGTTGACTACTTCACCAAATGGGCCAAAGCGGAGCCGTTAGCTACGATCATGACTAAGAGAGTTATCAACTACATTGTTACAAACATCATATGTCGCATCGGTCTTCTCCGGACTACTATGATAGATAATGGGACTTAATTCGATAGTGCTGAATTCAAATAATTCTATCGGAGATATCATATAGAAAAAGGTTTGCAGTGGTCTCTCATCCTCAAGCCAGTGGGCAGGTTGAAGCTGTAAATAAGATTATCAAGTCTACTTTGAAAAAACATTTGGAGAAGGCTAGAGGTCAGTGGGTACTTCCCACGGCACTTTGGGCCTATAGAATCACTCACAAGTCCGCGACTGGCCATACTCCATTCGCTCTTGCTTACAAAGCCGAAGCAGTTATTCCAGTAGAACTTGAAGTCCCTTCTCACTGAGTGACCAACTACGACCTTAGAACAAACCAAGATCTTCTCCCAAATTCTATGGACTTTGTCGATGAGAAACGCGAGTAAGCCGACCTGAGAGCGGCTGCATAGGACATTGATTCGCTCAATATTACAACATGAAAGTCCAGTCGAGAACCTTTGAAGTCGGCGATCTTGTCCTGAAATAAGTTTTTCTGGTCCCATCGCATAGGAATTCGACATGGGAAGGCCCTTACGTCATTGAACAGAGGCTTGGAGAAGGAACTTTCAAGCTAGCGACTGTTGATGGCACGACACTTTCGAGAGCATGGAATAGCGAACATTTACGATGCTATTTCACTTAGAATATTTCCTCTGTATTTCAGTACTAGTTACTTTCGACATTTGCTTTAGTATCTGATCTTTTGGATATGTAATAACATAAGTTAGTTTGTTCCTTTTCATGTGATGAATAAAATCTTGAACTCCTTTTGCATAAACGACTGTTATTACATTTTACGCTAAGTGTATAATGAAACTGATTGATATCGATATGTGTGATGTGTGAATGGGTTCGTGAAGTTTGAAATCGATCAATCATCCTAATCCCTGATGGGTCTGAACAAGATGAGCTCCGTAAATTTTCTCAGTTGATGACTCCCGTAGGTGAACCTAAGTGTGGTACTCGTAAGAAGGAATGAAGGTCGCTGACAATTTGGAGATTGAATAACAAACTGAGAGGAAAAACGACTGCCTCGGACGAATACACAACTGCCCACGAGAAAACTCTAAGACCCTAGAGTGCAGACTAGAGTGTAGACAAAACGGGAGGAAAAATGACTGTCCCAGACAGATACATGACTGCCCACGAGAAAACTCTAAGTCTATAAAGTGCATACTAGAGTGTAGCTAATCCGGGTGGAAAAACGACTGGGCTGGGCGGATACATGACTATCCACGAGAAATCTCTTAGTCTTTATAGTGCGGACTATAGTGCAGACAATCCGGACTAAAAAATGACTGCATCGGGCAGATACACGACTACCCACGAGAAAACTCTTCCCTAGAGTGTGGACTAGAGTGTAGACAATCCGGGTGGAAAAACGACTGCCCCGGGTGGATAAACAATTGCCCACGAGAAAATTCTAAGTCCGCGAAATGTGGACTGAGGCAAAAGCATAAGTTGAGCGCAAACAGACCGCTCGCGAAATAGCTTCAAGTCCCCAGAGCGCGGACTGACTTGTAAACTCATTGGGCAGATGAGTGAATTTTGATTGTTCTCAATCCCACAAATACTAACTTGAAATCGACGGAAGGAGTTCAAATCACAAAAGGATGGATACGGCAGCTCATTACAATTCCGGCTTGATATCCTATAACATCCCATATCTAGGTGCCAAAAGTTAAGTGCTACAAATGCTATAGTCATTTATAGTATAAACTACCAGTGTCAAAATACGGTAATGCTAATGGTATCCATAATCAGAAGCAGATTAATATGAAAAAAATCATAGATTTCTAAACATTTTACCGATTATTTTTCAAAACAATAATTCATATCTAGGTTACATAATCCTATAATCGTTTCCCAGGTAAAGATCAAAAATAATTATACAATAATACACTAAAAGCGACATATGACGATGCCCCTTTGGTTGACCAGAATCAAGGTAGTCATAACTGATTAATATACACAGCAGAATAAGCAAAATAAATTTTAACTCCTAATTAGTTATCCGTCAGCCACATGCTCGTCTGTGGAAGCTTTATTCGTCTAAAAAACCTCAACCCTTAGCCTACTCAAATCAATTTTGGGCACCCGAGAGTCCAAGGGGAAACAAAAACTACGAGTCAAACATAAAGCCAGGTGTGAATAATACTATGTTATGTGAGACCACGCCGCTTAGTGGAACGGGTTTCCCCTCACTGACATCCTTTTAAAACATATGTTTCGCAAATCTTTTCCTACAACCAAACTGGTTAAAACTGTAAAGCATTATTATGTAAACATATATAAGGTAATAAATGAACTATTTGTTCAAACATTACAGTTTTGTTTGGCTAACTATTAACCTTTAGCTGACTCGGGGCTACCAGAAAATATATCAAAATTTATCCAACATCTGTTAGGCAATCCTCTTCTGGACAGTATGTCCTTTATTATCTATTAAATACTTCTCTTCTAGTCGATCAGTCCCTAACTTAACATCTTCCAGGGTCGCCTGATCCTAATGGTTTTGCGGGCTCACCAATAACTTATATGTATACAAACATATATTCCTTTTGCACGTAATCATAATTTTAGTTTTATCTATGACAAAGCCCTACACACTGGAATTTTAGACTAAATTAGCTGTGGCTAATAGCTAATGTATAGGGCATGATCCTATACCAGTCCATCCGGTATTCTAATATCCGAGTCATTTTACTTAGGGGTAAATACCCTTTAAATTTTCCTTCAAAACACTTTCAGATTTAAAACCTTTAAATCAAACTCAAACAAGGAAAATCTATATATATTCTATGTTTGACTCAAAATCACCTTAATGTGTTATATACACACACACACACTCTTTACTCAAATCTTAGTTGATGAAAACATTTAAACCTTTGAAAGTTCCTCTTTTGAATCTACTAAAAGTACCCCTTTCGAAACCATTGAAAGTACCTCTTTCTAAACCAAGTAAAACCCTTTATTTAATCTAGCCCAAAAGGCCAAAACTTTCCTTTTGTAACCATTCTTAAAACCCTTTCGAAACCATTGGAAATGCTTCCTTCGAAAGCTTTAAAACCTTAAACATCTTTCTTTTAAAACCTTTAAACATTGTCTTTTGAAACCTTAAGAAAACCTTTCCTTTTAATCCTTTCGAAACAACCAGAAAAACCTTCCCTTTCAACACCTTCGAAATCCTTGGAAAACCTTTCAAAATCATTGGGGTACCACCCCTTCGAAACCTTCATTTAAAACCCTTTCGAATGCATTAAAACACTAAACCTTTCAAAAGCCTTTTGGATTAAATTTAAAACATGTGAAACCTTTCAAAACCATTCCAAAATTTAGTTCTTCAAAGCTTTGAAAACCATTTCGGTCGAATCCATTTAGATTATGCCTTCAAGTATAATAAAAGATCAAAAATCCATTAAAGTTTAAAGCATTCTTTCATAATCATTCCTAAGTAAAGAAGTGATGGTGTCGAAACCATCCCTTCGAAAAGCATTGGAGAAGTGGTCAACTCTAAAATACAAAGCAAGGCAAAGCAACCCTTTCGAAACCAATATGGGTTGAGAGGTAAAAAAAAAAAGCAGTAGTAAGGGTTTCAACCTAGTCGAAAGCATTTATTTAAAACAAAAACGCAACCCAATCAAAACCATTCTTTTAAAACCAATTGACCTGGTCGAAAGTCAACCTAGTCGAAAGCTACTCAGTCGAAAGCATGCAGGCCCATTTTCTTTTAAAAGCAGAGTAATGCCTCAAACCCTATGAAACCCCTGGTTTCGTCTCTATACCTTCCGCCTACATCCAATTCACTACGTACTAGTTCCCATATATCATGCGCACTGGTTTTGATAGCGTTGAGGGTGAAGTTAGGGAGGCAGAATCTAGTGTTGAAAGCATCGAAACAGTATAAAAAACATGTATATTAGTCCTTTTTAAATTATCCCTTTGTACCTAACCTGCCTTGTTTGTCAAATTGTGATTGGTTGCAAGTTTCTCTTTTCTAAAAGTACTGTCGACTTTCTAGAAATAACAAATTTGATATATCTACAAAAAGCCCATTCTCCTTTTATAAATATATAAAACATTTAAGTCTCATACCCTAAATAATTTTATATATCCATTAAAACACTTAGGAAAATTCAACAAAAATTCCAGAAAATCACTTTTAATATGTTTTCTAACATATATTAATTTCAGATCCAAACCATTTATTACTTAACCGTAAATAATTTTTTAATCCAAAATAGCGTTTTCTTCACTAGAAAATTCATATAAAATCCACATAAATTCAGAAAATTGAAACCCATCTCTAAAATATTATTTCTGGTCTATATAAAAATTCTAAGGCATTTGGATGTCATTTAATAGAGTTTCCACATTAAAATATATCATACAATCAATATGAACATACATAAACCATCAAGAAGTATATATAATCATTCTATCATTCAAAAACATGGCAAAAATTGCAAATAAATTCAGATTCATCTTAAAATCGAAAACAATAAGAAATATGAGATGTAAGCATTTTTCACCTTAGCTTTAGAGATTAAAGAGATTGAGATATGAATGGATTTGATTTGATTAAGCTTCTTCCTTAGCTTGTCTAATCATTTTCCTCTTGCTTTTGTTAATGGTGGCCAGCCTTAAGTTTGAAATTTTTTGACAAATGAGAAATGAACGTGTACGGAGATACACGACCAAGGTTTAGGGTATAACAATGGTCTCTTTCCTATTTTACCCCTCCTCTATCTCATTTTAACTCTTCTTTTAATCCATTGGTTAAATGTCACGGCTACCCCTTAATTAAAATCAAAACTCAATCCCCTAATAAACATATTATTTTATTTAATTTAGCTAATTAATTATCCTAAATAATGTTACCAAAATATGGGATATTACAGACTCCCCTCCTTAAAGAATTTCGTCCCCGAAATTATGATTAGGTACACAACAAATCAGTTAAAGAGGTAGAACATACCATCAAACAAGTTAGGATAAGTGTCTCCAATCCTGCTCTCAGTCTTTCAAGTATAGTCTTTATCATCGTCACTCCACTGGACTTTCACCAGTCTGACCGTCTTGTTTGAAATCTTCTTATCATCTCTCGCAACAATACAGATCGGCTTTCTCACTGTAGTCAAGTCTGGTTCTACTACTAAGTCATCTAGCACAATGGGTGCAATAGTAGTCTCCGGGTTTCTAACACACTTTTTGAGATGAGAAACATGGAAAACATCATGGACTCCTGCCAAACTATTCGATTACTCGACTCTATATGCGAGTTTCTCGATCCTCTTAACAATACAAAAAGGTCTAACGAATCTCGGTGCCAACTTTCTTGATCTTTTGAATCTGATCACACCCTTCATCGGTGACACCTTAACAAAAACCTGATCTCCAATCGAAAGTTCTAAATTTTTTTTGTCTTTTATCTGCATAACTCTTTTGCCTAGACTAAGTCTCCTTCATCCTAGCCTCCTTCATACTAGTCTGATAATTGTTGTTATATGAAAACTTGACAAAATGCAGATGGTCTTCCCATGATCCCTCGAAATCTAATACTCAAGCTCTTGATAAGTCCTCCAAGATCTTATTAACTTTTTCCATTTACCCATCTATCAGTGAATGGTAAGCGGTACTCATCTTGAGCTTGGTTCCCAAAATTTCCTGAAGACTCTTCCAGAACTTGCTAGTGAATAAGGAATCCCTATCACTTACTATAGTACTAGGAATTCCATGCAGTCTAAATACATTCTTCATAAATAACCTTTCCAAAACAGGTGCCGTCCTAGTTGACTTAACTGGAATGAAATGGGCATTCTTGGTCAATATGTCCACTATGACCCGTATACTTTCATTTCTTCTATTCGACCTTGGCTAGCCATCAATAAAATCCATAGAAATGGAATCCCACTTCCATACTAGAATATCTAACAGCTAAAGCAACCCACTTGGCTTCTGATGTTCAACCTTTTCCAGCTGACCATTCAAGTACTGCTTTACCCATAAGCCAATATCTCGCTTCATACCTTCCAAAAGAAACTTCTCTTTATATCCTGATATATCTTAGTTCCTCTAGGATGAATAGTGAATTTTGAACAATGGCATTCCTTCAAGACTTTTTTCCTTATTTTTTCTACACTTGAAACACATAATCTCCCTTTCTTTCTCAACCACCAATTCTGGTCGAGACTGTAGTCTTTTAAGTCATCACTCTCGGTTCCATCCCTTAACTTCTTGATCTGATTAGCTAACGACGGATCCCCCTCCTGTTTAGAAGCAATCTTTCTGATCATTACTAATCTCTTTGCTTGACCCAGCCTCAGAGCTCCACTCCACTCTACAATCTACCAATGCTTCTAAATTTTTCCACTCTGGAGTCATCGCCAAATACTACATTCTGATGCTTCCTGCTAAGTGCATCTGCCACCTTATTTCCTTTTCCTAGTGTTTATTAAATCCTTAAATCATAAGAGGCAATAAACTCTAACCACTTATTTTGTCTCATGTTCAGCTCCTTCTGAGAGAACAAATACTTCAACGACTTATGATCCGTATATAACTCAAACCTCTCTTCCAAAAGGTAATGTCTCCACACCTTCAATATAAAAATCACTTTAGACAATTCCAAATCATGCGTTGGATATCTGACCTCATGCGGTCTAAGCTATCTAGAATCACAGGCTATCACTTTACCACCCTGCATCAGCATGGCTCCTAACCTTATTCCACACGCATCTGTATAAACCAACAAATCCTGATTCCCTTCCTGAACAGCCAACACCGGTGCATGGGTCAATAAGTGTTTCAAACTCTAGAATACTTTTTCACACTTATTGGTCCACACAAACTTCACATTCTTTCTCGTTAGCTTAGTCATCGGTGCTTCTATCCGCAAAAATCGTTAATGTACCTTCGATAATAACCATCTAATCCAAGGAAACTCTTTATCTCAATCACCGTCTCAGGTCTCTTCCTACTATTCACCACTTAAATCTTAGTCAGATCTACTGAAAACCCTTTCTTTGAGACTACATGACACAGAAACTTCACTTCCTTCTTCCAAAAATGACATTTTGAAAACTTCACCTTCAGTTGATGCTGCCTTAGGGTCTCAAGTACCACTCTAAGATAAACTTCATGCTCCTTCTCGTCCTTAGAGTATATTAAGATATCATCAATGAAAACTAACACGAACCTATCCAAGAGCTCTCAGAAAACTCGGTTCATTAAAATCCACAAAGAATGCCGGCGCATTAGTCAGTCCGAACGGCATAACTAACCATTTGTACAATATATATTTGGTTCTAAATGCCATCAAAGGCATACTATTCTCCACTATTCTGAGCTGATAGAAACCTATTGCCAAATCCAATTGAGAAAATATCATGGCTCCACCCAACTGGTTGAACAAATCATCAATTCTGTATAATGGATATCGATTGTTTATCATTCTCTCATTAAACTTACAATAACCGATACATGGCCTCAACGATCCGTCCGGCTTGTTAACAAATGCTATGGATGCTCCCTATGGTGAACTACTTGGCCTGATAAAACCCTTGTCATCTAAGTCCACCAACTGAACCTTCAACACCCTCTTCTTTGTAGGGGTCATCCTGCTTGGCAGCTTACTCACTGTTTCTGCCCTCGGACCCAAATCGATCTGAAACTCAATGGCTCTTTTCGGTGGCAATCCTACTACCGGCTCAAAACATCTGCAGATTCTTTAACCACAAAAATTGGACTAAGATCAACATCCAACTCCACAACATCCAACAATGCATTCACCTCACTGTTAGAACCTTCAACGGTATAACAATCCGGTCACTATAGTCAGGGTGTCTAAGTGATATTTTTTTATCTAGGAAAATATATCCTAACATTATACTCACTTAACCAACCCATCCCAAGAATAACCTCGAACCCCACAAAAACACATGCAAACTGCAAACAAAATTATAACCTAACAAGTCAAACTATAACCGGTCACATCTCAACCCTAGAGTTTCATACCCTCCTATTAGATTCGCAACCCATAAGGAAGCGAATAATAAGTGGGTTCTAGGTTAAGCTTATCTATCAAATATCTAGATATAAAAGAATGCGATGCACCAATATTAAATAAAACACTAACAGACATACCATGAATCTGAAGCGTAATTCCCAAACCCGCCTTTCCTTTCTACCGAGCTGTTGGTTTTGAAGTAGCAGGTTCCAATGCATACACCTTGCCATTTCCATCCCTAGCGGGCTCTTTGCATTGATTCTTATAGTAGCCTATTTGATCGTAGTTGAAGCACCTAATATTCTTCTTCCTGATCACTTCTTTCGCCTTCCAGTACGACACTCATTGGCGAAATGGCCATTCTTGTCACACTTAAAACGGTCTACCTCAAACTTCCCCTTCTCGGCTACTCCATCCTTCTAAGCTCCCTTCTTGTGAACGAACTTCCTATTTTAGGCTTGCCCAACCTGGACGTCCTTCACCTTACTCTTCTCCTGACATCAAGCATCTCCTCATGCCTCAAAGCCATCTCCACAACCACATCACAGGGATCTCTACTATGCGGTAAGGTAGCCTTGTCCAACTCAGGCTTCAATCCCTTGATAAACTTCTCATTCCTATTCATCACTGTATAGAAAGTGCATAATCATATCTAGCCAACTCTTCAAACTTGCTGGCATACTCCAGAACAGTCATCTCTTCCTATTCTAGCTCAGCAAACTTCGAGATCAAAACTATAGCAACCCGATATTTTCAACCATTCGCATCCGCACATGACGGACTTAAATTGCTCAAAATGTCAGATTATTAATTTAAGATTTGGCAAAACTCAATATATGCAGTAAATAAATCAATCAAAGAATCACAGACACGGAGTAATATAATAATAACGCAGCGGAATAGATAAATAGTAGTTCATGAAGCTACTATATAAACACCGGAATTAGAAATAAACTACAAGGGAATATCTCAAATACGGTGAAGTCTTTAATACAAACTGATGACCTCTCTGAATAAATCAACTGGAAAAGCTGAAAGCTATATCGATTGTTGGATCTCCAAGCGAAGCTCCAAACTCCAAAGGTGAGTCTCAAATGCTGAATTACTCGGTCTGACTCAAGCGTAAGGCAAAATACAAAACACTCGAGTCAGGATTAACATTCTTATATCAATAAATCCAACTCAGGTGAAATATCAACTGAAATACAAGTACTCAGAGGATGTTTGGGATAACCATCCTCTAAGGACCCATGGAACTATCTACAATGTAGAAATATACGCTATTACCAACTAAACGTCATTATAACACCGTGGCCATTTCAAATTAATTTATACTTCAAACCAAAATATTATTTCCATTTCAAATATATCTATTTCCAAAATGGTGTATATATATTATAATAGTTTATAAGGTAAAGTATTTATAATTTCTTCACATTTCAAAAATCGATTCAAACCAACTCAAATTCCCAATTCCAATTTAAATTCAATCCCATTCAACAAATTTCAATTCAATTCAGTTTCTAGATAAACAATTTCAAATTATATCACTTTCAAATACAGATAAATAAACCATTTAAATTTCAATATATTTCAAAGCTTTAATATTTCCATTTCCAAAGCTAAATTTTAACAGTTTCATATAGATCTCGATTTGACTTCACTACTATTTAGTCAGGGAATATTCACTTAATAAATTCAATATCATTTAACTAGCCTTAAATTACATTTTTACTAAATATTTCCTTAAATTTATTTAAACGAGAAATGTATATTAAATTACTTAAATTAAGACTAAGTTATAAATCATATCTTAAATCTTAATTTCAATATGTTTCAAATCGGTTTAATTAAATAAAATTCTTTATTTAATACAATTTCAACTAAATTCGAATTATCTTTCTAACCTTAACTTATTCAAATTATTATCAAAATCTATTTTGAAATATAGATTTAAATACCTAAACATATTATATGTATTAAATAAATCAATCTTAATTAAATTAGATATTATTATTAAATCTATATATATCATTACCATTTATATATAATAATTTAAGAATCAACATTATTAAAACCATATATTTCCTCCCAAAACCATATAATTTATTTTCAAAATATTTGTATATGGACCAACGGTGTCTGTATATAATTTTCTATCCTATGGTCAAGTGATACGGATATTTATCATTTCAATCCGTAATTTAAATACATACCGGTAGATATCATTTCGACATGCAATCCCAAATTCAATTCAACTGAAAATCGCTTGGGTTTATCATTTCAACCCATAACGAAATTCTCCTATTCTAAAATCCGTTCGGGTATGTATCATTTCAACCTATAGTGAATTCTAAACTACAGGGAACTTGCAGAGTGATAACAGATAATGTAATAATATACAAGCATATATCATTAATAACAATATAATATAATCAACAGGATATGGTGTCATAACCCACAATTGAACAATTACAAATAATAGCATAAACAACATTTTTAATAACTGCAGTAGTACATTTCAAATGTCGTTTCAATTGAAATCAAATCTAATAAATACAAGAATGTTGATTGTGAGTGATTGCTCACCTTTCGAGGCTAGATAGATTTTGACAAAGAAATGAGCTACGAATTGCAAGCACGACTTCTAAAGTAAAGCTAGATTGGCACGAATTCGATGGACAAGCTGATAATAGGAAATCGATGAGAACGATTGAATCCGTTGATATAAATTGAATAATATATATATATATATATATATATATATATATATATTACTAAATCTATTCCGTACCATATAACTTCTATTTTAACATATAAATAATGTATGCTATACTAACATACTTTTCATATACCTTAAATGAGATTTATAGGATGTAAACTTTATATATTTACCCATACGGTAAAATACTAGGCAGACGAACAGGTTTATTACATAAATAACATTTGTTTCGGTTGAGACATCTCTTAACTTCTATATATATATCTACCTCTTCCCTACTTTAAATATACGACTAGAATTTACTGGCTAAACTTTGTGGTATATTATATATATAAAATGAACATTCCCATAAGTAAAAGAAGTTATCGACTACAAATATGCACTCAACCCAAAATAAAACAGAAGTGAGTAGACAGAATTTATGAATATAATCCTACCGACTATTGTTTACACATACAGTTTCATATTTAGACTTATATATAAACAATAGGTTAAGTATATCTTATATAAATTTGAAGCTGACATAAACGACAATACTTATAAAGTAATTATATAAAATATATAACGGTAGTAGGATATAAAATAGTTGAAAGGAGAGCGTATTTTTTTTCAACTATAAGTTTAGGTAAATGTACATATAGAATAAAGCAAAACTTCAACAAAAAAAAGTAAACAACTTATCCATGCATACTGGCGAATGACGGAGAGAGGAGCAAATTGGGCTGGAGATGGTCACGTGCAGGCGGAGGGGACCACGGTGGTAGAGGCCGGTCGCTGGTACCGGCACGATGGGGTTGGAGAAGATAAATGAGGACAGGCTCGGTTGGGCTGTTGAGGGAGAGAGAAGGCGGAAGAGAAAGAGAAGTGATGAAGCTTTGTTCAATTATGTTCTTTTTCCAGAGGAAGTTCGATTTGAGAAGAAGAAGGGAGGAGAAAGTGAGCTGTGTCCAGAGCAACCGTTTATATATAATATACTATAGAATTACGTTACTTCCTGTGAAAAGCAAACGTTAAGGAGAATGGGACCAATGAATATACGAAATGAACCATCATATATTTTATAACAGTAGGCAGGGTAAATATCAAGCCCCAAAATTCAGGGAATAATTAAAGCAATAACCATTTGAAATTTAAAAAGGACATAGGGAATTAAAAGTCTCGAAAGCACCGATATGGTAAACTATTTTTTGGATTTCGCTGTGTATCGGACTCCAAAATACATATATAAATATATCATAGAGATCGGCACGAGGAGACGATCAAAACAGTATACAGATATCAGTGGTATAATTGGATTATAATAATTTCAATTTCCGCTAGCGGAAAATGCAACAAAAACGCTTAAAAATAAGATCGACGGAGCTAAAGAAGTCCGAATTTGATGAAACGAAATTTGACCTTCCACTCAGAAAATGATTTACAAATTTTCTGCATAAAAATATTCAAGTTTGAAATTTATTTTATCATCATCATCAATTTTTAACTGATTTAAATTTAAATAAAACTTCACAATAGAATAAACTTCAATATTATCAGATGAAATTTTACCAGTTGCTATGTTTAAGTAGACGTATTCCAAATAATAAACGTTTATTTTCAAATTTTATTGTTCAAAATTTCAATTAATTAAATAAATAAAATCACTAAAACTTTGGGTCGTTACACTCTCCCCCACTCAAAACTTTTCGTCCCCGAAAAGGAAGGAGATAGGAGAATAGAACAACCAAAAATAAAAGTAGATTGAAAGTCAAGATTAAACAATTAATTTGAAACTACATAAATTTTTCTTGAAATATTCATTTGAAAACTTCATTTGCAATTCAGTTATCTTTAATACTTTAAAACCTTTCAAAGCCCATTTGTAAAATTTATTGCTTCCTTTATAAATACCATTTATATGTTTAAATAACACCTTTATAAAGATTTGAAAACTACTTTAAAATAACTATTTACATCCTTATTTATACTTACAAAGAAGCTATTGAAAACATTAAATCCATAATCCATAAATTTATTAATTTATCTCAAGATACTTTTCAAATGTTATTAATAAATCAATAATCATTTACTTTAAATATGTTTTATTCAATTAATAACTTCTAAATATTCATAATACTAATAATTCTCTATTAAACCATGCAGTATATAAATAAAAAATATTTTAAAAAGGGATATATTCAAAAAGGAAAGAAGTAGATTCGAAAAACGGAATATAGGTGAATAAATAAAGCTAAGCAGACGAGGTAGATTCAAAAGAATAGTACCGGGCACGAATAGTTAATTTAAACCATAAGAATTTCAATTTCAAATATTGATACAAAATTTCTTAGTTGGGAATACCTTTATAATAAAATACCTTATGTCGAAACAAATTTTCCTTTCGAAAATACTTTTATAACTCGATGTTTCAACAAGTTTATCCTCGTTCTTGCAGACTCTGGCCATGCGTTGATCAGGCGCAAAGCTAGAACTCTTCACATACTTAGTAGACATGTTTCAATACCCAGTGAAAATACTTGGAAAACCTTCAAAACCGATATGGAAAGTACAATCCAAACAAATCACCTGGATCGTAGATACACAATGGTTACGCCTAGAGCCCCCAAGAAACATCCGTACCTTTAAGCAATCATTGCCTTGCGAATTTCGCCATGATAACCAAAACTCATGGACCGTAGGATACATAACAATGGTTACGCCTGGATCCCCCAGAAAACATCCATACCCTTTAAGCAATCTCTGCCTTGCGGGTTACGCCACCATAACAAAACTATAGACCGTAGGATACATAACAATGGTTACGCCTGGATCCCCCAGGAAACATCCGTACCCTTTAAGCAATCTCTGCCTTGCAGATTATGCTACCCCAAAAAACGACCATGGGTTACGCCATGGTAGGACACTCGAGTATCACATCCAGAAAACCAAAATCAGAGAGAATAATATCGATAGAATGAATCTACAATGTGGCGACAAAGCGGATATCAAGCGAAGGCACTTTCCATATCTTTACTTCGAAAATATGTATCATATAGTACCTTTTCAAATCACTTTCAAATATCATACTCATATAAAGTCCATTATATATAAGATTTCATTTTCAAATCAAATACTTTCCAAAATCAATAGTATATAAAATCATACTTATATAGACTTCGATTATATAAGATTTCGCCTTTCAAATTTGAGTGACTTTCCAAATCAATAGTTTTTGAATCAATTTCATACTTATACAAATCAATTTTATATAAGTTCGATAACTCCCAAATCAAGTATTTAGTAAAGCAAGGTTCCCAATTTCTATATATATACATATAGGGTCATATCAAAACAAATCCGAAACTCGGGGACTGAATACTGGTTCACTTCAAATAGTTTCAATATATACACACATATATCTTTTGGAAATCAAATCATCCTTCAGAATTTGAAATCAAAATTGGTTTTACAATAATCACTCGCATAGCAAAGCTACTAAAGTGGCCTCTCGCCCACTCTAAAACTCGAAAATCAATGTCGATGATGTGTGCACTCATCACCGAAATTATTTTCCAGCGACACAAGTGAGTTCTGGACTTCCCGTTTCTTAAAAACTTCTTTGAAATTTCTTCAAAATCATTGGAACTCATTTGAAGTCATTTGAAACATATCTTATTCCGAAAATACTTTCAAATCGTATTATTGTATATTTTCAAAATCTTAAAACTGATTTCAAAATACCGAAGTTCAACTTTCGATTTTCAAACTTAAAACCTTCAGTTATATATCATTTTTATATAAATCAAATTTCTTATAAAATTTCAAAATTTCCAATCCTTTCGAATTTCAATTCTCATTTTAAAAAGGTATATAATCCTTGTGGAAAACATCTTACTTTTATATATAGAATAAAATCATACTTATCAAAATAATAATTTCGATACATAAAATAATTTCTAAAAATACAAGCAAGCCCGATTTTCAAAGGATGATTCAGGAATGAATCTCGAAACATGATAACGGTCGAAGTCAAATTCAAAAGGGTTCCTACTTAATGAGAATCCCAACCAAGATTTCGAGGTATATTAATCTATATTAATTTAAAGGAATTTCTTCGTTAGTGAAAGATCATAAATTCTCATCAAGCGAAATGCTAAAGCATAATTATATATCTTAAGTTCGACACATCGACTTTTACTAGGTAAAGGATATAATAGAGTTCACTTAATACAACTTAACTTATACCACTGATAACAACCGATTACACCGATCGCCACTTCTACGAGAATAATGCATCGGTATTAATTCTGCCGGGTGGTGCTTCCACAGGTTCAGTACACTCCACATCAAGGTGCCCTCAACTATTACATTTCTTGCATGAGTACACTACTCTCCCATCATCCCTAATGAACTTTAGGAAGGCAGCAGCTCAAGCAGGACGCAACACAGCTTGCCTTCTGCGCTATCTCTCAGAACAATCTCTGGCAATATGTCCAGTCTGCCTACAGTGGTAGCAAATGGTAGACTTGTCGGCTGATGTAGTGGGTGCCGATTTCACTTTCTTCACTTTCAGGCAGCGACTAGGGAAGTGTCCCTTCTCACGACACTTAAAATAGAAAATCTTGGATCGAAAGCGCTTGCCCTCCTTTTTTCCTTTATCTCTCTTTCCGCACATGGCTGCATAATGTCCCTTTTCCTGACACCGATAGCAAATGACATGGTCATAAGGACCAGGTTCTGCCCTTTCTCTCCACAGCCTCTCTTGCTCGATTGCTTCCTCCCTTTCCTTACGGGCCAATGCACTTCGTGCTCGATGGGCTGCTTTCCATTCTTCTGATTTTTCCATTTACAAAATAGTTTCCTATCATTCAATGAGTCTAAAATCAAACAAGATACAAGTTCAAAATTTAAGGGGAAATTTAATAAAAGGGAGTTTCAAAACAAAGGGAAAGAACTCGAACGAAAATGAGATAATTAAAATTCAAAATAGAAGATGGATATGCTTATATAAGAATATAAATAAGGAGGGGCCAGAACGAATTTTAGAACAAAGATAGAGATTTCAAATTAGAGGAACTCTAATCAGTTAGAACTCTTATTCGAAGATAGGCTCGAACGAAAGTGATTCCACAAATAAATTTACCATATATGATAAGTTTGCTTAGAGCCAAATCTTTGATACCAACTATAGAAACCCGATATTTTCAACCATTCACATCCGCACATGCCGAACTTGAATTGCTTAAAATATCAGATTGTTAATTTAAAATTTGGCAAAACTCAATATACGCAGTAAATAAATCAATCACAGAATCACAGACACCGAGTAATATAATAATAACACACAGAATAAATAAATAGTAGTTCATGAAGCTACTATATAAACATCAGAGTTAGAAATAAATTACAACACAATATCTCAAATACGGTGAAGTCTCCAATACAAACTGATGACCTCTTTGAACAAATAACCTAGAAAAGCTGTATCGATTGTTGGATCTCCAAGCGAAGCTTCAAGCTCCAAAGATGAGTCTCAAATGCTGAATTACTCAGTCTGACCTGAGCGTAAGGCAAAACACAAAACACTCGAGTCAGGATTAACATTCTTATATCAATAAATCCAACTCAAGTGAAATATTAACTGAAATACAAGTAACTCAGAGGATGTTTGGGATAACCATCCTCTAAGGATCCATGGAACTATCTACAATGTAAAAATATACGCTATTAACAACTAAACATCATTATAACACCATGGACATTTCAAATTAATTTATACTTCAAAACCGAAATATTATTTCCATTTTAAATATATATTTATAAAATAATATATATATATATATTATAATAATTTATAAAGTAAAGTATTTATAATTTCCTCACATTTCATAAATAGATTTAAATCAACTAAAATTCCCAATTCCAATATAAATTCAATCCCAACTCAACAAATTTCAATTCAATTCTGTTTCTAGATAAACAATTTCAAATTATATCGCTTTTAAATATAGATAAATAAACCATTTAAATTTCAATATATTTCAAAGCTTTAATATTTCCATTTCCAAAGCTAAATTTTAACAATTTCATATAGATCTCGATTTGACGTCATTACTACTTAGTCAGGGAATATTCACATAATAATTTAACTAGCCATAAATTACATTTTTACTAAATATTTCCTTAAACTTATTTAAATGAGAAATATTCATTAAATTACTTAAATCAAGACCAAGTTATAAATCATATCTTAAATCTTAATTTCAATATGTTTCAAATCGGTTTAATTAAATAAAATTCTTTATTTAATACAATTTCAACTAAATTCGAATTATCTTCCTAACCTTAACTTATTCAAATTATTATCAAAATCTATTTTGAAATATAGATTTAAATACGTAAACATATTGTAAGTAGTAAATAAATCAATCTTAATTAAATTAAATATTATTATTAAATCTATATATAACATTACCATTTATATATAATAATTTCAGAATCAACATTATTAAAACCATATATTTCCTTCCAAAACCATAGAATTTATTTTCAAAATATTTGTATATAGACCAACGGTGTCTGTATATAATTTCCTATCATATGGTCAAGTGATACAGATATTTATAATTTCAATCCATAATTTAAATATATACGGGTAGATATCATTTCGAGCCGCAATCCCAAATTCAATTCAATTGAAAATCGCTTGCGTTTATCATTTCAACCCATAACGAAATTCTCATATTCTAAAGTCCGTTCGGGTATGTATCATTTTCAACCCATAGTGAATTCTAAACTACAGTGAACTTGCAGAGTGATAACAGCTAATATAATAATATACAGGCATATACCATCAATAACAATATAATATAATCAATAGGATATGGTGTAATATCCCACAGGTGAACAATTACAGGTAATAGCATAACATTTTTAATAACTACAGCAGTATATTTCAAATGTTGTTTCAATTGAAATCAAATCTAATAAATACAAGTACGTTAATCGTGAGTGATTGCTCACCTTTAGAGGCTAGATAGATTTTGACAAAGAAATGAGCTACAAATTGCAAGCACGACTTCCAAAGTAAAGCTAGATTGGCACGAATTCGATGGACAAGCTGATAATAGGAAATCGATGAGATCGATTGAATCCGTTGATATAAATTGAACAATATATATATATATATATATATATATATATATATATATATATATTATTAAGACTATTCAATACCGCATAACTTCTAGTTTAACATATAAATAATGTATGCTATACTAGCATACATTTTATATACCTTATATGAGATTTATAGAATGTAAACTTTATATTTACCCATACGGTAAAATACTAGGCAGACAAACAGGTTTATTACATAAATAACATTTGTTTCGGCTGACACAAAATAATATCATATATAAATCTCTTAACTTCTATATATATATCTACCTCATCCCTACTTTAAATATACGACTAGAATTTATTGGCCAAACTTTGCAGTATATTATATATATAAAATAAACATTTCCCATAAGTAAAAGAAAAATATGCACTCAAACCAAAATAAAACAGAAGTGAGTAGACAAGATTTATGAATATAATCGTACCAACTATTGTCTACACATACAATTTCATAATTAGACTTATATATATATAAACAATAGGTTAAATATATCTTATATAAATTAAAAGCTAAAGCTGACATAAACGACAATACTTATAAAGTAATTATATAAAATATAACGGTAGTAGGATATAAAATAGTTGAAAGGAGAGCATAGTTTTTTTTCAACTATAAGTTTTGGTAAATATACATACAGAATAAAACAAAACTTAAACAAAAAAAAGTAAACAACTTATCCATGCTTACTGGCGAATGACGGAGAGGGGAGCAAATGGGGCTGGAGATGGTCACGTGTAGGCGGAGGGGACCACGGTGGTAAAGGCCGGTCGTTGGCACCGACGCGATGGGGTCGGAGAAGATAAATGAGTGCAGGCACGGTCGGGCTGCTGAGGGAGAGAGAGGGCAGGAGAGAGAGCAGTGATGAAGCTTTGTTCGATTATTTTCTTTTTCTAGAGGAAGTTGGATTTGAGAAGAAGGGAGGAGAAAGTGAGCTATGTCCTGAGCAACCGTATATATACATAATATACTATAGAATTATGTTACTTCCTGTGAAAAGCAAACGTTGGAGAGAATGGGACCAATGAATGTACGAAATGAACCATCATATATTTTATAACCGTAGACAGGGTAAATATCATGATCGAGAATTCAGGGAATCATTAAAGCAATGACCGTTTGAAATTTGAAAAGGACACAAGGGATTAAAGTCTCGAAACGCGCCGATATGGTAAACCTTTTTTCGGATTTCGCTGTGTATCGGACTCCAAAATACAGATATAAATATATCGTAGAGATCAGCACGATGAGACGATTAAAACAGTATACAGATATAAGTGGTATGATTGGATTATAAAAATTTGAATTTCCACTGGCGGAAAATGCAGCAAAAACATAGAAAAATAAGATCGACTGAGCTAAAGAAGTCCGAATTTGATGAAATGAAATTTGACATTCGACTTAGAAAATGATTTACAAATTTTCTGCATAAAAATATTCAAGTTTGAAATTAATTTTATCACTGTCAATTTTTAACTGATTAAAATTTAAATAAAACTTCATAACAAAATAAACTTCAATATTATGAGATGAAAATTTGCCAGTTGCTATGTTGAAATAGATGTATTCCAAATAATAAATGTTTATTTTCAAATTTTATTGTTTAAAATTTTACAGAATTTCAATTAATTAAATAAATAAAATCAGTAAAACTTTGGGTCGTTACAAAAACAGACTGCGCTATCATCAACGTAAACCTCTCCTGGAACCTCCTTTTAAACTCTGCCCATGTCGTAATCTCCTCATCCACTGCCACAGTCACACTACTCCACCAAAATAAAGCAGCTCCCTGAAGCCGTCTTGATGCCAACATCCTCTTATGCTTATCATTGAGCCTTAAATTTGCAATATTCTCTCGCGGTGCAGCAACCAATTTTCTACCACGGTAACATCCTCGGTTCCAATAAATGGCTTCCCCCAAGCTTAGTATAATCTCCACTCAACTTAGCATAATCATTGGAAACTAGAGCTTCCTAAACTCCACCTCCCATTACACTAGCAGCAACGCCTGCTTGCATCATATTAATGAAAAACTGATGTAGGATCGATTTCACCCTAGAGGGGGTGAATAGGTTGATGCTATCAATTGTAAAAATTATTGCGGAAGTTTATGCAAAATAATTTCAACATAGATCTATCAAAATAATAGCAGCACAGATAATAGCAGAATATAAAAATGCTGAAATAGAACAACACAGAATTTACCCACCTTCGGCAAAACCCTTTCTACGTGCTACCCCAAGGTTTCTACTAGAAATTAAGTAGTCAGACGCTTAACCACGTAATCTCGTGACACCCACTACCGATTAACCTAACTCTACACTCAAAACTCTGCCACAACTCAGCCATTGAGTTGCGAATTCTCGAACTATACTACCGTAGTTCGTCGCATAGTCACATGACTAGAAATTAAAAAGTTTAAAAGGAAAAATTACAATTAAAAATTTGAAATCAAAATCCAAAATTTTGAACTGAAGTCCTTATATAATTATAAACTCAAAATAAATAAAAAGGTCAGCCCAAATATTAAAGCTATTATTCCCTTTATCTTTTATTCCTTCGTCCGGCTTTCTCTTTTATTTGCGATAATGCCTGTCTCTTATTTTCGTTGCTTGTTCATTCTGAAATTAGGCTTTGTGAAATTTGAAGGCGCCGCTTTCTGTTGATCGATCGAAAATATTCTCGTGCTTTGTTGATCACTTGATCTTTCAAAATATACACTTTATTTTTTACTACAACATATTTTCTTTTCTATTTTACTGCATTAGTGTTTATTTTTCCGATTTCTTAGATGCTGGATTCAGTCTGGAATAGAGTTGAAGATTAAATAAAAGTGAATGAGTGATATGTAGTGAGGTGTAGATGTAAATTGAAAATTATGATGTAATTAAATTTGTATTGTAGTCGAAATTGTGTATGTAGTGAGAGCTCAAATTTGTACTATTCAAAGTTGTAATAAATATTTGTTTGAATAATTATCCGTTTGAATTTAAATTCTATGTTATTTATTTTATTCCACAAATATTTATTTAATTGCGTGAAAAATAAAATAGTACATTAACAAACATATTTAAATGAATATATATATATATATATATATATATATATGTTTATTATCATCAAACAAAAATCATATACTTACATATTCAATAATCTCCTCATTTTGATGATAACAAACATATATTTAAGATTTTGAATTTATTAAATGTAATTGATTATTCAATTTGCTCCCCTTATTTGAATGCTCCCTCTCTACAACAAAGCTCCCCCTTCATATATGCATGAATAAAAATATGCAAATGAGCCTAGATGCATATAGAAAATATTTGACCTTTATTTGCCAAAATCTTAACTTTTCTCTCCCCTTTTTATTATCAGCAAAAGAGTAATAGTGTTAGAAAAATAGAGATAAAGTGATAAACATTAGGACAACATTAATAATCAATCGAGTATAAATATTAAATTTCAACAAAAAATCAAACAAAAATCATAAGTACTCTATTTGACGCATATTCCACTTTAGAATGATAGGGATGATGTCATCATATAAAACCACATAGTTGTGTCTATTTGTGGTATATTTATTTTAGGAATTTCAATATCTACTAACCATGCATAACCGTTAGGACTTTTAAATGAGATTAGTAGTACTCCATTTTTTTTTATAAAAAATGAATTCAGGTATCTTCTAACCACGCATAATCGTGAGGACTTTTAAATGGGATTAGAATCAACTTGTTTATTTAATTAATCAATTTTAATATGCATTCCATGTCTGCATAACTGTGAGGACTTTTAAATGAGCATGGAAGCACAAAAAAATTTCAAGTAATTCACCCATGCATAACCGTGAGGGCTTTTAAATGAGAGTGAATACTTTGGATGTTTTTATTTATTAAAACAAATAATGAAATGAAAAATGAATGATTTTCCATTTAAAATACCATATATTGACATGCTATATTGGATTTTGATGAGTGATGGTCGATAGAAATACGATAGAATTAGAAATGATCATGGAATTTTTACCTACAAAAAGTTTTTATAACTCTTGTTTAAATTTCTAAAGAAATTTACTAAGTATACTATCTCAAGTTATAATATATGATCAATATCATCTCTCATCACTTTTTTCAATCACTATTTATCTTTTAGATAATCAATAGGGAGTCAGACTAGTCAATGTAGTTATTTAAGATCAAATCCAAAAATAATTATAAAATCAAATTTTCAAAAATGACTTATCTGAAACAATGTCAACAAAAAAATGATTTTCTGGAATGGGTTTTATAAAAAATGTCTGCTATTTGAAAATTATTTTAAATGAAAAATATGCAGATAATTTTTCAGATGAAACTACTAAATGTCAACAAAAATCACGTTTCACTAGTAATTTTTCTATTAACAAAATGACCAGTATTACCTGCATCAGAATTTTCTTATTGACTAAAACTTATCATTAGTTGGATTTGATAGACCAGACCGTGAAGTGTGCACCAAAATATCTTAAAATCATTTTTAACAGCTTTTAAATCAATTTCTCTTGAGTTTGAATTTGAAGTCATGCAAATGTACCAACAGTGACCATCGTGTGAGATCTATAAAAATATTCACGTGTATCATCAATAGTCAATACAAGACAATATCTCTTATCATCTAATCTTGCAATACCATTAGTCCAAAAACTATCGGCATATAAAGATAAGTAGCCAACTATTAGAATAAAAAATAAGAACAAGTCAAATAAGAACATATCAGAATTAAAATCATCATTTATTTTATTATCACATGACTAGGTTATTCAAATCATATTATGGTGCAGATTATCACATTTAATATATCGTTCAAGATGAATACACCATTACCTATTTTACCTTTACGATAATTTTCATTGTTGCCCATTGTGATTCTGCCGCCTTTGTATTAGGCTAAGGAATCTTTGCTTTGTTATCCATTGTGTGCTTGGAACAGCCAGAATCCAAGTAACACAATTGTTGTTCCTTAGCCCGCCACTACACCTACACGAGAAAAGTTTTTTGTGACCTATTTATTTTTCTTGGTCCATGATTGTTAGTGGCAACGTATTTTGAAAAAATCGAAGTATTTTTCTCATCTATTCTATCACACCTATTTTCAATATTATTCCTACATTTGACATGAACAGATTTTAAATAAAATTCCATTTTTAATCTCCAACTCAGAAAATCTGTTCCATCAAAAACAGGAGGAATAATATTGGAACGACCCACAGTAAAAACATTACTAATAGAAGCCATTATAAAAATTCAAATTTGTAAGAAGAATTGGTCTTTGAAAAATCAAACTTTTCTTAAAACAAAAATGGCTTTTGTTTCTAGCTCTGATTCCACTTGTAGGATTGATTTCACCCTAGAGGGGGGTGAATAGGGTGATACAATTATAAAAATTATTGCGAAAGTTTATTTAAAATAATTTCAACACACATATATCAGAATAATAGCAGCACAGATAATAGCAGAATATAAAAATGCAGAAATAGAACAACATAGATTTACCCAGCTTCGGCAAAACCCTACCTACATGTTGGTCCCAAGGTTTCTACTAGAAATTAAGTAGTCAGACGCTTACATACGTAAACTCGTGACATCCACTGCCGATTAACCTAACTCTACGCTCAAAAACCTGCCACAACTCAGCCATTGAGTTGCGAATTCTCGAATTACACCACCGTAGCTCGTCTCCTAGTCACACGACTATAAATTACAAAAGTTCAAAAGAAAAATTTACAACTAAAAATAATTTGAAATCAAAACCCTAATTTTTAAACTAAAGGCCTTATATAATTATAAACAAAAAAAATAAAAAGGCCGTCCTAAATATTAAAGCTATTATTCCCTTTATCTTTTATTCCTTCGGTCGGCTTTCTCTTTTATTTATGATAATGGTTGTCTCTTATTTTCATTGCTCGTTCGTTTTGAAATTAGGGCTTTGTGAAATTCGAAGGCGTCGCTTTCTGTTGATCGATCGAAATGATTCTCATGCTTGCTTTGACGATCACTTATCTTCTAATTTGCATACAGCTCCTTCTAATTAAGTTGAGATTGAATGATGCTTGAATTGGTACTTATGTCTCTTTTTCGATTTATATTATACTCGACTTTGATTCAAGCTCGTAATTGATCGTATGCTCTATGATATTGCTTGAACTCGAATGGATTCGTAGTCGATGATGTTAAACATATATATAAGGTTCGAATCCCTCCATTTTCGTTCGTTTGAATTCATTTGAATTCGTCAATACTTTTGCTCGGCCGTTCGATGTTGCTTAGATGTTGATGATAATTTCTGACTTTGTCAATTTTGTATATTTTGATTGCTTGGTTATCATGGCTTTGAAGTTTTTTCGACTCCTTGGCCACCATGGATCTGACTTGATTTGACAATGTTGATTTCATTCTTTGTGCTATTCATTTTATTCTTTTGACTTTGGCATATCTGTTCATCCCTGTAGCATACTTGACTTGTTCGATTTTTACTTGTCGTTCCATGACTTCGGCCACTTGAACTATTTTGATTTCGGCACTGTCTTGATTTGAAACGCCGTGCCATAATTTTTGAACTCATATGCATTTTTGGCTTATTCGAATTCTTGCCTTGAAACTGACACTGCTCAGTTACTTGTATCGATTGGTTCGGTAATTTATGATTTGTACTGGTATAGTATATTGCCCATATGTGTTCATTTGTTTGCCCATGCACTTGGTTGCACTGAATATTCCAGTCTGCTTCAATATTCATTGATCTCTGACTTTGTCTGGCTGTTGTAATTCATTGTATCATATATGTGTACGCTCAACTCGGTTGGTTTCCATTTTGAACTGCTGCACTGCTTTCATGTTGCCACTGTTTCATCGAACTCTACTATTGTCTGGATTTGATTTCATCCCGGTTTGCATTGTGCAGTGTTGCAGTCTGATCATTTTCACTTATATACATACATGCATTTATGTGTGTATGTATGTTGTTGTGATCATTTGAAATGTATTTGAAGTCTGGATTTATTTGGGTATCAGTTTCACTTGTGTACCTGTACTTGTTTACCGTTCTGTGTCATCTTGGAGTCTGACTGCATGTATACACGCTGTTTCACACATGTATGTATCTGATTTTGTTTGAAGTTGCACTGGTTGTCTGCTTCTAGCCTTGATCATTGATCATTTGATCCATCGTTGTTTCTTGCAATTTTGTTCATCAAATCTGCACTTCCATGTTGCTATGTTGTATTGTGTTGTGTCCAGTCTTCGATATTGCATGTTGACATTGTTTTAACTCTACTGCTAGCTCGATTCTTGTTTGTTGCCTTGTTTCTTAAGTTTGGTCTTGGCCATTCACTTGTTAAGGCTGCTGCTGCTTACTTGTTTTCATGGTCATGCACTTGGGCTTGTACTTGAATGTGCACTCTGGTTGCTTGTGTGGCCTTCTTCTATTTCAAGTGTTCATGTACAGTCGTTTTTATTATTTTATTGTACTCATATTTTTGGATTGCACCTGTGTTGAATCCAGCTTAAAGCTTGGGTTTGACCTTATTCTTGTATCGTGATTTCACTTGTGTTGAACCCGGCTTTTAATTGGGTTTGACCTTGTGCTCACCTGTCCTTATAATTTTATCAAGTGTATATCGGTGTGCATGGCCTTATGGCATGTACAATGATACACTGTGCATGTCACAAGCTATTCGTGTATGATGAATTCAAATTTAAATGATGACAAACAACCCAAATAATGGAGGCAAATGATATTTTCAAAATATACACTTTATTTTTTACTGCAAAATATATTCTTTTCTATTTTACTGCGTTAGTGTTTAGTTTGCCGATTGCTTAGATGTTGGATTCAATCTGGAATAGAGTTGAAGATAAAATACAAATGAATGAGTGATATGTAGTGAGGTGCAAATGTAAATTGAAAATTGTGATGTAGTTAAAATTGTATTGTAGTCGAAATTGTGTATGTAGTGAGAGCTCAAATTTGTATATTCAAAGTTGTAATAAATATTTGTTTGAATAATTATCCGTTTGAATTTAAATTCTATGTTATTTATTTTGTTCAACAAGTATTTATTTAATTGCGTGAAAAATAAAATAGTACATTAACAAATACATTTAAATGAATATATATATATATATGTTTATTATCATCAAACAAAAATCATATATTTGCGTATTCAACAACTGATACATAGCTTCCATTCCAACTTTCGGGACTCCAGCACCCACATTCTTTAGTTGTGCCTAACCTTGGGTTCTTCTCGCATTAGGTCTAGCATTCCCATCTGTGCCTTCCCCTTGTGGTTTAACACTTCCTCTTCTACCATTCATATCTATATTCAAACCTATGAGATACAGAAAAATAACCTAACAAGGATAGGAGACTGTAGATAAAGCGTATACTTATACATAGTAAATACAAGTACGTTACTATAGCGTTATCCCATACCCTAATCTTACTACAATTCCTTACGATTATGTTTTAAAAACCATTTTTAGTTTAAAGTTTTTCACAAACCTATGCTCTGATACCAAATTGTAACATGTTGTATCTAAAGGCCAAAAGCTAAGCGCTGCAGATGTTGCGGTCGTCTATAGTATTAACTTCCGGTGACAAAATACCCAATGCTAATAGTATCCATAATATCAAAAGCACAAAATCACATATTTCTAAATATTTTACTAATTACGTTTCAAAAAAAAATTCATGTCCATGTTACATAATCCCATAATCATTTCCCAGGTAAAGATCAAATCTAATTATACAATAATACGCCAAGAGCGATGTATGACGATGTCCCCTTCGTTGACCAGAGTTTATGTAGTCATAACTAAATTAATATACATAGTGGAATAAGCAAACTAACTATAACTCCTAATTAGCTATCCGTCAACCGTATGCTTGTCTCCAAAAGCTTTATTCATCAAAATTACTAAAACCTGAAAACCTCAACCCTCAACCTACTCAAATCAATTTTGAGCACCCGAAAGATTAAGGAGAAACAAAACTTCGAGTAAGACATAAAGCCTGGTGTGAATAATACTATACATATCTGTTATTTTAGGTTAAGTGAGAGCACGCCACTTAGCGGTACGAGTTTCCCCTTATTAACATCTTTTTAAAACATGTCTGTTGCAAATCTTTTCCTACAACCAAAACTGGTAAAATCTGCAAAGCATTATTATGTAAACATACATATCAGGTAATAAATGAAATATCAGTTCAAACATTATAGTTTTGTTTGGCTAACTATTAACCTTTGGCTGACTCGGGTCTACCAGACAATATATCAAAATTTATTTATATCTGTTAGACATTCCTCTTATGGACGGTCTGTCCTTAACTATCTGTTAAATACTTCTCTTTTGGACAATCTATCCCTAACTTGACATTTCACAGGGTCACCTGATCCTAATGATTTTGTGGGCTCACCAATAACCTATATGTAATAAACATATGTCCTTTATGTGTGTAATCATAATTTTAGTCTTACCTATGACAAAGCCCTACACACTGGAATTTTGAACTAAATTAGCTGCGGCTAATAGCTAATGTATAGTGTGCAACCCTATACTAGTCCCATCTGGTATTCTAATATCCAAGTCATTTTACTTAGGGTTAACTACCCTTTATTCCTTGAAAACCCTTTCAAAATGATTTAAAACCTTCAAATCAAAATCAAATAAGGAAATCTAAATTCTATGCTTTACTCAAAAATCACCTTGTCATGACACACACACACACATACACATACTTTACTCAAATCTAAGTTGATGAAAACATTTAAATCTTTGAAAGTACCCCTTTCAAAACCATTGAAAGTACCCCTTTCGAAATTATTGAAAGTACCTCTTTCTAAACCAAGTAAAACCCTTTATTTAATCTAGGTCGAAAGGCCAAAACGTTTCTTTCGAAACCATTCTCAAAACTCTTTCAAAACCATTGGAAATCCTTCCTTTCGAAAGCTTTAAAAACCTTATACATCTTTATTTTAAAATTTTTGAATATTGCCTCTCAAAACCTTAGGAAAACCATTATTTTGAATCCTTTCAAAATGACCAAAAAAACCTTCCCTTTCGACTCCTTCAAAACCATTGAAAAACCTTTCAAAATCATTAGGGAACCACCTCTTCTAAACCTTCATTTAAAACCCTTTCTAATGCGTTAAAACGCTGAACCTTTCGAAAGCATTTGGGTTCAATTTAAAACATGTGAAAACCTTTCGAAATCTTTCAAAAATTTACTTCTTCAAAACCTTTGAAAACCATTTCAGTCGAAACCATTTTAGTTATGCCTTCAAGTTGAGCAAAACAATCAGAAACCCATTAAAAGTCGAAAGCATTCCTTTCATAATCATTCGTAAGTAAAGAAGTGATGGTGTCAAAACCACCCCTTCAAAAGCATTGGAGAAGTGGTCAAGTTTAAAAAGCAAAGCAAGGGAAAGCAACCCTTTCAAAACCAAACTCGGTCGAAGGGTAAAAAAAGTGGCAGTACATGTTTCGACCAATTCGAAAGAATTTATTTAACACAAAAGCACAACCCAACCGAAACTATTATTTTAAAAATAGTTGACCTCGTCGAAAGCCAACCTAATTGAAAGCTACTCAGTCGAAAGCAAGTAGGCACATTTTCTTTTCAAAGAAAATTAATGCCTCAACCCCTTCGGAACTCCTGGTTTTGACTCTACTCCCTCCGCCTACATCTAATTCGCCATGTACTAGTGCCCTGATATCATGTGCATTGATTTTTATAGTGTCGAAGGTGAAGGTAACGAGGCGGAACCTAGCGCCGAAGGTATCAAAACAGTAAAAACCAGGTAGATTGGTCCTTTTTAAACTATTCCTTTGTACCCACCCTGCCTTATTTGTCAAATTGTGATTGGTTGCAAGTTTCTTTCTCTAAAAGTACTGCCGACTTTCCAGAACTAACAAATTTGATTTATTTACAAAAAGCTCCTTCTCCTTTTATAAATATATAGTCCTATACCTTAAACAATTTTATATATCCATTAAAACAGTTAGGAAAATTGTAAAAAAAATTAGAAAATCAATTTTAATATGTTTTCTAACATAAATTAATTTCAAACCCAAACCATTTATTACTTAACTGCAAATAATTTTTTATCAATTTTAAGTCACGCTTTTTTAAATTATAACTTTTCACGGCAGCCGAATCATGTCCCCTCAACCTTTCTTCTTCCTTACCTCCCCTCATACCTTCCCTTGTACTTTCCCTGTTGACCGCGAACCATCCCCTGCCCCCTGCTCTGATCCTCCTCCTCCAGTGCTCCCCGAACCCCTTATTCTTTCACCTCCTCCGACCCAACCCTCTCCTTCTTCTTCCTCTACTCTTCATCATTGGAACTCTCTCTTTAAATCTAAACCGTGAAATGCTGGGGCCTACATTCCTTCCATCTTTCCTGTTACTTTTGACGGTGATGTTCTCATTCCACCACCTGAAGTCATCCAAGCTGGTAATGTAGTATGGGGTGAGCATTTAGTGGGGTTCTTTCTTGACCAACCACTATCGTACACCACTGTCATCATGCATTTGAAAAAAGTATGGAAGCTCAAAGGCTCCATCATCGTGAAATCTAACGGCAACCTGTTCCTTTTCAATCTCTCGTCTACGGATGATAGAAGGAAAATTGTTGAAGCTGACCCCCTGATAATCAGGAACATGTTGTTCATCGTAAAGCCATGGGATCCGATGATTGGAAATAGCTGTAGCACAATAAAGGCAGTGCCTATTTGGTTAAAATTTACTAACATTCCCATGTTTGCGTGGTCATACATTGGGATTAACTGGCTAGCTTCCTGAATTGGAAAACTGTTATGCCTTGATGATTCAACAGAAAAAATGCAAAGAATTGGTTATGCTAAATATATGGTCGAAATTTCACCTGACCATTGCCTTCCAGAGGAATTTCCAGTTCGTATGTTAGATGGTAGCATCCAATATGTTAGAGTTAGTTATCTCTGGAAGCCATCTATTTTCTTCTTTTGTAAGGAGTTTGGTCATAATAACAGCAGTTGTACGAGGGAGAAGCATGAGGAGATTGTGTCAGTCGCTAAAATGAGCAATGAACTTACAACCACTAGTAAAATTTATGCTTTTAACGACAAGGAAAAGGATGTAGCTAACCAGATGAGTAGTTGGCAAAAAGTAAAAAAATTTAAAAGCAAAAGAAAAAAATAGGAAAGTTAGTGCATCTGGTACTAATCAAAATGCAAAAAATAATGGTGGCCAGTATTGACTCTCTCTCCTGAAGAACATCAGCTAAAGCATGATTTGGTGGCTAAAAAGACTAGTAATAAGTTTTCCATTCTGTCTGTTGAGAATGATATAGATATCGTAGCTCGTGGCATTAATCTTGATCAGACAGCTGTTGAGGAAGGAGAAATTGTTCCATTTTGTCATGTCTTAAAGGGTATTGACAGTGTCATCTCCCCTTCTTTTAACTATGATGCAAATGGAAAGTCTAAAATGCAGAACAGAAGTGAAACAATTGTTTTGTCTGAAGATATTTCTGTAATTGACGCTAGTGGCGTGGTTGAGAATGAATTATACAATCACCATGATGAACTATTAAATGGCGTAATGGAAATGATAAATGGTGGCACGAAGGAAAGGAATCAAAATAATGATCACAATGGAGGCAACAATTTGGGTTGTGAAATGATAGAAAGTGAAAATTTTCTTCATAGTGTAAGTGCTCTATCTAATCCTGACTTGAACCTGATCAATCCCAATGGCCAAACTAGTGCTGCATTTTTAATTCAGTCCCCCTCTTCAAACTGTGTGCATGTGCACACCCCCCTATGCATGTCTCATCTTCAATCCCCACCTCAACACCATCTAACCCTCCTAATTCTCCTAATTTCAACAAATCATCTCCTTCCTCCGCTCCTTCCTTCTCCTTACTTTTTCGATGGAATTCTTCCTGGTTGGAAATTGAAACCAATAATTCCTGACCTTCCCACTGGTACCTCAACCTCAGACAATCCCAACACCTCATCCACTTTTATTGGCCCCGGTTTGGTTGATAAAAGACTATCAAAAGGCTCTCCTTCAACAAGAAGCAAGAAAGGAACAATTCACATTTCGCTGAATCCCTCATGAATGCACACCATTTAGCTGTCCGGAACATTAGAGGAGCTCACTGCATTGAAAAACTGGATCACATCAAAACACTTATTCAATCTCACAACCTTGATTTAGTAGCAATTCTTGAAACCAAGCTTGATCTTTCTCGAACCATATCAGCTAGCAAATACATCAACAGTAACTGGGTTTTACATCATAACCTCCTTGAAGTCCTGTATGGGAGAATTATGGTGATGTTCAATCCTCTAAAATACTCTCTATCCCCTATTCTTGTCTCCCTTTTGTTTATTCACTTCCATGCAACATTCATCCCTGACTCCATATCCTTCTATCTCACCATAGTTTGTGCTTCTAATTACCCAACCATCAGACAGTCATTCCTTCGTCAAATTCCTGCCTTTCGACAAGAATCCCACACCTAGCTTATCCTTGGTGATTTAAATAGTTGCTTTAACCTTGACGACAAATTTGGTGGGATGCCGCTTGCCCCTAAAGACATCCAGCATCTTAATAATTCCATTGATGATGCTAGTCTTCTGACAATAAATAAATCTGGATCCAAATTCTCTTGGAGTAATCGTAGCCGAACTGGACATAAAATTTTGACCACTATTGATCACTCATTTTGTAACTTTATATCATTATCAACATGGCCCTCCCTCTCTGCTCACCTTGCTCTTCCAATTCTGTCTGACCACTCCCCCATTGTTCTCTCCACTGGTCCTCCTGCCATGCTTGTGAAAAGAAGTTTCAAATATTATAATATCTGGTCCAATGAACTAGGGTATACTAATGTAATAAAAGAAGCTTGGTCGACCTCATATTACGGTAACCCGCTTTTAAATTTTGCAGGATATTGAAGCAAGTCAAACTTTATCTTAGAGGCTGGTCTAAAAGCAACTTTGGGAATGGAAATTTTAAATCTGAGGCTATAAAGAAGAAACTGGAAGAAGTTCAGGTCCAATTGCATAATAGTCCTAATGATGAGGAGATTGCATCTCATGAGAGCGTTCTCTTCTTAGCTCTTTCTGATGCCTTAAGGATGGAATGCTCTATGAGGAGACAACAACTTAATATAAGATGGATTATTGAGGGAGACAGCAACACTGCCTACTTCCATGCTGCTATAAAAGCTAAGCAAACTCACGAGCAAATATGTCGAATTCAGGATGATAATGGTGTTCTTCTCACCTCTCCCCTTGATGTAGACAATGCTCTAGTCAATTACTTCTCTTGCCTCTTCGGAAACTCTGAGAATTTTGAAGTTAACCTTCTTCCTATTGATAACATGATCTCTCATCCATTAATCAGTCCCAAGTTTCCCATCTTATTTTTGTTGTCACTGACGAGGAAATAAAACTCTCTCTCTTCAGCATGAATAAGAAATCCAATGGGGGTCCTGATGGCTTTAATTTGCATTTCTTTACTCACAATTGGGAAGTCATTAAATCTGACTTTTGCTGTGCCATCCACAACTTCTTTTCTAAATTCAAGCTTCTAAGTGAAGTCAATGCTACTAATCTCATCCTCATTCCCAAAACTCATCCTCCTACAGCTGTTTCCTCCTTTAGACCCATATCTTGCTGCAACGTGATGTACAAGTGCATCGCTAAAATTATTGCTTCCAGACTTTTATCTATTTTGCCTGACCTTATTTCACTGAACTAGTCTGCTTTCCTACCTAATAGAAACTCCCTAGATAATGTGATGTTAGCGCATGAGCTTCTCAAGGGGTATGGACATGCTCACTCTTCTTTGAGTGCTATGTTAAAACTTGATCTCACTAAGGCATATGACAATGTTCAATAGTCAACTATCGTGAGAGTCAAGGCGCTGATGGGTTTCCCGAAGCCTTTCATCGCTTGGATATACATTTGCATTTCATCCGCTACCTTCTTCCTTAAATATAATGGTAAAGTGATTGGTTACTTTAAAAGCAAACAAGGCATTCGCCAAGGTGATCCGCTATCGTCATACATATTCCTCTTGGTTTTGGGGATTCTTACTCGAATGCTAAATGCCAGATTTTGATCCAAAGAAATTGATCTCCATCCTAAATGTAAATGGCCTCTGATCACTTCCCTTCTCTTTGCAGATGACATTACGATCTTCACGTCCCCTGTTCGTAAGTCCATTGATAACATAAAGAAAACCTTTAACACCTTTTACTCTTGCACTGGGCTCAAGCTAAACTTATCCAAATCATCCATTTTGTTTGCCGGTAATCCACCCTCCCAATCCTCTGGTTTGACTGCTTATTCTGGTTTTCAACCCATGCTTGGTGATATGGTTTACCTTGGGATTCCTCTATGCTCTTCCAGAGTCACTTTTTCCAATTGCCTTCCTCTTTACAATAAAACTACTACAGTGCTTGATAACTGGGCCAATCGATTCCTCTCTCAAGCTGGCAGACTCGTCATGATCAAATCAATGTGCTTCTCCATCATGGTCTACTGGGCTCGAACCTTTCTTCTACCCAAAAAACTCCTACGTCTCGTCAGACAAGCTATGCTATGATTCTTCTGGACCGGCAGCATTCACAATAGGAAGCTTATTCCTTGTTCCTTTGAAACCATCAAACAGCCGTTGTCTTGTGGTGGTTTGGGTATCCTTAATATTGACAGATGGAATATAGCTGCAATCAGTCATCATTTTGACTCGTTAATTTCAAATAAAAGTAGCCTCTGGGCTCAATGGACTGTCAATCATAATTTAAAGAACAAAAGCTTTTGGTCGATGGAGCCACCGTCTGGATGTAGTTGGATTTGGCGTAAGATCCTATCTCTGCGTTCCACTTTCTTGCCATATCTCAAATATTCTCTCTCTCATCAGAGCAACAAGCATTTCTGGAATGATCCTTGGATAAGTGATGGTCTCATCCTGGCTGATATTCTAAGCCAACAACAAATAAATCAATCTGGAATAAGCATTAATGCTAGAGCTATTGACTATACCATGGACAGTAAGCTATCCCTCCCTTATACTAGTAATCAAAATTCGAGAGACTTCTGGGCTAGTTTAAGTGATTTTCACAACTGTTTTTCGAAAGCTGATGAGCTTTGCTGGGATGGTAAACCCCACTCTATAAAGCATGTGTACCACATAAGTTCTAGCATTCGAAGCAAGCCAAAGTTTGCTTGGTACAAGATTATCTGGAATAAACATTCCACTCCCTCTGACAACCTTATGTTGTGGAGAGTTCTAAATAATGCTATCATGACTAAGGACGGGATGTTTGGTTTTGTGTCTCTTTCTGATCCCTTGTGCGTGTTTTTTAAAAGTGATATTGAGACTGGTAAGCACCTCTTCTTTGAATTCAGTTATCTGCATCATACTTGGGTGAGAATAATGGCCATCCTTGGAAGGTCTTCTGTGCCTACTCAGTCTCCAATTGTTTGGGACTTGATTCTTAAATCCACTAAAATGCATGATGAAACGAGCAAATTACTATGCTTTTGTCTTAAGAAGTATATTCAGATTATTTGGAGAGAGAGAAATCAGAGATGTTTTAATAGTGTGGAGCAATCCCAGATTCAGTTGTGGTTAGTGTTGAAGCATTCCATCATGAATGAATTACGGGATCAAAAGTCGTTTCTTATCCCACTAATCCGGGATTGGTAGGTCATCGTGGTGACTTCGGGGTTCGCTTCGGCTGACTCTCTTAGTTCTTTGAGTCATTGGCCGTGTCTGCCCTGTTCTTGCGTCGGGTTGTACTTGCTATTCCATGCCTCATGCTTGCAGTCTGCCTTGTGCATTCTTCCCTTCCCTCTTGCCTTTGTTTTATCTGTTTAGATTATTTTCTTTCTATGCTCTTTTTTATCGCCTATGTTTTCTCCTGCTCAGAGCATGTTTTGTGTAGTTTTCCTTTTCTTTTCAATAAAATCTGGTATGGGACGAGCCAACCTCGCTATCATTGCTAAAAAAAATTTATCCCAAAATTTCATTTTCTTCACTAGAAAATTCATATAAAATACACATAAATTCAAAATAATTTGATAACTGAATCCCATCTCTAAAATATTATTTTTGGTCTATATAAAAATTTGCAAGGCATTTGGATGTCATTTAATAGGGTTTTCACATTAAAACTTATTATAAAATCAATATGAACATGCATAAATCATCAAAAGTATATATAATCATTCCATTGCTAAAAAACATAGCAAAACATTGCAAATAAATTCAAATTCATCTTAAAACTAAAAACAATAAGAAATATGAGATGTAAGCGTTATTCACCTTAGCTTTAGAGATTAAAGAGACTGAGATGTGAATGAATTTGATTTGATTATGCTTCTTCCTTAGCTTGTCTTAATTTTTTTCCTCTTGCTCTTATTAATGGTGACCGGCCTTAAGTTTGAAATTCTTTGACAAATGAGAATGGCCTCTTTCTTATTTTGCCCCTCCTCTATCTAATTTTAACTTTTCTTTTAATTCAGTAGTTAAATGGCATGGATACCCCGTAATTAAAATCAAAACTCAATAGCCTAATCAACACATTATTTTATTTTATTTATCTAATTAAATATCCTAAATAATGTTACAAAAATATAGGGTGTTACACATCCCTTACGACTTAAGGCAACGACTGCTAAGAGACCTTGAGATGGAGATAGTGAACTATTTACGAGACTTGCGAAAATTATTACAGGTATATGGAATGGAATGTAATTATTTAGCTATTGAAGTAATGATTCGCATAATGGCTAGTCAAAAAGAAAAAACTTTTATTCACTAGTCTAAAAAAAATTCTGTTACAAGTTATTCCAAAAGTTTGGGATTCGTACCCGTACACTTAATATTAAAGAAAAAAAATACACATTCAACTTATTGAAGCTACGTACAAAGACGCAAAGTGGTAACTATTTCTTCAACTTTTTCTCCTTCTTCCACTTCTCAAGAGTAGAATCAGTTGAGCGTCTTTTCCAAGACCCTTTGCCGCTCTTAGTTGGGACACTCAAAGAAGTAGAAGGAATTTCACCGAGGATCGACCCACCAGGTGGAAGGACCTACAAAGGTACAAGATCAGGATATCCAACTACCACCTCAAGGGGATTGCATTTGACTTCGTATTTCGATTTCTCCTCCTCTTCAATCTGCTTCTTCATGTTGATTTTGGTGATGTGCTCTGTAGCACCCGTGATCATCATGTCATCAAGTTCCTTAGCAAGAGATAGGTCTTCAGGCTTGTCTTTGTCAAGTGCCCCAACGACTTAAGCATCAAGCCCTGGAATATCTGCAGCAGCGGAAGCATCGACCATTTTCTCTTCTTGCTTTATGCCGACATTGCTCTTACAAATTTGTTCAGCACCGGGATAACCTGCAAAAATTCATTAAAATACGAACATTAGTTAATGGCCATTATGCATCGAAAACAACAACTTCTTGAGTTCAAAATGCTCAGTGCGATACCAGCATCCGGTTGGCTCTCTATGGTCATTGGAGTGCTCCCTTCAAGAATGGGAGATAACATTTATGGACCAAGGTAGGGTCGATCCAGATCATAGCCAATATTTCTCCATGAGTTGAGAAGATGATGTTCCAACCATAGAGGTAGGAGGAGGACCCTTGAGATCGGTTCTAGGAGATCCAACGATGTCCTCTCCTTCTTTAGCCAGTGCAGGAGCCTTAAAGAATTTAAGTTTCGCTGCGGCTAAATCAGACGGCTCATTTCCTCGGAGCACCTCTTGCACGAATGCCTCTTCATTAAGCTATGCTAGGCCCAGGTCTTCCTACTTGATTTTGGTAATGACCTCCTAGGCTTCAACGAGCGGTTCAAGTTAGCCTTTGCTCAAAAAGATCAAGTTACGGTGAAGAAGAACTTTAGCGTTATATTTGACAACGAGTGAATCGAACAAGTTCTTGATCTCATTTCTACCGAACTCGGTGGCAGCTTCTACCTATGAGTTAGCTTCTTTGAGCAGTTCTTTTCTGCCCACTTTGCGGGCTACTTCCTTTAAGTCTTTGACCTGGGCAAATTGTTCGCCAAGCTTCGTTCTTAAGTTTCTTGCCTCAATGATCTCCTCGCAGCATCTCTATAATTCTTCTTAGCCTCGATTTTTCCTCCCTCTCCTTATTTAATAATTTTTCAAACTCTTCAACATGGAAAGCTAAGACCTCCTTCTCCTTTTGCAAGGATTCCTTTTCTAAGGCCAGAGTGCCACTGCGATGAAGCGCCGCATCCAGTTCTTTTTTGTGTGAAGTCTCCAGGCAATTTATCGCCTTTGTCGTTTCCTTCACGTTTTTTTCTACCTCGGCAAGTTGGTTTTATATTCAAGAAGCTCAATGTCCTGATGCTTGATGATGTTCTTATCATAAATAGCCTCCAACTTTAGGCGGTCAATTTTATGTCGGCGTTTGACAGAGACTTCAGAGACTTTCTCAACCAAGTGAACAAAAGATTCATGCTAAACAAATACATCGTTCACGCATGCCAGTGAGCTTTCCTTGGCGCTTCTGGGAATTACATGTATGGAGCGGAGGAATTTAAGTCCATCAAAGTAGATTTTTTTTGAAAAGTAGCTTTGAGTTCAGCCAACTTTTCCGCTGCAGTAGGATAATAAGCAGGGACCGATGGAAGCAGATCATAAGTAACAAGTGGGTGCTTGCCGGAACGATGCTCACGAGATTTGCCTTGAGCTTGATGACCCTAAATGTTGGTCATGAGGAGCAGCAGCATGAGAACCCCAGTGTGGGGACTTATCTTCGCTATGAGTGGGAAGGTATGATTGATCATTAAGGCGAGGGCGTGTGGTTGAGACTTTCGTATGGATGAAGAAGAAGACTCTCGAGAATCATAGTCTTTGTCTCGCCCGTCATCATTGTCTCTAAGTCTTCTGGATTTAGAATCTCGGCTCGAGCGATAAAGGTAGAAGAACCTTGAAAACGATCGAAAGCAGGGGAATGTGACATTGCACCTGTAAAGAACCAAATAGGAGCATATTTAAAGTTGTAGCATGAAGAATTAACAATGAGTGTGTAGTGGAGCGCAAGTGTTTGTGTGTGTCCTAGTGCTTACCCACGATGGACTGGTAATGGTGGCTTTACTCATCGTAGTTTCCTCCCCTCTATTAGAAGCTTGCACGCCTTTACCGCTACAGGTGGGAGAGTTGAGTCCTTCGATGTTAAGGAAGTCATAATTTAATATATCATTTGGAATCGGAACGTTGGAGAGTCCCTTCAATGAGCTTTCCATTTGTTCGAAAGATGACTCTTTTCATGCGGGTTTATGACAAATCCCAGATTTTCCTCGACTTTACTCTTTCGTAACTTGTACACCAACTTTCTCCTCCTCTTCGAGGGAGTTTGCATTTGGCTAGTCTGTGGTGCTTCGACTATCGACACTTTTCTAGGGCTTACATCTTCGCTTCTCGGCCCAACATCTTGAGATTCTTTTATCTCTCCCTCTTCGATGTCTTCCCGAGTTCGTTCAGCAGGGGGCACCGTGGGGTCATTTGTTTCTACCCTTCCTTCGACAACAGTTTTTAGGACTGCTTTACTCCGGTAAAGTCCGATTTTGCGGCCATCTTCCAATAGCCCAAATAATGAAAGCAGCTAATCGGTGACAAGAAGTTTGATGTCCCAATACTCAACAGGAGTAGCATGAATGGAAGCGACATCCCTAGAATACTCGACTCCTTCGGTTCAAGGGCGAACACCTGAAAGAACTGGGATGTTAGTATGCTAAAAGAAGAAGTCGCGACGTGAACCATCGAACTAAAAATGAAGACAAGAATAACATTTACGTCCTTCCGACCATCTCGTTGCAAAACCAAGAGGACATCGTACATAAAACCACTCATGCTTGAATAGAAAGAGCTTGTTCCATGCGCCCGTTAGGACTTGGCATTTGGCGAGGGTTCGAGAAAAACATATGAAGGGCTCCCTGTCCGTCCTTTGAAATTGTAGATATATCTGATATCTTCAGGAGTCAATGGGTGGAATAGAACGTTCATAAAAAGAAGAGTAGTACCATGGATGAAAGCATAGTTGTTGGTTTGCAACCAGGTAGGAGCGATCCCCAAGTACCTAAACATTTTTCGAATGAAAGAATTGAAGGGTGGCACACATCCAGCCCAACACATATACTTGTTGCCAACCATATATCCGGCCGAGGGCAAATGAGGTCTGTCTTGCCTTGATGGAACTAAAACATCTTCAAATGGAATTCCATGGATGGAGCACAATCAATAAATGTGGTTTCGTTGATTCTAGACGCTTATGGGTCAACAGGATTATTTAGGATGATAGCACCCTCAACGGCATCGGGAGCAGGACTGATAACATCTGCATGAAGGATTAGAATATGGGAAAAGAGAATTATTCACGGGTCAGACGCCTTTACTTGTTCTGTATGATGACTCTTAAAAGTTTTATCAGATATAGTGGTAGAGCTTGACCTTGCCTCAGAACCAGTGTGTCTTGTGGCAAACTCGAAAGACATTTTGACGGAGCACGTCGTGTAGCTTGAGATCTTTGTCAGCTATACTCAGTAGATAATCAACATTAGAAATAATAACTTGTTCCTCATATGCCATGTGGGAACTATAGTGCGGTGTAGTGCAGTGTGAAACAAGTATGAACAATTTGGATTCATAAAAGCTAGAGTGAAATGTCAGGACTTAGAATTACATCCAGAGAGACCGTCATCGCTGACCATCTCAATCCATAGGAAAGTTGATCGGCAACAAGAGCTTTAGGGTTGGTTATCGACATATTAAGCTATGAAGTTTTTTGTCCAGGTTCTTTTTTGTATATATACAGTTTTCCATTTGTTCCATGTCAAGAAGTACGGAGATGTGGTTATTTGAGATTAAGTCCAGCAGTCCAAATTTGAGCAAGGCAATATACATTTCAGTTTTTAAAAGACTTAAGTTAAAATTAGCATTCATTGTAAATACCGATCACTCAGTTCGTTATGTCGATCCCTTCCTTTTAGCCTATGCACCAATCCATACAATTACACCTCTACACCGATCCCTTAGACCATTAACTCATGTCCATCCCTCATCCCAGCTTCACAACCGAACCCTTCACTTTAGCCACCATTAACGGTCCCTACGCCTAAGTAGCTAACACTGGCCCATCATTAATACAACAGTGCGCAGACCTTTTCCTTCAAACACGTTGTACCGACCCCTCATCCAGTGCAATTCCTAAGCCAATCCCTCACTTAACTGCCCAAAGACTATTCTAACTTCTTTACCATCACCAGACTTTTCCTTCCTTCTTCCTCCTTCTCCGGCTTTTTCTCCTCCTCCTCCTCTCTCGCTTGACTTAGCAAAACCTATCACACAGCTCGCCTAAAAACAATCGAACACATACTAGCTGAAGATTCGAGACCTGATCAATGCAATTAAAAGTGGGAAACGTACCTATACGAATTAAATTAAAGGCGGTTGGTTGATACTTGGGATTAGAGGCGAGCTAGCGATGACTTAGATTGAGGGTATTCATTTTCGTGTTTGGATATAGTATTAAATGGAAGATTCCTCCACTCTATCGTTCGGTAAAGAGGGATGGAGATGATAGGGTTCGGCTGTGTGAAGAGCGGGAGGAAAAAGCAAGTGTTGCGAAGTATAAAAGTGAAAAGAGGAAAGAAGGGGAGGTAGGTTTATATGTAGGCGATGGAAAGGAATCGAACCAATCATTGAGAGTGACAAAGTCAAAGGAAGAAAAAAGAAAAGAGAAAGGGTCAGCATCGAGGCATGCCGAACCTTATTCGTGTGTCTCTAATGGTGGATCGGTGAGTGGGATACCAATCCCCCCAAAATATGTGTGTGTATGTGTGTGTTTGAATTGTAGGTATGAATGTTATAAAAATGGGAAGAAAGAAGTGAAGAATGACTGGGAGCCAAGACAGGAATGTCCGAACACGTCCGGGAGCAAAGACAGGAATGTGCATGTGAACGAACACGGAAATGGTTTAAGAATTCAACCTTTTGAAATTAACCAAAATTGCGATTTAGCCCAAAGCGATCAAGTTTGAGATCGGATTAGAAGAAAGCCTATAAATCTCACATGACCAAATCTGTACATACTAATAGAATATGACATCAGACTTGCATCATTGAAGGTCGATAAAGGATTAAAAATTGAATACAAAGTTAGATAGACTTTTTCTAGGCAGCTCAGGGTTTTCCCAACTCAAAGTACATCATGTTACCCATAAAAAGTACTTTGGGGGCAAGTGTTACCCGATGCCTTAACTCGGCTATATTGGGCTTATCACGCGGGCCAGACTCGACTATTGATAAGAAGGATGATCACGAGGCAACGGCTGCATGAGAAAAATATAAAGTCAGGACAGTTGTATGGAGCTCGAAGGGGGCGAAGTTGATAGATGGACAACACGGGATGTCAGAAAGATATGAGTTATCCTATATGAGAGAGGGATTGGTATAGTGGATGATAGATATGAACGAGATGGTATAGGATTCAGTGTAACATGAAGAGGCCATAGGGATTGGTATGATCACCTCGTTAGATAGTCAACTTAGGTGGGGATGCTGAGGGATCGCCATAAGACATGGTACCTAGTTCAACGTGGATCAGCGGTGCTCGATGGGTTAATGTAATATGATTAACAGAAAGGGGTCGGCATGGTGTATTCGTAGTGATGGATCAGCATGGTATAACACGTGACAGATGGGTCGACATGGTATGGTTTGTGTGAGATGGATCGACATAGCTCGGTCGTGGGGGATGGATCAGCGTGCATGTCTCAGGAATTGTAGATTGATATACATTAAGTAACTAAGAGGTTTGACGCTATTATCTGGAGGGATCGACACTCCCTTGACTGGATTGAGATTCGAACTAAAGGACTACAAGAACCAAAGCTTCATGTATCCAAACACCCTGATATTTGAAGCACCATCATGTTAGAGCATAAGGGAGCTACCATAGGGATCGCTAGCCAAAACTCAAAATCTGGAGGGATCGGTACCAATCCCTATCCATTGAGAGTTAGGCCTAACCCTCCCTATTATGGGCTCATATGGTCGAAGAGGTCATGTTGTCAAAGTTCCAATCAACTTCCTCCATTACTTCTTGATCTCTTACCGTTTCTTATTGTAATCAAGTTAATTGAAAAACAATAAAGAGAATATTCAGAGTGGACATAGGCTATCAATGCCAAACCACTATAAATCTTGTTGTTCCTGCTTTCTATTGCATTTTTGTTGATATTTTGTGATTTTCCTCTATTTTCATTTCATTTCTTCATTTATTTCACTACTTAAATATGTTCTAGGGTATTTGTGGCTAATTTCGTTTCAAATATATATTTACCTTATCAGTATATAAGTATATTTACAAACTTTTCAAAGTTTTATTCTTTCCATATCCCATATTAAATAACCAAATATTTCCTTCCAAATAAAACATTACACTTATTCTTTATCAAAAATTCCCTTTTTAAAAGCTTATCCCATATTTCAATTAACTTATAACTTTCAAAATAAAGTTATAACCCACTTTTATGAACCTTTAAGTTAATATATAAACCTCTTTCTAAATCTCTGAAATGATTTATAAACCTTTTCCTATTTTTAAAACTCTTTATATAAAACTTTCTATACTCCTTTATAAATATCATTTATAAAACATCATTTGTAAAACACCTCAATAACCCTTTCCAATAGTAAAACCCCTTTTTATATACAAGTTATCATTTATAAATACCTTTATAAGAATTATATAACTTAAAAAACCATTTATAAACCCTGAGTCTCAAATTGATTAAATAATTTAAGTAAATTCAAAATCATACTTTATAAATTCCAAATGAGGCTTAGCAGTCCTGATGGTACTGATTTAAGTTACCATTTTATTTCAATTTAATTCTAAGGCACTTATCAATTATTTACATAGGCCAACATATATGTAAATCCAACCAATTATCAAATGAGGAATAACATGTCAATATAACTAAACTAGCATATACATGTCTAAACAACATAATACCAAGATGGTGATTTGTCTTGCTAAATAGACGATCAAAACAATTTAATCAATTAATAGCAGAATGGAGATTTATTCTGCTAAATATATGTCCAAACTATCCAAACTATTACCCTATAGAAGAAGGTGTTTTAATTCTGATAATGATTGTCTATACAACAGAAAGAATCACATTCTAACTCATCATAGTTGTTTATCTATTTAATATCATGAACAAGTGATCTTTGGTTAAATCAAACTACTTAGAAAAGAACCCAACTTAAAGCATAACCGATAAGTTTAAAACAACTTTTAATAATTAAACCATTATTTAATATAAATTAAAGTTGAATTAAATCTTAAATAATAAAAATCAAATCATAATTAAGTCTTTATCAATTAAAAGTATTAATTAAACTTTAGATAAATAAACATTTATTTAAAATTAATCCATAATTAAGTAATAATTAAGTAAATAATTAATCTTTAATTAAATAATAACTAATTTAATAATTAAAATTTAATTAAATAATAATTAAAATAATTAAACTTAAATAAACAAAAATAATTACCCTTTTTAACTTAATTAATCAGTAATTAAAACTTCATAATAGCTTACTTAATTATCACTAATTAGTCACTAATTACTTAACCTAATTGCTGATTAATTAATTAATAATTATCCTTAATTAATAAATTAATTAATAATTAAACATACTTAATCAAGTTATAATTAACTTATGTGTTGCTAATTACGTTTGAAAATAGGTTTTCAAATCATTTTTAAAAGAAAACTTTAAAGTTAGAAATCAGACTTTTCCGAACTGCATCCATTGCAACTGTATATGTGTGTATGTATATGCGTGTGTTTGTGTGTATATATATACATACACACACACACGAGAGTGCGTATTTGTTAGTGATATAAACATGTTTTATATTGTGTTGTTCGATCTATTGAGTGGCTTAAGGATTTCGGTCGATGCGTTTGGCCAACGTTATCAATAGGGATTTCTTAAACACTTAAATAAGTTTAGTCGACACAGTATTATTTTCAAATTTGCTAAATGCAATAAATTTAACTAGAATATTTTTATATATTAGAAGAATGATTTTCAAAAATAGTATAGTTGGTTGAGGTATTTGGAGATAATAATATGTTATTATTATCAATTAAGTCTTGTTTAGTCATGTTTGCCCAGTTGAGAATTGACTATGGTTAGTGTGTATAGGAAGTTTCCTTTTGAGATATGAGTTGGGTAAATAGGAATAGGGAAAAACATGAAACGAATACCTTATGAATTAAGTTTCATAATTCGACTATGAGGCGTTCGATGTTAACATTGGACTAAAATTTGATTTGATTAAAGAGTATTTATCAAAGTTAGAATATTTGGAAATGGACCAAATAAGATGTGTCTTTTAAATAAAAAGAATCTCAGTTGAAAACTTGAGAACTTAAATCCCGATGCTTTTGAAAAATGATTTTCAAGGTTTAGGAAAGTGATACTAGTATTATACGGAAGTAGTTTGGTTCCAATAAAAAAATTTGTTCGAAATGAAAATGTTAAGAAGTATTTTCTTTAGATTGGTTAGGGGAAATGAGTCTTGATTGTTTTGTGATGATCGAAATAATCTTCCAAGTGATGCTCGGATGTTTACGTAGGCAAACGTTGTAATACACTTAGTAAATTATACTCTTTATTATTGTACAATAGAAACAAGTTCAACCCGAACGAACCCAAAGCAAGTTAGTGATAAATGTTTTATTGGAAAATGTATGGCATTGTTTAAGATATAAGATTTTGAAATAAAGAAATATTTTTAAGTTAACTAGTTCGAGTGGCTCGAAAATAACTTAAAATTGGGGAAGAGATGTGTTTGGATGGTAAGCACTTCTCTTGTTTACTCTTTTCTGTAAGGGAATGTATGATGCTGTTTGGTAGTACCCGGTCCCATAGTATCATTTTGGAGTTACTCAGGATATAGATATATATTTTCCATGATTGAAATATAGAGTTTTATTTTAAATTTTTTGAAATAAAAGCAGGGTATTTGGATCTTCAGTTTTCTTGAGAAGATAAACGCAAAATGAAATAGTTAAACCTAATAGGGGTATATACTCCTAGGATGTAGTGGAGCATTATACAAGTTGAACCTAAATCGGTATTATGAAATGCTTTCATAAATAACTTTTATTGTAGTAGAATTGGTATTAGGGAGAATCAATTAGATAAATGCGTAGATTGGGCGGAGATCATTTCTCTTTCTCATATAGTTTTGATCTAAGATTCGAGTATATAGTTTTGAAATGTTTCACACCATTCCAAATAAGGATCTATTACTCGACATTTGACGGCGAGAACTTGATGAGGATTCTTGGTAGGGGACCAAAATTTTCAATCATAGTATCTGACTATGCAAGAAGAACAAAGGTTCCAAATCAAGGAACCTAATCAGAGTCCGCACTAGAGAATGAGGAAAGTGATACTAGTTCGGATGTAAAGTTATGAATTCGAGAGGCGATCGAATAAGATTTTGTTATGAATGATCTATGAACATCATGTGGACTTATGGATAGTATTAGGTTTTCCTGTGGTGTAATTTCGGGGACGAAATTCTTTTAAAGGAGGTAGAATGTAACGAACCCAGGTTTTGGTCGCTTAAACTAGGAAATTTTATATATGTTTTATATAGACAATAAATGAATTTTTGTAGATAAATAAACTCATTTTAATTTATCAATAATGATGGTAAAAGCATTTACAAAATTTGTTTAATAGTTTAAATAGTCCATAGAAAACCATAAAATGTGACCGAAGAACGTTTTCTGAAATTTCAAACTTTCGACACCAGAAAATTGTTGGGAACATTATACGTCTTTGTGCACTATACACACATATAGACTATAGATAATTAACTATATAATAATATGCTTAAGAAAATATTATCTTATGTTAATTATGTTTAAGAAGTGATGTGACAACTCATGGGTTTAAAAATAATAAACTTATATATATATATATATATCTTGTCATATCACTTGATATTTTCATCATTAGCCATCATTAATTAAATGATATAACTAGAGAGGGAAGGGATTTTACATGGAAGAGGAAGAGAAGAGATGGCGTGACGTGACAAAATGATGAGCTGTGAGATCTTGCTTATAAATAACCCTTAATTTCTCATTTTCTTACCTCCTATTCCTCCAGACATAACCTCTTCATTACCACCTTAATTGGTGATCTTTTTTTAAATCACCTATAATTCCAGTGGCTACAACATTCTAATTGACCACTTTTTCGAATTTCGACCATAGCTATGTCAAAATAACCAATCTTTGCAAAGCAATTTTTCACTTGGAATTTTAAGCTCAAAAATTACCCTTCTTCTTTTGGTCATAACTTCTTCAAAACAAATAGAAAATGAGTGATTCATTTTAAGATGATAGAGGAACGAATTTCCTAAAACCTTTCCAAACTTATTAAAATTTTGTGATTTACCTTTCCAAAAATCAATGGAAATTTGACCCATTTTCTGTCCATTTTTGTTGAAATCGATGATAACTTGAAGCTCCTCTACCTTCAAGCTACTACCCTACATCCACTCCAAAACCTCTGGCCAAGCCTACATACACCTTGGCCAAGCATATTATGAAGATTGCTAGCATCTAAAGCCTTTATGCTTCAAAGTTAGTGAGTCGTTGGTAAGTTTAGCTTAATATCGGGTAGCTTTTGCGGAAGTCTAGTAAGTAAACTATAGTATAAAGGTTAGCTTAAATGTTGACATTATATATGATGAGTATATAAAGTTAAGATTGGTTAGTTATGATGTTGATAATCATTGATTTGAATAGTGTTAGTCGTTGGATTTGGTCATGCGATTTGGTTGTGATACTATGTAGTTAGTAAGCATGAAAATTTGTGAGTATATATGTGGTATATGGTAAGTTTGATGTATGTTATGTGATGTATGATTGTGTATATGAACTAAAGCCATGATGTTTATGAACAAAGTTAGCGACTTTGTACGTAATTGCGATGGATCCGAGACCCAAATGGAATCATGTTTTTTTACTTTTTAAAAGAGTTAAAAGTTTTAAATTGGGTTTTAAAGTTTGTATATCTAACTTTACAGTTTGTGAAACTTTCTAAAAGTTTTATAAACATGAAATGGTATAGTTAGTGAGGTGTTTACGCTTTAAAAATATGTTAAAGCGAACTGCACTCATAGCAATAGTCGCTATGGATGCAGCTCGACTAAAGTTTTGAATTTTTGTTTCAATTTTATTTAATTTGAAACTGTTTTGTAAAAAGTTTTCAAACATAATTAGTAACATCAAAAAGTAATTAAGTTTGTAATTTAATTAATTAGTTAATTAAAAGGCAATTGGCACTTAATTGGCAATTAAGAAGGTGATTAGAGGTTAATTATCACTTAAGTTAATGACTCCTAATTCATTAATGAAGTTTTAATTAGGGATTAATGTGGTTAAGAAGTAATTATGTGATTAATAATTACTTAATTAAGATTAATGGTTAACTGAATATTTATTAATTAATGGATTATTTAATTAATATTTGATTAATTAGGGTTTAACTTTTAAACAATTTGATTTAACCTTAACCAAGTTGCATTAGGAAGTTAATTAGTACTTAATCAAGTTCATTAAGACTAGTTAGAATTTAGTTATGATTTAATCTTGATTTAATTAGGGTTAATTAAGATTAATTAGGGTTTAAGTTGATTAAATCCATTTAAATCTTTTCAAAGGTGATCTAAAACAGAAATGAATGTGTTTTAAATAAATTTTCTTTTTAACGCAAACTGATTCCAAATCAAAGGATCTCTTGTCCGAACCCTTAGGTAACCCATATGATTAGGAGAATCAAATGACATCCGTTAGCTGAATAAAACACCATTCTTCTATAATGTAAGTGATTTGATTGTATGGACATGTGTTAAGCTGAATATATCTGTGTTCTACTATAAATTGATTGAATTTTTTGGACATCTATTTAGCAGGACAAATCATCATCCTATTTTCATGTTATTTAGACTTGTATATGCCATTTAGTTATATTGACGTGATATTCCCTTATTGGATATGAACTATATTTACATATATGGTAGCTTACGTAAATAATTGCTATGTGATTTGAGAATTGAACTGAAATTAAATGGTAATTTAATTTTGTATCATTAGGACTGCTAAGCCTTGTTTAGAATTTATAAAGTATGGTTTTTAATTTACTTTAATTCTTTAATCAACTTGAGGCTAAGGGTTTATAAATGGTTTTTTTCAAGTTGTATAATTCTTGTAAAAGTATTTATAAATGATAACATATTTGTAGAAAGGGGTTTTTACTAATGGAAAAGGTTATTAAGGTGTTTTACAGTCGATGTTTTGTAAATAATAGTTATAAAGGATATTTTATAAAGAAGAATAGAAAGTTTGTATAAAGAGTTTTAAGAATAGGAAAAAGGTTTACAAATCTTTTCAAAGATTTGGAAAGATGTTTATAAATTAACTTAAGGGTCTATAAAAGTGGGATTTAACTTTATTTTGAAAGTTATAAGTTAATTGAAATATGAGATAAGCTTTTAAAACGAGAAGTTTCATAGAAGGTTTGGAAGTTTAAAAAGAAGTTTATATAACCGGGTTTGAATATTTATAAAGAGTCTCGTAAATGACTACGCAGGTTGATGAATGTTTTGTAAACTGGTTTGGGTTAAAGCAAAAAGGATTTCATGGGTAAGGGAAATTTATAAAAGGATTTATTGAAGATTATTACGACAGGAAATTGAGGTTTGGGTTTCTCGAGGCTAACCTTTTAAAAAATCGTGGTATGGAACATCTGTTTCACAGTTTGCACCGAAGGAATGGTGCTTAGAGTTATCCTTTTCTCCAATTTAAAAAATTGTTGTTAATTCCTTTTTAGAGATTTGGTAATGGAAAATCTTACAAATTTTTGTGAATATACTTATGTCGGAAGACAGGTATATGAATGTTTTCGAAAGATATTTATTAAACAAAGATATGTTTTGAGGCTTAGTGGTTTCTATGGATAAATAAATCTCAAATCACTACAAGAAATTTGATTTTTAGTGGCGCTAAAAAAACGCTACAAAAAGTTTTGGTGGCGTTTTGATAAACTTCGCTATATTTGCATTTATTTTTTGTTGCATTTATTTGCAACGCCACTATAAATTTATTTTTGGCAGCGTTTTCTAAACGTTACTAAAGATCTTTTTACAGCGTTTTAGAAACGCCACCGAAAAGGTGTCGTTTACTATCTTATTTTTTGTGGCACTTATTATTATTTTTTGCAGCGTTTTTTGAACGCCACAGAGATTATCTGAGTTACTATAATTGCTGATTCTGTAGCGCTTTTTAAACGCTACCAAAAAATATTTTTGGTGGCGTTTTTTCCGCCACCGTATGTTTCGATTTTATTGCCTGCTGTTCCACGACTACATCTGATTTCGCCTCCAATTCAATTACTTCAAAACTTATACAATAACGTAATATATAAACACATACACATTCAAAAATAACACATTCAATGAACCACAATAACACAAACAAAAGCAATTACATAATCACCACTATATCATAACATTAGTGTCAAGACAAAAGCTTAACCATACGTTTACACAACCAAACTACCATAAACATTTCATAATAGTACATACAGCTAAAGTAGTGCTGCTACCATACATACTAGTTTCATAACAATTTTAATCAACCTAACTACATACATGTGCTGCTACCATACCAAAACCCAGTGCTGCTGCTTGAATTCTTAACAAACGTTTATCTACCTGCAAACAATAATAATCATGTTACTAACTATTTGTGAGGTGAAGGTATCAAAGATAAAAAATGGACAAATATAGAAGTCCTTAGACTATAATACTTCAAACAAATATGCCTCTGCGTATTAACCACTGATGTGAGCACATTGTAATCATCCAACAACTTTTACATCATATTTGTGAAGTCAGTGCATTAGACTTGCACATTCGCAGATGAACTTATGACAAAGATAAATATCTTTATCATGTGGCAGAATGTGACCATTCAGTGCTTAAGTGTAGAATGATATTTAACTAACTAATAGGGGTTTAGATATGTTAAAGAATGAACGTGTGTTCGCCTTAGTTGTAGCGAGTAACGACCCTGTTGGCTCATAGCACCTACAGTTGGGGCAACACAGTTTCACTGTGTTGGTGGATGTTGAATACAAGTTGGTAGTTAATTTACTGAAGTATTGCATTATTGCTAGAACAATATGTTGTTGATAATGTGATAGCTTATCAGGCTACGCAGTGAGTACACTGAAGGTGTTAAAACTGGTTCTGTTACATCAACTAGGGATATACTTTTCTATCAAAGTTGTACCAGGCTCCAGTAACTTTTATTAGTACATGGTGAATGTGTTAAAATTGGTTATATAAATTCAACACTTCAGCCACACAAACTCTGTTCCATCCACTATCAACAGCCACCACAACATATCCCACGACTCAAAGAACTGCATCACTTGCTCTTCCCCAATCACAACCACGCATCCTCGACTTGGCAACTAACCTACAATCACTGCCTTCCTTTTCTTCTGATCCACTACGCTTCAGCACTGCCATTTGCCACTGCAAACATACAAGTGTATACAAGTGCATTCATATGCACATCATAACTGCTTCATATCCCCATCATCATTTCTACCTCATCCAATATTTCCTACCTCTGATAACATCCCCCTGTCCACTTCACTTACCTACACCAAACTTCCCTGAACCCCACTGCCATCCACTCCTGACATCACCATCCATGCCTATCAACATACAAATCACTTGCTCCTCCTTTACAATTCCTCTTCTCAACTTCCTTACAATCAGCCTTCGATCAACCTCTGATTATTCCCAGCCTCTGTCACCTACCCATGCTCCATTTCCACCCTACACTTCAAATCAACTACATCATAATTCACTTTCTAACTTCATTCACTTCCTTACTGCACTTTACATACACATCCACATACAAACTTCACCATAACCACATACAAACCACCATTAATAAAAAACTGTGCAAACTGCACATTCACCAACAACTTCCTATGCCATCACCCACTCAAAATCTTCTTCATGCCATTGTCATGCTCCCTCCAACTCTAACAGCTATACCATACCCAACTACCCTACACATTCACGTACAACATACAAACATCACACTCCACTGACATCAACATATCCTTCTATGCTCACTGCCTATTACAACAACCCCTCTACCAACATTTCCTAATAACACATTCTTAAACCATCATCCACTACTGCATAACCTTTACTGCCATCGGCTTCATCACCCCTCTGACCAACTTCAATCATCAACCAAGCAATACCCCCAACCCTCTTCACTTCTTCCTACACCATACATCCTCCCTCTGTCAACATCTACTCTTCACCTTCAAATCAATCACCACTACAGCAGCAACCAGAAGCCTCCATCCAAAAATTCAACCACAAATAGAACCACCATAACCATACATATCAAAAACTAATAGCTAAATAAATAGAATTCAAAAATTAATAAACATTTCCTAACAATTTTCAGTTGTAACTTGCTAATTACCTCTGTTCATTTTTCACTGCTCAAGTCTACCACCAGTCATTCTTCATTCATCATTGATCATCCACAAACATAACCACCAGCAACCTTACTTCCTTCACGAAACATGCAACCTTCCTCTGTCATCACATCGCCATTTCACCCGCATTTATTCTTAACACTACTGCCACCTACTTGCTATCAACATACATTCATCCCTACACATACATCATCCTCTTGCAGATCCTACCACCCCCTGACACGCAGTGCACAAACATCTCTGACCACTTCCACTTCATTAACCACCACATACCCCTCTGACTTCATCTCATCCAAACTACCATCAACTTCCCTGCCTTACCACTCCTTGCTCACAACTTCAGTCACCACAATAACATCCAGCCATCATACAACCACCACTTCATTGTCCATACAAAATTGCAGTACACTCTAGCTATGTTCGACCAACTACCATCTCCTACATCCTGCTGCTAACTTCTAATTCATCTTACTGCCTGTTCCACTTCTCTCTGCTCACCAATCAACAATACATATAAACACTATATATCCACTTCTAATTCATCCTACTACATAGTTCATTAGTTCATCTATACTCCAACAACTACCTCTGAAACACTCCATCACATCACCGAACTCCTCCACCATTTCTACCGCTGCTATAGCACCACTGTCATGCGTTTCGACCTATGTGTATTAGCTAGCCTGTCAGCAGTTTGATAGCAACTGCAAACTCGGCGCACTTGATTATGTAGTAGATGACAACTCTATTTCCTTATCAACGAAAATATGAACCTCAATTCTGACTTTCTTAGTACATCCAAGCACTGCTCTAAATTAAAGGTGCTGGCATGTTTCGTTGCTAAAACATACAACAAATTTGACGTTCTGTGTAATAATGTCAGTGGGGAAACTGACCTTGTAGAGAACAATTCAGTTGGTGATATTCTGCCTTTAGGGCAATTTGAAGTAGTGTTTCTGGGTAGGGAGGAGGCTGGCTTTTTGGTAGCGGGTGAGGAGGCATTAACCTAGACTGGTGGACTAGCTACCAAGCATGGATTCTCTATTATGTCAATGGTCTCAATGGGGTTAAGCTCCAATGCACAAGGAAGAAAATGGGATTTTATAACTCAAAAGTGTTTGAAATAGAAGGGTAGGAGTTTTGAAAAAATAAACGGGGTTCAGTGTGATAACGAAAAGCATGTTGCTGATTGTATTTCGCCTGTTCTGATTGATTCAAGCGATACATAGAGAGAATACGTAGATGCATGTGCAAGGAGGTGACCTTTCTTCAGGTATTAAACAAGATGTAGTTTTTCAGAAAGATTGTGTGGATGTATGTAGAGGGAGTGACGGCTCATTGGATAATGCAGAAGGTGTAGACATTCAGAGAGGGTATGTTCACTTTCGTAGTACTGGCTTTATTCATAGACCAATGTATGTAAAGTGCTCCTAAATCCAATTTCTACTAAACTTATAAAACGAAGAGCTTTTCTAACACCTGATCAACTAGCAAGTCCTAAGTGTCAATATAAATAAATTAATGTTGTCAAACCCTGTGACTATGTGTGCACTTTAGCTAAAATTATCAGTGCAAGCTAGGTGATGAGTGGAAGCATGGATTTTACTCTAGGAAAATTAGATGGCATAATCGGTGATATCAACCATTAGATATCCCTGTTTATTTCTATCGGCATAATTAGTGTCACGGTTCATTAGTTCATCTGTATATTTCTATCGGCATTTTATCGCTGTTTGATAGTTTTCTAGTTTGATAGTTTGCTAGTTCTTGTAGTGCTGCTACTTCAATAATATTATGAGTTTCACTTGAGCAAAATGTGCAAGTTATGATCAACTCTAATATGGAATAATATGATAGATGTTAAAACAAAAGACTGACAACTTCAATATCTTAATGATCCAGACCCGAATGGTTATACACTGAATATGAATGATAAACATATAGCTTAAAATATTATAACTATTAAGCATTAAGCACTTTTGTTATGCTTATTTAAGTCCTAAATGCCTATTACATCATAAAAACACTAAACAAACACTGACTTCTATCTATCTTTAAACAAAAACATCCACAACTAATCAGCATTCAACAATTAGACTTTTTATTTTTAAAAAAATGCAACCTGAAAAACCATGTAAAGAAAACAAGAAGATCTCTCTTAGTAAATCGTTGAGAATTCGAAAAATTAAGCTGAAAAACTTGCATTTGGTACAATGACAAATCCTTAATGGATTATTTTTGTTTTATGATTAAAACAAGAGTATACTTCTCATCAATAAAATATATACCATCACTTACCCATCCGCGTTTGGTAAATCCTTTAATAGGATAATCAAACTGAAGTATGCCAATAAAAGTTATAAATAATTCCAATCATGGTTTTACAGACTAAAATCTAAAATCAAACATAAAACTTTATTAAACTACAATCAGCCAGGTTGCAACAAATTAAGACTTCGCCAAACCCAAACAACAAACCAGTTTCATCAACCGATAAACTAAATCAAAATGGAAATATTAAGAAAAAAGTTCATCAATAAAACTACTAATTTTGTCAAAATTTGAATTACCCGCCGTGTAGCATGGAGAGATGGAGATTATGGGAGAGATGTAGGTGTCGGACTAATCCACATGAGCAATATTTCTTCGATGAAATTTTGAATCCACCTAATTTCCATTTTGCAATCAGTATAAAGAACTATTTTACCCTTTTGTTTAGAACTATAGAAATTAACTAGTCAAAACATCGGTTTACATTAAAACAACTTTTTTTGCAAACTAAAACAACAAGCAATGGATAAGCTTAGTTATAATCAGCTGAATTTTATATAAATAGCAAAAAACTGTAAGGTTTGCCAACATAATACCGACAACCTAATTACAATCAACGAATAATTACAATATTATTTTATCAAACATAATTATCACTATGTCTATACAAAGGAATATTCAGATTACAAATGAGAATTACCTTATCAAATAAGGGGCCTAGAGCCAAGGAACTGAGATCGAGAACGACGACGAGAAGCGATGCCCGTGAACCTTTGGTTTTTCCAACGGCTTCTAGATCTAACACAGTAGTAGTCGCTTCCAATTCATGAGAAACACGAAAATAAGCGGTTTCCAAATCAACATCCTTGACGACGGTGAGGCAGCATTGCGAAGTCACAAAGGAGCAAAGGAAGCACGAAACAAAATTTTGAGGTGTAGATTTTTTTAAGGGGGAGGCTTGGTCAGGGATTTAGGAAGATAAAAATGTTTTATGTGTTACAAGGGAGAGAAAAAAGAGCGGTGGAAATAAATTTTACCAAAATTTCGTGAAATGATGGGCGGGACAAGTTGGCCGTATTTATTTATTTGTTTTTATTTTTATAAATGACTAGCAGTTGCATTTAGCATTAAACGCTACTATTTAATGCAACTAATACCAATTTTTCTTGTAGTGAATAGAATTGGTTGTTGTTTGTTTATTTGATAGTTAAATAACCGACTATCAAGTTTGACCTAATTTGACTTAGGAAGTATGAATATTGCTTGCACCAAAATTGGTCACAAACACCGAATGTCGCGAAAGCACCAATGTAACAGATCAGCAGTATTCTAACACAAATCTCATATCCAGATAGAGTAGAGAACAACAATTGAAAACTAACAAACAGAAACATAAGATTTAGAGTGGTTCGGTTATTCCCGGCCTATGTCCACTTTGAAGGATAATCTATTTATTGATGTGCTTGCTGGTTATAATGAATTACAGCAGTAATTTTCGAGTACAACAATCGAGTTTGAGTGCAATCATGATTTTGGCAGAGTTTGGACGTCGCAGGATCCAAAAGTCCCTTTTTTTGTAGGCTCTAGGGTGCTATTTATAGGAGCTCCATGCAAATATCTCGCTCAAACTTCGAGATACCGCTTCTGGTACGTGAGTGGACCCACGCGATCGATCCCATGCAAGTTGGACTTGAACCGTGATCGATACGAACGTAATTCGTATCGATCAAGATTTTGTCCAATGGAGTCGAAATTTGGTACGAACATTCTTTGGCTTGTACATAAGCTCCTGTGAAAATTTCATAGCATTTGGACTTATGGATTGTGAGATATTATCGATGCAAGCTTGCGTTATTCATATGCTGCTGAATTCGCATCGATATTTTTCGTATCGATCCTGTTCGTATCGCTCTTTGGGCATGTGCTTGCAAGTCGACGTGACGCTAACTTCTTGGATTGATCCACTATTCATGCTATGTTGAATGCTTCCTTATTCGTATCCAACATTGAAGCTTTGTTCGTATCGATCAATTTTGGCCCTGTTCGTATCGATAATTGAAGGCATATTTCGCATCCATCCATTTCAACCCTTATTCGTATCGATAATTGATGGTGTACTTCGTATCGATCGTTGCAGATACAACCGATACTAAGTGACTTTGCTTGAGGGGTTTTTTGATGGACACGAACATAGACCATGATGGATACGAATAAGGACTATGATGGGTACGAAGGAGGTCTGCAGAGTGGACGGATATGAACTAAGCTTTCCTATGATCGATACTAACTGGGTCGGTTCTCGATGGATACAAAGTAGCACGAACACGAGGTAGGCTGATGGACTCGAATTGGGCTTACGCAATGGATACGAATGACAGACATCTGACGGATACGAAATAAAGTGATACGAAAGTGCCAGTTTTCCTTAGTTTGCATCGATCATATCTTGAGTATATGAACTCTGATTGACTTGAAATTTGAAACGTTAGCTTTCACGGCTTTGCTTGTCTTGCATTGTCAATTGTAGCTCGGTCCGGACTCGGACAAAATTCATCGATATCCATAGTGAACATGTGATGTATAATCGATATTTGGGATGAGTAATCATTGATTCTCAATTAACTTCTTGATATCTCGGCCTTGCTAAAAGGTGGGATAAACTTTGCCTCCAAAACATGCCTTTTGGCAAAAGGCGTGTTTTGAATAGCTTCAAATCAAATGTCGTGAACCCATATTTTATCCACAGCTATAGTATCGTCAATCAAGTTTGTGGATGTTTGAAGCAGAATCGGTATTCATTTAAACACCCGTGGAAGTCAGGAATTAAATTTCACAGCCTCTTTGGACAATCGATGGTCACTTCGAACCCTTGCCAAGTCCATTCTAGACTTAATGATCGAACAGAAAGATCCTATTTCGTTTCGGCGTTGCTTTCTATCCCTTGCACTCTGTCACCAACGAGGGCATATAGCGATGTCTTAGTCATCCTAGACCAATCATAGCCTCTCTGGGCTCTTGTTGGATCCCATCCTGTCACTCTCCGGTGAAAGGGAAACAACGTTGAGTAAGCCAATTCTGTCGCTCTCCGACGAAGCGGCAACACTCTCTGCACTCCGGTTCAGCGTCCCTGAACATTAAGGATGTCATGGCCTAAATCCAAGGCCGATTAGATCCATTCTGGTTTCTTATCAAACCCCGATCCAATCACTCTCCGATGAATGGGGAACGACGTTAAGTGAGTAGATCATGTCGCTCTCCAGCGAAGCAACTCACTTCTTGCACTCCGAACCCCGTCTCTCCAGGTAGGGTCCTAAAGCAATTAATTTCAAATTGACTTCTATTATTCATCCTTTAACTCTTTGGTCAAAGGTTTATTTTGTGAAATTCAAGTTCATTTGTTAAATTCAAATTTCTAATGTTCAACCACAAACAAAGGAAAAATCTGGATACTGCCTCTCCGGGCAGAGCGGTCTATTACCATCTCAGAGCATGCCTGGGGATCCCTCCTGTTCTCGTACATATGTAAGTGGAATAGCCGTTTTATTTTGAAATCAAATCTAAGAAGTTTAATCGACCAAAGTTCAAATCTTGAACTTGGTCACTGCCATCATGATCAACTGATGACGAGTCGTGATCCCGATCCAGGATTAGTTCTGTTAGGTGAAGGCGGTAGTTACTCTGGTCCTACGGCCGTTGTCCGATTTCTTACGTATTATGCATATCTACCACTTCTGACATGCTCTTCCACCTCATCCTTCAGATGACCACATTCATCGATAGTATGCCCTTCCAGCTCATGGAATAGGCAATACTTTCCACTTCTACATTTCCGTTTTGTGGGATCTCTCCTGGGTGGTTTTCAATTGGGGAGCTATCCCCGAATCTCTGTGTAAATCCGTTCCAGGTTCACCGTCAAGTCCGTGTATTATCTGAACCTGGTTCTCGGAATTTCTTCGGTTTGTCAGGACCATCGTATCTGTCGTCCTGCTTCCGCTTTCCTTTGTCTATTCCAGTTTGTTCTTTGGAAGTTCCTTCGCCTTACACAGCATTTGTTTCTTGTCTCTCGGCACGTGAATCTTCTAGCCGAATGAATCTTTCAGCTTCATGGTAAAATTCTCCAAGTTCTGGTGTCGGGTCTCTTACCAGCGAATCCTTAAACTTTGTGCCTTCTGCAACTCCTGCCACCGCCCCCATCAAAATCATCGATGGATCCGGGCGATCTACTGAAGCCACAGTTGCATTGAATCGCAATAGAAAATCTTTTATGGACTCTCCAGTCCTCTGCTTTATCGATGCAAAGGTCATCACACTTTTGGGTCGCAATACGTGGACCCTAAACTACCTCATGAAGCATTCTACTCTCTTTCCCCATGTTCTAATTGATCCATTCTCTAGTTGTATGAACCAAAGCGCAACCAAATCTGCTAAATAAAGAGGGAAACATCGTGCCATCACTTCCTTGGATGCCCCCAGCACTTCCATATGCCTGATATATCTAGTAATATGCATGGTCGGGTCTGACTTTCCATCATAAGGGTCCATCATGGGTAACTTGAACTTTGGAGGGTTCCCCGCATTTCGGATATTCAAAGCGAACGGACTCCGACTAACTTCCTCTAAGCCTCCGCTTGGCAACTCTCCCTTCATAATCCGTCGTACCAGTCCAGCCATTCTTTCATCTCCATCCAGGAGCCGTCCCCTTATCATGTTTCTATCCTGCCCATGTCTCAAAGGGTATTCTAGGTAATATTCTTCATGTGGCTCATTCATGTTGGCGTTGGCTCCAGCCATTCTTTCGTCTCCATCCAAGGGAGAATTCAGCAGCATACGAATAACGCAAGCTTGCATCGATCATATCTTGAGCATATGAACTCCGATTGACTTGAATTTGAAACGTTGGCTTTCATGGCTTTTCTAGTCTTTTCATGTCAATTGTAGCTCAATCTACACTCAGACAAAATTCATCGATATCCATAGTGAACCTGTGATGTATAATCAATATTTGGGATGAGTAATCATTGATTTTCATTTAACTTCTTGATATCTCGGACTTGCTAAAAGGTGGGATAACAAATGTAAATTCAAGTTCCTTGACGAGGACTCGAAAATTTACTTCCAAAAATACTGGGAATGAGTCAACCGAAAATTATCGGTTGTTGATACAAAGAGACCGAGATCGGATCTATATATCCGAAAACCACTCTTAACCAACATGTATGTTTGAGTGGAAGAAATCACGATGATGATAGAAGATGGAGCTCTTTGAAGTGCAATGGCTACTGCTACTAAGCCTAAGGGTGATTCCAAAATGGATGTAGTAGAGTTAGTGCCTACGGTTTCGTCCAGTCCTAAAATAAACTTGTATGGATGAATGCTAGTATTGCATTGATGCCCGGAGGACAATGTTAGCTTCCAAGTAGAAATTGCTAAAGAAAGGTAAAACGTAGCCTCAAGCCTCATCAACCAGGAATGACTAAAACATGGAAGATGCAGCAGGGCTATGTGGGTCGAACACATTAGGGTATGTCATCACCTTTCTAGATGACCGTTCATATTTCCAGATTTACTTGTGCATATGAGCTCAGCAAAACGGTTGGGAACAACCGATGTGATGGCAGGTACTATCTAGCAAGGGGTAGGTTGGTCCTGTGTGGGCAGGGGTCGTTAGATACGATCTCGGTACATTGTACTAGAGGTGTACTATGACAGGCGGTACCCAATAGCCCAGTCATTAGGCGGAATCCAGTCTCTAATATGAGATTTACGGTTTTATTTGTATACCAAATATGTGGGAACGTAGGAAGCAAGCATTTTAGCTATTTTAATATTTTACGTTGAACCCTTAGATATTATTATAATATCACTTGATTCTCTATAAAAGTGTTTTGGTTATCGTAAGGTAAAAATCCATCCATGTTTATATATGGCGAGGTCTTACAAGATACCGTTGATTTCAAAGGAATTCCAAGTCAATAAATCAATGAAGTTTTTTTTTTCGATTTGAGCTTACTCACGCTAGTATTCCGGACTGACCTCGGCGTTATCTCCTTACAATGCTCTGGTCATACCGGGCATGTTTGCCAGGTTAGCTTTACATGCTTTGGAGCTATGGATTCAAGTTGGAGGCCCAAGACGTACTCTCATATTTTGGATATCTTCCGTTGTGTATGTGTTATGTGTAGTTTGTCCGTTGTTACAGGTGTTATAACTGTCCAACTCTGATATGTACATGTATTAAAAAGTCTTAGATTTTGTAAAGACTTGATTATGTTATATATTATTACGATGTGTTTTAAGATTCCATATTGTTTAGTTTCTCCTTATCTTTCCTTTCTACTTTCTTTCCCTAACAATCCGCCTTTCCGGCACTTGGTGGTTCAACATATGAATAGCGAGGATGTATTAGTGTCGACCTCTAATGGTCCAAAAGCCAAGCTCGGTACAGTAAATAGTTTCTTTTAAATCATCATTTAGAAATGCCATTTTCACATTCATCTACCGTATCTCATAGTTGTAGAACATGGCAATGGACAGAAATATTCAGATGGACTTTAGCATAGCTGCAGATGAAACTATTTCGTCATAGTCAATATCTTGTATCAGAGGGAAACCTTTCCGCTCCGCGAGCAAGGAGCGCCGCGAGCAGAGCGAGAGAACGCAGTGAGCTTTTTATGACAGAGGCAGAAAGAACTTCCTTTATTTTGTTTCGTGACTAGTATTGATTTGTAGGTCTCTACTTTTCCATCTGCATTTAGTTTCTTCTTAAAGATACACTTGTAGCAATTGGATTTTATCCCATTCGGTACATCATTCAAAGTCTATACCTTTTTTGTACATGGAATCCATCTCGGGTTTTATGGTTTCAAGCCATAGGTATGTTAATACCCTAGGTATTGATTTTGATGACAACAACCACATAAATATTACTACTAACGTATCTTCGAGTTATGCAGTCATATCAGATATATTATGGAGACATTTACAGGGATAAACAAGAAAACAGTGGAAACAAATGAATTATAGAAGAAGGTTAATTAGAGAAATTGAAGTACAAAACCTAATTAGAGAAGAATGCTGAAGGATAAAGGTGTTTGAAGTGATAAGGAGTTGGTTGAACCTTAGAATATCTTTTTAAAGATATCGTGGAAATTATACTTGAAGATCATCAACCATTGACCTCAACTGAATCATAAAAATCAATAAATATAAGGTAATTTGAAATGCTGAAAATTTGCAACACTTATTAGTGTTGCTGTTCATTTTGCAACACACCCATGTCGACATGGGGGGTGGGGGATGTCGACATGCTAGCTGTTTTTCAGAATTTCAAATTTTAAATGAAGAGACATTTCCCTCCATCTCTTCACTAAAAGACACGTCTCTTCAACCACTATATAAATGCCTCTGAGAACAAATTTTAACATCAAGAATTCTTGTTTTCTCTTACTCCTTCTTCTCCAAACATTTGCAAAAGAAATCCATTGCATACTCTTCAAATCTCCTTGCAAATCGATACTATTTCACTCTAATTCTTCATTGATTTGCAAGCCACACAATATCAGAGAGTTTTACTTTAATTCACATTATTCTCTCTCTGATTTCATCCTATTCCTCAAAGAATTCAAAGATATATTGCCATTGGAGGTCTATAAGATCATTGTACCAAATTTGTAAGAATCTGTATTGAAGATACAACCACTTGCCATAGTTTGTTGTTGGTGATAAAGAGAAGGTGTTCTTATAGCCTGTAAAATCAAGAGGGTGTGTCTTGTAGCCCGTGAAACCAAGATTGTAAAGGTGTTCTTGCCACCGGTGGAAAGCAAGCGATTATAGTGGAATTCTGCACGATAGTGTGCAGGATTGGATGTAGGATTGGTTAATCCGAACCAGTATAAAATCCGGGTGTTATTTACATTGTTGCATTGTACTTTATTACTTACTTATTCTCTGATTACTTTTTTCTGCTTGCAATTTGAGTAAATACAGTTATATATTCATAAGCAAGTAGTTAATACACATTTCACTACTTATAGTGTCTGAATAGCCTTAAGATCCAACATTATGTTTTAGTCACCCCAGTTTCCAACATTTGGTATCAAAGCATTGGTTTTCTAAAATTCATAACTTGGTTTTTGAAAAGTATGAATGGCCAATGACACTGGTAACACATTTTTTAACACTTTTGTAGAAGGGCAATCTACCACTAGACCCCTTCTATTTAATGGCAGTAGTTATGCATATTGGCTTGTAGGATGAAATGTTATTTGCATTCTAATGGTTTGGATATTTGGAACATCACCCAATAGAGCCTCAAACTGAATATTCAAAATGGACACTAGACCAAAAGACACAAGCACTTAATAACTCTAAGGTCGTGAACATTTTATTTTGCTTCTTAAATAGAAATGAATTTAATCGAGTGTCTATTTGTGGTTGTGCATATGAAAATTTGGAAAACACTGCAAGTCACACATGAAGGCACCAATAAAGTAAAACAAACAAAGATATCTATGCTAACTAACCAGTTTCAACTCTTTTAAATGAAACCAAATGAGTTTATTTCTGATATGTATTCTAGATTTCAAGATATAGTACATGCCTTAATATCATTGTGAAAGAAAATTACCAAAGAAGACAAAGTCAGAAAGATCTTGAATTCACTTCCTAGTGAATGGGATCAGAAGACTCTAGCAATTGAAGAAGCCGGTGATATTAGTATTATGAAATTAGAAGATTAAATTGGTAACCTAATATGCTATGAAGTAAAGTTGCAGATTAGAAAAGAGAATCAGGCAAATGAGAAGAAATCACTAGCACTAAATGCTATGATCAACAAAGATGAACCAGATGATGATGCTATTGATGATGATATCGAGTTTATGACCAAGATGTTCAAGAAATTCTTGAAGTATAGGATAAAAAGAAACTTCGAAAAACTAACGACAATAATTCTAGAAATGGAAATGTTGTTAAGTGTTTCGAATGTGATAAACCCGGTCATTTGAATAGAGACTGTCCCAAACTGAAGAAATCAAAGTCAAATACTTTCAATAAGGAGAGGAAATAGGCATTCAATGCAAAATGGGATGATTCAGATACATCATCAAGTGATAGTGATTCAGAAATAGAAAATGCCAACATGTGCTTCATGGCAAAGGATGACCAGGTACGGAATTTTAATAAAGAAATTACTAATGTTTTGAATGATATGAATCAGGGATATAAAAATTTAGGAAAGAGTACAACAATAGTTTGGCAGAGACGGATAGATTAAAAGTATTTATTGAAAGGTGAACTAAAGAAAAACAATGTCTAAAATATGAAATTGAAAGACTTAATGGGTATAATGATGAAAAGGATTTGACAATTGGAAGTTTTGAAAAACTAAAAAGTAAAAATAAATACTTAAAATCAGAAAATCTTTCAATGAAGTCACAGATCATTGATCTGAATGACAAAATAACATCTCTAGACAATGTTATTCTTAATCGTAATAAGGATTTTTGACAAAATGAAAATTGATATTGATAAATTTAACAACGGGAAGGATAATCTAGAAAAATTATTATCTGCATCTAAACACATTAGGAATAAACATGGACTTGGATACACCCCTAAGGCTAAATCAAAAAATAGTATTCAAAATACTAAGTTTGTTAAGGCTACCAAGTTCAAACCAAAACCTAGGAAATTAAAGTTAAAACCTCCAAATAGATTCATTAATTTATGGGTTCCAAAAAGGTTGGATGATATTGAAAAAGAAAACTACATTGATAATTATATTAATTAGGTTCATTCATCTAATGATTATATTTTGAGAGGACATTCAAACTCATTATGAGTTTGGCATCCCAAAACTTAACCCCATGGACCCCAGAATAAATAGGGTACCAGTGTGCATATTTTATAATTTTTTAGGTACCAAACAATGTATATCAGATAGCAGATGCTCAAAGCATATGACAAGAAATCTATTGTACATTGGATAAATACGAAAAGGATTTGTTATTGGCATCAGCAAAGTCGATAACTCTAAAACTCATCTTATTATTTGACAAGTTTATTTCATGTTTTGAATTGATTTGATTTTCCCTCAAGTGTTTTATTTATAAGCATTTATCTCTATATACAAACTCTACATATTGTCTAGCAGTGATTTAAGCGACTCTTTTTCACCCACTTATGTTGATGACAAAAGGGGAGAAAAGGTATAAATATACTAGGCAAAATGATAGGGGGAGTGCATAGAGTTAGGCGGAGTCAAATATAAAAATATTACATTTTATCTCTCAAATATTTATATGGTTGTCATCATCAAAAAGGGGGAGATTGTTAATACCCTAGGTATTGATTTTGATGACAACAACCACATAAATATTACTACTAACGTATCTTCGGGTTATGCAGTCGTATCAGATATATTATGGAGACGTTTATAGAGATAAACAAGAAAACAGTGGAAGCAAATGAATTATAGAAGAAGGTTAATCCGAGCAATTGAAGAACAAACCCAATTAGAGAAGAATGCTGAAGGATAAAGATGTTTGAAGTGATGAGGAGTTGGTAAAACCTTAGAATATCTTGTTAAAGATATCATGGCAATTATACTTGAAGATCATCAAACATTAACCTCAACCGAATCACAAAAATCAATAAATATAAGGTAATTTGAAATGCTGAAAATTTACAACACTTATTAATGTTACCGTTCATTTTGCAACACACCCATGTCAACATGGGGATAGGGGATGTCAACTGCTAGCTGTTTTTTAGAATTTCAAATTTTAAATGAAGAGACATTTCCCTCCATCTCTTCACCAAAGGACACGTCTCTTCAACCACTATATAAAGGCCTCTGAAAATGAATTTTAACATCAAGAATTCTTGTTTTCTCTTACTCCTTCTTCTTCAAACATTTGCAAAAGAAATCCATTGCATACTCTTCAAATCTCCTTGCAAATCGATACTATTTCACTCCAATTCTTCACTGATTTGCAAGCCACACAATATCAGAGAGTTGTGCTTTAATTCACATCATTCTCTCTCTGATTTCATCCTATTCCTCAAAGAATTCAAAGATGTATTGCCGTTGGAGGCCTATAGGATCATTGTACCAAATCTGCAAAAAATTGTATTGAAGATACAACCACTTGCCATAGTTTGTTGTTGGTGATAAAGAGAAGGTGTTCCTGTAGCCTGTAAAATCAAGAGGGTGTGTCTTGTAGCCCGTGAAACCAAGATTGTAAAGGTGTTCTTGCCACCCGTGGAAAGCAAGCGATTATAGTGGAATTCTGCACGATAGAATGCAGGACTGAATATAGGATTGGTTAATACGAACCAGTATAAAAATCCGGGTGTTATTTACATTACTACATTTTACTTTATTACTTACTTATTCTCTCATTACTTTTTTTTCTGTTTGCAATTTGAGTAAATGCAGTTATATATTCATAAGTAAGTAGTTAATACACATTTCACTACTTCTGGTGTCTGAATAGCCTTAAGATCCAACATTGTGTTGTAATCACTCCATTTTCCAACAAAGTAGTGTCCTCACTATATAGGGCTTATCGAAATATAATTTGATCTTCAAGAAAATTATCTTCTTTCTTGCCATCCATGAGAAATCCATTATACATCTCTGATGCATGAGATTGTTCTAAAAGGTTGTATGTTATCATATATGGGTGAATTTGACCTTATGGTTAGTCCAATTTTAGGGACTTCTAATAGGTTGTATGTTATCATATATGGGTGGATTTGATCTTCTACACGTTCAGTCTCTATGTTAGTTTTTCGGATCTCATCCAAGTCCACAACTTCATTGTTAATTTCTTTTGATAGAAATTCCCTTTCTGAAAGGATAGCATATCGATAAACAATAACCTTCTGTTCTTTCATGTCATAGAATATATATCCCATGGAGAGATATTTTATAAACTTACACATTACTGATCCTACCACAAACTTATTGAGGCCAACGTTCTTAACATAGGCAGGATAACCACACACCTTCAAATATTTATGGTAAGGTTTCTCCCCTTTCAACATCTTATATGTTATCTTAGGCATAAACTTAGATGGCAGGAAATTCAGCATATGTGATGTGCATTCTAACGCATATCACTAGTAGAAAAAAGGCAACTCATCCTTATTTATCATAGGTCAAACTGTATCTAGTAAGGTTCGATTCCTTCACTTTGAAGCACCATTATGTTGCAGAGTATAGGGCGAAGTTGTCTAAGAGATAATCCCATTGTCTCTTAGGTACTGTTGGAGTTCACGTCCAACGTACTCACCTCCTTGAGCCGATAAGTATTTTAATCTTATTATTAGTCTAATTTTCTACTTCATTTTTATACTCTATAATCTCGGATGTATCAGATTTATTCCTCAAAATACATATCCTAGTCTAGAATAATCATTAGTAAATGTCATGAATTTAAGGAAATATCATTCATCACTATAGACATTGGGCTATAATTATGAAGTTAAAGCCCCACTAAAGCCTCATTTCAACTACTGCACTTTTTCAATTTAGCTCTAGTAAAATAGCAGATCCACTTAAAGCCTCATAATTTTTCGGTACGTCCACAAAATCGGGTTTTTCAGCACCGCTTTAGAAAATTTATATAAAAAAGTTAATTTGACAAACTCTCTTATAAACTAAATCAAAAATTTTGGGGTACAGGTCTAAGTCTATGTGCTAGCACTCAACATAAATTAGAGCTCTATTTTATTCACTAAGTGTGAACTTCATGGATCATGATATTCTTCGGTTTTATTATAAAAGAGTGAAAATTGTTTCTTTTTTCTATACAAATGATGTGGGAATGATAATAAATCTAATTTGGTGATTTGATTTTATCTCCAACAGAGATTTTTACGCCTCTGTTGTTTTATGATATATCGCTGCTTCATCCTCTCCATAATTTTTTGCACCTCCACTGCTATAAAACCACTGAGTGCTTTAATTGCACAGAGCCACGTACATCAGTATGTACGGGACTCAAGAGTTCACTAACTGATTCATTGCTCCTAATAAATGGATGCTTGGTCATTTTTCCTTTGGACACGACTCACCAATGTCGAATGATTCATAATCAAAAGATAGGAGAAAACCTTTGGTTTTCAATTTGTATGGTCATTTGTCGCTAATGTGAGCAAGCCTACAATGCCACACATAACTATCTTTAACATTAACAACAAGATAATTATGACAACAAATATATGTTTAAGATTAAGAAAATAAATGCCATTATCCAAATCACCAACGTTCATCACATCGTTATATAGCGAAAACATTATCTGGTCTCAAATAGTCTAGATAAAGATATTATTTTGCAAATAAAGTTTTGTACATAGTAGAAATTATCCAAAATAATAAAAAAATCCACTAGGAAAATGTGGATAAAAATACTCAATTGTAATCACATTCACATTAGATCCATCAACAACTTAAAGGCTCATTTCTCCCTTGCTACAGGCTGCCTATTGCTATGTCCCTATAAAGAATTACAAACATGAGTTCTAGATCTAGTATCTAAAACCCACATTTTTTTATTGATTGAAAAACGGTTTTGAATCATAAATGTACCTTTAGGAATTGAGGAATTCAATTTCTTCTTCTCTCACACTGTCTTTAGATATTCTAGGTGATTCCATTTCCTGTGCCACTTCTTATCACAATGGTGATATTCACCATTATCATTAGAGGCACCCTTCTTACCTTTCTTACCATCACACTTTATTTTCATCGAACCTTTTGCGGTGATGATTTCCCTTTCATAGTGAACACAGTCCTTGATCCTCAAGTGAACCTTCTGCTAACCTTAACATATTGAGGAGCTCAACAAAAATTACTTTCATTTGATTCTTATTAAAATTCAGTATGAGTTGCCCATACGTGGTATCCACGGGCCTAGATTAAATCTACTGTAGTTCTTCTACAATCTTAGCACTAAGCTTAGACAGTCTATCAATATATCCTTTCATCATTTTGACAAAGTCATGTACACAACCGTCGTTACTCATTTTCAAGTTGGACAGTTTCTTAGCTATCTCGTACCTTGCATAATGAGATTGCTTTCTAAACAATGATTTGAGGCTATCTAAGATTTTATGGACAAAAATGTGCTTGTGTTGTCTTTGTAATTGTTTGTCTAAAATAGACAACACATAAGCCTGGGCTATGTCATAATAAGCTACCCATGTGTTGTAGAACTTAACTATTTCGGGAACTGTGCCCTTAGTAAGATTAGTTTTTATAGGAAAGGTTACCACAAATCGTAATCTTTCATAAGTTAGTGCAATTTTAATTGCTCTGCGCTATGGTGTACTTGGGAATGGTGCATTAGTCATTTTCAGAGAACAACTTTAGGTTGGTCATTTTTCTACAAATTTAAGGTTTAAGTATGTTGGTACCGTTTTATATAGCATATGTTTTTCTTAAGGATCAAGCCAGTCGAAAGTGGGGGAAACATGTAGATTTCAATTTTTTTTTTGTTATTTTGGATCTATTGGGCCTATGAAGTCCAAAGTGTTTATTCGATCTAATCTGATATAGTTTGAAATAAAATATTATTTTATTTAATTTACCATAAAAAAGTTTTATTTCAATTTAATTAACTATATAGCTGTAAGCGTATCAAATACACTGACGCATGTAGTGTGCGTGCAACATATATGAAGTGTACATAGCTAATGTGACTCATATAGTTGTTAGGATTTAAATGAAAATGGACACATTTTTCCCTTTGAATATATATCTTTGTTGTCCAAAGTTTTTGTTGAATTGTTAAAATAATAATTGTAAATACATGAATAATAACAATTATACACACACATTATGTATGTATACATATATACATATATGCTAAAATTAATTTTGCCTATTTAATGTGATATAAATTCTAGAGCTAATAATTACACATACACACACAAGTCTCTATTTAAAAATTAATTTAAAATAACATACAAAAACATACAGATAAATAATTGTAAATAATGTTTTATACTTAAAACAACATAACTATTTACAGTCCAAAATTAACAAATAGAAATCTAGCTTTAATTTAGGAAGAACTAAAATTAGGTTTATGTTGTTCACAAAAGTCTACTTATGAAATTTTTAACTGAAATAAGTTTTAAACATATGAAAACAATAATTTAATGAATTTACATATAATACCAATAAACATTACAAAACATGACTTAATTTTTTAAATGATTTCAAGTAATCAACATATGTAGCTTACTTATGTTTATATATATATATATATATATATATATATATATATATGGGGCCGGCTATTTGAAGATCTGGACCATCGGATCTATTTGTCTTTACATGGAAGATGGAATTCAGGGTGCAATCTAATGGTAGAGATCCCTTATGTCACCATTTGTGTCACCAAATTGTGTTCAAGTAGACTTTCCCTATATATATAAGTTACAAAATTATATCAATCAATTAATAATTAATTTCCAAATTAAAATGGTTTTATTGAACGCTAATATTCAAATCAATAACAAAATTAGATCGAATAACCCAGTTATATACAAATTCGTTGTATAATATTTAGGATATAAACTATACATACAAGATAATAAAATTAAATAAAAGAGATGAAGCATGTGAGGATCTAAATTGTATCAACACCATTTATTTCAAAATAAAATAAGATTAGAAAATTACCTTAAGATGAAGCCAAAAATCACAATTGATTGTAAAATAAAACTCCTAGAATTGATTAAATCACCTCCAAAAATTGCAACGATCTAATGCACCACTTTTGTATTTATTTCATTTGACTCATTTCTTTTTTGTTTCAGGAATTATTTGTCATAAAGCCATGGATTTTCAGCCATTAAGGGGGAGTGGAAGGGATCAAGTGAAAATGAATTATTAAAAGAGTTAGTGAAAGAAAGAAAGTTTGTTTTAACGGAATCATTGAAACCTTTCCAACTCCTACTTTAAAAACTTCCCTCTTTAATTCCTTATTAGATCTCAATCAAATCCCCTACCCCTACAATATATGGCTAACCATGAATGTGCCTATAGAAGCCTTCAAAATTCAAAACCACTTTGCAGTTAATTAATTTAAATCAAATTTATATGTATGTTAATATTATATATCGATACATACATATATAACTTTTATATATGCAATTTATTAAATACTAAATTTGATTCAAATAAATCACATATAAGATGATAATTAATATTTCATAAATTTTAATTAGTTTAGTTAGTTTATGATGATTATAAGTTAATTAAATCATGTGGTTTTCGAAGTATTCATCATTACGGTTATGCAAGACAAAGGTGTCAATTTAGTCAGTGGTTAGTATCAAAGTATTTGAATAATAATGATCACATGTCATCTTAGCTAGTGGTATGACATTTTGGTTGAATTCATCACTTAAATATCTTTTTGGTAATGTCCAATATTACTATTATAAGCGGTACGTGGTAGTAACGATTATTTGCACCAATTCTATTCGTCAACACTATATCATATTAGGACTTATGGAATTTGGTTTAGATTAAAATTCTAGCATCATCTATATTCAATTTGACTAGTCCAAACACAAAATCCTTGGTCAGATAATAACAATTATTGTTAATTGTACAATTTTGGCAAAAGACTTTGACTTTTAGTTGACTATAGTTAATCGTGATACAACCCCATATAACTAAGGGGATGAATTCTATGTTGAAAAGTGTTTCACTTTCAATGCTTCAAAGAAAACTCAACTATAGTCGTTCGATGGAGGTTATGCCATGATTTATAATTATAATTAAAGTGGAGGGTCCACGTTGAAGTTCAACAATATTCTCGAGTCGAGAGAAATGTGCAACATCATCACCTCGAGATTCTCTATTTGACCTTAGCTATATTAACGAACAAAAAACTCTCAGCTGAGTTATTCCATGGTTATCCAGTAAATGTCAACATGCAAACCCTTGGTACCCTTGGCAACCACGAGCTCCCTAACATTTAGAGAGCACTGCATACTCTAGTCTCAATGGATGAATCGACATCCTTCCTCGAAACAACTTGACTAGGAATATTTGAAATGATATGTTATTTTTAATGTGATAAATTTCTCATGATTATAACACATTGTAATTACTATCACATTACATATAATTTAAATAATCGATTAACATATCATAATACAACAAGTATAAAATAGAAAAATAAACAGCTTTTATTATGAATAAGAATGGTTATCATGTTATAAATGTGTAAAAAGTTACATAATTGCCCCTAGGGCACACTCCTAACTAGATCAATCTCCCACTTGCATTTTGGGTCAATCATGGAATCTTATTCCAAACTCCTTCGATTGGTTTTTTCGAAACAAATAGGGCCAGTCCCTTTATGAATGGGTATGCTATATTATAATTATCTATTCTTCAATTAACTCTCTTCAATGCTAATAAATTGCCACTATCATGCTGAACCCTTCAATAGTATGCCTATTGACTTTTGGTGGGTTTAGGTTCTTTTATGAACTATATCACAGCATTTTATCTTATAATAGTGTCATGGGATTCTCAACATTTGAAATCACCATTGGTTCAGTTATAAATTTTTGCATTTATTGCATTTATTTATACTTCTTTTATTGCTGCTTTTCAATACGATGTACTTAGACTTTAGTAAATTCAGCCACAGCATATTATTTGGAACATGAATTAAAGATTGACATACTTAATCACTTAATGTGTGAGAATTCTTATTAAACATTCTAATCAGTTGTGTCCATTTTGGTTTAGTCAATTTCATTTCATCCGTTGCAATTAGTTTTATCTTTGGATCACATTCAAATTCATTTTACTACAGTTGATTATATTTTTCATTAATCTCAGAGTTATGATAATGCATTATGAAGAGCAAACGTTATATGCTAATCAATAGGCTTAATGACGGTGAATGGAAAAAGGGAATTTAAAGGTAAATGACACAAGAGGTAAAGTGGTTCTGCCAAGCTTCTTACGTCCACTGTGAAGATATTTTACTATATGGCTCTTTTACATTTATAAGGAATCACAAGAGAATAATAAGAAAAGATGATTCACCTAAGGCTAAGGAAGCTACTAATCTTAACGAGTTGTTGTATCGAGAGGTTTGAGTGGTGAATTATGTGCTCCATCCTTTCAAGTCCTCTCTTTCAGGGTCTAACCCCTTTGAAGTGACCATGCATGGAGTTCTTATATTAGTTGAACTAATGCTTGGATAACTAAGATCGTGCTGCAAAATAGAGTGAAGCACACTTAGCCATTAAACCGGCTACATAGACATGATGAGAGACAGTTTGGAAAAAGGAAGGAATGCATACCTAAGATGATGGTTGTAGAGAGAACTATACCAGACCCTACTCTACCATGCTTTGCATTAAATGTGCTTGACTTGCAGTTTGCTTATAGAAAATGGAACATGATTCTTGTCAGAATTAACTACATTTGAGTATCTCTTATTGCTTTTCTCCCGATTTCCTAGGTGGTAGGACGAGCTGAGTTAGTATGTTGATACCATAAAGAGAATGTGGAACTGGAGAGAGCCAAAGGCATATCGAGCCGGGTTAGAGGAGATGGACAATAGGTCGTAGGTGGTGGTATTAAAGTTGGATCAGAGATGGGCCACCCTTGATATAGTCTCAAGCTATGTCAATCGCGAGAGAGCTGATGGAGAGATGTTTGAGTAAGTAGGCAGGCGTGGATCCAGGTTATAACTAGGCCGAAGGGAGAGAATCAGTTGGTGAATGAGAGATGAGCCAAGCTGGTGCTGGTCAAGTGCCTTATCTTGATGGGTAAGCTAGTCGTTGGGGTTGTTGCGTTGGGAGGCTCGACCAGTAGAGGGCTTAACATATAATTGAATAGAGAAGTCGATGTGGGACTAGACTGGTTTTGGGATATCATCATACATATGAGCCTAGTTGACCTGCCCCCAACTATGGTTGGCTTGTGAGCTAACCTAGACCCAATCGACCTGGATAGGACCAGACCAGGCTAAGATACCTTGATTAGTATGCCTTCTTGCTCACAAAAAAATTGAGTAATATATTGCCCTAAGTCTATGCTCGTGAGCAGGCATAGGCTTGTAAAATTACGATGGCTCCATCAGTTGATAGTTCTGCCATGCAATTAATGCACAACCCATGCGGTGTTGTACCGTTAGCTACAACGGCTGTGCTTTTTATGACGTGGTAGGGAAGTATCGTTCTGTCCACGAATGTGGTTTGACATAGTACTTATCACTTGAACGGTTAAGATCCTTTTTGCCTTTTTGATCATAACAGCTGCGATTGAAAGGAGGGGTGTATAAATACCCTATTATTCTTCCTCTTTGAACTCATAGTGCTATTGGCATGCAATTTCTTTAGCAGATTCGAACTTTGCATGCTTTTCTATTGGTATAAATATATAACTTCGCCTTCATCTTCCTCGCATCGCTCTTAAGCACTTCAGTTTTTATCAAATTTAGTTGGGATTAAAAGGAAGGAAGCATCTCTTTCCATGCCAAACTAGGCTTGTAAACGGGTAGTTTTGGATACGGATTTGTCTGTATCCTTATCCGCGGATGCAGATGGATATTGGATGTTTAGCGAATGTTCTTTGATCAGTTAACAACCAATAAATCTAAACAAATAAATAACAAATTTTGATTTATTATAAATCCATTTTTGTACTAAATATATAAAAATAATATATACTAAGAAAAATAATTTTAAGCGGTCAAAATTGATTTTTGTATACATATTAATTTTTTACTGGATAAAAATACTAAACGACAATCATTTTAGTTACTAAAATACGTTAAAAATAACTATAATCTTGATAAAAACTGGATGGATAATTACCGAATATGAATATGGTCATATTTGCATCTGTATCCATTTTTTGGATATTGGATAATTTTTCATATTTCGGATACGGATAAGGATGGATTTCGAGATTTATCAAGTACTTATTAATAGTACTATGTTGAACTATGATTGTCGATTGTAGTTTCGACCGTTGTTTGGATTTCTGCTTCTTGTGATGAATCTTGTCTTTGGCTTGGACCTATGCTTGTGTTTTCTAGCCATCTTTTTGGTGGTTATTGCTCATTGGTCTTGGACTAATGATCCAGCTGAATCTAAGAGGATACCTTGCTTTAATGCCCTGACATTCCTGACCTTAAGTCTGTTTGGATGCTTTAATGCCTTGTTGGAAGGAGCAATGGCTACACCTGTGCCTCTGCTGCCATGGCTGAAGCATTGGTTTACTCCTTGTCGAGGTTGTCTTCAAGATTTTCAAGGTCTTTCATGAGATCCGATGTTGTAAGCTTTGAAGATGGGAGCACATTCAATTTTCTATAATAAGTTCTTAATCGTTTGGGTTGTTGGGGGAGTGTCATTGGTGCAGCGGATCACGATCTAGGAGGTGAAATGGATGGATTGACATGCTTTGAAGAGTGCCATTGGCATGCTTCTTCCTCTCTTTGTCTCTTTATTATTTTCAAAGAATTAGCAATTAGAAATCTTTGTAAGCCTAGGGATATGGAAATTGTGCTCTTGCATTCCTTTAAACTGAATAATAACAAACCTTTTGTGTTGAAAACTTTTTTCCTAAGAAACTAGTTAACTTTGATGGTTTGCCTAAGGCTGGTAGGGTAGCTTATCTTGAATAGCTAAAAAATCCCTTATACTAGTTGCTTAATCTATTTTAACAAATAGGCCGAGCTGATCATTAGACTTGGATGTGAGCACTGATCGAGCGATCCAGTCTTTCATTAGATGTTGAGGCCAACAAATGACAGCTGAGCTTCACTATGCTGCTTTGCTGGTTAGCGGTCCTAGCATGAACTTGAGCATGAAGTGGCTCGAAGTCCTTCCAGGCAACATGTGGTCAGGAGGAGTCCCTGCATTATATTCAGAAATAGTTTCATGTTGAAGACATGCTAAATTAGTAAGGTTGTCAAGCGAAGGGCCGAACCCAAGCATTAATAAGAGCCAAGTGTCAGCCAGGTACCAAGTGGAGGGTGATAATGGCATAGAGTGGGAGTGCATGTTAGCCCATGGCTTATCCTGGATGATAAGCGGTCATGTGTAGAGTGGCGAACGGGCACGGTGTGAGCCAAAGCGCATGGGGGCTCGAGGGTTCACATGGGTGACACATCACTTGTTGTCAGATAACCATAGGTCCTAACTCAAACTAGGACACATGGCTAGCTTGAACACTCATGCTTAAGGATGTGGTATAATGGTGAGATAAGTGACAGGCGCCGCCATTCACAAGAATTAGCATATAGAAATGGTAAAAATAAACTTGTCTATGCGTTGCTCTATTGTTGGGTGGTCTCTGCATGAACCTAAGCATTGAGGGTCTTGAAGGTTGTTCAGGATGACATGCTGCAATATGAAGCCAACAGGTGGTCCCAGCTCAAACCTAAGCGCCAAGGGGCTCAAAGGTTTTTTAGTGTGACACGCTGTAATAAGGAGCGGACATGCAGTCTCCACTCGAACCGAGGCACTAAGGGGCTTGAAGGTTCTTTAGGGTGACATGCTGCAATAAGGAGCTAACAGCCCATCCTAGCTGAAACCTAAGTGCCAAGCATGAAGGTTCACCAGGGTGACACATTATAATAATGAGCTAACAAGCGGTCCCGGCTCGAACCTAAGTGCTAAGGAGCTTGAAGGTTATTTAGGGTGACATGTTGCAATAAGGAGTTAGGCTCGACTTATCTCTATGCGACCACACTACAAATGCTGGAATTTAGTGTCACTTGGGGTAATAGTGCCAGTCCCAACAGCAGCGTCCTATCCTTTATAAAGGATGAGTGGCACCAGAGCGAGGGGTATAGACCATTACGGTCGCGTATCTGATCTTTGATATGCCTCGACACGAATGTGAGAGACATCTCACCCAAACTTTTAGAGCAGAGGGCAGTCCTTGAGCAAGGAACTTAATGCACAATGATTTAATCTTGTAGGATAGCCTGGCAGTTTCTGACAAGGAAATGGATTCTCAGTAATTCACACTCGTAGATAGTCGGTTGAATAAGAAGGAAGCAATGGCTCGTTCAGTCCTGGGCGGAAATGGTCAATAGTCCCTAAAGAAGGTAATGAGAGCATCATAACTCATCCTCGTTAGATAGCATTGGTGAAGGTACTGAATGATCCAAGCTCTACAGTCTTTGGCGCATTCTTCACAAGAGGTTGCAAACTCAGAAGCGAGCTTAAGAAGGCATTGAAGTGGAATCTGGGCATCCTGAAAAATGCAAACGAGAATCTGGTCGCCTTTGTACGCCATTGAGGGTGTAGATGAACAAGAAAACTATTTGGCGACCCATATGGGGGCTGCTCTGAGCATTTACAGAAGTGCCGAGTCTCTAGGATTTCCATGTGAGGGTGTTAGTTGGCGGCCAAGATTGCTAAGGGGTTACCCTACCTCTGTATTTTATTATGAAGCAGACTAATAAGGATGTTTTTCAGAAGGTAGATTTTTGAGTGGCTGGGTGCGACCCTCATACAAGGCACACAAATGTTAGCCATAATTTGGTTAATAGAAGTAGCAATGTAAGGAGATAAGCATGCACGCACAATAATTGCATATGACACGAAGCCAAACTTAGACAGTTGAGGAGTGTTCTTAGTGACTGAATGATGCGGTGGAACACTGTCCATCATTAACACTATTAATGCTGGATTCATAGTACCAAGAATGAAAAGAGCTTGCACGGGAGGATGCTAATCACACATTCGGAGGTTGGCCCTACTTCTTGCGCAAAAATATTGATGATATTTTTCATCAACCGAGGAGTTATGATAATGCATTTCCAAAAGCAAAGATTACTTGCTAATCACTATGCTTAAGGATGGAAAAATGATGGGGAAAAGAGCATATAAAGAAAAATGACAAAAGGTAAAGTGGTTTTACCAAGCTGCCTATGTCCAATGTATAGATCTCTTACTATATGACTCTCTTACAATTACAAGGAATTACTAGAGAATGATAAGAAAAGTTGATTTGCCTAGGACTAAGGAAGCTGATAGTCTCAAGAAGCTTCTGTATCGGGAGATATTAGTGGCGAATTATGGGCTCTAACTTTCAGGGTCCCATCCACCGAGGGTCGAACCCCTTTGAAGTGGCATGCATGGAGTTCTTATAGTAGTTGAATTTATGCTTGGATGGCTAATATTATGTTGTATAACATTATGAAGCGAGCTTGTCCATTGATCAGGCTAAATGGACTTGATGAGTGACAGCTGGCGAAAGAAAGAAATGCGTGGCTGAAATGAAGGCCGACGGGAGAACTACACCAAAAGCATGTTCTACCATGCTTCACATTAAATGCGCTTGTGCGTACAGTTTGCTATTAGAAAATGTAACATGCTTCCTATCAAAAATAGGTATACCTGATCGTACCTTTTGTCGCTTTGCTCTGGCATGCCTAGGTGGCAAGATGGCTGAGATCGTAAGGTGGATATGGAACTGGTAAGAGCCAAGGGCATTTCGAGTCGAGTGATATGAGATGGACCACTGGTTGTAGTTAGCGGTACCGAAGCTAGATCAATGATGAACCACCTTTGAGACAGTCTCAAGCTGTAACACCCTGTAAAATGAACAATAAATAAATAAAGTAAACTAAACTAAATATCATAAGGGTTGGATATGGAAATTTTATAAAAGTTAGAATTTAACCACGAGTGTTCACGGTGAAATTCTGATCTGTTCCATATATAATATGCTAAAAACAGAGCTCAAACAAATTTTTTGAGCATTTGAAGTTTTCAGGTTAAAATTAATTTAGTTTGAATTCACACAAATGAGAAATCAAATTTAGGGTTTAAATTTCAAAAATTAGCTTGGAGGCTAATCAAACATTTAATTAATGCTTAACATTAAAAAGTTAATTTGGTAATAAAATAATATGACAATGGAAATAAATAAACATCCCCTGAATTAAAGGAGCAGTCGACTGCAGCGGTGAACAGAGGGTGGTCGACTGCTTGTCCATGGCAGTTGCCGGTGGTGGCTAGGGTTTTAAGTTATGTTTTATTCGGTTGTGCACTCCATGTTTACCCATTTCCCACCTACTTCCATCCTACAGTTCTAGTCATTTCAACTCTATAAATAGAACCCTATTCTCTCCACTTTTATTCATATTATTTTGGAGAATACGACGAAACTCTACCATTGCTTTCTCTCAAATAAGATTCAAAAACTCCTAAGAGAATTTAGGTAAGGATTCAACTTATTTCCTATTTGTTTCATCTTCCTCCAATCTATTCTTATCATATTCTTCTCCGATTATTCCAAATCTAATGAATATATATACCTCTTCCCCATTGTATGTGTGTATATAAAAAAAGAGATTTTGGAAGAGATCGAAAGGCTACAAATCCATTTGAGTACAGCTAAGTCTAATTTGTGAGTGGAAACCTTAGCAATTATTTAGTGTATTTCTTATGGATTTGAATATGCCTTAGGGATTTTGGGATTTCAAAAATACGATGGATAAAATCCCCTATAATTGCTTTTTATTTTAATATGTCAATTCTATGCTGAGATTCCTAATTATTTACACTAATTTGATGATATTTGTTTCATTTATGCAATCTTTGATAATTTTGTAGTCTATTCCACTTCTTATTTAGGTTAAATTGTGATCCTTCACTAAAATAAGGGGTTTAGATTACGAACTCTATTCATAGTTTACACCACTTATTCTTATCTATTTCTTTGTAAAAAGTGGATTCGAATAAAGTATGGAATTTATATTGCAATTCTTCTTGTTTAAGATTTTCCATTGAATTGGTGTAATAAATTGAGTTTCTATTTTATTTACAAGGTTATTATTGCATTTTTGATTATGAATATTTATTCCTTGTTTTGGACATTAGAGTTACATGAAATCTTTGAAAATTGAAGAAAAAAGACTTGTAATAATAATTGGTTAAGGAATCGACATTTAACGCTAGTTTAAAGCATAAAATCCATGCATTTAGAACTTATCAGGCATGAATATTTATTTAACGTATAATTATTGCATATATAGCATAGTTAATTAGGCATTTATTTACATTTATTTTCCCCATTAGCAAGGTAATTAATTTTGAGGCAAAAATAAGAGGAAACTCTTATATGGCTTTATTATTATTTTAAGGTGTAATAACAAAATTCCTTATAAGGCCTTGTTTACGAACGGTGAGAGGAGAGTGTGCGTATATATATAGTAATTAATTTACGGCTAAGTCATAGGGATGCAAGGTCATAGAGTTACGTGATAGAAGTCCACCCTTCACTTTGAGGCTACTAGCAGTTGTGTACAGTTTTATTGATGTGGGATATCCTTATGATATATATTTGTAATGATGTGAGATTAGTTCCTTATTATAATAAAGGTTAAGGATGTGGTGATGGTGGTGACAATGCTTAGATATGGAGAAGCTTGGCTGGTGGTAGTATTTATTATTATTTGCTTTCATATGTACCTGTGGATTTAAACAATTATTGTAACGGATATTGTATTACGGTTTTTATGAGATTTTGTGTTCTGATATTTTTGTAGTTTTGAAAATAAATTTGTTCACTTTACTATTATATTTTGTTCCATCTGACGTTAGTTCTATAAGTTTACTTATGACTTTGTAACGTTACTTCTTTTTACTACCAACAGCTTGCCTTAGAATGGATCCAAGTTTCAATGAGCCTTTTCTGAGTCGAAATCTGCCCAGCTAATCTGGCTACCAGTTCCTACAAATAGCGGACTAATACGAGACATCATTATGAGTATGGGCTATAAGACGAAGGGTTTGCTTTTGGGTTTGAGGTATTAAGTGGTTGGACCCTTCTTTTTCCCCAGATGAAGTATTATACGGCAAAGGCGTTATGTTATGGGGTATCCTTATAGGGGTCCGCTTTCGGAAATAGTTCCTAAATGACAGGGTTTTCTTATTTCCATTCGAAAGTTTTAAGTGGCCTATTAGATTCCATATGATGTCAGCTAGAGGGTGCAATTGAGGAGCATGCTTCTGGAAATAGGTCTTAAATGACAAGGTCTGCCTATTTTCCATTGGAAAGTATTAAGTGGCTTGGGTACCGTCTCTCACATTATTAGCTACATATGACATATGACTGGGATATGGGATTCAAGAAACCTACTTTTAGAATGGAAGGTATTAAGCTGTTAGACCCGCCTTCTTCACTTATAAAGAGGTACTAAATGATTTTAATGGTTTTATGTTTGTCGATATATTCTTATTTTGAAATATACTGTCCAAGTATTGAAAAGGTAAGACTCGAGGTTTTTATTCACTAGACACTTGTTTTTCTGACTCCCTCCTCATTACAACATAGGCTAAGGATGGAGTGATGGTGGTGACGAGCCTAAAAATGGAGAAGCTTAGCTAGTGGCAGTATATATTATTATTTGCTTCCATCTTTACCCATGGATTTAAATAGTTGTTGTAACATATATTATATTACAGTTTTTATGGAATTTTGTGTTATGAAATTTTATGGTTTTAAAATAAATAGGTACACTTTACTATTACATTTTGTTTCATCTGCTGTCAGTTTTGAAAGTTTAGTGGTGACTCTGCAATGTTATTTCTTTTTACTACTAACAGCTTGCCTTAGAATAGATCTAAGTTTCAATAGGCCTTTTCTGGATCAAAATTTATGCCTGTTCTGAGGTGGGATGTTACACAAGATATGTCTATCGGTAGATAGCAAAGTGAGATATGCTTGAGAAAGTGGGCTGACTTGGAGCCAGATTACAACTGCGCCGTAGAGAGGGAGTTGGTTTGTAATACCCCGCATTTTTATACAATTAAATAAAATCAACTGAATTAACATACTTGCAAAACAGAATATAAATGTCAACTATATGCATTTAAGAATTAAAAGGTTACATAGATTTATGCAAGCAATGAGTGTGTGATTAATTGATGCATCAATCAATTAAAGTGGAATTGAATAAGAGACATAGAGGCTTCAATTAGTCAGAGAAGATGTCACTTTTATAACATTAATTAATTAAAGGATCTTCTAATAAAGGAAAATGCATGTGGGGAATAAATAAAATGATAACATACATATATTAATTTATAATTGATGCAATCAATTAAATAAGAAATTAATTAAAGACGTTAATAAGCGTCCATTAATAAAAGAGGAAAACTTATATATCAATCAATTGGGTAATGAATTGGCGGTTTAAATATATATATAACTAATAAATATGTGATTGAGTGATGCATAGGAATTAATTTGGATATCTATTAAAATGGAAAAACATGTCAAGTAATTAATTGGCAATCAGTTGAGCATTTTAAAAAGGGTGTCAATTAATCAAAGAATATACCTTTGTTACAATAGCTAATAATGTAAATTAATTAGCTAGAAGAAAATGCCAGTTATACGATTATTTGTTTCCAAGTTAAAAAGAACAAAGAATTGGAATGCGTAAATCAAATAGAGTAATTAAGTTTATGATGAAGGTAAGTTAATAAGGATAAATTAAAAAGTATAACTTTTATATACAATCAGTTAATAGAGGTATTAATTGACATGTTCAAATATGTAAGAAATTATAACGTATAAGAATCAATTAATATTAAATATATATATATATATATATATAATTGGATAATTAATGGGAGAATCTTATTTAGAAAGAAACGTGAATTAATATGGTCATATAACAAAGGAATAAATGAATAACATTGGAGAATTATACGTTATAAGCTAACGTAAACAAATCAATAGATGACGCTGAGGGTTGTTTTTAGGGTTAATCGAATGGTTCATAGTTGTTTACTACACCTATAAATTGAATGTAACTTAACCCTAACCCAAACTATTTTCTCTGAATCAGCTGCTGTAATTTACAGCAAACTCCACTTCTCTTCTCCAATTCCTTTTTCCTCTATCAATCAAATCTTTCCCAAACAAAAAATAAAATTAAGCAAGGATATACATACAAGAAAATCAGAGAATTTCAAAAAAAATTAGGGAATTTACAGCGAATCAAAAGGGGGAAAAGCGGAGAAAAGCGAAGCAAATTAAAAGGGATAGAGATTGAAGCTAAGGACGACATGTGAGTGGATTTATTTATATGTCTTTTAAGTCTAAGATATATTATCGTTAAATTCCCGTTTAGATAATTTTATTCAATAACTATTCCTATTAATTAAGTCATGCTGAACTATAAGGAATTTACAGTTTATTGACAGTATTAGTAATTATTTACATATGTTTCTACGTTTTGGATTTCTATGCAAGCGTCGTTCTTGTTCTACTTTTTCCTCTTTCTTCACGTATGGAATAGAATAGATTAAACGTGAATATGGATCAAATAATTAAGAATACTAAAATGAAGAAAATAAGATGTAAAGTAATAAAAGTTTGAGGAATGACGGACTATTTAAGAAGATAGTTATTATGATAATTGAATTATATAATATAAGAGAATAAAAGAATATTTTATATCATAATAAAAAAGGCAGATTAGAATAGAAAAGAAATGTTGGAATTATGTACGGACAATAATGAAGAGGAAATGACAATTAAAGGTAGAATTATAACCTAAGTTATAATTAGGTAATAAGAACGGAAAAGTTTATTTTGAGACTTCGAATAAATTAACGAGCAATAATAATGGCAGAAGCTTATTTGAATAATTTATATTAAGTCAATAAGCAAATAAAGCAGGAATGATAAAAGAGGCTTACTTTAATGAACTTAAGATTTATATTAAGTTAAATAAGCAAGATAATGAATGTGGCTCATACCAACAGCATTCCCTATTAAATAAATGGAAATACCACAATAGATAGAGGAGAGGCGAGGGCAAGAATATGCTCATTGTGGTAAATAAGTAGCCAACAAAATATGAAAGTAAACTAAACGCAAATTAAAAGATTAGACTTAGGATCTAATAAAAGAATTGAGATGCATTTGGAGCAGCCCAAAGGATGAAGCGTTTAATGAAGCATTTCATAACGGATTTCAAATATGGAGAAGCACGAATAACTTAGTATTTTTGGTCTTCAAGGAAGTACGAGACTTCAACAGGATATGAGGATACTCTAGGATGGCCCTTTGGGTAGGCCTAACGAAGCTGCACCCTTGGAGGCAGGTTTGTAGATGTTCCATCAAGAGAGTATGCCTTGACTGCATTTGCATTATAGGCCTAACAAAGCAGACCTTTGTAGGCAATCAGAAGGGCTTGGTGTTCGGAGTAGGGTATTCATATGTCCAGTGCTTGCAAGTAAGTTTAAGGATAGTCGCATGTGGATATTGGCCAGCATCAAGACCAAGAACGATTTTGAAAAAGACTAGAGTGAAACCAACATGCCAATTGTTCTTTCACTATCGAGACATTGGATGAGGGGCACCACCATTTGGATGTTAGATTGTTTGCATTAGGGCAAGACCACTTAACTCTTTAGTAGTCTTTCGGTTAGTTGAGTGGTGGCTGCATCGGTCCATAGCCATGATGAAAAAGAGTCAGACCAATTAGAATATCTGTATTGTAGGCCTAATGAAGCAGTCCTTTACAGATATAGAAAATCCCCGATCGAATTCCGTAAAAGGTAGACCTCGTTGGCGGGATTCAAATAGTAGACAAAACGATTATGTAGTCCTCAGTGTACGCACGAGGTGGTACATTGTGGATGTCCAAGCACTGGCATAGACTAGTACGGACGCGATTTACGTTTTCATAAGTAGTGGAGCATCTGTATTGTGGACTTGATGAAGCAGTCCTTTATAGATGTAGCTACGAAACACTTGCGGAGCAAGATAATGGAGCATTTGTATTGTGGGCCTTACGAAGCAATCCTTTATAGATGTAGTTATGGAACGCTCTCAAAGCAAGACAATGGAGCCCTTTTCGAGGAGGATATGGAAGGTACCATGGGTGGTACCTAGGACCAATATGGTCATTGGGCATATAGCTATATATATATATATATATATATATATATATATTAGTTATAAGGTTTTAATCTACTAAGGAGTAGATGGGTGTGATTCACGCGCAGAGGCGAAAGTATGATAAACCTAGTCAACCTAATATAACAGTAAATGAAAGAAAAAGGTATATGTCAAATTAAGCTAAAAAATGTATAATATATCCATTCACCAGAACTTTAGTTTTGACCCCCTCCTTATAACATCCTACAGATTGAGTAGATGGTAGAGACTTTCCAACTTTAAGACACTTGTTTAGAAAGTGTTATTATATTGGTGAGTATTTATTTACTATTATATTTTAGTCAATCCCACTGTGAGATATTTAATTTAGTTCTGATATATTTTTCTTTGCCTATTTGCAGGATACCAGATTCCCAACTTGGGTTTTAGTGGGCTTGGGTTATAGCATTTTTGCGAAAAATACGAACCCACTGGAATTCGGGTTGTTACATCTGGTACCAGAGCCTGGGTTTAGGATTCCTAGGTACATAGTGAGTGAAATTATTTGTATTTTTGAACAAAATATAAATATATTATGTACTAAAATCCAAATAGTCTCCAATCATAGATTTTAATATATGGAAAGTTTTTAGAAGTATATTTGTGCATGGTTTGCCAGTTGGGTTTGGGATGACCCATGTATGTAGAGCCCAATGTTATTACCGATTTATAGCACAAAAGTAAGCCATGTTTTGAGGGAAAATTTGTATCAATATGTTTTAGGAAGTAGAGAAGTCTCTTAGGGATAGTAAGGAGAGTGTTTTTATTTCGGGAAGAATAAGAGGTTTTAGTGCTACCCAGTGGCTTGACAGGGCAACCAAAGGCTTGACGAATAGACTTCGTTCGGCATCGGTCCCCATTCGACACAACCAGGCCGTTCGGCATCTATGGTCGTTCGGCATTGATGACCGTTCGGTATTGTATATTTTCGGCATTGAGGGCCATTCGGCATGTCGGAGTCGTTCGACGTTCCATACTGCTCGGCATCCAGACCTCGTTCGGCATTGAGGGCCGTTCGGCATGTCAGAGTCGTTCAGCATTCAATCTCGACCAACATGAAGCTCGTTCGGCATTCCGACTTCGTTTGGCATCCCCCGTCGATGGACATCGGTTCTCGTTCGGCTTGCACTCTTCACTCAACACATCGCCTCGTTCGGCATTAAGGAAGCGCTCGGCATTTGCCGATCGGCATTTGTGGTTCAGCACACAGAGTTCACTCATTTTGGGCCGAACTGTCTAACTACTAGGCCCACCAGGGAGTCCAACCCATCTTCGTCTATAAATAGAGAGGCATGGGCACAATGAAAGGGACCTTTTTTCGAGAACACCGGGGAGACTCTGCCGCATTCAAGACTCATTCAATAGTTATCTTTTTTGCTTAACAATTGTAATCAAATAGTTGGTATATGGATTGTATCAGTAATCGATTAGTGAGAAAAGCAATAAAGATTAATCTCAAAGTGGACATAGACAGTTATGCCGAACCACTATAAATTTGGTGTTCTTGTTTTCTGCGTTTAATTTAGCACATTATCCTCTGTTTGAATTTACTTTCTTCATTAATCTCTCTACATAATTATACTCAAGGGTGTTAGTGACCAACTCTGGTGCTAACATTTTGGGGCTTTCGCTGAGAATCGAATTCTCAGGTCGATAGGATCTACTTTGTAGCTACTGGATTGAAAAATCCCTCGAAGGAGATCCGACTTATTCATTGGATGCCTGTTGAATCTATTCAGAGTTCCAACCGACAACTCTACTATGGGAAGACCATGCATTTGATCAGCCTCTCACAATGTGGACGTCCACGAGACTGCTAGTGTGCAACAAGTTGGACCTAGCAACCAGCAAGCAATTCAAGGCGCAGGGCCCTACACCCAAAATCAAATGGAAGTCATTCCCCGAACAGAGTTCAACGACTTGATAAGAGAACTCAAGGAAAGTAGAAGGCAACTGGCTGAGAAGATTCAAGCTAACACTAATCTCATGACTCAACTTGCCCAACAGCAGCATCAGAATGCTAGAAGTAGTCCTGCTTCTTATTCTTCATCCGATAGCTGACTCAGCTTGCACAGGCAGGTGCCACTGATCGATCCACCAGGGATCAAGCATGTGAGGAGACCGGACGCCCGGCACACCAAGACCAAATCAAGCTGGCCTTCAGGATGCATGTTTGCCCGACCGCCAGCAGGCAGGGCATCAACCCGCACGGTCCCGCGGAACGGAACACAACCTTCCATCTTTCATACAAACGCCAGATTTATCAGACATGGTCAGGCAGTTAATGAGAGAAAACCAAGTCCTGACCAATGAAGTTTGGGGAGTGTTTAGGAGTCATACTCCCTTCACATACATTATTCTACAGGCTGAGTATCTCAAGAAATTCAGTATGCCGACTATCCCAGCCTACGAAGGAAAGACTGACCCTAGGCAACACGTGATGAGGTACGAATGGATGATGGATTTTGCATGGATGAATGATGCAACTAAGTGTAGGTGCTTCCCAATCACTTTGTCCAGGATCGCCACTATGTGGTTTACAAGACTTCCTCCGCGATCTATATCCAGCTTCGACGAGTTGGCGATGAAATTTGTCGAACAATTCAGGATACATGCTACTCATCCAAAGGACGTGATGTCCTTATCAAGCATGATCCAGGCTCCAGGAGAGTCTTTGAAAGCATACTTGCAGAGGTTTCATGTTGCTGCCACTGAAGTTAGCAACCCTAACGACCACGCAATCTTGATGGCGGTAATGCGAGGTGTAGATCTAGACTTGGAGTTTGGAGATTGGTTGGCGGGAAAGCCTCCAACTACATTGGAACGATTCTATTCCAAAGCTCACCAGTTCATAAGGAGGGAGGAAGCTTGATGGACGAGACGAGATAAGGCACCAGGGCCTGTTCAGGACATTGTGAAAAGTAACATCGCCGTGAAGCAATCCGGTGACAGTTCGGGAAAATTTCAAGTCAACGTCCAGAACAAGCCTGAGCAGTCTAAAGGATTCGGAGGTGGAAATCCCGGAAAGAAAAAAGAGAAAAGGAAATGGAAGTCGAGGATTCCGACCTACAACGAATACAACCCCCTAAATACGTCTCTTGAAAACATTTACCTATCTACCTGTAACACCTTCCAATACAGAAAGCCGCGCCCGAAGGAGTCCGCTGAGGAGCAGAAACGGACAGGGAAGTACTGTCGTTTCCATGAGACCCATGGGCACAATACTGAGGAGTGTAGACACCTCCATGACACCATAGAAAGGTTAATTAGGCAGAAAAAGCTGCAGGAGTTTGTTAAGAACCCACCAGAGGGTAGGAAAGGAACGTCAGAACCCGTACGCGGGCCGGCTCCATGCCACCTAGAGGAACCTGCCCGGACCGTAGGTAGGTTGATCATAAACACTATAGTCGGAGGACCTCATCCTGCAGACAAGAATTAGCAGGAGATGGAACGATATGCTACCTCCTTAAGGCATGCGAATTATGAATGTTGTTCGAATGTGGAAGATGGAAGCCCCGCAAAACAACAACGTATGATGACAGACGATATAGTGTTTAGGAGTCGAGATGCAGACACGGTGGAGGCTCCTACCATCGACCCGATGGTCATATCTGCAACGATCGGGCCAGCTTACGTCAAAAGGATTTTGATTGATTGTGGAAGCTCTATCAACATCATCTTCAAGAAGGCTTATGACCAAATGAAGATGGAGACAAAAGATTTAAAACCATGCAAAGCCCATTTCCACGGCTTTAATGGTGCCGCAACCGACGCGATGGGGTATATTGAGTTACCAGTTGAACTGGGGGAAGGTGAGCGTAGGACAGTGTGAATCCTACCATTCATAGTAATGGATGTTGAATCTCCATACAATGTATTTTTGGGTCGTCCGGCCCTGGCAGAGTTTAGGGTGGCTTTGGCCCCATGGTGTTTGACATTGAAGTTTCCGACAGACAAAGGAGTCGGTGTAGTACATGGCGATCAGGCGACCGGTCGTGCATGTTACGTGGCAGAGCTGAGAGAAGCTCAATGGAGAGAAAAAGGTAAGGTTGCAGACAGCTCCGTCCGCATCCTAAATACTGATGATTGACAAGTAGTGCCCGAGCCCTGGCTAGGGCAATATTCTCGGATCCTTAGAGACAAGATCCAAGAGATGATGATGGGGAACCCAGGGAAACGAATGCAGCACCGACTGAGCTGACGATCGACATTCCATTCAGCGGTGATGACCCATCATGAGTTTTTAAGATTGGATCACAACTCGACCCTTCAATAGCCGAGGACCTCTTTGATTTCCTCCGACCGAATCTGGATGTTTTCGCTTGGACAAATTCTGATATGTGTGGGATTTCTCCCACTATTGCGAGTCATATATTGAACATAGACCCAAAGTACATTCCTGTGAAACAGAAAAGGAGAGGCATGGACCCTTGGAGGTCCGCTACTCTCAAAGAGGAGGTGGACAAACTCAAAGCCAATGGGTTCGTCCGCGATGCCCTCTGCCCCGAATGGGTATCTAACCCTATGCTGGTAAGAAAAGCGAATGGAAAGTGGAGAACTTGTTTTGATTACTCTGATCTGAATAAAGCATGCCCGAAGGATAGTTTCCCTTCACCTAGAATCGACCAGCTCGTCGACTCTACCACCGGACATGAATTATTGTCATTTATGGATGCGTATTCGGGATACAATCAGATCCCGATGCACATTATAGACCAAGAACACACCAGCTTTGTCACAGATGTGGGGCTATATTGCTATGTAGTAATGCCTTTTGGATTGAAAAACGCTGGAGAACTTATCAGCGTCTGGTGAATCAAATGTTTAAAGACCAGATTGGTAGAACAATGGAAGTCTATGTGGATGACATGCTCGTGAAGTCGCGACAGTCAAACGACCACATCCGAGACTTAAAAGAGATGTTTGATATACTCAGGCATTACGGGATGAAGATCAACCCTTTAAAGTGTTCTTTTAGCATTGCATCAAGGAAGTTCTTGGGTTTCATTGTGAACGCACATGGAATTGAAGCTAACCCGGAAAAGATTCGGGCTATTTGGGACATACAATTGCGCAGAACTATAAAGCAAGTACAAAGCTTGAACGGGAATGTGGCCGCGTCGAGTCGATTCATATCCAGAGCCACGAATAAGTGCATTCCTTTCTTTGATGTGATAAATAAAGGAAAGAGAAATTTTGAGTGGACATCTGACTGCGAGGAAGCATTCCGAGCTCTGGCTAGACATCTAGAAAGTCCCCCGGTGCTATCAAAACCAACTGACCATGAAATGCTGTATGTATACCTAGCAGTATCCCAACATGCTATCAGTACGGCTTTGGTTCACGAGGATGACCGAGTTCAAAAGTCGGTATATTATGTCAGTAAACATTTGACGGGGGCAGAAAGAAATTATCCCAGGATTGAGAGGCTAACTTATCGCTTGGTGATTGCATCACGCAAGCTTCGCCCATACTTCTAAGCACACTCGATCAGTGTTTACACCGATCAACCCTTATGACAGGTACTCCAACGACCGGAAACTTCTGGAAGGATGTTAAAATGGAATATCGAGTTAAGTCGGTTCGATATTACCTACCTGCCGCGAAGGACCATACAGGGGTAAGCGCTAGCAGATTTCATTGCTGAATTCACCATGATAGACGAATCAAATGGCCGCAATGTCATACCACCAGTTCGATGGAAGATGTACATCGATGGGGCATCTAATGACCGTTGTTCAGGGGTTGGCATAGTTCTTGTAACTCCAGAGAACCGATCAGTTTGCTACGCTTTGAAACTCGAATTCACAGCAACGAATAATGAAGCCGAGTACGAAGCATTGATTGCCGGCTTAAGACTTATCAAAGAACTGGGAGTAAGATCAGTTGAAATCTTTTGCAACTCGTAGCTGGTGGTGTACCAAGTGCAGGAAGACTATCAAGCAAAGGGGCAGAGACTTGCCCCGTGTTTGGTCCGAGTACAAGAGCTACTAGCGAATCTCGAGTATTATGATATTTCACATCCCGCGTGAGCAAAACAGAGCAGCTGATTCATTGGCGAAATTTGCAAACACTGGCGATGCACAGCAGATGGGATTGTTTCCCGTTGAAACCTTACATGTTCCGAGCATAAATATGATGGAGGTATATTTCATGTTAGAAACAGAAATCAAGAAGGAATCATGGATGACCCCATTCAAGCAGTACTTAATACACAAGGGTCGTGCCCGAAAGAAAGAGTGAAAGACGACAAGTCATTCGTAAGGCTTCACGTTATGTAATGCAAGATGGAGTAATGTATCAAAGGGGATTCTCGACCCCCTTACTCCGGTGCATTGCCCATGATGAGATAAAACGAGTACCGAAGGAAGTCCATGAAGGTGAATGTGGCGACCATACGGGAGGGCAGACGTTAGCAAAGAAAATCCTCTGCTATGGATACTATTGGCCGACTGTAAATCAGGATGCCGCAGACTATGTGAGAAGATGTGAAAAATGTCAAAAATGTGTGAAAATCCCGAGAACTCCACCGACGGAACTCACACAAATGGTTAGTCCCTAGCCATTTGCAATGTGTGGGATCAATATAGTCGGTTCCTTACCCCTATCCAAAGGTGGTGCAAAATACGCATTAGTTGCGGTCGATTACTTTACCAAGTGGGCAGAAGCAAAGCCTTTGGCCACTATCACCATGCAAAAGGTCATCAATTTCGTTGTACGAAATATTATATGCCATTTTGGCCTTCCACGAACCATCATTACAGACAACGGAACTCAATTCGCAAGCAAAGAGTTCAAGGAATTTTGCCAAAAATATGGTATTGAGAAAAGGTTTGCAGCAGTTGCTCACCCGAAAGCCAATGGAAAAGTGGAAGCCGTAAACGAAATAGTCAAATCCATATTGAAAAAACATTTGGAAAAGGCTAGAGGCAAGTGGGTGGATGAGCTTCCGACAACGCTTTGGGCTTATAGAACCACCCACAAGTTTGCGACTGGCCACACTCCATTCGCATTAGCATATGGCATGGAAGATGTCATACCCATAGAGCTTAAAGTTCCATCACATTGGGTAACTTATTATGACCATGAGTCAAATCAAGATCTTTTGCTGGAATCATTGGACTTCATTGATGTAAAGCGTGAAGAAGCTAATTTAAGAGCGGCCGCATACAGGCACCGAGTCGCTCGATATTATAATTAAAAAGTCCGACCGAGAATCTTTGGTGTGGGTGATCCCGTTTGAAATGAGTTTTCTCGGTTCCATCACATATGAGCCCCGCATGGTAAGGTCCATACGTCATTGAACGGAAGCTTGGAGAAGGAACTTTCAAGCTAGCGACCGTCGAGGGTGGGACACTCCCCTGAGCATGGAATAGCGAGCATTTGCGGAATTATTACACTTAGTTCATTTCTTTTATATTTTAGTTACATTTATTTCCAGCAAGTTTTGTTCCTAGTTTACGGCATGTAATAAGACAATTTAGCTTGTTTGCATTAATAAAGGCTTGAAGCCGTTTTCTCCATGAATTGTCAAAGTTTCTGTGTATGATAACGCTGTGATGAATAACTAAGAAATACATTATTCTGTTTGACGTACGAACGCACTCAAGCACTCAAAACTCCAAGTCCCTAAAGTGCGGACTGGAGTACTCTAAGCCCCCAGAGTGCGGACCAGAGTATAAACGACTGAAAATCTCCAAGTCCCCGGAGTGCGGACTGGAGTACTCTAATTCCCCGGAGTGCGGACCAGAGTATAAACGACTCAAAATCTCCAAGTCCCCGGAGTGCGGACTAGAGTACTCTGAGTCCCCAGAGTGCGGACCAGAGTATAAACGACTCAAAATCTCCAAGTTCCCGGAGTGCGGACTGGAGTACTCTGAGTCCCCAGAGTGTAGACCAGAGTATAAACGTTTGAAAATATCCAAGTCCCCGGAGTGCGGACCAGAGTATAAACAACTCAAAACCTCCAAGTCATCGAAGTGCGGACTGGAGTACTCTGGGTCTCCAGATTGCGAATCAGAGTATAAACGACTCAAAATTTCCAAGTCCCCGGAGTGCAGACTGGAGCACTCTGAGTCTCCAGAGTGCGAACCAGAGTATAAACGACTCAAAATCTCCAAATCCCCGGAGTGCGGACTTGAGCACTCTGAGTCCCCAGAGTGCGGACCAGAGTATAAACGACTCAAAATCTCCAAGTCCCCGGAGTGCGGACTAGAGTACTCTGAGTCCCCGGAGTGTGGACCAGAGCATAAACGACTCAAAAACTCCAAGTCCTCGGAGTGCGGACTAGAATACTCTAAGTCTCTAGATTATGGACTAGATATTGAGCGATTTAAATATCCAAGTCCCCCGAGGGCGAACTGAGCACCAATGACTTGAAGTCATCGGACCCTTCGCGTGTGGACTGGAAAATATTCTAAGTACGTGGAGCATGGAATAAAGAATGTGCAATGCCAGAAAAATTATCGACATATTTGAAGATGAATCAAGAAGTTTATGTAACTCGCAATAGCTTCGGTTTTGACCACGATTATACAAAAAATCAAACAACGGAAGTCTCCTGAAAGGCAAAAGAACTAAATTTTATTCATCAAAAATAAGTTTCTACTACAACTCCTCCGAAGCTCGGAGTCCAAAGTTTATTTACATGAACTACGAAAATAAATAAAAATAATTACATAATCTAAACTAACTCTCGTTGAACGAAAGCAACGACTACTTCTTCGACTTCTTCGACCTTTTTCCAGACGACTCCTCTCCCGTGCGTTTGCCATTAATAACTTTCTTTGGTAGGAGAGTGACAACTGAAGAAGTACGGGGAACTTCCATGGGCTTGGACCCGCCTGGGAGGATGACCTTCAATGGCTTATTCAAAGGATCGTCCAAGTCCACAGCTTGAGGCTCGACTTTGATCTCGACTGTCTTTTTCTTCTCTTTCTCAAGCTGCTCCTTTATTCTCAGTTTAGATGTGTGTTCAGAGGCGCCTGTAATTTCAATTTCATAACTCCCATCGATGGGAGAGGAAGTCTCAGATTTATCCTCATCAAGCGCTCCGATCACCTGAGCATCTGGGCCAGGAGCCTCTCCTGCATGAGTGGCCTCACTTGTCTTATCCTTCACCTCCTTGGCAACATCGCTCCTTGGAGTGGGCTCGGGATCAGAACGACCTGCATAAAATCATGAAAAACAAGCATTAGAATACAATAGCTCTTCGTGAAAAATGACAACTTTTGGAATGTTAAAGTGAAGAGTTATCTACCAGGTTACGGCTGGCTCTTAGCCGTCAGAGGGGTCTCACCCTCTGGAATAGAAGACAAAATGTGAATGCCGAGCCCGGGATCCTCCGTATCATAACCAACATGCTGCTCAGAGGGATCAAGTATCAGCCGATCGGCCGGTTGAGTGGGCGCATGAACTTGAGACTCGATCCCCGATGGACCGACAATAACCTCTTTCCCTTTCGTTGAGGGGGAGCCTTTGCAGTAAAGAGCTTTTGCCGCTGATAGGTCCGAAGGCTCGTTTCCCTTAAGAAATTCTTTTATCAAAGCTCCTTCATCAACCTCCTCGGTACCATGTTCATCCTTCCTATTTCTATTAAGGTCTCCTACGCCTTAGCTAAAGATTCGAGGTAGCCCTCACCCAGAAAAGTTAAGTGTCGGTGCATGAGGACGCGGGAATTGAACTCGGCAATTAGTGGGTCGAACATGCTTTTGACCTCCTCCCTACCTACTTCTCTAGTCGCCTCAAGGCGGGTGTCGACCTCTGCAGATGTTATTTTCTTGCCCTCTTCACGGGCTTCATTCTTTAGCATCTCAACCTTAGAAATTTCATCCTCAAGCTTCGCCTTCAGAAGTCGTACGGCAATGATCTCGTCGCAATATCATTGCGGCTCTTCTTGGGCAACGGTCTTGTCCTCCTTTTCTTTGCGGAGTTTCTCCTCCAGCTCCTTAACTCGGAGGGCAAAGGCGTCCCTTTCCTTCTGCACTGAGTCTTTCTCCAAATCTAGAGCCCCGTAGCGCTGGACCGCCTCATCGATTTCTTTTTTATAGATTGATTCCAGAAAAGTTACGGCTTCGGTAGTATCTTTGGCGCTCTGTTGGATAGCTTCTAGCTGAGACTTGTAGGAAGAAAGCTCTTCGTCCCGAGCTTTAATAATATCCTTGTCATGGATGGCCTTAAGCTTCAGGCGATCAATCTCATGCAGGCGCTCTATGAAGACTTTTGACACTTTCTCAGCAAGATGAACGAACGCGTCATGTTGAACATAGACGCCGTTGTTACAGGCGATAGCACTCTGTTCGACATGTCCCAGAATATGATGGATCGCCGGGAGGAATTTTAGGCCATCAAAGCAGATTTTTAGGAATTTAGCCTTGAACTCAGTCGGTCTCTTCGATATCGTTGGATCTGTTACGGGAACAGGAGGAGTTGGCTTTGAAAGTTTAGTTTTCTTGTAAGGATCCCGGGACTGTCGTGTGGTAGAAGAATCGGAGTGTTGATCACGAAGGACATCGGATTGCGACCCCTTCTGGTCGTGCTTATCTTTGCCTTGCTCCGACTAAGAAAGGGGATTATGATGGTATTTGGGCTGATAATAAGATTTCTTCCGAGACGATGAATCTCGAGAATGATAATCCCTATCGCCATCGTTGTCCCTATCTCAGCGTCTTCTAGATCCTGAATCTCGTCTTGACTGATAAAAAAAAATATCGATGAACCGCGAAGGCGGTCAAGTCCATGCGTGCGCCCCATGTCACCTACACAAAGTTTAAGTAACAATGAGTTAGCAAAGAATAGGGTGACAACAGAAATTTAAGTACAAGGTGAAGTGCATGTGTTTGTGTGTGTCCTAGTGTTTCCCCCCGATGGACCAGTTTCTTTACTAATAGGAGTTTTTTCTCCTTGATTTTGGGCTTGAACACTTGCATCGCCTCTCGCGGGCGAATGAAGCTTAAGGGCCTCTGGATCGTCAAAGTCATAGTTGAGTAGATCATCGGGTATGGAAAGGTTTGACAGGCTTTTTAAGGAACTTTCTAAATGCTGTGAGGAGGCTTCTTTCCCCACGGGAATGAGAGTAACTTTAGAAGTTCCAGCGACTGTTTTCTTCCTCAGCCTATATGTTAGTTTCTTCTTCCCCTTCGAAAGGGAAGGCGACGTCTCGATGTAGTGAACTTCGGCTATTGGATCCCGAGCGAGAATAACGTTCTCACCTTGTGCCTTAGGCGTTTCAATTTCCTTAATTTCCCCCTCTTCTAGTGTGTCAGGGGCGTTACGTGCTGAAGACTCAGCTTGTTTGTTCCCTTTGCTAGAGGCAGGCTTGGGTATTGTAACGCCCTGAGGGAGGCTTATCCGGCGACCTTCTGCCAACAGCCCGAACTTCGTAAGCTTCTCATTTGAAATGAGAGTTCTGATGTCCCAGTCTTTGACGGGAATGGCTCGAATATCTTCGACGGCTTCAGAATATCCAGGGCCCTCGGGACGCGGATTGATACCTGAAAAGATGGAAGAGAGTTAGAAAGGGTAAAGCATCGACCAAACATAAGTATCGACCCAGGAAAAAGACTTACTTCCTTCCACCCATCTCCTCGCAAAACTGGAAGGATAGTGCACGTAAAACCATTTCTGTTTGTACAGAGCAAACTTGCTCCATGCCCCAGTTAAGATTTGACATTTGTTGTACGGCTCGAGAAACACGAAAGACGGGCTATCCTTCCGTCTCTTGATGCAATATATGTATCGAATATCGCCCGAAGGTGGAAGCCTAGAGAGGACACTCATGAAGAGGATACAAGTGTCGTAGATGAATGCGTGGCTGTTCGGATGCAGTTGCGACGGAGCAATGTTGATGTACTGCAACACATATCGAAGAAATGAGTTGAACGGTGGCACGCTGCAAACCCAGCACATGAATTTGTTGCGAGCTGTGTATCCGACTGGGGGCAAGTGTGGACGATCATGCCCCGTTGGAACTAATACATCGTCAAAGGGGATTCCGTGGACAGGGCAGATCCGATGGAGCGTACTTTCGTTAATTTTTGAAGCCTGAGAGTCGATTGGGTCATCTAGGAAAATAGCTGCCTCCAAAACGTCGGGAGCCAAGTCGACAGATGTCGTCACAGGGTTCGAAAAGTCTTGAGCGGGGGTAGTTGATGGATGTGAAGTATCTACGACTTCTTATCGAGAGGATGGCCCGGGTCTATCTGAGATCGTAGCAGAGCTAGATTTTCTAGACATCTTTAATGAAGATTGAATCTAACAGAGTACCTGTTTGAACTATACTTGAAAAATAATCGACGTTAGATTTAACAGCATAAATATTCCCCCCGTGTGGTGTGTGAACTAGTGCGATCATTCAAATATAAGTGTTGAGAAATTAAAAGTCACAGAGTTGACGATATAAAGTTGAGCTTTAAACTGTCATCTTCGAAGACCGTCATCACTAACCGTCTCCGAAAGCCTGTCTTATGATGTTTTCGATTTTGGACTCGGGCATTGGCACTATATGTTGAAGGCTATTATATGTTTTTATCGATTTAAATTCAGACATACGATTGTTGAAACTGGGGAGTTATCAGTCCGGATTAGTTCGATATGATGGTTTGCTTAAGTCCTTATCCTTGTTTTTTCATATGATTAAGCATGGAAAATAAGTGAATTCGACGAGGGTTATGTTCGAGTTAGAATGATTTCCACTGTTGTTATCCGTTCATCGAAGGTCAAGGCCGAGCGACACTTGAAACAGATGGCCTAAAACCCGCTCGGCCTAAATGCCGCTCGGCATAAATGCCGCTCGGCATAAATTCCGTTCGGCCTAAATGTTGCTTGGCCTCAACCCAGTTCGGCCTAAATACCATCCGGCCCAAGTCCATTGCTCGGCATCCCATACTTCCATCTGTCCTCTCCATCGTTCGGCATAAGGGGGTCGTGCCGAACCACCCTCATGCCGAGCCGCATAGCTCGGCATTCTACTCTCAACAACGACACCCTTCCACTTATCCACTCTACTGTTCGGCATACGGCGAATCGTGCCGAACCAAAGTTACGCCGAGCCACAATGCTCGGCACTCCGTCCTTAATAACATTTTTATTCTTTTCCTCCATCCCTACTGAACGACATGGTCGAGTCCTTCGACAGGTCGTACCGAGCCGATCGGCATTGTAACCAATTCCTACTCCTCCTCTGTTTTTCCCTCCTTCGCATGCCTCTGACCTCCCCTTTTTCCCACACTGCCCAGCCTTAAAACATATCCTAATCACGATATGATTCCCTCATCCGTGTGATACCTACTGGCCACGGTTCTACAGAGATTCACGAACTTGAATCTCATGCTAAGTTTATTAGCCAAGGGGCAGCGTTCAAAGAGAGAGGTCATTACCTAGTAAACGGCTCGAAAACTTGGGGTGATTCTGAAGTAAGGAGGGCGGTTTTAACTAGTTTCGATTGATTTGGGAAAGAAGTGAGGTAACATACAATGTTTGAGGAGGGAAGAGTAGTTAATTATTTGGAGTTTGTTAAAAAGCAAAGTTCACGAATACAGGATAGCGGAAGTAAAAATGAAAAAGAGAAGAAGAAGTGAAGTGCTGACCTTTACAGGAGGAAGAAAGGACGTCGAAGGGACAATGACTGGTAGAACCGGTCAGTGCGCATCCCTCGCTCGGCATCAGCTAAATCGTTCGGCATTTATATGACGTTCGGCATCGGCATGTCGTTTGGCATACACTGACTCGTTCGGCATTCAAGAGAAAGTACCATCGAGGAAACGAGACCAGGGCTTGAAGCAAAACATGGAGGACTCGTGACTCAAAGCGTATCATGTTCATCCACATAATACACTTTGGGGGGCAAGTGTTACCTAGCGGCTTGACCGGGCAACCAAAGACTTGATGAAGAGACTTCGTTCGGCATCTGTCCCTGTTCGGCACGACCAGGCCGTTTGGCATCTATGGTCGTTCAGCATTGAGGGTTGTTCGGTATTGTATATCGTTCAGCATTGAGAGCCATTCGGCATGTCAGAGTTGTTCGGCATTCCACACTGCTCGGCATCCAGACCTCATTCGGCAATGAGGGCCGTTTGGCATGTCAAAGTCATTTGGCATTCAATCTCGACCGACATGAAGCTCGTTCGGCATTCTACCTCATTAGGCATCTCCCCTCGATCGGCATCTGCTCTCGTTCGGCTTGCATTCTTCACTCAACACATCGCGTCGTTCGGCATTAAGGAAGCGCTCGGCATTTGTGATTCGGCACACAGAGTTCACTCATTTTGGGCCGAACTGTCTAACTATTAGGCCCACCAGGGAAGTCCAACCCGTCTTCATCTATAAATAGAGAGGCAGGGGAACGGTGAAAGGGACCTTTTTTCTAGAACACCGGGGAGACTCTGCCGCATTCAAGACTCATTCAAGACTTATCTTTTTTTCTTAACAATTTAATCAAATAGTTTGTGTATGGATTGTATCTGTAATCGATTAGTGAGAAAAGAAATAAAGATTAACCTCAAAGTGGACGTAGGTAGTTACGCCGAACCACTATAAATTTGGTGTTCTTGTTTTCTGTGTTTAATTTAGCACATTATCCTCTGTTTGAATTTACTTTCTTCATTAATCTCTCTACATAATTCTACTCAAGGGTGTTAGTGACCAACTCTGGTGCTAACATTTAGTATGAAGAAAATCCACTTTATGTCTAACCTAATAATAATGAAACTTTTGAATTAAAAAAGTTGAAAACTATAATTGTTAATATACTTGAGGAAGTAAATATTGGGTTTTTGAAAAAAAAAAGTGGCATGAAATTTAAATTGGTTTCTATATGATGTAAACTTTGTTAAAAGTTAAATTCTTTTTAAAGAATGATAAAGCACATATAGCTTGCTAGTTTCTTCATAGGAAAACAATGATTTTAAATATTAAAACCTAGAGTGTTAAGTATTGAAAGCATAAGTTACAACATTTATTATTGTAACAAATGTTTTTAGTAAAAATAAAGAAAGCATGGACTATGCCACTATTGTTATAGTAGGTGACTCCCAAAGTAAAAGTTTTTACATGATATACGGGATTTATTAATATTTATTTTAATTGAATTTATATATTAGTATTTTTGGGGTTGTAGTAACGGCGTTTGACGCAACATCTGTTTTGACCCAAATGTGTTTTGGAGATAAAGTGGTTTGTGTGTACGCTTATTATTTAAATAAGCACATGAAAATATTTTCTAGGTATAAAGAATTTTTAAAATAAGTTCTTCTGAAAAATAACGTATGATAAATGAATGAATTTAGTAGGAAATATCTTATGTATGTAAATATAGAGTAAACATACCTTAATCTATTGGAATGAAATGATTAATGATATAATTTTCTACAAATCATAAATAAAGATGTTTTGTACAAGCTATAAGGAATACATGAAAGAGATGTACAAGGTATGGAAAGCATCATATTTTATATAGCCTATTTTGATAAAATATAAAATTAATTACTTATAATTTCTCATAAACATGAAATCCTATTTTAAAGGATTCATAGAAGGTTTTAGTTTTAATGGTTTCTCATAAGAGAAGGTAATTCCAATATATTAAGTTATAAAACCATTACGTGTAGTAAGTTAGTAAATCCTTCAAGGTTAAGTAATTGGAAGAGTAGAAAAGTTAACAGATTTTTAATAAAATAATTGTTCTTATTTACCCCAGTTTTAGTAAATTTGAAAATCTATATAAAAAACAGATGGTTTAGTGGAAAAGTAAATAAGTTTTTGACAAGATAAAATTTAGAAGTTTTAATTTTTGAAGAAAATTTGATAAATACCAAACCAAATCAGACTTTTAAATATGGAGCAGATAGAAAACATTTCCTAGGTGTAACGGGAAAAGTGCAAGGCTATAGCAGTAATTACTTCTAGTAGTAAAAGAAAAGTTTCCATAAGATGTATAGGACACTATTGAAAACCTAAAAATGTTGCTTCATGTGTGTAGACTATAGAAGAACGGTGAAGTGATATTAGTAAGATAGTAAGACAAACGTGGTTGGAAAAGTAGACCTTAGTTGGAGAAAAGTGAAGGGTAAAGAGAAAATTTCCTCAATCTTAGTTGCATTTTTAGATAAAGACTGCATAGATTGAAACTCTTATCCATTGTAGTAAACGAGACTTAGTTATTTCTTTTTGAGCATGGAATAGAAGAGATGAATAGAACATATTCGTCATGAGTAATACAGCGTAAGTTGGTAACAAATAATAGATGGCAGGAGGAGCATGTGAATTACTTGGATTCCTAAAGTAGGACCTTTTTGTGTCAAAGTGGACATGGTCCTAGACCTCCTTTCCCTATATGATAGCTATGTTTAGTTGTTGTATAAAAGAAAGTAAAAGCAAAATAAGATAACTAAAACGAAAATAATAAATTTGAAGAAAGCGATAGAAACATGAACAATTTTTTAAAAAAGAGATATTTTTTTATGTAAACTATGCTTGAGGAAGTAATTTTTTTTTTAGAATAGTAGCCTAAATCCCAAGTATGAAGGAAGATGTGCGTAAAAGAAAACTGAAGAAATATGAAGTTTTTCCATTTTCAACCTTCTTTCGGACATAAGAGATCGAATTTAGAAAATTAGATTTTTCTGAAATTTGAATTTTTAAAATTGTATGGTAGGATTTGATGCAAAATTCAATGAACTACACCCCTATTCAATAGAAGTGTGGCAAAAATTGGATGAAAAGTATTTTAAATCTTCAAAATATTGCATTCATATAGAAATTGCAAGTATATTTAGAATGTGTGCATCATGTCTTAAAAATAAACTTTTAAAGAGGAAAAACATTCATGTAGGAGGTACTGCTTAGAAATTCATGTATGCACATATATTTTATATTGAATACCACTTTTGCACAAGAGCGTGGGTGGTCGAAAAATTGGATGTACGCAAAATGGATGTGATTGATGCCAGGAATTACAAAATTTTACCCTTGTCGAATTTTTGGGACGAAATTTCCTAAAGGGTGGGAGAACGTAACACCCCGCATTTTTATATAATTAAATAAAATCAATTGAATTAACATAATTGCAAAATAGAATATAAATGTCAAATATATGCATTTAAGAATTAAGAGGTTACATAGATTTATGCAAGCAATGAGTGTGTAATTAATTGACGCATCAGTCAATTAAAGGGGAATTAATTAAGAGACATAGAGGTGCTAATTAGTCAGAGAATATGTAACTTTTATAACATTAATTAATTAAGGGATCTTCTAGTAAAGGAAAATGTATATGAGGAATAAATTAAACGATAACATACATATATTAATTTATAATTGACGCAATCAATTAATTAAGAAATTAATTAAAGACATTAAGTAAGCGTCAATTAATAAAAGAGGAAAACTTATATGTCAATTAATTGGGTAATGAATTGACGATTTAGATTTGTACAAACTAATAAATGTGTAACTGAGTGACGCATAGTAATTAATTTGAATATCGATTAAAATGGAAAAACGTGTCAATTAATTGGCAATCAGTTGAGCGTTTTAAAAAGGGTGTCAATTAATCAAAGAATATGCACTTGCTATAATAGCTAATAATGCAAATTAATTAGCTAGAAGAGAACTATGGTTATAAGATTATTTGTTTCCAAGTTAAAAAGAAGAAGAAAGAATGGAAATGCATACAAATATCAAATGGAGTAATTAAGTTTATGATGAAGGTAAGTTAATAAGAAGAAAATAAAAGGTATAACTTTTATATACAATCAGTTAATAGAGGTATTAATTGACGTGTTCAAATAGATAAGAAATTATAACGTATAAGTATCAATTAATATTAAATATACATATATATATATATATATATATAGTCTAATTAATTGGATAATTAATGGGAGAATCTTATTTAGAAGGAGAGGTGAATTAATAGGGTCGTATAACAAAGGAATAAATGAATAACGTTGGAGAATTATTCGTTATAAGCTAACATAAAAAAATCAATAAATGATGGTAAGCATTGTTTTTAGGATTAATCGGATGGTTCATAGTTGTCGAATACACCTATAAATTGAACGTAACTTAACCCTCGTACACATTATCATTTACAGAAAACTCCACTTTTCCTCTCCCTATTCTTTTCTCCTCTATCAATCAAATCTTTCCCCAAATAAAAAATGAAATTAAGCAAGGATATACATACAAGGAGATCAGAGAATTGCACAAGCAAATCAGGGAATTTACAGCGAATTAAAAGGAGGGAAAGCGTAGCAAATTAAAAGAGATTGAGATTGAAGCTAAGGACGACATGTGAGTGGATTTATTTATATATCTTTTAAGTCTGAGATATATTATCGTTAAATTCCCGTTTATATAATTTTATTCAATAACTAATCCTATTAATTAAGTTATGCTGAAGTATAAGGAATTTATAGTTTATTGACAATATTAGTATTTATTTACATCCGTTTCTACGTTTTGGATTTCTATGCAAGCGTCGTTCTTCTTTTATTTTTTCCTCTTTCTTCACGTATGGAATAGAATAGATTAAACGTGAATATGGATCAAATAATTAAGAATATTGAAATGAAGAAAACAAGATGTAATGTAATAAAAGTTTGAGGAATGGAATCACTATAATAAATTGCGTTACATTGACAAAAGTTAATTAACCTAATAACTGGATTTGGGAGTAACTAAAAATTTAATTGGTTGGTTTAGAAAATAGGATGCATTTCTATAATTTAATATTTAAAAGACAACAATGAACGTAATTGCCAGAATAAAAGAAAGAACAGGAGAATTAGTGTAAAATAGAGGAACCACTGTATTTTACACTATTCCAAAATAGTAAAAGAAATATCTAGCATTTACGGATTATTGTTTATAGGATTATTTAATATTAAAATATGGAAATAGACTTTTAAATATAATTTTCATAACCAACCAAATAAATTAGAATTACTTCCTAGAATAGAAGATAATAAAGCAAAGTATGACATGAATCAAGTAAATTATTAGACAAGAACTTGAAGCTGTAAATGATAATGAACCTAGGTCTGTATTCACTTCGTTAACTATTTAAGAAGATAGTCATTATGATAAGTGAATTATATAATATAAGAGAATAAAAATATATTCTATATCATAATAAAAGAAGGCGGATTAGAACAGAAAAGAAATGCTGGAATTATGTACGGACTATAAAAGAAGAGAAAATGACAATTATAGGTAGAATTATAACATAGGTTATAATTAAGTAATAAGAACGAAAAAGCTTATTTTAACACTTTGAATAAATTAATGAGCAATAATAATGATAGAAGCTTATTTAAATAATTTATATTAAGTCAATAAGAAAATAAAGCAGGAATGATAAAAAAGGCTTTTTTTAATGAACTTAAGATTTATATTAAGTTAAATAAGTAAGATAATGAATGCGGCTCGTATCAACGTCATTTCCTATTAAATAAATGGAAATCTCACAATAGATAGAGGTGAGAAAATGGCAAGAATATGCTAATTAGGGTAAATAACTAGCTAACAGAATAAAAAAGTAAACTAAACGCGAATTAAAAGATTAGACTTTGGGTATAATAAAAGAATTGAGATGCGTTTGGAGCAGCCCGAAGGATGAAGCGTCTAACAAAGCAGTTCATCATGGATTTCAGAAATGGTGAAGCACGTCCAACTTAGTATTTTTGAGCTTCAAGGAAGACGAGACTTCAACGGGACGTGAGGATACTCTAGGATGACCCTTTGGGTAGGCTTAATGAAGCTGCACCCCTGGAGGCAGGTCTGTAGGTGTTCCATTAAGAGAGTATGCCTTGACTGCATTTACATTGTAGGCCCAATGAAGCAGACCATTGTAGGTAGTCAAAAGGGCTTGGTATTTGGAGTAGGGTATTCGTATGTCCAGTACTTGCAAGTAAGTTTAAGGATAGTCACATGTGGATATCGGCCAGCATCAAGACCAAGAGCGATTTCAGGAAAGATTAGTGTTAAACCAACAGGGCAATGATTCTTTCACTATCGAGATATTGGATGAGGTGCATCACCACTTGGATGTTAGATTGTTTGCAGTAGGGCACGACCATTTAACTCTTTACAAGTCTTTCGGTTAGTTGAGGGGTGGCTACGTGGGGCCATAGCCACGATCAAAAAGAGATAGACCACTTAGAATATTTGTATTGTAGGCCTAACGAAGCAGTCCTTCACAGTTATAGAAAGTCTCCGATTGAATTCCATACAAGGTAGACCTTGTTTGTGGGATTCAGATAGTAGACAGAACGATTATATAGTCCTCAATGTATGCACTGGGTGGTACATTGTGGTTGTCCGAGCATTGGCATAGACTAGTGCGGATGCAATTTACGATTTCATAGTAAATAGTGGAGCATTTGTATTGTAGGCCTTACGAAGCAGTCCTTTATAGATGTAGCTACGGAACGCTCCCGGAGCAAGAAAATAGAGCATCTGTGTGATATCCTGGAATTTTTGACAATATAAATTTAATAATCCGTGTTTAAATTTAAATTGATTTGATAATTTTTGTTAATAAATTTGAATTGATTTAATAATCTTCTTTATTTAAATAATTAATCAGTGAATTTATCTTTTAATAAGTTAATAAATTTGTTTTCTATTTATAATATGTATATATCTATTCATATATATTCTAAATAGATGAGTTTGGTTTTAAATTTAATTGATAAAGAAAAAAAATTAATATTTTGAAATTGGGAAATTATGATTTATTTTTGAGTTAAGCTTTTCAAAAACTATTTTTATAAATAACTAAATGATTTTAAATACACAAGACAAATGTTTTATCTGTTCAAGTTATATTTTGACTTAAGTTTAAATATTGAAATAAAGTTATAAAATGTTTGTTTTATTTCTTTTTAAAATATTGATTAATAATTATGATTTGTAAATTAGAAATGAAAATTTAAATACAATTTATAAATGAAACATTTATTCATTTAAATTGCAAATAACTTACAAACTCTGGTATAAATTTATTTTAAATGATTAAAAATATTATTTTCAAATGATGGATTTGTATATTGTTTTTATTTATAATAATACTTGGTTTTATTCTTTAAAAATTATTTATATATATATATATATAACTAAGTATTAAAGAACTAATTAATTAAGTTAAACTTTCATTAAACTTTAATTTAAAAATACTAATTACTTAAAGGACATGTGTAAGTATATTAAAGCATAATTAACATGTGTAATTTAAACACACAAAGATATTAACAAGTGTTAAAATTCAAGCCAAGTGTCATGTTTAATTTTTTGTTTTCTTTGATTTTAAAATAAATCATAAATAAGTTATATAAACCTACATTTTCCCATTTCTTTTCTTTTTCTCATCTTCATTCTAAAAAACTAAGAAAATTTCTTCCAGCTTAAAAACCATTCCACTTTTTAAACAATCCTCAGATCATATTCAACCTGAAAATCATAATTCTGCAACATTTTCATCCTCAAAAACCTGTTCAAATGCATAGCATAAACCCTATAATCATTCCTGTAACTCATTATCAAATGCATAGCAAACCTGCATGCATGAAATTTTTCAAAGCTGGAAGCAAATTTAAAAACATTAGCAACTCAATCTTTTCATCAATAACCTGCATTCAATTTATTCCAACCTGGAAAAAATTGCCCTGCATGCAACAATTAAAACAAGAAAGTCTGCATTTTATTCAATCTGAAACAAAGGCCTGTATTAGTTCTTCAAAAATCTGGAAATGGCCATTGCATGTAAAACCTGGAATTAAAGCAAGCATTCAAATAAGTTTTAAAGGATTCAAGAGAGAAAGGCAATTTAAAGCAAGCAGGTTTCAAAAGTTTCACAGGGAATTTCAAAACTGTGCTCTGTCTCCATGATTAAAATTAGGTGAGTAACTTTATTTTAAAAAAAAATTGGTATAAAATCAGGTTGCATGTTAGTTGTATGAAATAAATATTTTTGTGAATGTTTAATTGATGAATGCTCTTATGTATGTTGTATACATGCGTGTGATATCTGTATGTCCTCTCTGTTTAAATTTTTTAGCTTCTTGTTTTAATTTAAATTCAAAACTTCCAGTTTTGTCTGTGTTAAAACTTAAGACTCAAAGTATATTCATTTGTTTTATCACATACTTTAGACTAATTTTTTTACTTAAGATAGAAATTAGTGAATTTTTTCTGAAAATTTGAAAAAAAACAAGCAAGTTTGAAAATAAGTAAAAACTCAAACATTACAACTTAATGTTTCAGGGTTATAAATCAAATCAAAATACAAAAGCATGATTTTTAAAAACAATATTACAATTTTTAGTGTTAATTCCAGAGTGCAGTTTTAAATTCACTGTATTTTACATATTGGGTTAGCACTGATGATATTTGTGTTCGATTGAGTTGAAATTGCTTCTGGAGATGGTGAAGTGATTAGGGATGTTGAGAAAATTATTGGATTGGATTGCAATTTGTTTTTGATGTTGTGATTGGGTTTCAAAGATTTGAACCCAAGTTTTTACTGGGTTACTGTTTTTACTTCGGTTCGACTTCCTCTGTGGTTCGAGTTACTTGGGATTTTAGGGAATGGATGTTGGAGAGTTGACGGAGTCATCGCCGGAGTTGCAGAGTCAACCATGGTCGGAGGCGCGTGTACGTGGCGTTGATAGGTTGGGTATTTTTTGGTTCTACCTATTACAGGTTTTGATGTTTGAACTCGAATGCAAATTCGAGTTGATTTGGGGCAATCTGATGTTTGAGGGGAGATGAGGGTTTGCTGACCGATGGGAGATGGTCGTTGATGTTGGCCAGCGGTGGCCGGAGGCAGTGCACAGTGCAATGGTGGATATGTTGGTGAATTGGTTGGTTACAGGATTTTGGTGCCTCGTGATGGTCCCGGGAAATTTAAGTTGTAACTCGAAGCAAATAGGTCTCTGACTCGAAGTAATATTATGGAGGCTCGTGTGTATAAGTGGTTTTAGGTTTCAGGTTTTACAAATTATAACAGAAAACCTGTTATGTTTAAAAGTCTTAAAGCAAGTTTAAATGTAAACTAAATTTTGCACTAAGTTTAAAACCTGAATTTAAATATGAATTCAAATAGTTTGAATCTTGGTTTTTGAAATAATTTGAATTCATAAAATTTAAGTTGTTTTAAATAAACAGAAACCTGTTTCTGTTTTAAAATTAAAAGTAAAGTTTAAAAATGCCAACTGGAAATTTAAACTGAGTTAAAATCTGAATTTGAATATGGATTCAAAGTAGTTTGAATGTGAGATCTGAAATAATTTAAGTTTTAAAATTTAAATGAGGTTTTAAACAACTTTAAGTGTAAAAGAATATTGGTTTGAATTTAAACTGGAAAGTTTAAATTGTAAAATATAAGCTTTAAAATAAGTTGAAATCTGAGTTTTGAAATTTGGAATTGAGTTTAAACTTCAGATTTTAAAATAAAATAAGTTTAAATTTAAATTGTTTAATTACATTGAAAAGGTTAAATGATTTGAATTTTTTAAAAAAAGATGGTGTAAAATGTAAATAAATATTTAAAGATTTAAGCTTAAATCTGGAATAAAAGATTCAAACTGCATTTTAGTTTTTTTAAAATTTAAAGAAGTTTTTAAATTGAATTTGTTTTTAAAATAAATTTGGAATGTTTAAAGTGTATTTTAAACTAATTTGAATTTAAAGATGAATTTAGTTTAAATTATGTCAAACTTATTTTATATAATGGATGTTTCTTTTAACATATGAGATAAAAAGGTTTTGAATTATTTTTAAAACCTTGTTTAAGCTACTTTAAATGGATAATTAATTATTTAATTAATTAATAATATGGATGATTAATTAAATAATTAAGAATTTTTAATTGGATTAATTAAAACTTAAGATTAATTAATTAAGGTTAATTAATCTTTAATTCGGGATTATTAATTAAATTTTAATTAATGATTAAAGAATTAATTAATTAATAATTATAGATTAATTAAATTTTAATTAATAATGGTTAATCTGAGTTAATTTCTTAATAATGTAATTAAAGATTTGTTAATGAAGGTCACTAACTAAGATTATTTAACAATTAATTAATGTGAATAATTTTAATAATTAATTAGATTAATTAATTAATAATAATCATTTGTGAAATTGTTTTTGTGTAATTACTTAATGAAAGTAATTAATAAATTAATTACTTAATGTAATTAATTTGGTTAATGTAATTTGTTTAGGTTAATTAATTAAGTTTGATTAATTTAAACACTTGATGATTTGATGAAAAATTACTTTATGTAATTAATGGAATTGTGATTACTTAAGGAAGTAATTAATTGATAATTACTGGATGTAATTAAAGATGTTTATTTATGGAAGTAATTTAGATTAAATTACTTTGAAATTAATCAAGGGATTAATTGAGATAATCAATTAAGAGTAATTAATTTATAGAATGAGTAATTAAGGTATTTAATTACTGGATTGATATTAATCAAGGGTGATTAATATATGTGTGGTTTAATTGCAGATTAATTACATAATATAATTAATTTATAATAAGAGATTAATTAAAAATGTAATTAGAAATCATTAATTAATAAAATTAATGATGTAATTAATTAAGGAATAATTAATAAATGAAGTAATTAATTAATAAATGATTAATGTAATTAACTTTAGTTAATTAATTGATTAAGTAATTAAAAGTTAATTATTGCAAAGTGTTAAGTATAATTAACTTGTGTAATTAATTTAAAAGCTAATTACTTATTGTAATTAGGGAATGGTTAATCAGTAATGATTAATTGAAATGAATAATAAGATGGTGATTTATTTAATTGATTTATAATCAATTAATGGTTAAGTTAAGCAGGATTATAATGATGAAGTAATTAATTTAATTCATTTTAAATTAATTAGAAATGGACGTAATTAATTTAATTCATTTTAAATTAATTATAAATAGTGTGATCATTAAATCATTGCTTATGTATGAATGATTAATATTGGTTGCCTTGTATGGTTTGTAATCTCAGCAATGAGATGAGTAATGTTATATGATATGAATGCATTGGTTGCATTGAGATGATAATATGGATTATCTTTTTATGATGATATGGATTATCTATTGATGATGATAATGTTGATTATCTATTGTGATGTGAATTGTAACGACACAGAATTTTTGTTAATTAAAATTTGAATATTTAATTGATTTTAAATATTAATAAGTGAAATTTATAAGTCGAATAAATTTTATTTCGAATAATTGTATTTAATTGGATAATTAAATCGATAATTTAATATGTGAAAATACAGAAATAATTGAAAATTGGGTTAAATATGATTAAAATTGATTTGTAAAATTTTATTTAATCATGTTGGAGTTAGAATGGTGTTATAGAACTTTTAAAATCGAATTAAAAGTTAATTTTGAAAATTGAATATTTTAATATTTAAATTGACGAGTTAAAATAGCCATTTTTCAAACAGTCTCAGATTTCGACGAAACTAGTTTCATCGGATCCGTAATGTGATATTATTGTAAGATTTCAAATTTCAAGTCAATCGGATTTATCATTTGTCCGGGGCAAGCCAAAACGCATAAAAATTGGTTTAAATCGATTTAATTTAAAATCGATCGTTTATTTCCGTAACTCGCACAAATGATCGAATTAGCCTCCGAAACATGTTCTATTGTGTTCGGAATGCGGGGTAAACCTTAGAAACGCCAACCAGCACGTTTCGTTTGGAGTTCGGAAAAATTTCGGGTGAATAGTGCACGGAAATTTTCTATATAAGGACCTCTATTTTCATTTTTACATTAAACCCTAGGAATTAGGTCAGGCCGCCGGCTACAAATTTCAATGGCCGAAATTTTGTTTCTTTCTTCCTCAATTATCATTCAATCCATCAATCTATACGTCAAACGTTCAACTGCAATGTTGTAGATCGTCTCGAGATCTACGACTTCAACGGTGATGATTAATTTTCGTGCTATGAATTAGCGGCAAATCAACCACAAACACCCGAAACTCGCGCACGTCGTTCGAGGTCAGGTCAAGGCCGAGCTTCATCATCCTTGGGCCGAGGGTCGTGCTCGCAATGGCCTTCGACGTGGTGTATCCTGATCGAAGCAGAAGACGTCGTGGTGGCCGAAATCTTTAACCCTGGAACGTGAGCTAATGGGTTCATGTTGTATACGTGATTCCTGGAAGAAACGTGAGGAGAGGAAGAAGCTAAAACCCACGGCCCAGATATCTCAAGTGAAAAATCAACGGCCACGATTTGTTAGGTTGAAATTATAAAAGAAAATTTGTAATTTATTTATATCATAATTCGTGTAAACTTTAAACTAGCGTAACTTTTTCATACGAGGTCCATTTTGGACGAAACAAATTGCGTTGGCTTTGTTTTGTCGAGAACTACGCGACGGAGCTGGACTGGAGTCGTTTGGAGTTAGTGAAAATTTCGGATAAAATTAAACGCGCGTTTAATTTTATTCGAAATAAAACGCGAAAACTGAATTGAAAGCGAGGTGAGAACTTCTCACTCAATCGAATTGTTTCGATTTACATTTTGAATAGTTAGATTTAAAATTTGCTTGATTGTATGCCTGAATGATAAATTGTTATCTGTTGTTTGAAATAGACATTATACGCCGTTAGTAAGCGGGGGTTATTTATTAAAAACATATACCGTGAATATTTCACTGCAAAGTGAAATTGGTATTATATATGTACTTGGAATTGATTTTCCCGCATTATATAGCGGATGAGACCCTATTGCGCCGTATAATAGCGGATAATATTTTAAATCCCATATACCGCGATATTCCGCTTTGAACGGAATTGGTATTGTGCTAATGTTTGTGGATGCAGGAAAACAGGTTGGAGGGATCCAACTGGATTCATCAACAGTATTTATTTGATTTCAGATATTTTGATATTTGTTGATTATCATATACAGATATATGATGTCGTTGTTGTTGTGATTGACTATTTGGTGTGTAGCATCATTGGGCCAATTTTGGAATTTTAAAAGGATTTTTAAAGTGATTTTTTGAAAGTATACGTTATAAGATATTTTTGGAATTAATTCATTTTAAATAAATAAACGTTATAATTTTAATGTTATAAAAATTATGATTTTAGAGAAATATAGTTAAAAGTTGATTTTTGAAAATATGGGGTTAATGATTTTATAAAATAGTTTAAATTGGGATTTTTGAATTATTATAAACGATTTATATAAAAGATTTATAAAATTGATATTTATAAATTAAAATATTGGAATTATAAAACGAGTTTTTATAAGTGTTAAAATGAAGAATAATTGGATTTCATAAGTAAATGAAATTTATAGATTTATAAATTGTGAAATTATAAAATGAATAGATTTTTGTAAAATAAAAGATTTATAAGTAATTAACTTATAAATTGAATTTTGGCATTTTAATTGAGATTTTCGAATAAGTATAAATGGTTTATAGATGAGATTTATAAAATATATATTTTATAAATCGAAATTATGGAATTATAAAAGAAGTTCTGTTAATGCTGAAAATGAGGTTATAAATGGAATTTTATAAGTAGTAAGATTTTTAAATCTTGCAAATTGAAGTCCTTATAAAAATATAAATGGGGATTTATAAACATTGTTTTATAAATCCGAAACCGACTTATTTTCATAAGTAAATTATTTTAGATTTTTAAAGGAGATATATTCACGATTTTGGACGGTGGATAATCCTTTAAACAAAATGTGTAGAAAAATGTTGAATTTGGTTAACGAAGAATATTCACGATTTTAGGACAGTGAATAATACATTAAAATGTTTTGGGAAAATGAATATTATCAAATGAAGTTAATTGTTTTAAAAAGTTGTTTTAAAATGTATTAAGCATCGAAACCATAGATTTCAACATTCATTGTTGTAATAGACGTTTTCGAGAAATAGAAGGAAATGGTGGACTATAACACTGTTGTTATAGTAAATGATTTCCGAATGGAAATGTTTTGTATAGTATTGGGATTTATATATCTATTTTAATTTCGAATCCCTATACTAGTGATTTTGGATTGTCGTAACGATGTTTTACGCAACATTCGTTTTGGCCCAAATAAATATGTTCAAAAGAATGATTTCCTTAAAGAATGAAATATATACTTAATTTCGATTTAAGTATATTGAATATTTTCCAAGTGTGGAAAATAGATTTGTGAATTACTTATTAATTAAGTATGGAAATGTTTCCAATATGAAGTGAATATTTTGAGATTTTATCTTTTAAAGATAAATTGAAAATGAATATTAGAAATCAGTTTGGGAAATCGTATATTCATAGATATTTTGGGAATTGTAAATTCACTATGGAATTTATAAAAGAAAGGGGAATTTGTTTAAAAATAAACGTTGATTTATTTTTGAAGTGTGGGAATAAATTTACGGATTCGGAACGTAAATATAAAGTAAATTGGTAAGGATTTATTTAATTGGTTTAAATGAACCATTTTGAAATGAAAGTATTTCCGCATAAGGAAAATGATTGGAATTTGTTTTCAAAAGTTGAAAGGTGAAAAGTGATTTGAAAATTATTTTCAAATGGTTGAAGTGTGGAAATTATATATCTAGTAAAGATATTTTTGGGAAATAAATAATTTGGGAAATTATTTGGAATCTGGTGATGTTGAGCACGCCTATTGGTAGTTAAATAACCGACTATCAATATTTAGCTTTAAATAGGTATTTGTTGTGATTGCTGAATTTGAATGCCACACTTATTTTCAAAATAAGCGCTCACTATTCGGGTTAGTCGGGAAAGGACCTTGGGGTCGTATAACCCATTTCGAATATGTGATACGTCGTTATGGATTGCATTTGATGACCGGTGTTGAAGATCGGATATTTATGAAAATGGAAGGATTACCGTCGAATGTTTCTGCATCGGCTGATCTCCGATATAGAAATTTATTACCCTTTGTGATGGGAAGTCCGATCGTGATTAGCGAATATCTGGATTGCAAGGACTTCTTTGTATGTGCCTTCGGTTCCGTTCGATCCCGGAACGGACTTGTATGGATGTGTGTCTGACGTTACATTTTGAGATGTAAAGCTGGTTTCTATCAAATATATTTCCGTTGGTGGCGGAGAATTTATTCTCTTAGCTTAACACCTTTAGAGGTTATGTAGTTGATGGTTACTAGTGATACATTCCCAAATTGGTAATGTGGCATACGAAGTGCTGTTGAGCATTTGATGATCAAAGCACAACTTTTGTATAAAGCATGGCTTTGTGGACGAGACTTCGTCGGACCTCACACCCCGGAAATGGTCAAAACAAGAAGGATACAGCAAGGTTATTAAGGGGTAGCGCCCCTTTAGTGTATGTCATTCCTTCTGGATAGAGGTGGTAGCATGGTATGGAGCCCAGATACTTAACCTATGTTGTTGCTGCAAATTTATTGCTTTGTGGTTGTTGGAAATCGAGGATCCTCGGATATAGATCGGTTACGATCGAGGAATGACATATTCGTGTCAGTAGTTACCCAGTTAGGGGTAACCCGACCTTGCGTTGGCAAAGATCTGGTTAGGTTCTCAGGTCGTCTTTCCAGAGGCATATCCACGTGGCAATGGGAAGTTCCTTGGCCTGACCATTTGTTTGAAATCCAAAGAAACAATACGATCTTGTACGGTTTTAGTTGTAGAACCTATCATTCACTTATGGTGGCGCCCCACTATTTGGATGGTAGCAATAGTAGGCATACGTGCGGAATGCCTATGCTGGCTAAGATTTATATCTTTACTTTCGAAATGATTTTTCCTAACTATTAATAATATCAAATGTTTCTTTTTAATGCTTATCAAGCATCTTTGACTATCATAAGGAGAAATCGCCTCCGATTCTGCGTTTGCATTGTGTGTGCGTGCGGGAGGCCTTATGGTAGTCCCATTTTCTAAAAAGCATTGCGAATCTATTTTAAAATTATCCTGTTCTTTGTTTTAAAAATAAACTGTTTTAGTTCTCACAGTAGTCACATGACTGGCTCGGAGTTTATTGTTTCCCTCCTAAACTCTAGGTGCCCACCAATTTCCACATGGGCTGTCTAGAGTTAGGTTATCGGGATATTCTGGAATTCAGGAGTTGCTGGAGGCAAGCTGGATGGCATGGCGTATTCACTAGTGTATAGTATTTCTTTTGCGTTGTTCGTTGTTGTTTGTTGTTGTACACTCTGATGATGTAATGAAATGTAATATGATGTAATGTAATAACTGATATAGTTCTTTGTTTAAAGATTATTCATTTATCTATTATATGTTGTTCCGCTGCGATTGTGAGATTCTGATATTGTTCTATTATTTCTGTTCTGTTCTATCTTTTTCTCTCTTCTTCTATCTTTTTCTTCTTCTTTAACCATAACGGTATGGTTTTCCGGCATTCGATTGCTCGGCAGTTGATACAGTGGACGTATTGATGTCGGTTTTCGAGCGTCGAAAAGTCGTAAATGTTACATTTGGTATCAGAGCGTATGGTTAAGCGACAACCATGGCTCTGTTGGGATATACTCATTAGAGATAGAGTCAGTAGTACTCTAGAATAAATTTGAGTGTAATAATAGATACGAGCGCATATTTGTTAGTGAATATGAAATTGTTTTAAATTGTGATGATTGGCTTGTTGAGTGGTATATGGATTTTGGTCAACACGAGTAATTAACGTTGTTGATAGGGATCTCTAAACACTTGTACAGAACAATTTGACACAATATTATTTTAAAATAGGGTAAATGAAATAATTTTACCTCGATTATATTTTATATATAAAGGAATAACTTTTCAGAATTATTAAAGTGCATATAAAATTGATTGTTTGGTTGTTGAATAAGTTAAATAAAAACAACAGCTGTAAAAGAATAAATTTTATAAGCAAATGAATTATAAGTATGAAGTTATAATTAAAATGATTTACACTTGTGCAATAATCTTATATATAAGAAGTAAAATTATATAAGTAAAAGGTTTATAAATGTCATTTATAATCTAAAAATAAAATTCCAGAGAAGTGTTTTGAAAAGATTTGATTTTTGGAAAATTATTTTGGAGAAATTAAAGCTCTAAACTCTTTTTGGTCGCTGGAAAATAATTCCGATGATGATCGCGACATCATTGGTGTTCATTTTTGGGTTTCCAAAAGAGGGATTGCTGCCAAGTAGTTTTAAATGGAAGTTGTTTGGAAAATTTGGATTTGGTTTTGGAAATTCAAAACGGTAATTTGAATTGATTTCAAAAATGGTTTTGAAAGGTTGAAAAGACTCTGGAATCCTATTTAAAATATTTATGGGAATGATAAATGAGTTGATAACTTATACAATTTGAATTTTGATAGAATAAATTTAACTTAAAGGATGGAGTTAAATTAAAGGAGGTATAAGTAAATCAATAAAATCCAAGTTGAAATAAATTTGAGTTGTCATCAAAGACATGTGATTTGAAATTTAACAAAAGGAAAGTTAAATAAATTGATTGGATTTGATAAGATGTTTGAAATGGAATATAACATAAGTGATGTTGAATGAAGTTGATTTTTGGTGCCAAAGTAAATTAATAAGTGAATTAATGAAATGAAGTCATTAAGAATGCGAACTTGAGTTATATAAATTAAGTTCAACTTGAAATGTTAAACGAAATTCAACTTTATATTGTTAAAGGAATTAGCAATTGAATTAATTAATGTATTGAATGCTAATCAATAGAATGTAAAAAGAATTGATATGGGATAATGTAAGTATTAATTCATTAAAAGATAATGTTATTGGAAGTTGAATAATTGAATGAAAGTCAATTTAATATCAACCAATTGGAATTAAAAGTGTTGGACCAAATTGAATGTAAATTTAATAATTTGGTTATATTAAATATACATTGGTTGTTATATGGTTATTAATTGATTGTATATAAATTCATTAAATGTTAATGAAATTGAATTAGCAAAATTTGAAAGCTAAAGTAATTGAATCCAACTTGGAAGTAAATGAATATGAACTGAATTTGATTCAATTTGGAAATGAACTAACTTGAATGTAAATTAGTGAATGTTAACTAATTGAATTGAGAATGAATGTTAGTAAAATCCAATGTTAATGAATTAAATGTGATTTAAATTTGAAAACTAATCCAATGAATATTAATGAGAATATGAAGGAATATTGATTTGGTTATGAATGTTAGTTGGATAATGGTTGGATTGTTGTTTTGATTGCATTTGTTGCTTTTGTTGCATTTGCTATGTTGGCATATATAGTTGTTGATATATGTTGTATATTGATACTATTTTCATATATACATGTTCTCATGGTTTGTTGAGTGTTTACTAGGTGCGGATTGCGCTTGCTTCGCATTTGGAGCTCGCTTTCGCGCTATATTAGCCGTATATGCTCGCTAATAATAAATAAGGTACATATCTCGGATTACATACCGTACTTTTACACTTTTTTCCCTGCGGGATGCCCCATCACTTGATGAGATGTATATTTGTGATATATATACTGTCATTTTTTTCGGATCGAGCCGCACAAAGGAGACTCTGGCGAATTTTTCCGAAAATTTAAGGCGTTAGAATATTTTCGAGAAAAATTGGGAAATTTTTGAAACTAAGTTTGGATTTGGAAACTTAGTAAAGATTTTGTAAGAAGTTTAACTATGAATTTTGGAAAAGTTAAACACTTAAGAGATTTGAAAAATCCAATTTGAATAGTTTGTTTTGGAAAGTTAATGGATTCTGTAACTTTTTCTTACTTGGTAATTTCGAGGACGAAATTCTTTTAAGGAGGGAAGTTTGTAACGACCCAGAATTTTTGTTAATTAAAATTTGAATATTTAATTGATTTTAAATATTAATAAGTGAAATTTATAAGTCGAATAAATTTTATTTCGAATAATCGGATTTAATTGGATAATTAAATCGATAATTTAATATGTGAAAATACGGAAATAATTGAATATTGGGTTAAATATGATTAAAATTGATTTGTAAAATTTTATTTAATCATGTTGGAGTTAGAATGGTGTTATAGAACTTTTAAAATCGGATTAAAAGTTAATTTGTGAAAATTGAATATTTTAATATTTAAATTGACGAGTTAAAATAGCCATTTTTCAAACAGTCTCGGATTTCCACGAAACTAGTTTCATCGGATCCGCAATGTGATATTATTGTAAGATTTCAAATTTCAAGTCAATCGGATTTATCGTTTGTCCGGAGCAAGCCAAAACGCATAGAAATTTGTTTAAATCAATTTAATTTAAAATCGATCGTTTATTTCCGTAACTCGCACAGATGATCGAATTAGCCTCCGAAACATGTTTCATTGTGTTCGAAACGTGGGGTAAACCTTAGAAACGCCAACCAGCACGCTTTGTTTGGAGTTCGGAAAAATTTCGGGTGAATAGTGCACGGAAATTTTCTATATAAGGACCTCTATTTTCATTTTTACATTAAACCCTAGGAATTAGGTCAGGCCGCCGGCTACAAATTTCAATGGCCGAAATTTTGTTTCTTTCTTCCTCAATTATCATTCAATCCATCAATCTATATGTGAAACGTTCAACTGCAATGTTGTAGATCGTCTCGAGATCTACGACTTCAACGGTGATGATGAATTTTCGTGCTATGAATTAGCGGCAAATCAACCACAAACACCCGAAACTCACGCACGTCATTCTTGGTCAAGTCAAGGCCGAGCTTCATCATCCTTGGGCCGAGGATCGTGCTCGCAATGGCCTTCGACGTGGTGTATCCTGATCGAAGCGGAAGACGTCATGGTGGCCGAAATCTTTAACCCTAGAACGTGAGCTAATGGGTTCATGTTGTATACGTGATTCCTAGAAGAAACGTGAGGAGAGGAAGAAGCTAAAACCTACGGCCCAGATATATCAAGCGAAAAATCAACGGCCACGATTTGTTAGGTTGAAATTATAAAAGAAAATTTGTAATTTATTTATATCATAATTCGTGTAAACTTTAAACTAGCGTAACTTTTTCATACGAGGTCCGTTTTGGACGAAACGAATTGCGTTGGCTTCATTTTGTCGAGCACTACGCGATGGAGCTGGATTGGAGTCTTTTGAAGTTAGTGAAAATTTCAGGTAAAATTAAACGCGCGTTTAATTTTATTCGAAATAAAACGCGAAAACTGAATTGAAAGCGAGGTGAGAACTTCTCACTCAATCGAATTATTTCGATTTACATTTTGAATAGTTAGATTTAAAATTTGCTTGATTGTATGCCTGAATGATAAATTGTTATCTGTTGTTTGAAATAGACATTATACGCCGTTAGTAAGCGGGGGTTATTTATTAAAAACATATACCGTGAATATTTCACTGCAAAGTGAAATTGGTATTATATATGTACTTGGAATTGATTTTCCCGCATTATATAGCGGATGAGACCCTATTGCGCCGTATAATAGCGGATAATATTTTAAATCCCATATACCGCGATATTCCGCTTTGAACGGAATTGGTATTGTGCTAATGTTTGTGGATGCAGGAAAACAGGTTGGAGGGATCCAACTGGATTCATCAACAGTATTTATTTGATTTCAGATATTTTGATATTTGTTGATTATCATATACAGATATATGATGTCGTTGTTGTTGTGATTGACTATTTGGTGTGTAGCTTCATTGGGCCAATTTTGGAATTTTAAAAGGATTTTTAAAGTGATTTTTTGAAAGTATACGTTATAAGATATTTTTGGAATTGATTCATTTTAAATAAATAAACGTTATAATTTTAATGTTATAAAAATTATGATTTTAGAGAAATATAGTTAAAAGTTGATTTTTGAAAATATGGGGTTAATGATTTTATAAAATAGTTTAAATTGGTATTTTTGAATTATTATAAACGATTTATATAAAAGATTTATAAAATTGATATTTATAAATTAAAATATTGGAATTATAAAACGAGTTTTTATAAGTGTTAAAATGAAGAATAATTGGATTTCATAAATAAATGAAATTTATAGATTTATAAATTGTGAAATTATAAAATGAATAGATTTTTGTAAAATAAAAGATTTATAAGTAATTAACTTATAAATTGGATTTTGGCATTTTAATTGAGATTTTCGAATAAGTATAAATGGTTTATAAACGAGATTTATAAAATATATATTTTATAAATCGAAATAATGGAATTATAAAAGAAGTTCTGTTAATGCTGAAAATGAGGTTATAAATGGAATTTTATAAGTAGTAAGATTTTTAAGTCTTGTAAATTGAAGTTCTTATAAAAATATAAATGGGGATTTATAAACATTGTTTTACAAATCCAAAACTGACTTATTTTGATAAGTCAATCATTTTAGATTTTTAAAGGAGATATATTCACGATTTTGGACGGTGGATAATCCTTTAAACAAAATGTGCAGAAAAATATTGAATTTGGTTAACGAAGAATATTCACGATTTTAGGACAGTGAATAATACATTAAAGTGTTTTGGGAAAATGAATATTATCAAATGAATTTAATTGTTTTAAAAAGTTGTTTTAAAATGTATTAAGCATCGAAACCATAGATTTCAACATTCATTGTCGAAATAGACGTTTTCGAGAAATAGAAGGAAATGGTGGACTATAACATTGTTGTTATAGTAAATGATTTCCGAAAGGAAATGTTTTGTATAGTATTGGGATTTATATATCTATTTTAATTTCGAATCCCTATACTAGTGATTTTGGGTTGTCGTAACGATGTTTTACGCAACATTCGTTTTGGCCCAAATAAATATGTTTAAAAGAATGATTTCCTTAAAGAATGAAATATATACTTAATTTCGATTTAAGTATATTGAATATTTTCCAAGTGTACAAAATAAAAAGATTTGTGAATTACTTATTAATTGAGTATGGAAATGTTTTCCAATATGAAGTGAATATTTTGAGATTTTATCTTTTAAAGATAAATTGAAAATGAATATTAGAAATCGGTTTGGGAAATCGTATATTCATAGGTATTTTGGGAATTGTAAATTCACTATGGAATTTATAAAAGAAAGGGAAATTTGTTTAAAAATAAACGTTGATTTATTTTTGAAGTGTGGGAATAAATTTACGGATTCGGAACGTAAATATAAAGTAAATCGGTAAGGATTTATTTAATTGGTTTAAATGAACCATTTTGAAATGAAAGTATTTCCGTGTAAGGAAAATGATTGAATTTTTTTTTCAAAAGTTGAAAGGTGAAAAGTGATTTGAAAATTGTTTTCAAATGGTTGAAGTGTGAAAATTATATATCTAGTAAAGATATTTTTGGGAAATAAATAATTTGGGAAATTATTTGGAATCTGGTGATGTTGAGCATGCCTATTGATAGTTAAATAATCGACTATCAATATTTACCTTTAAATAGGTATTTGTTGTGATTGCTTGAATTTGAATGCCACACTTATTTTCAAAATAAGCGCTCACTATTCGGGTTAGCCGGGAAAGGACCTTGGGGGTCGTATAACCCATTTCGAATATGTGATACGTCGTTATGGATTGCATTTGATGACCGGTGTTGAAGACCGGATATTTATGAAAACGGAAGGATTACCGTCGAATGTTTCTGCATTGGCTGATCTCCGATATAGAAATTTATTACCCTTTGCGATGGGAAGTCCGGTCGTGATTAGTGAATATCCGGATTGCAAGGAATTCTTTGTAAGTGCCTTCGGTTCCGTTCGATCCCGGAACGGACTTGTATGGATGTGTGTCTGACGTTACAGTTTGAGATGTAAAGCTGGTTTCTATCAAATATATTTCCGTTGGTGGCGGAGAATTTATTCTCTTAGCTTAACACCCTTAGAGGTTATGTAGTTGATGGTTACTAGTGATACATTCCCAAATTGGTAATGTGGCATACGAAGTGCTGTTGAGCATTTGATGATCAAAGCACAGCTTTTGTATCAAGCGTGGCTTTGTGGACGAGACTTAGTCGGACCTCACACCCCGGAAATGGTCAAAACAGGAAGGATGCAGCAAGGTTATTAGAAGGTAGCGCCCCTTTAGTGTACGTCATTCCTTCTGGATAGAGGTGGTATCATGGTATGGAGCCCAGATACTTAACATATGTTGTTGCTGCAAATTTATTGCTTTGTGGTTGTTGGAAATCGAGGATCCTCGGATATAGATCGGTTACGATCGAGGAATGACATATTCGTGCCAGTAGTTACCCAATTAGGGGTAACCCGGCCTTGCGTTGGTAGAGATCCGGTTGGGTTCTCGGGTCGCCTTTCCAGAGGCGTATCCATGTGGCAATGGGAACTTCCTTGGCCTGACCATTTGTTGGAAATCCAAAGAAACAATACGATCTTGTACGGTTTTAGTTGTAGAACCTATCATTCACTTATGGTGGCGCCCCACTATTTGGATGGATGCGGAATGCCTATGCTGGCTAAGATTTATATCTTTACTTTCGAAATGATTTTTCGTAACTATTAATAATATCAAATGTTTCTTTTTAATGCGTATCAAGCATCTTTGACTATCATAAGGAGAAATCTCCTCCGATTCTGCGTTTGCATTGTGTGTGTGTGCGGGAGGCCTTATGGTAGTCTCATTTTCTAAAAAGCATTGCGAATCTATTTTAAAATTATCCTGTTCTTTGTTTTAAAAATAAACTGTTTTAGTTCTCACACCAGTCACATGACTGACTCGGAGTTTATTGTTTCCCTCCTAAACTCTAGGTGCCTACCAATTTCCACATGGGCAGTCTAGAGTTAGGTTATCATGATATTCTAGAATTCAGGAGTTGCTGGAGGCAAGCTGGATGGCATGGCGTATTCACTAGTGTATAGTATTTCTTTTCCGCTGTTCGTTGTTGTTTGTTGTTGTACACTCTGATGATGTAATAAAATGTAATATGATGTAATGTAATAACTGATATAGTTCTTTGTTTAAAGATTATTCATTTATCTATTATATGTTGTTCCGCTGCGATTGTGAGATTCTGATATTGTTCTGTTGTTTCTGTTCTGTTCTATCTTTTTCTCTCTTCTTCTATCTTTTTCTTCTTCTTTAACCATAACGGTATGGTTTTCCAGCATTCGATTGCTCGACAGTTGATACAGTGGACGTATTGATGTCGGTTTTTGAGCGTCGAAAAGTCGTAAACGTTACATGAATTATCTATCTGTGTGTATATAGATAATGAATTGAAATTGTTTTAAACTCTAAAACAACTTGGCCTTAAAAGACACGTTTTGGATTTCGATGAGATCGGGATCGGGTTTCCATATTTGGATATCCAAAAACCACATCGATCCAAATTAATGTTAGGTCGTGAATCTGAAGTGAAGATGAAGATTCAGAGTGCAAGGGTCATCGTCGTTAACTCTGAGGGTGATTCCAAAATGAGTGTAACGAGATAATGCCTTCGGTTTCGTTCGAACCCGGAACGAACTTGTATGGATTGAATGCTTTCAGAACATCGGTCAGGTGGACGATGAGCATTCTAAGTGCTATGTCCTATAAAGGTAATCGTAGCCTCAAGCCTAATCAACCGGGAATGGCTAAAAGAGGGGAGGTGCAGCAAGGCTAAGTGGGTCATGCCCAAGTAGGATGAGATTTACCCCTGTCTAGATGTCCCTTTATTTCGGCTTTGTGGTGCGGTTGCTGATCACAGCTGTGGGGTGGTCTTGTGCGGAACCGTTCAGTAAGGAATGGTTCCGGCTTTGTGTTGCAGGGGATTGGGACTGATCCTCGGTACGGTGATCTAGGCCATGTACTATGACGGGCGGTACCCCGATAGCCCTGCCATTGTATGGAATCCAAAATCCAATAAGTGCCCTCGGTTTTGATTGTATTATCCACTTTTATGGCTAGGAGCTGGAATTTAATGAATGTAACAATTTCGGTTATTTCTTATTTACTTGAAAACCTTAGACCTATTATAATATCACTGGATTTCCTATCAAATGTTTTGGTTAGCGTAAGGTAAAAACTTTTCCATGTTTATGTGTGGGAAGTCTTACGTGATACCTTTTGTTTTCAAAGGTTTTTTCAAAGTTAAGCAACTTTAACCTGTTACTCACACCAGACCCATGCCTGACCCGGAGTTTATTTCTGTTTTTCTTAAACTCTTGGGTACTCAAATTTTTACGAGTAGCCAAGGGATTCAGGTTAGCTTTGATGAATTGTGGAGGAGCAATGGAGCAGGAGGCTTCTGCGTTGTTGTTATATAGTGTTCCGCTGTGTTGGTATCTTTGAGTGTTTATCTGTATTGTGTTTTGAGTTGTAATAACTAGACAGGTGTTTATAACTGTCTACTATGTGTTGTATTGTCTGTGTAACTCTGATATCTGTTGTATACTATTTAATATTTATGTTATTAATATAATTTATTCGTTCCGCTGTTGAGATTCTGTTGTTCTTTCTTCTTTCTCTTCTTTCTTTTATCTTTTCTATCCCTTTCTTTCTTAAAGATAATACGACTTTTTGTGGAGAAAAAGTCGGGTCGTCACAATCTGTACTATAGGCCTTACGAAGCAGTCCTTTACAGATGTAGTTACGGAATGCTCTCGAAGCAAGACAATGGAGCCCTTTTCGAGTAAGATACGGAAGGTACCATGGGTGGTACCTAGGACAAATACGGTCATTGGGCATACAGCTGCATATCAGTTATTAGGTTATAATCCACCAAGGAGCAGATGGGTACGATTCACACACAAAGACGAGAGTATGATAAACCTAGTGGACCCAATATAACAGTAAATGGAAATAAAACGGTATATGTAGAATTAAGCTTAAAAGTGCATAATTTATCCATTCACAAGAACTTTAGTTCTGACCCTCTCCTCATAACATCCTACAGATTATATGGCAGAGACTTTCCAGCTTTAAAACACTTGTTTAGAAAGTGTTATTATATTGGTGAGTATTTACTTACTTTTATATTTTAGTCAAATCTGTTGTGAGATAGTTAATTGAGATTTGATATATTTGTCTTTGCCTATTTGCAGTATATCAGATTCCCAACTCAGGTTTCCGTGGGCTTGGATTTTAGCATTTTTGTGAAAAATCAAAACCCACTGGAATTTGTTAAATGATCAACCAATGAGAGATGGGTTGACCTGGGCAAGTGCCTTGTTTTGTTAGGCGAGCAAGTTGTTAGGCTTGCTGTGCTGGAAGGCTCGACCAGCAGAAAGCTTGACATGCAATTGAGCAAAGGAGTGGATGTGGGCCTCGGTTAAATTTGGATTATCATCATACACTGGAAACACATTTGACCTGCCCCTAGCCTGGCTGGCTTGCGAGCTAACCTAGACCCAGTCAGCCTGGACCGGACTGGGTCAGGTTAAGATACCTTGATTAGTCTGCCTTCTTACTTAACGAAAATTTGAGTAAAAACTACCAATAATTTCTAAAAGAAATTCCTTCATTGTGTAGTTGGTGTTTCTTGAAACAACAATTGTCTCTTAGTGCAATGGAATAGTTATTCATAATCTTTTTATGAATTTTCTATATATATATGTATAAAGATGAGTTGGTTTTAGTTTTATGAAACTTACGTTTAACATAAACTGGCCAATCAATATTGATCGATCACAACTTATTTAGGGGTGTCCACAAAAGATCCCTTACATATAAGTATTAAGTGCATTCTCTTGACTCACATAGTCAGTGAACTCTTTGAACTAGGATATGTAGGGGTTGATTCATCAACTCTTAACTTGTATGATTTTCTAGAATTTGTTTTAGATGAAATTAACTTTAACCTTATGTATTTGTAGGAGTACACATCCTTACAGAAAGAAGTTAACTCAACTTCACTCATCATTAATCATACTTTGTCCAACAAATTTTGATTACCCCTTATCAATACATCATTATCTCAACACAATATACGGAAATTTGCAACCCTACCATGTGGAAATTTCGCAAATGGTTCTGAACCGTTGCAAAATTGCAACAACTCCAAGCCATGGCAACGGTTAGAGGCCGTTATAATTTTACAATGGCTATGGCAGTGGCAAACTTCCCCGGTTTTTTTCCAAAAATTTATGACCCCCTGACTACACTCGTGCCTAAAATTAATATGCTACCTTCTAAAATTTTCCAATACAATACATCGTGCCCTAATTCCACATCCCTCTTCCTTTCCTTCACAAGCTTCAGGTAGATAATCTTTGATACACTCATGCCCCAATTTCACCCAGTTCTCCCCCCTCCCCCAAAAGTTAAGGATCGGCAAGCCTTGAAATCGGGATTGGAATTGATCAAGGTATATGAAGGTCTGGTATAATCCAAAGTTCTAAACTCTTTGCATGGTTTGGTTTTGTGTTTACAAACCAGTTTCATTCGTTATTTCACTAAAAAAATTGGTTTTGTGTTTATGATTTGGTATATGAAGATCAAGGTTAACTCGATTGTTTTACTTGGTTTTTAGTCAAAAAGTTTCCTCTAGTTTGGAATTGAGATCAATTTGGCATAGGATTCTGCTTTCGAAATTTGGTTTTAGAAAATTAAATAATATTGCCTCCAAATTTAGGCTAGTTAGATGTAAGAGCATAACAATATGATTGTCTACTTCTTAATATTTATATATAACTACTGGTGTTAAGATTATTATGTGGACACAAATTGTTATTAATCATAGAAATAATTTTTTTAATCAAAAATATTAATTCACAGAGGTGAAGTTTAAAAGTTATAATCTTAATTGTTGAATGTAAGAATGTAAAATAAAAGTATCGTTTCTACTAGATATTCACATTTAGTATTATCAAGATTATAAGAAACAAGCACAAGCATGGTACGTGTACAAGAAAAACTATATAGGATGTAAATTGGAATTTTTTTTTAAATATTTGAAAAATTGGTACTATACCCATGATCTTGAATTTTTAATCTTATAAACAATATCTTATTAAAAGTTGGATTTAAAATTTTAACTTTATTATATATTTGCGTATCTTAGAGAAGATTAAATTTTAAATTAAAAAAATAATATTAATGTTATTACAATTGTTATTAATAAAAATTGGTATAGCCAAATGTTAATTCTGATTTGAGATTATAAAAATGAAATGAACCTTATTCTGTAGGTTATGGATGCAATCTAAATAACTGGTTTTCTGAATTATATATTGAGATAAAAAGAAAGCAGTAAACATAGTCAAGGCATCTGCTGCACTAGGACCTTATTCTCAAACCTTCATCTTTGTGTCAAGCTCTCTCGATCTTGTTCCTCAATTCCATATTATCTATTCCATACTTTTTTATTCTACTTACATTTATATACATGTGTCTTAATTACCATTCACTACAACAAAACAGTCTTTTTACAACGGGCAATGCCCGTTGTAATATGGTTTTCGCAACCGGCATGTGCCCGTTGTAATAGGCCTCGTTGTAATAGATCCACCACATTTTACAACGGGCAAAACACGTTGTAAAAACCGTTGCAGTATACCTTTTTACAACGGGTTGTGACCGTGGTAATAGACTATAATACAATGGTCATAACCCGTTGCAATAGACTAACCATACTAGTTGCATAGCCTGTTTCACAACATGCATTGACCGTTGTAAAAAGCATATTAAACAACGTGTTGTGACCGTTGTAATAAGCTCATATAACAACGCACATTGCCCGTTGCAAAATAAATGCAAATTTAAAAAAAAATTACAACAACATCCATGCAATACATCCATACTAATACTTCACATTTCATACAAACCACAATTTCATACAAACCACAACAGTACAAACATCATTTTCATGCACCTTACAACTATTATATACAACATACCTTCTTAGAGTTTTATACAACAATTTCATACTAATACTTCATACTGTCTTCAGTGTGCACCTCTTCAAACTACAACCCGACCATCAACAACAGCAGTCCCCTCTACGACAACCGTCATTCCTCCTCCACACTTCTAGTTGAACAAACTGCCTTCATCTCTCCGTTGTGCAAGTGCACATTCACAAAGCATACCAACTACAACCAAATCATCCATCACAAAGTATAGAACCATCACAGAACCACTGTTCAACCACAGTTGAACCACCTGACAACCACATATCAACCCACTTCAAACAACTTCAACAACTGCCGACTTGCCAAGCAAATTTATCCCATTAGGAACGTACAAAATAGCTTGACCCATAAAAACCATGGAAAAAGATAATTTATGATCCAAAAATTATGCTGAAGAAAGTAATTACCTATGAAAAAAGTAGAGGAATGAAAAACTTAAACTTAAGATATAGAAACAAAGAAGACATGCACAACTAATTATAAGTTGACATATATAGTAAATGAATAGGCCAGAATATAACGATCCTAGCAATTATATGTTGATATAAAATAAATAACAGCCAAGAAAATAAGAATTTTAATTTTAAAACTCATGTATTATTAAAAGAAAACTAATTTGAAAATTGAATTTAACTTACAAAATAAAAAATAAATTTATTTTGCTTTTCTCATTATAAGAAATCAGAAAAGCATGGGCGGTTGCTCCATCCACTCGTCTCTATGTCGACCTAATCTTTTTGCCATGCTCTTTTATATATTTTGCCAAATCAAAATATACCTGTGACGCGGAAAACTCGATCACCAATAATAAGTCAGGTAACTGTTCAAATAATTCTTTTGGGCTGCATCCAAAACTTCAGTAGATAGCAAACTAACGCACTAGAGAATACAAACAAAAACATAATTAGTTAGAAAGCACCAGTTGCAATGTGAGAAGACACTAATAATATGGCAAAAACTACAATGACGGTCACTTGGTTTCAGTTGCAAGAAATATGGCACGAAAGCAAACAAGAACATATTATACATAGCTCAATATTATGCAATATACATGGATGATGGAAGTAATTAATGACGACCAATTTGGACATAAGTGCATATTTATATTATTGATTATAGAAAGCGAGAATTTGGTGTGAGCATTCACATAGTAATACTATGCTAGGTGGATGACTGAGCTGATTAAATTAGGATATTGTCGGTTAACCTATATTTGGCATCTAATATGATTCAGATAAAACAGACAGGCAGGTGTGCCGAAGTGGTTAAAAATATATGGCCTAATGATATCATGCATTCTCCTACAAAAACCTGTAGTCACACATATCAATATTTGTTGATATGCAAAAACAAAGATAAGCTGCATGTTCAGTGTGCACCTCTTCAAACCACTTCTAATTGCAACAGAACGACAGGTCACCACTAGCCTTCAATTTTCTCCTCAAAACTGCCTCTCCTCCATAGTGACAACAACCAAACCATCATTACCTTCCTACAACAATCTCCATGCAACCTCACTTATACTTTCCAGTTTCAATTCGTCTCCAAATAAACTCACCCATTTCGCTGCTACTCTCACAACATCCCAACATCCTATAGTAGTACTTCAACCACCGAGCTTCTGATTTCACCACTGAGTTGTTGCCTTCCCACTTCAACCATACTTCAATCACCTATAAACAACCAAACGCGAACATAATACCCCCACAACACCTTCCTTTCCGCAACAGCATCCTTCTCCTGTTTGTTTTATTTTTCACAATAGAAAACGGAGATTAAATAAAAGATTTTTGAATCAGACGACCAAAAAAGATTATCGAATATGCAAATAAATCATATTTGTTAACAAATATTTAAAAGATTAGCTCATGTAAATACCTCTTCCTCTTTCTTTTTCTCTATTTCCTCAAATGCAGCTTTCTCGGCCTGCATAAATATTAACATCCAGGCTTAATACAGAAACCGTCGCATAAATACTAACATTTAATACTATCATAAAAGTAATTTCTATAGACATACATCTTTGTATTTGCCCCAAGTTTCCTCAGCATATTTCTTAGCGTATTCAGGGTCATCGCAGACCAAAACATTATCAAATAAGGTTCCTGACTTCACCTATATAAAAAATAAACAAAAATAACAAGTCAACAACTGCAGGCAATGAAAAAAAACTGAATATTAAGTTGATTAAGGGGGAATGTCAAACACTTACTTGCCACAACTCAATGCCTACATATTTGAGCTTGTCGAAAGCATAGATGTATGGATCGTCCTTAAAGTCTGCAAAAGATGTTGATTTTGTCATTATTTTGTTCACAAATCAGAATTGATCATTTAAAAAAAATGCATTAAAAAGAGATTATAGACTTGGGTTATCAATCATTGGTGCCTTCCATTTTCCCTTGTAGTTAGGATTCTTAATTTTCTGATAATACAAAAATATACCATAAATGACATGGAATAAAGGTTACATAAGTAAAGACTGCCACTGGTAATGTTCTATTGACAAACCTTTTGTTTCCACGGTCCCTTGTATTCAGGGTTTGGATTTGTGGGAATGGTCCATTCACCATCTTCTTCTTCATCCCAATCTTCTGGCTGCAAAAGTACATATATAAAAGAAAAAAAGCTTCAATGATCCATACATCAAATTCAGTTATCAAAACAGACATATGATATAAGAACAGACATATGAAATAAAAATAAACAAACCTTTTTGGCATCAGGGTCAGGAATCTCCTTAGGAATATCATCATAACCCTTCAAAAAATGAAAGCAAAATCAAATTTCAAAGAAATATTTTAAAGAGAGAAGCAAAATCAGACTATATGACAGGTGTTTAAGAGTAGCAAACTTAAAATAAAAGTTGGAAACAACCAATCACCTCAGGTTTCTTATCCTCAGGGTCTGGAATGTACTCCTTGTCATCCCAATCTTCGGGCTGATGAATACAAGTATCCTCATGTTACAGACAAATATAAATAATATGATAAATACGAGGAAAATCCATTTACTCACTTTCTTGGCTTCAGGGTCTTTGATCTGCTTGGGAGGGTGAATATCCCAAGGATCATAAATGCTTCCACTTTGCTTTTCTTCATTATCGATTAGAATGTTGTATGTTGCATCAGGTCTAATAATGAAAGTGTACACATGAATCAATTGGTCAGTCTCGCAAGGAACATCCTTCTTGATCAAGTGATTCTTTCCATCACGGGTAAGAATGGCATGAACCTTTTTGGTGCTGTAGCCGCAAATATCAGGACCGAACATGATACTGTAATTATCAAGGATATGTCGAATTAGTATACTTGAATAAAAATAGATATATAACATATATATATATATATATATATATATATATATGGTAATAATATAAATGTGATATGAAGTTTACCTGTAAGGGGTATCTCCACCAAACTTCTTTTGATCAACACCATCGCTGAGAAGCTTCATGTAGCCTCCACCGCAGTCGAGTTTCTGTTCATGTTTGACTAAGAATTGGAATACCAACGTCTTATCTTTGTTGCTGAATTCTGGAAATTCGGCAGAGATGGCATAGAACCTGTAATCTTCACTGGTTTGGATACCTGTATTACAAATGTTACTTAAGTTTATGTTGTTGCATTTGTTTTATATATTCCAATTTTGAAAGATGATACAAGTATGAAAATTACTTAACATAAAAATATTAGTATAAACCTGGAAATCAATTAAAACTGAACCTTAATAAGAAAATTTGTTCATTAAAAATAAGAAAGTTTATGTGTTAACATGTTATTCTAACTGCAAGCGAGCGTTCAACTCATACCTGCTTATGGGAGCTGCATATTTGTTGTTGTTTCTTTTTTACATTGCAAAGAATAAATCTTATCATGTCCTGGATATACATTGTAGCAAGAATGATATGATGTTGTATGAGTTCATGATCAAGATATTTAATTTCCGCGTTGTGTTAAAACAAACCTATGTTCAGAAATTATGTTTTAGTTTCCAAGGTCCAAGTCTGCCTTTCACTATGTAGCTTTAGATTTAATACATGCAAATATCTTTTTATTAGCTATGATATGTGTTCGCATTTCCCAGAAAAATTGGGATTTCTTTTTAGTTTTTATGCATAAAAAAGCACATTCATTTCATTTTACAGTATTTTATTATCTGATAACACTGATGGAAAGATATACTTTAGCCTGACCAGAAGGAAAGTGGATTCTATAGCTAATAACATCTATATTTGGTACATTTCAGTTGAATCAAACAAATTATAAACTTTCAACCACCAAAAAATTCCTGCTTACTCTCTCCTCCATCCTTCCCCAACCAAAGAACTACATATCTAAACAAAAAAATTGAAAGCAAAATTGTGTCCTTGCCTTTGTTGATCGGAACATGAACCAAATCGAAAGTCGTCGAACTCCTTCATCCTCAAGCTTCAATCGCAACATCTCCTCTGACAACAATCTCCAAACTATTTCATCATTCTTCCACCACCAGAAACCCTTAAACTTAATTCGCGAACCCCAGCAAGTAGCAATTCCCCAATCGAACTGCAATCGCCTCATCGACCACGTGGATTTTGATTTTGTTTTGAGTATCTGAAATTCGTGAATTTATATTTGGTCAGGATTTGCAAACTTGGGTTAAGGAATTTGGTTTGAAAACATATGAATTCGTATTTGCATCTGTGTGAGTTCTCTGATTGGGTGATGTGGTAGATGTTGATGAGGGAACGGGAGGAAAGGGGAACGGAGGGAAGGAAGAGGGAGGTGACTAGGGTTTTGGAGTAGATCTGGTGGAGGAGAGAGAAGGAGGAGGGAGGGATTAGGAGGAGCAGCGTAGGAGTTTCAGGGATTTGAGAATTAGGTTTAGGAGGAGGAAAGGATCGGTAATAAATAAATAAAACGAGCGGGCCAAAATTTCATAGCTGGAGCCAAAAATTTTGGTTTGGACCGTTGTAAAATTGTTATCTATTACAACGGGCATTTTGTGAACGTTGTAAAATTAACATTTATTACAACGTACGTGAAAGAACCGTTGTAATAGCATTCTATTACAACGGGCTATCATCGCCCGTTGTAAAAAGGGCGTTGTATTGGGCGTCTATTACAACGGGCCTCAATGGACCGTTGTAATAGCCTTCTATTACAACGAGCAGCCAATGTCCGTTGTAAAAAGGACGTTGTAATAGGGTATTTTTGTTGTAGTGACTGCTCTATTTTAAGCATTATTCAAGTGGGGGTTGTTGGGTTTTGTGTGTGTGTGTGTGGTGGGGGGGGGGGGGGGTGGGGGGCATATTAGCTAATAGAAGATATATTAATTTTATCAATCCAGAATCTAGGATTTGATTTATCTGCCCTACTCTTTTTTTGCCAATTTGGAGCAGTAATATTCCCTCTCTTGGTTGTAAGTAAATTAAAGTGAAATATTTTGGTTTATGTGGACAGTTGATTAGAAATTTGCCTTAGACTAAAGATAGAGAATAAATGTAAGCTCACTATCAAAACTTTAATGATCTGAGTGTACTATTATTTTTCATCTACTATTTGATCGAAAATGTAATATGAAGTTCCACTTCAAAAAGATTGTCAGATTCTAAATATTTAAAAGTCTTGCTGAACAATAACATGTACTTCAAATTTTAAAAACAACAAACTGAATTGTAGTTTGAATACGCATTAGATTCTTCCGTTCTACAACATACACTCGTATTAATTCATGGTAGTACTTCAATTTTCAGTTCAAGGCATATATGCTTTCAGACCTGCTCAATGTGAAGTTAATTATCAACTTGTCCACGCTGCACATTCACATATTTACGTTTTGGTTGATTCTTTAACAATACATCATCTTAGGCAAAAATTATATGTGTATCTCGAGTGCAGGTCTTCTCTTAATGGCATCTCTTCTCTGAGCGTTTTTCTCTTTCTCGTTAAACCCTGCTCCTCTTCTCTTGCTTAGCTCTTCCATATTTCGTTCTCTTTACTGTCGTTCCTTGGATTCGACTGCTCTATTGTTTCTTGGGTGACTCGATGTCTGTCTCGAGTGTTGCCGAGTTCGCTCTCACCGGCACGTTCCTGTGCGATTGCCCTCCGTTTGTCGCTATTGCTTCGGCTTTATTGGCGGAGGTGGCTGCTCCGATTTCGATTTCCTTTACTGGTGATCGATCTGTGGACATTAGGGTTTACTCTTTGAGGCAATTTGGGGCTTTGTCTCGTGCTCGTTTCGTGTTGGTTGACAATTGCTTTATGGAGATTTTGCCGTTATTCTCAAACGATTTGGTATCGCGGCCTCCTCCTCACTGGCGTGGGTATTTGGATGTTGATTTGGTGCAGTCAGCTGCTTGTATTGGCGATTCCGGGTATGGCCAGAGTCGGGATTTCATCGCTCGCTTTGTGCCATCTCTGAATTTCTCGGCGGCTTGCGTCTTTAAGCCTTGTGGGGAGGAGGGGGTGACGGTGGGTTCGGTCGATTGCTTTTTTGGGTGTGTGGCTAGTGAGCAGCTTGATGGGGGTTTCACCACCTCATCAAACTCTACTATTCCTGATACCCTGCCTCCGTCTCAGCATGTTACTGATGGTTTTGTGTCGCCTTCTGTTGGTTGTGTGGTTAGTGTTGGGGAGTTCTTGGATGCCACCGTGGTTGATGGGGATTTCACCTCCCCATGTAGCCAAGTGCTCGGTGATGTCTTGCCTTGGTTGCAGCTTGCTGTTGTTCCCTCTGGGCCTGAGCTCGATGATGTCATGCTCGACGTCTCCGTTGCCTTGTTCCAGGCTTGCCCAGTGTTTGATGGGTTTTTCATTTCTATTGGTGAGGTTGTGATGGTTGGTTGGTGTGTGGGATCTTGGTGGGTTTTTGGTGGTCTTTTTGTCGGTTGTTTGGGCAGGGGGATCTTGGTGGTTGCTTCTCTCGGTCTCTTCCTTGAGAGATCTCCCCAGGTATGTTGTGGTTGGAGAGGTCAGGTGAGTTCTTTTTCTCAGTATTCTACGTTTGTCTTTGTTGGAGATGTTGTTACTATTGCTTGTTCTTGGGTTGATGTTGTTTCTTTATTGACTATGAGCCATGACACACTTTGGTGTGTGCTCCCTGGCATGGTTGCTCTGTCCGGGACGGGTGACATGACAGGTCATGTAGGTAGTGAGCGCTTCGTGTGGAGCGGTCAGTGCAGGTCTTATTATTGGTTTTTGATTTACTGCCATTGCGAGGCCGATTCTGTGTCGTATATGGCTATGTTGGGTCTTCATTCGCTGGTTGGTATTCTGCGGTCCTTACGGAGAACTCACTCATCCAGGATCGAGAGGCCCGGGCGATATTCTTGGTCTTTTCGCATAGTGGTCACAGATGTGGATCAATATGCGGAAAGCCGGGAACTTTGTCGGCTTTCCTCGACTTCCTCTGTTGATCTCTCTGTTTCGACCATCGTGCGAACCTCACCTGTCTCGCGGGGCTGTCTCATCAGTGACAGTCCGGCTTGGGTTAGGTTCCTACAGCACCGTGGGTTGCGTATAATATGCGGCCCTACATACTTTCGTTTTATTCCGTCTGTCGAGGTGTCTTCAGCCCATCGTCTGAATGCTGCTCTTCTCTTTGCTCCTTGCCATCATCCTCTTGTTCCTTATCCATTTCCATCCCGATGCTTAGCGAAGCGGAGATTGCGATCATTAATGATCGCCTCTCTCGCCTAACTAAGAACTCGACTCCTTCCAGATCCTCTCTTAGGTTCTCGGGTTCGTCGGAGCCGGCTCAGGCTTCTGCCGATCCCATCCCTCGGGTATCGGCTTCCCGTGTGCAGAGACCTTCTCGTCGGCGCACGAGAGATCACCTCTCCACTTCTCGTACTATCCGTACTCGCTCTATAGCGACGACTGAGCAGACAGATCGGTCTGCATTTTCATCATTGTATCTTATTTGAGCTGGGTCTGTTCTGCTCTCCCTGTCTTGTCTTTTTTCCTTTGGTTTCAGGCTTTCATGTCGAACTTTCTTTTCTGGAACGTTCGTGGTATTGGCAATGAAGCTTCTTGCGCTAGATTAAAGCGCATTGTCCGTAAACATTCTATTTGCTTGGTTGCTCTGTTAGAACCTTTTGTAGGATCTGGAGAGATTTCCAGGGTTGTCCTGTCGCTTGGGTTTGGAGGTACCGTGTCCAATGTTTCGGGTAAGATTTGGATTCTTTGGTCCAAATGCTGTGTGGTCCACCCTTTGTTTGACTCGGATCAGCTTATCTCTGTGGTTTGCACTGCTTCTCTTTTTCCTCATCCATTTCTGTTTTCGGCGATGTACGCCAAGTGTGATAGGATGGAGAGATTATCCCTATGGGATGATATTCTTCATCTATCTGAGATGGGCTTTCTGTGCTCTGTAGTGGGTGGTGATTTCAATGTTGTCGCTAGCCAGGCTGAGAAACTGGGGGGACGGCCATTAACCGCTCATCGGTCGCTGATTTCAATTCTTTCATTGTGAGCTCAGGATTCTTCGAAATTCCTTTTGTGGGATCGGCTTATACCTGGTCTAACAACCAGGAGGGTCCGAACCGGATCCTCTCTCGGTTGGACAGGATTTTTGGGTCACCTGAATGGCTTAATCTTCCTTTCTCTTTCTCTACATCGCATCTCCATCGTGCCTGCTCTGATCATGCCCCGTTGGTTTTGCGATGTATTTCTCGATCTCTCTCGGGGCCTACTTCTTTCCGCTTCCTCAGTATGTGGTGTTCCCATCACTCCTTTCTTCAGGTTGTCGAGGAGTCATGGTCCGCTCCTATCTCAGCTTCTCCCATGGGGGTTTTTTTCCCAAAAACTGAAACGTCTTAAGGCTAGACTTAAGACCTGGAATTCCCTTGTTTACAGGAATATTTTCGACCGTGTTAGAGCGGCTGAGGAGTCCCTTATTCTTGCCGAATCGTCGTTCGACGAGAACCCTACGGCCGAAAACAGGGAGAAATGGGCGTCGGCCCAATTGGCTTTCTCTTCGGAGCTTCGTATCGAACACTCTTATCTTCGCCAAAAGGCAAGGGTAAAATGGGTGGTCGATGGGGATTCGAACTCCAAATTTTTCCATTCTTCCATTCGTAAAAAAGCCAACCTTCTTTCCATTCGAGAGATTTTGAGAGCGGATTTTTCTTTGGCGTCCTCTCCGTCTGAAATTAAAGAGATCATAGTGTCACACTTTCAATCTTTCCTGGGTTTTCCCTTGGTGGAGGAGTAGGATCTGGATATCCTCTCTTCCATTCTCAGATTTATCTCTTCTGAGGATGCCGATGGTCTGGCGGATCCGCCAACTACGGAGAAAATCCGTGCTTGCGTCTTTGCTCTCAGCAAGGATAGTGCTTTCGGTCCGGATGGTTTCAACGGATCTTTCTATCGGAGGGTCTGGCCTATCATTCAATTGGATTTTTGTTTAGCAATCCAGCAATTCTTTGCCGGCTGTCTTCTCCCTATTAGTTGGTCTTCCACCAACTTGGTTTTAATTTCGAAGTGTGATAACCCTCGGCCATGCGTGGAATTTCGTCCCATCAGCTTGTGTAGTTTTTCCAACAAAGTTATTTCTAAGGTTTTGGCCATTCGTTTGGCTCCGTTCCTTGACCGTCTCATATCCTCCTCGCAGGCAGGTTTTGTGAAGGGTCGTCTTATCACTGATAACGTCCTGCTAGCCCAGGAACTGATTTCCCAGATTGACAGGAAGGTTAGAGATTCCAATGTCGTTTTCAAACTTGATATGGAGAAGGCTTATGATCGCATGTCGTGGTTTTTCATCATTAGAGTTCTGCGTGCTTTTGGCCTTCCTGAAACCCTTATCGACTTGGTTTGGAGACTTATCTCTAACTGTTGGTTTTCCGTCCTCATTAACGGATCGGCCAATGGTTTCTTTAGGGCTGGTAGGGGTCTCCTCCAGGGTGATCCTCTATCGCCTTCTCTTTTCGTGATTGCAGCTGAAGCTTTCATTCGAGGGATCCACACCTTAACGATTTTCGGCCAGGTTCACCGATTTGGTCTTCCGATTAGGTGCCCGCTCATATCTTCCTTATCCTTTGCGGATGACGCTGTCATTTTCTCTAACGGTAACCGAACGTCTGTTCGTCGCCTTATTCGGTTTATCCATCAGTACGAGCGATGCTCGGGCCAGAGCGTTAACTCGTCGAAGAGTTGCTTCGTTCATGCGAAGGATATGGATTCTACCAGGGTTTCCTGGATCCATTCGTTCACAGGATTCAGGGAGGCTTCTCTTCCTCTTCCTTACTTGGGTATTGTTCTCTACAGGGGCCGGAAACTTAATGCGCTTTTCGACCCTCTGACGGATAAGGTTAGGGGAAAGATCATTCGGTGGAATGCTTCGTTTCTATCTCAGGCAGGAAGATTGGTTCTTATCAAGTCGGTATTAGGCTCGCTGGGTACTCATGTCTTCGCAGCGATGTCTCCTACCGCCTCTTTTTTCAGGTCTTTCCAATCTTTGGCTTCTTCTTTCTTCTGGGGGTCGAAGGTTGACAAGCACCGTCATCACTGGGTTTCGTGGGACGTGGTGTGTCGTCCCAAGGACGAGGGCGGGCTAGGGTTGCGAAATCCGAAGGATATTTGTTCGGCTTTTGCTTGCAAGCTGTGGTACAGGTTTGGGACTTTCGATTCCCTTTGGGCGAAGTTCCTCCGAGCCAAGTACCAAAGTCTGGCCTCCGCAGGCTATTCCGGCTGTCCAACCTTCGCTAGTGAAACTTGGAAGCACATGCAATCGGTCAAGCCTCTCTTCGACTCCCACGGAGGCCAATCTGGTTGGGATGGTGGTTCGTTTTCCATCTTGAAAGCTTGGAGTTCGGTTCGTCTTTCTTCCCCCATTCAGCCTTTATTCTCCTTCATTTGGGATGCCAGAATCCCTCCTAAAGTGTCTCTGTTCATGTGGCGAACCCTTCATAAGGGATTGCCAGTTGATGAGAACCTTCAGCGGATTGGTATTCCTTTCGTTTCCCGTTGCAGATGTTGCGGCAACGGAAATTCAGAATCTTTGGATCATTTAATCTTTACCGGTTTCTCTGCCAGATCTTGCTGGAATTATTTCGGTAACCTTTTAGGTGTAAGAGGTTGCAACAACTCGTCGGAGGATTTACAAATGACCTGGTGGAACGGTATCAAAGGCAAATCTCTCCGTTCTGTTGTTTTCCGCTTAATTCCCTGCCTTATTTGCTGGCACCTTTGGTGTGCGCGGAATAAGGCTATTTTCGAGGAGTCTACCATGGATCCCGTATCGGTTATTCGCCGGGTGAGAAATGATGTTTTTCTCGCTTTTCGTGGTAGAGCGTTCAAGGGATCGATTAGCTCTCGTTCTGCCCATCTTGTGGCTATGTTTTCTATTATCTGTTCTCAGCCCGCCATCAGGGCGGGCGTTGGTTGAAGTGCGTCCTTCGGCCAGGTAGTTCTGGCTTAACCACCTCCGTCTCCCCCCCCCCTCTATTTTTTTTCTCTGATTAAGTGGCTTCTGGTTGCAGGCTCTGGTTTTTTAGGTTTGGTTTAGGGTCTGTTGTTTCTTCTATTGGCTTGGATTTGGGCGGTCGATTTTCTGGATCTTGTTTCATCATTCTTTCTTTTTTTTGGCTTCCGTTGTTGGATCTCATCGTTCTGTATTATTTCCATATTGGGAGGATCCTTCGGCAGCTATCTTCGCTGCTTCTGTTTTTGGGGTTTTTTTATATATACGGCTGCTTCGTCGCATCTTGTTTTATGGTCCTTCTGTTGGCTTATTTTTTCGTTTTTTTTATCGGTTTTATTTCATTTTTCCTTCGTTGGCTTCTTTCGCCGACTTTTAGTCTTTCTTGGTATGGGTTACCTGTCAGGCTTGTTGACAGCTTCTGTTTATATTTATATATCTCTCTTTTAAAAAAAAGAAAAAAAAATATTGAAATGAGAAAAGGAATATAGTAGACACGTTAATAAAACACTTATCCTTATTTCAGTATTTATTACATATCAAATTTATTTAACGTGGCCTATATCTTTAAGAATATACAATTCACGAATACTAAACAGAAATCTGGTAACCATAACATATACCTACTCTCAATATAGCCATTGTTTGACAGTCCAAAGGTGAAGCAATAGAAAAGATGGTTCATCAATATTATTCCATTCTCTTATTAATCATCTTTCCAACTAATTCATATCAGTACATCACCATGTAGAAAGGAGGTACATGATAAAAGCTTACTGTTGCTTATACTATTTTTTGAGGTTAAAATAAAGTATTTTAACTTCCAAATAATGATACTTCTATCTTTCTGTAAAACCATTTCAATAATTGAACATTTATTATATTTAGTCTCAATAATTTTATTGTAAATTTTCTCTAAAGCATGCCTTTATTAAAGAATTGTTTATTTGATTTTTTTTTTTTTTTACGGTAGTAATTGACCATTTTTCAATTTAAACATCTTGAGTAGGTCTTTAGGACTCATTATGCTCATTTTCTATAATACATCGACCATTGAATATTGTATTTTCATAAATTTATCATTATTAGGTTTCCATTACTTAATAGTTATGTAGCTGTAGTTGTTAGCCCAAAAAATGTTTGGGTAGTTTAGGCTTACTAATGTGCATTTAACGCATTTAAGCAAAATTTATTAACTTTGGTCATATTTTAATTGGCATGTTACATGAACAAGAGATACATCCAGGTTTGAAACCTTCAGTATATAATTGATGTTGTTTCATATGGAGGTACATGTATCACTCTATTCATATGTGAACTTAAATCAATTAACATAAACATAAAATATTTAACATTTTAAAGTAAAATTCATGGGATAACTGATCATGCTCTATAAGAAAAACAAATATTATCTGCATTTCCAAAATATATATTCCACATTTTGGTGTTAGGATATAGGAGAGTTTATTTGAATTGGATGAAGCTAAAAACATGAATTTTGGTGTGCACTAATTTTTGGATTGCCCGTATTCTTACATTGAATCTGCATGTTATTACTAAACGTTTGTTGCATTTATTAGGGTAATGCTTTCTAATTCACAAGTATACTTGATACTCATATCATCAACCATCTCCCTATACTATGGATGTTACTAGATGGGTTAAAAGTCCTGAAAACCGAAGACTGAATAATTTGAGTTTATGGATCAAAAAGTAGAGAATTTGGTAGACGCAACTAAAGTTGTTAGCATAAAGAGTAATGAAAATCATCTTAGTTAGGCCTTCCCATCATTGGACTTCGTTAACTTACAATCCAAAGATTAAGATACTAAATGTAAGATATCAAATGATCACATAAAAATTGCATTTAAAGAACTCAAAATAAGCAAAATATGTGTACTTTTTATGCATCATGAAATTTGCTTCTAGACGTACTTTTTTTATATTCACTTAAACTTTGAAAAATAAATTCTTAACATAATCATTAATTTTCCAAGGAAGGGTTATTCCATGTGACTTTATTGGTGTGATGAACCTGTTTACATAATGGTATGCAGCTAACATGGATACTTCTAAATTTTAGCATCCCTTATCCTTTTGGCATACAAAAGGTGCGTTCTCGCAATGGTTCAAAATGACATGCAATAAAATAGCCAGCACAACAAGTACAATTGATGGTTATGAAATCGTCAATTTATTGCTTTTGAAAGCTCAAACGCGCATCTACTACATATATAATTTTTTTTGTAATATTCCAGAAAGAAACAACAAGAATTCTACAGGTGCTAAGTTTGCTTGTTTTCTAAGTTTAGCAACCTCATCATCACCGTATACAATTTCAAACAAGCACAACAATCAACAGTAGTAGGATGCCAAACTCTTGCATGCATAAGTGATCCATGTATTGAGACCAGTCCTTCTGAATATAGTTTGTGTGCGGCTGGATTCTATCTTTATGTACCTACCAGAGCAAACTCATCAATAATTCAACATTTTTAGGGATAGGATTCTGCGAAACTGCCAAACCAAAAATCTTATTTATCTATAAATGTTCATATCTTTATTATTATGATAGTCTGTAATACATATTGTTCATATGTGAAGTAAAGATGTGTGGAATCTATACTATAAATATTGTTGTATGCCATTGTCATTGCTTTTGTTCATGATGTTGTTCAGCATCGCACATTATAAAAGCCACTTGCTAATTATAGTATGATGAATACGATTTCTGATGTTGTGAAGTAGACTGTTAAAAAGCTTGTTTTGAATTTGGTTATTTTATGCTATTTTTTTGCAGTTTCACTGCCCAGGTAGGAAATGATGCTTCATTAACTCATCTTCAAATGTCTCCATCGAATGGAAGATTTCTTTCCAATCCTTTTTTGGGGTGTGTGTGTGTATGCATGTATATGTGACATTGTTTAGTAATTTTTATTGCACTGAAGTTTGAAATAAATGAGATAGTTGTATTTGCCAATTGCTAAACCAGCAAATTGCAACGACTATAAGCCATTGTAAACCAAAAATTTGCAATGGCTCGGGACCATTGCGAAATCCAGTTTTGCAATGGCTTTAGGCCGTTGCGAATTGTTAGCCACTTCCTATTTTACAACGGCTCTGGGCCGTTATGAAATGCTTTTGCAAAGACCCAGTCACAGCGAAAGGAATTTTTTGATGTGGTGTATATATCATAGGGAGGAGTGACTTTTGAGATTGAATCTTATTCATTTTTGGTGCATTTGGAATTTCTTTCCATGTACTCACATATTCGATTAAACCAAATTCCCTTTATTTTCTCGCATGCTATGTTTTCCATGTATGTTTTGGTATCATTAGACTTTGAACTGCATATTACTATATGTATCAATCCAAGAGTTCAACAACTCTTTTGTCCCTCCCACTAAATGAGTTTTTTGCCCTTAATCGTATGAGATTTAATTCGCTAGTACCATATAATTCAGAATCATATAATTAAAGAATTATTTCTTAAAGATATGACATAGTCAATTCCAAAAAAATTATAAAAATTTTCAAATACTTTTGCGTTATCTAATGCATCAATTTTGTTTTCCAAAAAAATAGTAAATTTCTTTAGATGCTTCCATATTATTTAATCCATCACTTTTTTATAAATAATTGTATTATAAATTTATTTAAAATGACTATTCATAGTTAAAATAATACCATATCTATTTTCAGTTAACACTTGAAAACCGTTATTATTCAAAAATGATATTTGGCATGCTTAGAGAAATAATTTTTTAATATATTTTGATGCGTTCACTGATAAGTATTGCATGAAATACTCCCACTATTTCCGTCATCGCTACAATAACATATGAAATATAAAGCTCCATTTAGCTGCTAATTTCCATTTAGCTGCTTATTATGAGCTATTTATTCATTTCACTCTAACTAGTTTACAGTCAAGAGTTTTCGATCAAAGATGTTAAACTCGTAGAAATGACTTTTATAGGAAATATTTTTCTATGTGAAAAACACAATTAGAATAAAAATTGCATTTCTCATTCCATACTAAGTATCTACTAGTATTTTATACAATTTTTTTATGATGTATCTTTATGAATTAGAAGTGACCATTCACTCTCTTCAACCCAACTGTGCTTAAGTTACATCTGCTCTCCTACATTCGCTTTCCTTCTAAAATGGTAGAACCATTTAAAAGAAAAACCTTACTACAAGGTCGTAACAAACTCTTCACAAAAGTTTATCTGGTCATCCTTAATATTTAAGGGCATGAAAATTTGTACTTTACGTAAACTGAACAAACTAGCATTTCAATGATCAAATTTCTAGGAACATCTTGTAGCTCTTGGTCTAGTGCTATGTCTAATACAACAAGATCTTTAATGTAATCAACTGTATTGAATACCTGATCTCGCATTATGGTTTACTTTCTTATTTCGAATGAACTAATTTCATCAAAGTTTGTACATAACTGATTGTGACTGTTCACCACATAATATTTATACGTGATTGAGTATAGATCAAATATTCATATTCTTATATTGTTTAGAGTTTGAAACTCATAGAAGACAATATACACTCTCAGAAAAATAAATATGCAAGCGACCAACTTACAAATGTACTTATTAATTGTGTAATTACGTGCTTGCATGAGTCTTGAATTGACAGCATGCAAAAGGATTATCGATTAGTATATTTTATATTTCGATGTCAATCTTAGTTCAGTTCATTTGTATATTTTAATTGATAAACATTTATAAATTTTATTTTATTTGTTTGGAAATTAATGATTATCTGTTATTCTGTGATGTGATGTACATTTAGTTGTTGTATTTTGTTCTGATAGATCTGTTAGCCACATGTACTTTTGTATTAAGCATTTATTGAATATATCGATTCACTTGAGATAGAAAAAAATTAGAGCATTAATCGACGTATTTAATAGATGTTTAAGACAAAGCTATAGATGGTCGCTCCTAACAAGCCTTATTATCCGCATTAGCAGACAGTACTACCCAGTAATATACTTTGTTAATGTGGGTCTCAGGGTGGGGCGTCACAGCTTGGTAGCAATTATAATGGTTGCACAAATTTTCTAAGCAGATCATTAACTTTATAACATATTCTTATAATATTAGAAAAGTTAAATATTATCATTTCAATTTTTCTGATAAGGCTCCCATTGGATTTTTATGTTTCTCAAAACCATAAACAAACATAGAAATCTTTCGATTTCTCTATTAGGTGTTAGGGCTCCCTTACTTTGAGATCCTGACATTGAGGAGTATCTATAAATCATAGACCCATAAACGATGGATAACACTTTATCATTGTAACATATACAACTCTTAACCCATGGTTTTTGCCTTAATCTCATCTCAACCTTGAGGAATATCAACAAATTTAAAGAGATTGTTCAATCCTACCAACCATTTCTGGACGGCCTAAGTATAATGCACATACCTTAAAGAATATCCAAAAATACATGCACGTATCTTACCTCGTCTGGTCAATATATTATAGTACTACACATAACATCTCTAGTTGAGGAACATCAACAGCCAAAGAGTATGCAAATAATCTATTAATTATAAATGGTAAAGAAAACCTATATTAAAGGATTCGTAATCTTTAATATACATATAATGAGTGATATCGTTTTAGGGAATAATATGAAATACCCTCAAGATTCAAATGTCAAACACATCAGAAATCATGGTACACACACAATACGTATGTACATATTCCTTAAATCTCATTTGGGTTTCTTTCTAGTTCTACTTAATTTTATGAATACATAGTCATAAAAGTATTAACTTATTTTAATGTTTGTTATTTAATTTACTTGTACAATACATATATGTATCTTAAGTATTAAAGATTATTTAATTAATTTTAATTCTTGTTAACTAAACCCAATTTAGTTAATTAAATTTATTTTATATAAAATATCTAAAAATTTATATCACTCGTGTTAAACTATTTATGATAGTTAATATTTTATAACATTTATAGTTTGTTTATGTGTACATATCAATACACACACACATGTGTGTGTGTGTATGCACATACATTCTAATTAATTAACTATTAATTAATTTTATTTAGGAAATTTTATTTGATCAAACTATTTAACTACAAAATCGATAATTTTAGTTTACCATAAACAATTTTAAGATAAATTGATAACTACAAAATCATAGCTATACAAATATATTAATACATATGTTTTAATCAATTAGATTTTAATTAATTATTTTATTTAACTAATCGCATTAATTAAATTTTATTTTTTATTTTTTCAAAATTAGTTATTTAATTTATCAAAATCTAATAATTTTTATATAATTCCCTTTTTTATATTTTAAACTTAACTTTTAAATTTAAAATATAACTTCAAATTTTCAAACAAATTTTGAAAATTAACGTAAGGCCCAAAATCAATTTGGACCTTTATATTAGTATAACTATTGGTCTTACTTCATCCTAAAGGCAAGGGCAGCAGCTAGGTAGGGCAGAACACTTGTAGCCCTAATCCAATAGACACTACCTTTTTAGATACCCTACCAAATGGACAGGCTTTAATTAGTTATCCCTAACATTGCTAATTTAGACCGTACATTCCATTTTGGTTCTTATACCATTAAGGGAACCAGGCCAATCTATAGTAAGAGAAATATGTATATTCTAATTTTTTTCCTATTTTGGATCTATTGGACATATGAAGTCTATAGAGTTTATCTGATCAAATCTAACATAGTTTTAAAAAAATATTATTATTTAATTTTTTGAAAAAGGAGTTTTAATTTAATTTAATTAATTATATAATTGTAAGTGTACCAAATACACTGACATGTATGCAATGCGCGTGTAACATATATGAAGTGCACAGCTAATGCGATTGTGCATAGCTGTTGGAATTGGCATCGCAACAAACACTGTCCCTCTATATCTGCCTTTATTGTCTAAGTTTTTATTAAATTATATAAAATAATAATTGTAAATATAAGTATAATAAAACAATTACATATACATATGTACATATATATACGTATGTATGTATGTTTACACATATACATGTATTTAAATTAATTTTGACTATTTTATATGTTATGAATTCTAGAACTAACAATTTCAGATCTAGTCTTAACTTAGGAAGGATTTAAAATTAAATTTTATGCTTTAGATAGAAGTGCCTTTTTATACATTAAGTTAAAATAACATACACGCATACACGAACACATGGATAAATAATTGTAAACCATGTTCTAAATCAAAAATAACACACCAAACGTACATACATACACACACACACACACACACACACACACACATATATATATATAATTAGTAAATGTTTTAAAATTTAAAGTTAAAAATAGAAATCCAGCTTTCAATTAGGAAGAATCAAAAGTAGGTTCATGTCACTATGTCATAGATGGCATATTGCAACGAAAATACAAGATGTTGCTAGCTACAATGTAACGATAGCTATGCTGATTTTTGTCTATTACAACATTAGCTTCAGGATGTTAGCATAGATATCAACACTATGTTGCAGTAACTATAGACTTATAAAAATATTATAAAAAATGAGTGCGGGCTGGAAAAAAAGCGGGCTGAAATAATTTTTAACGCGGCGGCAAGCAAAAGTTAAATTAGAAGCGCCGACTTCTATTGCTCGAGAAAATATGGTCGCTTTCTTTATCGTTCCTTCCTCTTTCATTTTTTAGGGCTTCATTAAATTAGAAGCCGCCGACTTCAATTGCTCGATCGAATGAAGATTCCACGTTGCTTGCTCTGTCGATCGACCGTCTCCTTATTTACTTCGGCTGCTTCGAATTCGATCGAGTTCGAAGGGCTTCGGTATGTAATTTTTGCTCTTTTGCTTTTCTGGTTGATATGCTTGAACTCGATTGATGATTCGAGTTGTATGATTATGCTCTGTTGTTACTTGAACTCGAATGATTTATTACGCCGGTGATGTTATGGTTTATATAGGGTCTGAAACCCTTGATTTTCGTTTGTATACATTTATTTGAATTCGTCTGTAATTCTTCTCGGCCATTTGATATTGTATAGATGCTTGTGATGATTTCTGACTTTGTCAATTCGTATATATTTTGATTTCTTGGTACTCACGGCTTTGATTTTGACTTTGCTGTGACAATGATTCCTTGGCCACCGCGGTTTCGAATTTTTGGCATTTGATTTTATGTTGACTTCGGCACTTGATATTGATACCGTTCTTCACTCTGTGGACTTTGTCCATTTGTGTCAACCTGGACTTGTTCGATTTTGATAAAACACGACATTGAATTTTTTTTGACTTTGAGATGAAAGTTGACTTGTTCATTCACATCTGATTTGAATTGTATTAGTTTGAAATTGCCATGGTTTTGATTTTTGCCTCTGACTTTGGTTTGAACTTGCTACTGTTTTGATTTTTGTCTGACTTTGGTTTGAACTTGCTATTGTTTTGATTTTTGCCTCTAACTTTGGTTTGAACTTGCTACTGTTTTGATTTTTGCCTCTGACTTGATGCTACAAATTGACTTCAGTCATTTTTGAACCTTCCTGCTTGGTTTTGTTTCTTCCTGTACTTGTGCATTTGAACTTGAATTATTCCTCTCTGTCTTTGTTCAATTTCAGCCTTGACATATCAAACTATTTGTATGTTCGGTAGCTCTGCCTTTGGCTCGACTTGATACTTGTAGTTGTTTTCACTACACATGTATATGCTGCACCATAGTTGAACTTGTCTGAACCTTGAACTGATTTATTGTGTGTTGTTGTATTTTGACTTGTACTCTTGTGTTTCACTTGCACTTGATCACTGTCACTAGTTGACATTATGTACATGTTGTCATTCATTCACTTGTGTATTATCTGGAGCTCGAATTGCTTCAATGTTGCTTTGCACTTGCAATCGGGTCTACATGGAGTTTGGTCTTTGTTTCACTGGTGCATGCGCTTACCCTTCATCATGTGTACACATGGATATGTATGTGTGTGTGTGTGTGTGTGTGTTTATGTTAGCTTTGAGTTTCATTTTGAGTCCTGATGAACTGTCTTGATACACTTGACTTTGGTTACTTGTACATAGCATATTGAGCTGGTACATATTGTTTGATCATTAGCTTAGTCTGGTGCATTTAAGTCATGTGCAGTTTCACTTGAGTTGTTGCTTGATGAACTTCTTTCTTGAGTTTGAGTTGTTTTCATGTGTACTTGAGTGTGGTCTGGTGCAGTTGCCCATTCGAGTTGTTGTGTGGTCGATGCACTTATATATGTCTTCAGTTGTTGGTTGTATTTGAATTCCTGTGCTCGACAGTTTTGTGATGATTTGTAGTGCACCTGAGTTGAATCCAGCTCGTAGCTCGGGTTTGACCTTGTGCTGATATCGTGACTTAACTTGAGTTGAACTCGGCTTTTGATTTGGGTTTGACCTTGTTCTCACCTGTCCTTGTAACTTTATCAAGTGTATATTGGTGTGCACGGCTTTGTGGCATATATAGTGATGCACTGTGTATGTCACAAGCTGTTCGTGTTTGATGAATTCAAAATTAAATGATGACGAACAACCAAAATAACTGAGGCAAATAATATTTTCAAAATCATATTTTATTTTACACTGCAAAAATATTTTCTTTTCAATTTTACTGCGTCGGTGTGTATTTTTGCAGATTGCTCAGATGCTGGATTCAATTTGGAATGAAGTTGAAGATAAATTATGAGTGAATGAGCGATATGTAGTGAGGACATTTGTAAATGAAAGATTGTGATGTAACTGAATTTGTATTGTAATCAAAATTGTGTATGTATAGTGAGAGTTCGAATTTGTACTATTCAAAATTGTAATGAATATTTGTTTGAATAAAATATCTGTTGAATTTAAACTCTGTGTTATTTATTTTATTCAGCAAATATTTATTTAATTCTGTGAAAATCATATACTCGCATATTAAACAATTGTGGGCCCACTTTTTAGTAAATTTGGTACCTGTGGCAACAACAGAACCGATGTTGCCCTAGGGCCGCAAAGATGTTGCCTTTGACTCTACGACAACGCAGCAAAATGCACCACCGAGAAAGTGTTGCCTTTTCCCTTTTTTAGCCTACAACAACATTTTTTGGCACTTCCTGCATCTTCTGGGTGTTGCAGTATGCAATCTATGGCGTAGTGTGTTTTGCACAAAAGTTTGCTTATGAAAATATTAATTGAAACAAAATTTAAATATATGAAAACAATAACCTAAGGAATTTACATACAAAACCAACAAACAATACAAAACATTAATTTAATTTTCAAAATGATTAATAATCAACATATGTAGCTTGCTTATGTTTGTGTATATAATAGTTACAAAGTTGTATCAAACAATTAAGGATAAGTTTCCAAGTCAAAATTGGTTTTCTACATTAGTATCCAAATCGATAACCAAATTACATCGGATAACTCAATCATGTACAAATTCGTTGTATAATATTTAGGGTCTAAACTATGCATGCAAGATGAAAAAAATAAACTAAAGAGATGAAGCATATAAGGATCTAAACTGTATTAACATCATTTATTTCATAATAAAATAGGATTAGAAAATTACCTCAAGATGAAGTCAAAAATCACACATTGACTAAAGAATAAAATTGCAATAATCCAAAACACCACTTTTGTATTTATTTTATCTTTTTTTTTGTTTGGGAATTCATGAAGCTGGGATTTTCGACCATTAAGGATGAGAGGAAGAAAGCAGGAGAAAATGAATTGTCATGAGAATTTATGAATGAAAGAAATTTCATTTTAACGGAAACATTGAAACCATTTTGGTTCCTTCCTTAAATGTTTCCCTCTTTAATTCTTCATTAAATCTATCAAGTCCCCTCATCCATCATGTATGGCCAGCCAAGACTATGCCTAGATAAGCCTTTGAAATTTCCAAACCCACACAGTAATTAATTAACTTAAGTCAAACTTAATGTATTTCGATATCGTATATCGATACGTACATATATTACTTTTTGTCCGCATACTATTAAATACTAATAGAATTCAAACAAATAAAATAAAATATAATTAATTTAACTAATTTACAATGATTAAAAATTAATTAAATCATACGATTTTTGGAGTATTATCATTATGGTTATGCAACCCAAAGGTGTTAATTCAGTCAGCGATTAATATGGAACAATTTAAATATCATGGTTCACATGTCACCTTAGCTAGTGGTGCAACATTTTTGTCGAATTTATCATTTACACATAAAAGCGGTACCTGGTAGTAATGATTATTTACACCAGTTCCATTCGTTAACACCAATCACATCAGGATTTATGGAATTTGGCTTTGGTTAAAATTACGTCTTCTATATTCAAGTTGACCAGTCCAAACAAAAAAAATCCTTGGTTCGATAAAATCAATTATTATCTATTATACAACTCTGGCCAAAGACTTTGGCTTTGATTTGAAAAAAATTGACCGTGATACTAACCTCATGTAACCGAGAAGACGAATTCTCTATTGAATAGTGTTTCACTTTCAATGCTTCAACTCTGACCCAACTATAGTCATTTAATGCCATGCCATGATTTAACTGTAGTCAAAGTAGATTATCCACATTGAAGTTCGACTGTATTCTTAGGTCGAGAGAATTGTATAATATCATCACTTTGAGATTCTCCATTTGACCCAGTTTTATTAACCAACAGAAATCTCTCAAGTGAGTCATTCCATATTTATCCAATAACTATTAGTACATCAACAGTCATGAGTGATACAGTGTCCAATATTTGGAACCGTTACCACTCTGGCATCAAAGGATGAATAGATATTCTTTCTCGAAATATCATGACAAGTAACATTTAAAACAATATGTTTTTTAATGTGATAAATTTCTTAGGATTATAACACATTGTAATTATAATCACATAACATACAATATAAGGATTTTCTATTTAGTATACTTAAATTAAATAATTAATTAACATATCATAGTATGATAAGTATATAATAGAAAGAAAAACACCTTTTATTTTGAAAAAATTGGTTATTAAGTTAGATGTATGTAATAAATTAGATAATCGCCCATAGGGCACACACCTAACTCTATCATTTACAATATTAGAATGGTTAGATGTTATCATTTCATTTTTGTAATAAAGCTCCCATAAGATTTTTATATTTCTCAAAACTCAAAGAGAAATATAGAAATCTTTCGATTTCTCTTGTAAAGGTTCGGACTTACTTTCCTTGGGATTCCGACCTTGAGTTTGTTCAACGAATCATAACACCACAAGTGATGGATAGTTCTTTATTGATTATACCATATAACTCCTAATAGTGGTTTTTGCCCCAATCTCACTATAAAAATATAACATCCCCTACTTTGATGCCCGGAGCTAAATGCATGTAGCAGTCATCTATAGTATTAACTTCCGGTGACAAAATATGGTAATGTTATTGGTATCCATAATACCAGAAGCACATGAATATAAAATAAAGTCAGTGTAGATTTCAAAAAAATTGCTTTTCTAATTAAATTTCAAAAACTATTTCATATTCATTTACATAATCCCAAATTGATTCCTAGGTTTTAATCAAATATAATTATTACAAAATATGAAGGTGCCTAATGGATGATTAGAGTACTGGATAGATAGAGATATCGATCATAAATACATCATAGCGGAAATAATAATAAATAACTCCTACATAGCAAGATTTGCCTCCTGCATGTCATCAAAAGCTTATTCATCCAACCAACTAAACCTGAAAAGTCCTTAACTCTCGATCTACTCAATTCAAATTTTGAACACCACGGAGTTTAAGAGGAAAACATAAACTTCGAGTTAGACATAAAAATTGGTGTGAATAATTCTATTACATCCCGATTTACTAATATTAAGTGAGATATGTCGCTTAGCGAAACGGTTTTCCCTTACTAATATCCTTTTAAAAGCATATCTTTTGCGAATCAAAATCCTACAATCAAACTGATTATAACAATAATAGTAAATACATATATGCATAATAATCAGGTAAACAATGGACTATTTGTCCACATCATAGTTTTATCTGGCTAATTATTAACTATTGGCTGACGCAAGCCTACCAGAGATAATTAATAATCTAACTTCTGTTAGACACAATACTAGGTTGTTTGCCCTCAACTATCTTCTTCTAGGGTCCACTGATCCTAATGGTTTTGCGGGCTCGCCAATAACCGTCTTTACTCTGTATATTTCCTTCTGTATGTAACATCATTTTAGTCTCATCTGTGACAAATCCCTACACACTGGAATTTTGGACTTATTTTAGCTAAGGGCGACTAGCTAAAGTATAGGACATGACCCTTCACCAGTCTCATTTGGTCTTCTAATATTTGAGTAATAAACAAAACTTAGGGTTAACAGCCACATTAAATTTTCCTTGGAAACATTTCATCAACGGACTATCTATCCTACCTTTAATCTAAACTGATTTATCCCTTTTTAGATCATACTTAAACAAGAAAAATATACTCTTTGCTTTACTCATAATATCTATGCCACGGTATATGGTTTGCACAAAACAATGTTGATGAAATCTAAATCAATGGGATTATCTATCCCTTCAAAATAAGTTAAAGCCTTTTTAAACTTAGAAAACATTAGGCTATAAAGCCAAAACAACACCTTCGAAATCATTGTTTATAACCTTAAACATCCTGTAACGACGCATATTTTTTTAACTATTTTAAATTTTTTAATTTAATATAATTATTAAATAATAATGGTTAGAAATAAAATTTTAATGAATTATTTATTTAATTTATTTAATATGAACTTGAATACAATTTTAAAATAACAATTTCAATAAGATTTAAGAAAATTATTGGTGTTAGAAAGAAGTTCAATAAATTTAGTGTGTTGAAATCAATAGCAAGAATTGAATAATAAACGTTGAATAACTGTAAAAGGGAAGAAGTTGTTTTATTATATGAATTCTTTTTAAAAGTAAATTTTATAAGTTAAATAACTTATATTTCAAGTACAATGATTTATTTGATAATACTATTGTTTAAATTTAATAATGAAAATTATTTAAATAATTTGATCATGAATTTAATGTGAATGAAAATGATTTCAAAAGTTGATTAAAATTTTATTTAAATAAGAATGAAAATTGTTAACTTTTAAAATTGAATTTAAAAGTGATTAAATTGATTATGGAAATTTCTCGTTATAATTGACGTGTAAAAATAGTCTTTTTGGGCTGTTCGCGCCAAAATTGGTCACAACCCCAAAAGCCATGAAAGCACCAGTGTTTACACACAAATCCATAATATTCCAACACAGATCTCAGATCCAGATTAAGTACAGAATAAAAATGAAGAAATAGTAAAATTAAAATTGAAAGAAAGCAGGAAAGAACATAAGGTTTTATAGTGGCTCGGGAATCTGGCCTACGTCCACTTTGAATCAATCCTTTTTATTGCCTTTGTACTGTAATTACAATTACAAGCCTTTTGTATCAATCACAAAAATGATAGAGCTTCCGCGTTTCAAAAGGAGAAGATCCTCCTTTTAGTGTCCATAGGACTTCTATTTATAGGTGTAGATCCGAAAATATCCGACCCCAAAACCTACCTCTTCTCTTGCACAAGTGGGCCCACCAGATCGATCCATGGCGATTTGAGATCGATGCGTGTTCGATTCGTATCGATCCCACAAGTGGTCTAATTGGGATAAGATCGACCATGGAGGTTCTCGAGTGCATCAAGAAGCTTCTTTGAAAATTTCAAAGCATTTGCACGTGAAGATTGTGAGTTATGATCGATGCAAGTTTGTGTTCCCAAGTCGGTCGTCGCGTTCGTATCGATCTAAAGCTTTGCATTTTCCTTTCTTCGTATCGATACAGCTCACATCGATGACGTGTCTCGAAGATCTAGGAAAGATCCACCTTTCGTGCCGTTCGACCGAGTCATCCACTTATTTGCATCCCATTCGTTTCCATCGGCATGCGCTTGTTCGTATCCATCGATCAATCCTCCTTCGTATCAATCAACATATACCTGTTGTCCTATTCGTATCGATCCTATGTCATTGTTCTTATCGATCCTTGAGCATCCTGAAAGCACACGCCTTCGTATCCATCAAACCTGCCTATTCGTATCCATTATTTTGGATATATTCCTCGAATCGATACTGAGCTATGCTCTTCATAACCATCCCGTGCACCTATCTTCGTATCGATCTCGTGCATATCCTTCGTATCGATCGCATGTTGATCGATACAAAACATTTCTGCTAGTAGCCATCTGCTCCTCGTATCGATCCAAACTTCCTTTCTTCGTATCGATCCTGATGGATACGAACAACATCCACCTTGATCGACACGAAAGGATCGATACAAACAAGTTTTCATGAACCCTAATCCATCCATAACTTGGGCATACGAACTCCGATTGACTTGAAATTTGAAATGTAGCCTCTCCTAGTCTTGTTCATCATTTCCAATCGATCTCGTCTTGATTGGAGCTCGGTCAAATTTTGACGATATCGAACATAGCCGTGTTTCCAATCCTGATATACATCCTTTCTAACCAATTTATTGATATCCCAGCCTTGACCAAAAGGTGGGATAACATGGGCACTATCTCGAATTTCGATAAAATAAATTTCATAGAATCCGTAATAGTGAATTATTATAGGGTTTCAAATTTCGTAGCAGTCGAACTTATCGTTTGTCCGTGCGAGCTTAAAATGCGTAGAAATTAATTAAAGGAATTTAATTAAAATAATTTGATTTTGAAAAGCTATCTTTTAAATATGACGAAATTGGCCCCCGAGACTAGTTCCATGGTTCGGAATAGGGGTATAACATATAGAACACCAGACGCCATGCTTCGTTTGGAGTTTGAAATTTTCACGGATGAATCGGGTCGAAAATTTATATAACAGGCTGTTACAATCCCTTTTTCGTCATACCCTAGTTATAACACAACCGCTCCTCATATCGTTTAATGGCCAATCTTATCCTCTCATTTTCTCGTAATCCATTCAACGATATCAAACAACTCCAAAAGCAAAGATGGAGAGCTCGACGAGCTCTACAAATCCAACTGTTGGATCGAGTTGGAAGCGTTCGAGATCGCCAGAATTTGGCCGAAAAGCGAGCGCAATTTTTAGGGTTTTGAGATTCGTGATTTTGAATCTACTCATGCGTGCGTTCACGTGCGCTGGTGACGCGGCGGCGGTCAAGAGGCGCGTGGCTAGGCGGTGCATGATAAGTGCGTGTGGCGGCGTGGTGGTTTCTGGCATGCAATGTTAACAAATAAAGAAAAAGAAAAGAGAGAAGCGAGAGCACGGGCCTGGTTCTGGGCATGAACGAGAGAAGGGCGGGATTTTGTTTTGTTCTGTTAGTTCATGTTAGTTAAATTTTTAACTAACAAATGGTTATGATTGCATATCTTTTTCATACGAGGTCCGATTCGAGCAAAACAAGTTGCATTGGATTCAATCGACGTCAACTACGACATGGAATCGAATTGGTATTTATTTGATATTTTCAGTTTCAAATAAAGGTGATTGTTTTAAACTTCTCATGAAGACTAAAATATTTTTATGTTAGTAAAATTGAAATCGTGAAGTGATTTAATTTTATTGATTGTTGTTTGGTCATTTAACTGACATGGAAATCGACATAGAAATTTAAATATTAGAAATTTTGAATTAACAGTTAAATTGAAATTGAAATTAAACTGCTAGTTAAATTTTTCACTACTGACAACCGGTTAATTTTTGGGATATATTGACTGTTCTGGATGTTGATTGTGATGGATTATTATTGGTTGATATTTTGGATGATTGGATGCTTATTTAATATATATATATATATATATATATATATATACACACACACACACACACTATTATCATCTTGTATGTTATTTGATAGTATGTAAACTGTTATTTGGATTATTTCGAATAAATTAAGAAATAGGTTAAAATGATATATACCTATAACACTTTGATTTGGATTGAAATGATATATATCCATCCCTAAAATTAAATCAAAATAACTGATCATTTCGCCATAGGATGGAAAATTATATACAGACACCAGATTCGTTAAATTAAATGTTTTAAATTCTTGAATTTGAATTTATTTAAACGAATTGGTTTTAAAGAAATAAAAACCGAATTTATGAAGATTTAATTAATTTCAAATTTGAGCTTTAAAATGTTGAAATCGAAATTGGTTAAAGAAATTGTTTAAAGAATTAAATTTGAAATGTGAAGTTATAATCGACGTATGACTTGAATTAAGGAAATTGAAATTGTTTTAAAGGTTTGAATTTTTACTTGAACTTTGAATTTATTTAAGTAAAGTTGATATAAATGGATATTTCAAACATTGGATCAGAATTGAATTATTTTAAAGATTTGAATCTTAAATTGAACATTGAAGTTTAATTTGATTTAAGTGATTAAATCGATATTCTAAAATGGAACTCAAAATTTATATAAATTGAAATGGTTTAAAATGAGAATTGAATTGATCCCATAAACTATTTGGATCAAAATTGAAGTTAATTCGAATTGAATTAAAATGGAAGTTAATTTGAATTGAAATCGAAATTGAGTCGATTTGAATTGAATTGAGAATTAGGATGATCTGAACTAGAAGATTTGAATTGAATTTGATTTAAATTTGGACCTGAATCCAGATTTATTGGAAATGGGAAGAAGCAGTTTTGAATTTTGAAATCGTTTTCACTATAAACTATTTTCCTATAAACTATTTTAAAATTCATCTTCCAAAATTTCCAAATTATTTGAATTTTGAAATAATTTAATATATATAATCTATTTTAATATATAAACTATTTTAACTATTTTAACTTTTTGAACTATTTAAAATTATTCAAACTATTTCTAAGAATTCAAACCGATCAGAGTGGGAACAATTTATATTTAAATACGAATGTGGTTAAAATGAAGTTATACCTAAGTTGAAATTCGAAACGGTTTTGGAAGTTAAATTGAAATATTGGTGCGAAATGATTTCAAGTGAAATTGACATATTTTGAGTAAATATGATATTTTGAAATGAATGATGTTTTGAAGTGAGTATGATATTTTGATATCAAGTATGAATCATTTTCGAAATGTAAAAGAACAAACCGGTATGTAAAACGACGTTTGGTTGTTAAAGAGATCAGGCCTCTTATTGGCATACTCTCTGTCAATATTGGAACCAATTTAACAACCGTGTAAGCAGAGGAGACTCCGTAATGAAGTGGTTGGATTTGGTGTATGTTGCCAGATTTGAAGAAAGAGAATGATGATGGATAGACCCTGGCACTTGTGCCAATTTGAAATGACTAAAACAAGACGGCTTGACAGTGCCAATGAGGCTAGCTACCTCTAGCGGACATCTGCTCTTCGAGTTTCTTCTTGGAATTGGTCCATACAATTACTTTTTATGTTGGTTTCGATTGGTGCACCTTGATTTGGGATGAGCTCCCTTTGACTCGATATGGGATGGATGGACATGGTGAACAATTGTGGCTTTGATGCGTTACCACCAGCCCTGCGACCCGAACCGGTAGTATCCTACCTTGGGCATTGCCTCACGTGCCTTGTCATACTTTTATCCTTATACGAAACCACTACGAGTTTGGCTTAGTGTTGTCATATCAGGGCGCATCCCTATCCCCCCACGTGCTACTGGGGCATTATATGCAAACTGGACGACAATGCTTAAAAACGCGTTAGTGGTGATTAATGTGAAACCTTAACGCCAAAAAATATTTATTTTACTAATTATATATTACATATATAACGTATTTTACTGTATATATATATTGACGGATCCTTAAGAGATGGAAAATTTAACGTCTCTTGAATTATTGCACTCACGTTATATATTGGATAGGAGATGTGAAATTCCGTAAATATCTCTAGTGATTTTGCACTTTTATTATATGTGATATTGATTTAACTCACATAAGGATATTTTAGTCCTGAATCGAATGTTTTGTCTTTTCATTACGCTCGGTCAGCTCTGAGTTTTCAGTGCATTCAAGATTATTGTTCTGGAGGATGAAGACGAAGATTTAGTATATTATTATTACTAGTATTATTCCCTACATCATGTGTTCTGCTGCATTATTCTATTGTCTATTGTATATATTACTCTGATAAGTGTTGTAAAATCTTAATCAAATGTGTAGTATAAATAGCTTCATGAACTGTTTATTTGATTATTATATTTTGTCATTCCACTGCGAGATTCTGTATTTGTTTTCTTCTTTTCTTATTTTTCTTAATTAACCCTATTGATTATCTGTCTTCCGGATTGTTTGTGTTGGACGTGTGTGATTATTGTCTATTTAAACCTTCCAAAATGTGAGTCGTCACAAATCCCTTTCGAAATCATTGAAAGTATCCCTTTCGAAATCATTGAAAGTATCCTTTTTGAAATTATTGCTTAAAACCTTAGACATCCTCTTTTGAAACCATTTAAACATATCTTTCAAAATTCTTAGAAATATTCCTTTCGAAACACTAAAAGTATATATTTCGAAAGAATTGGAGACTTTCCCTTTGCAACGCACAAAAAATGCCTTTCGAAAGCATTAGAATCTTTCGCTTCGAAACACTTAAAACATATATTTCGAAAGCATTTAGATCTTTCCCTTTGAAACCCTTAAAACATACATTTCAAAAGCATTGGGTTCAAATAAGAGTTTGTCGAAACATAGCTTCGAAACCATTTAAAAGTATCCCTTTCAAAACCATTGGGTTTGATATTTAATATAACTATAGTGTTAAAGAGAACAGAAGTGAAAGCATTACTTTCGAAAGCATTAACCCAATGTAAAAAAGTTGGAGAAGAGGATAGCTTCTAAACCATCCTTACAAAACCATTGCCTCTGGAAAAAAATACTAAAAGCGGTTAAAACAACCCTTTCAAAAGCATTGGGAAGGCTACTTGAATATTAAGAAAATGAAAGCCTTCCTTTCGAACACATTATTATAAGGCTATAAGGAAAAGCAGCCCTTAACTAATTCGAATGGTATGAATGCGGCAGCTACGGTGTCGAATAGGTTCAAAAGTGGAAACTCTTTCGGCAGCTTCTTTAGAAACAAAGGCTAGTAATAGATTCGAAAGCTTATAAAAATGACTTCAACCCTTTCGAAAGCATGCCTCTGACACAGTCCCCTTCGCCTTTTTCCAATACACTATGTACCAATCGCTCGATACCATGTGCATTGGTTTCGAATAGGTGCGAAAGGCCTTCTGGTCATGGTGATGAAAGAAAGCAATGGAAGTGGCGAAGTTGTAACTCGAAACAAAACTAGTTTTATGTCTTTCAAAGTAATTTCTTTTCACCTAACTTTCCTAATTTGTCAAAACATGATTTGTCGCCATATCAATTTTTTTTTCAAAAAGGCTGTCGAATTCAATTTAAATATGCATTCTAACATATATAAATTTCAGATCAAAACAATGTTTAATTACCTTTAATTTAAACCCACATTAACTATTTTCCCTCATAGAAAATTCAAAATAAATCCACAATCACTTAGAAAATTATGAAACTTGAAACCTACTTTTAAAATAATGTTCTTGACCGTATATCAAAAAACGCAGCTCATTTGGATGTCATTTAATAGGTTTTTTGATCTAAACATAACATAAAATCCATATGAAACCATATAAATCATCAACTAAAGCATCTAATCATTAAATCACTATAACATGGCATATACTTGCAAATGAAAATAGGTTTACTCTTTAAATCGAAACCATTCATCGGAAGTAGAGATGTAAACTAATTATTCACATTGGCTTTGTGTAAAGAAGGTTAAGATTTTCCCTTAGATTGATTTGCTTAGGCTTTCTACTTGAATCCTAGCTTTTCTTCTCCTTGAATCCTCTTAATGGTGGCCGGCCGAGTTTGCTCAGGGTTTTGGTTTTGTTTGTAAAATTTAAAATAAATAAGGAATGAAGGATGTCAGGGTTTAGGGTATAGGAACAAAGGCTATTCCTTTTTTACCATTTCCATATTCCTCCTACTTACTTATTTTTAATTCCCTTTTACTTATACATTCATTAAGGCATAGCTCCTTCTTAACTAACGAATCTCAATCCCTTAACTATCTACATTATTTCATTTAATTTATCCAACTAAATGTTCTAAATAATGTTAGTCTAAATTAGGGTCATTACAGACTTCCCTCCTTGAAGAATTTCATCCTTGAAATTACGATAAGGTACTTACAACAATCAAACATAATGGTAAAACATACCTTCAAACAAGTCAGAATAAGTATCTTTAATCTTGCTCTCTGTTCCTAAGTACAGTCTCTCTCTTCGTTACTCCACTAGAATTTGACTAATCTGACTATCTTATTCCTTAGTCTCCTCTCATCTCTCTCAACTATAGGAACTAGTTTTCTAACTATGATCATATTCGATTTCACTACTAAATCCACTAACAGAGTCGGTGTAATAGTAGTTTCTGGATTTTAAATAAACTTCCTTAGATGAGAAACATGAAAAACATTGTGAACTCTTATCAAACTATTCGGTTGCTCTACCCTATACGTGAGTTTCCCTATCCTTTCTAAAATAAGAATTGGTTCATCGAATCTTGGTGCCAATTTTTCTGATTTTCCAAACCTGATTACTCCTTTCATCGGTGATACTTTGATGAAAAAATAATCTCCAGTTGAGAATTCTAAGTCTTTTCATCTCTTATCAACATAACTCATCTACCTAGACCAAGCTCCTTTATTCTAGCCTGAATTAACTCAATTTTCTATGCAGCTTCTCTAACCAAATCTGGTCCAAGAATTAGTCTATCCGCGGTCTCTAACCAATGAATGGGAGATTTGCGTGGCTTTCCATACAAAGCTTCAAACTGTGCCATCCCTATACTAGTTTGATAACTGTTGTTATACGAATACTCGACAAAGTGTAGATGGTCTTCCCATGATCCTCTCAAATCTAGCACACAAGCTCTTAACAAATCCTCTAAGACTTTATTAACTCTCTCCATTTACCCATTTGTCCATGAATGGTAAGCGATGCTAATCTTGAGCTTGGTACCTAAAGTCTCATGTAGACTCTTTCAGAACTCACTAGTAAATAAGGAATCTCTATCACATACTATACTACTAGAAATTTCATGCAGTTTAACTGTATTCCTCATGAATAACTTAGCTAAATCTGGTGTTTTCCTCGTCGACTTAACGGGTTTAAAGTGTGCACTCTTCATCAATTTGTCCACTATAACACAGATACTCTCATTACCTCTATTCGACATTGGCAATCCATCTATGAAATCCATTCAGATAGAATCCCATTTCCAGACTGGAACATCCAAAGGCTGAAGTAACCCACTCGGTTTTTGATGCTCAACTTTCACCTATTGAAAGTTCAAACACTGCCTAACCCATAAGCTACATCTCTCTTTATACCTTCCCATAAGAAACTCGTTTTCATATTCTGATACATCTTTGTTCAACCTGGATGAATAGTGAACTTCAAATGATAACATTCTCCAATAACTTCCTTCCTAATGTTTTCCACACTCGGAACACATAACTGTCCTTTCTTCTTCAACCACTAATTCTAGTCAAGACTAAAATCTTTGAAGTCATCGCTCTCCATTCCATTCTTTAATTTTCTGATCCATTGAGCTAATAATGCATCCTCTCCTTGTTTAGAAGCAATCCTTTAGATCATCATTGGTCGAACTTCTAAGCATGACAATATAACAGTTTCTCAATTAGAACTTCTCTTAGATCTCCATCGTACTCCGTATGTAGTTAATACTTCTAAATATTTCCACTCAGCTATCATTGCTAGTACTGCATTCTGATATTTAGTGTTAAGTACATTTGCAAACTTATTACCATTTCCCGATGCATATTCAATACTAAATTCATAAGCGGCTAAAAACCTAACCATCTCTGTTGTCTCATATTCAACTCCTTCTGAGAGAATAAATATCTCGGTGACTTATGATCCGTATACAACTTGAATCTTTCTCCTAAAAGATAACGTCTCCATACTTTCAAGGCGAAAATTGCCGCAGTAATTTCAAATCATGAGTCGAATATCTACCTTCATGCGGTCTGAGCTATCGAGAAGCATAGGCAATCACTTTACCTCTCTGTATTAGTACAGCTCCTAATCCTATTCCACATGCATCTGTGTACACCACCAAGTCCTGATTCGCCTCTCGAATTACTAACATAAGTGCATTAGTCAACAAATCTTTCAGTTTCTAGAATGCATCCTCACACTTATTAGTCCAAAAAAACTTCATGTCTTTCCGAGTCAGCCTAGTTATCGGTGCGGCTATCCGTGAGAAGTCCTTAATTAATCTCCAGTAGTAAGCAACCAAAGAAAATACATTATCTCGGTCATTGTCTCGGTCTCTTCCAACTACTTATTGCCTTGATCTTAGCCGGATCAACTAACAACCATTTTTTCAAGACTACATGACCAAGAAACATTACTTCCTTCTTCTAGAAATGACGCTTTGAAAATTTCGCTTTCAGTTGATGCTGCCTTGGCATCTCGACCACCATTCCAAGACGAACTTCATGCTCTCTTTCATCCTTAGAGTATATCAAAATGTCATCTATGAATATTAATTCAAATTTGTCCAGATGCTCCCGAAAGATTCTGTTAATCAAGTCCATAAAGAATGCTGACGCATTAGGTAGTCCGAACAGCATCACTAATCATTTATACAATCCATATCTGGTCCTAAACACCGTCAAAGGAAATCTTCAGTCTAGGTAATGGATATTGATTCCTTATCATCTTCTCATTCAGCATACGATAATCGATACATAGCCTCAATGATCCCTTTGGTTGCTTAAAAAAATATTACGGCTGCTCCCCAAGGCGAACTTCTTGGTCGGATAAAATTCTTACCTTCTAAATCCATCAATTTCACCTTTAACTTTTTCATCTCAGTAGGTGTCATTCCATTTGACGGTTTACTTGCCGGTTCATCCCCTGTTACTGAATCTATCTGAAACTCAATGGCTTATTTTGACGGTTGTCCTATCATGGGCTCAAAGACATCTGCGAATTCTCTCAAATCAACTCATCGTCTTTATCCATAACACCCAACAAAGAGCAAGAATCTAATTTCAGGTTTTCTACAATGTATATAATCCGGTCACTACAACTAGAGTGTCTAAGTGATATTTTCCTATCATGGAAAAATATCCAAGCATCGTACTTACTTAACCACTCCATAGCCAAAATAATTTCGAAACCTACAAAATCGAACACATGCAAAGTGCAAGAAAATATATGACCTAATAACTCAAACTCTAAGTGGTCACATCTCATCCCAAGAGTTACATACCCTCCCATCGGATTTACAACCCTTAAGGAAGTAACTAGGTATAAAGGTTCCAGGTTAAGTTTTTCTACCAAACTATGAGATATAAACTAATGTAGTGGACCAGTATCAAATATAACTCTAATCGATACACTATGAATCAAAAGCGTACCACCCAACACAACTTTTCCCTTCTCCTCTGCTATAAGTCTTGAGGTAGCTAGTTCCAATGCAAACACTTTGCCCTTTCCATCCTTGGCTAGTTCCTTGCACTAGTTCTTCTAATGTCCAATTTGATTACAGTTGAAGCATTTTACTCCTTTCTTTTCAGTAGCCTTCTTTGCTTTTCCTTCCGACACTCGTAAGCATAGTGTCCCTTCTTATCACACTTGTAGCAGATAACATCTGTCTTTCCTTTCTTGGAAGCTCCACTCTTCTGAGCTCCCTTATTACGGAAAACTTCCACTTCTGGTTCGGCCCACCTTGAGCTTCCACTGCTTTGTTATCGTTAAGGAAAACGAGCATCTCCTCATTCCTCAAAGCCTTCTCAACAATTACATCGCACGGATCCCTAATACATGGTAGAGTTGCTTTAGCAAGTTCAGGTCTCAATCCACGGATGAATTTCTCATTCCTTTTGATAACACTTCAGCTTAGCTTATCCATATCACGATAGCTCCTCAAATCTAGTAGCATACTCCAACACTATTATGTTTCCCTGCACCAACTGTGACGACCCGGAATTTTGGATATTTAAAATAGGAATATTTAATTGGTTTTAAATATTCAAAAGAGTAATTTTAACTCGAATTTCAATTATCACCATTTACTGGATAATTTAATTTTGAATTAAACTGTTGGAAATTGAGTAAAATATGAAATCTGGGATTTTTAGCTTGTTAAAAATAATTTGAAGGCTTATAAATTTATATTTATAATGCTGAGGATAATAGAAGTTTTAAAATTGAATCTAACAGTGATTTGTTCAGTTTTGAAATTATATCGTTTAAATTGATATTTAAAAATAGCCTTCCGAGGCACAGTCTCGGAATTTGACGAAACTAGTTCCATTGGATCCGTAATAGTTAGTTATTATCGGATTTCAATTTTTATAGCGTTTGGAGTTACCATTTGTCCGTACGGGTGAGAAACGTATTGAAATTAAAATCGATAATTTAATATTTAAACTCGATTCAAAAAACTATCTTCCACATATGACTGAATTAGGCTCCGTAACATGTTCCATTGTGTTTGAAATATGGGTAAAACCTTATAATTGCCTGGCCGCATGTCTGATTCGGAGTTTGAGATTTCGAGTTATGCTAAATGAGATATTTTGGAAATTTAATAATATTAAAAAAAATTGAAAGGTCAAACCAGCCACCCTATAATTGTACTTGAGCCACCCTTGCACCTGAATTGCATCGACCTAGCTATCTCCTCTTCTCATTTAAAGTACGTATCTTCCATCACAAACCAAAAAAAAATCAAAGGAAACGAAAAGTGGCCGAAGCCTATTCGAATCAAACTCCCCTCTTTCAATCGAAAACTAGCAACTCTCCCTCCTCTCCATTTTAATAATCGAGCGCCTTCATTTAAATCAGAAAAGAGAGAGAGCTCGGCAAATAAATCACCTGCCTTCTTCCTTGAGACCTTCATTTAATCGAAGCATTCGATTGAACGTTTTATTGGGCAACGGAGTTTTCTCGAAATCGTGCGTGAGCTAGGCGACATGTGGAAGCTCGCATGGTGGTGGATCGCAGGGGCACAGGAGACTGCGCCTAGGGTTTGTGTCAGTATCAGTGTTCGTGGGAGGACTTGAAGGCGTTGTTAGGGTTATGGCGAAGGGGCGGCTCTGCGATGGAGGTGGCTCACGATGATCGATAGTGGGAGGCTCGCTGCTATAGGGTGTCACGCGGTGGAGGCAAATCGACTTGAGGAGTCGTCGATTTGATTTTGGTGAAGCAGCCTCATGGATGTCGTCAGCATTTTGGTGAGTTTCTCGCATGATTTACGATTGTACGTTGTTCGCTATTTCAATTTTAGTTATATTGTTAGCTTCGGGTCGAACGATTTGGAATTTATCTATGTAGTCAAGTAGAAACTTTTAGTTAGGAATATACAAACAAGGTTTAGAGAAAATATTTATATAAAATTTAAAACAGAAAATTGGAAAATTTAATTTAAAACTTATGAAGGCAGAATTTTAATTTTTAAATTTTAAATTTACTAGTTATTTAAAAAATTATATATATTAATGTATACATATTAAGGAAAAGGTATTTTTAAAAGTTTGAATTGTATGTTTACAACTATATATGTATAAGAGGTGAAAAGTTTTACAGTAAAGAGCTTACTGTTTTTGGTTAATTATAGAAATATATATATATATATATATATATATAAATACACATACATATTTTATTTTAAATATATATAGCTAAACAAGGAAGTATATATATAGACAAGGAGTTTGGAAATGAAAATTCCGAGGGTTGTAGAGTATATATAAAAATTTGATTTTTTTTTAAATCTATATAGATATTTTTAGTATGAAGTTTCAAAGAAAAGAAAATAAAACAAATATACATATACAAATTTTAAATTCACTAGTTATTTAAAATAATTAATTATGGTGTTTAACTTGTTCAATCAACTTATTAAATCATATTTTAGTTACTAAAAAAATTATCACAGGAAATTAGTTTAATTGGGTTACTAGTTTAATTAAATAAATAAATGATAATTAATCATTCGATTATTTCAAGTGTTAATAAACCATATAATGTTATACAAGGTTAGAACTTGTGGAGAGACAAGCCGGTATGGATCGAATTGCAAAACGAAAATCAAAGGTGAGTTAGTCTCACTCATCTGGTTGCTATTTAAATTTAAATGGTTAAATTTATATAATTGATTGAATGATTGAATTGATTTGATGTGCTATATTATATATAGTAGTGTATATATATAGTATATATTGGAGTGATTGATTTCCCGCATTATATAGTGGATGAGACCCTATGCACCGCATAATAGCGGACGATATTATATTAATCCCATATACCGCGATATTCCACCTCGAAGTGGAATTGGTATTGTGCTAACGTCTATGGATGCAGGAAAACAGGTTGAAGGGATCCAACTGGATTCCCCAAAATTATTTAGATTGTTTAATATTATGTGCTATGAATATTTGATATTCTGTGATGAATTATATTTGGAATATTGAATGTTATGGTTTGCTTGAATATATTTCGGTACACTGAGTTATCAAAATATATAGAATTGGATTTTGAAAGAAAATAAAAGAGTGAATTTTTAAGTAAATAATTATAGAGAATTTGAATAAATTTTAAAATGAACTGGATAAGAATAAAAGCGATTTTAAAATTCTAATAAATAATTCCGAGTATGGAAAAAGGAGATTTTGAATAAACAGAAAAATAATGAATTATAGAACTTAAGTGATATTATTTAAAAGGATAAAGAATTTATTTTTAAAATTTAAGGTTTAAATTTATTTAAAGGATAACGAAGGAATTTTTGGAAATCTGAAATTGGTATTTCAGTTAAAAGATTTTAAATCATAAGTAAGAAATAAAAATTTGAAGTTAATGGGTTTTGGAATAAATTGAGTAAGTGAAGAAATTTATTTCAAAATGAAGTAAATCGGGAATCAATTTGGAAATTGTTCTAAGTGTTTGGAATCGGAATTTTAAAAGGAAATTGAGCATATAAACTTGGTTTATAAAGGTAAAGCAATATATCAGTAGATATTTGGAAGAATAAATTCACGGTGATAATTTATTAAAGGAATGGGTAAATTTGTTTAAAAATAAATAGTGACTTATTTTTAAAGGATGTGAAAGAGAAGCATATTTCCCTGGATAGCCAAGTACGTTTCAAAACAAATTTATAAGTATGAGTTAAAAGTTAAAGTTGTTTTAAGAAGTATGTTTTAGAAAATTTATTATTTTTAAATGTTTAAATTTTAAAGTAAGTCTTTTTCAAATTTATTATAATAGAAATTATTTAAAGGTGACTTGGTATTATGTTTTAGAGAGAAAAATTTAGTTTATATTTTATAAAGTAGCTTTATTTTAAATATTCTTAAAGTATATATTTTTAATAAAGTATTAAAGTAGTTTTTCTAAATTTATATGTTAAAGGATGTTTTATAATAAAGTGTTTTAAATTAATTTAAAATCTAAGATATTTGTACTTGGTGATTTTAGTGGGAATCGAAAATATTTGGGAAATTTACTCCGGGAGAGAAAATGGTTTGAAACTGTTTTCAAAAGGAATTGAAAAGTGGAAATATATCATGAGAAGATATTTTGAGAATAATAAATAATTAGGAGAAATTATTTATGGTTGATGGATGTTTGTGAATATTAATTGATAGTTAAATAACCGACTATCAATATTGGCCAATGCGCTGATCGTTTCGAAGAGACCGGGATCGGGATTAATTTCTCGAAAACCACTTCGATCTAGTTTGAACGTTTTCATGAGGAAGACGAGTTTGGATTCGAAGATAGAGCAGTGAAGTGCAAGGGCTAGTCGCTACTAATCCTGAGGATGATTCCAAAATGGATGTAGTAAGAGTAGTGCCTTCGGTTCCGTTCGAACCCGGGACAGACTTGTATGGATGAATGCTTTCAGAACATCGTCAGGTGGACGACAAGCATTCTAAGTGAAATGATCTAAAAGGTAATGCTTAGCCTTGAGCCTCATCAACCGGGAATGACTAAAAATCAGGGGTTATGCAGCAAGGCTAGGTGGGTAGCACCCATTAGGGTAAGGTCGTCATTGTCTAGATGTCCCTTTTTATTCGGCTTAGTGCTGCGGTTGCTGATCCCAACCGTGGGGTGATCTTACTCGGGATTATCCAGTAAGGGGTCGTCCCGGTCTTGTGTTGTAGGGGATTGAGAGTAATCCTCGGTACGGTGATCTAGGCCACGTACTGTGACAGGTGGTACCCCAGTGCCTAGTCATTAGTTGGAAATCCATTCTCCCTACACGCCTTTTACGGTTTTGTTTGTATTACCCACTATTGTAGCTAGTAGCTGGAATTTAATGAATGTAACAATTTCGGCTATTTTAATAATTATTTGTAGATGGACCCTATTATAATATTAGAGGATTTTAATAAAAAGTGTTTTAGCTATCGTAAGATAAAAAGCCGACATGTTTATTTGTGGCGTGGTCTTACGAGATGCTTTTGTTTTCAAAAGAATTTTGAAACTTTAATAATCAATTTGAGTGTGGTTTTTTCACGCTGGTATTCCAGACTGACTCTGGTATTATTTAACTATAATGCTCGAGTCAGATCGAGTATTATAGAATACAGGATATGTTGTTGTGGAGCTCAGGAGACGAGCTGGATGGTGATATGTACTTCCGTACTTGATTATTATTCCGCTGTGTATTCAGTTTTGAGGACAAGTTTATATGACTATCCAGCTGTATGTTATTGATGTTGTTGAACTCTGATGATGTATTCTGATGATGCATGTATAAAATAGATTATAGTTTTCTTTTATGTAAAGATCTGTTATTATCTATTATATTTTAGTCCACTGCGATGGTAAGATTCTGTTGTTGTATTATTTTCTCTTCTTCTTTCTCTTCCTTCTTTAACACAAACGGTTCGTATTTCCGTTCATCTTGAGTTGATTGATGGAAAATAGTGTTGACTCAAGGGGTATGGGTTTGCGGGCTGTTACAGTTGGTATCAGAGCTGAAGGTTAAGCGAGAACCTTGGCTCTGGTGGGGATTACTCATTAAATAGAGTCTGTAGTACTCTATAATGAGTTTGAGAGTATTAATAAATATGAGCGCGTATTTGTTAGTGAATAAAAATTTGTTTTATATTGTGTTGACTTATATGTTGAGTGTTTATGGATTCTGGTCGATGTGTGGGACGCCATATCATCGATAGGGGTTTCTAAACTCTAAAATAAGATAAACCGACACAGTATTGTTTTAAATAGGGTAAATGAAATAATTTTACCCAAAATTATTTTTATATACAAAGGAAATGATTTTTTGTAAATTATTATAGTTATATATGGATGCTTGGTTGTTAGAAAGTGATAATATTAAATTATTATCATTGTTGTATGAGAATTGAATAAGAAAATGGAATTATAACCAAATATTAAGGAATAAATTAATAAAATAAATGGGATTTGTAAATATGAATTATAAATGTGATTTATAATTTTGAAATAGAATTCCATAAAAATATTGAAAATGTTTCTGAAAGAATTTAGGATTTGAAAAATTTTAGAAATTTAAAATTCCTTTGAATTTGGAAATAGTTTTCAAAGGTTTTGTAGAAGTAATAGTGGTAGTATTTCGGAGATATTTTTAATTGGATTGAAAATCTGGTGAGATTTGAGATTTAAAAATATTTGAAGGGATTTAAAAACAAGATAAAAGCATTGAACTCTTTTCGTTCGTTGGAAAATAATTCTGATGATGATTGCGGCATCATCGGTGTTTATTTTCGAGTTTCCAAGAGGGGGACTGCTACCTGGATGTTTTGGATTAATGTTTGTTTGCAAAATTGGGTTTGATTTTGAAAATGAAAAGGACTAGTTTGATTTAGAAATATATATTTTCAAAATTGAATTTGGAACCTTTTAGTAATGGTTTAAACTCTGGAGTTGGTTGAAATGTTTTGGTATGTTTAAGCAATTGTTTGAAACTCTGGGATCTTATTAAAAATGATTATGGAATAAGTTAATGAAATAAAATTTATTGGTTGAAAATAAATTTCTGAATGAAACAAATGAATTTATAATTGTAAGTAAATGAACTGAAATTGGATATTGAAAGGAGTAAGCCAGAACAAAATGTATTTGGTATTTTGGAAAGTGAAACAGAAATCTAAACCCGAATTATAAATTAGATTAAACTCAAGTACAGTAATAAAGTGATTTTTTTAAAGATAAAAATCAAAGATTGAATTGTAAATTGGGAGTGAGCCAACTGGATAATTAATTATGTAATATGGAAATGGAACATTAGTTGGATAAATAAGAGTTGGAATTTGAGTTAATGATGGGTTTGTAAATGAAACTCGAGTTATAAATAGGAATTCAACTTGGAATTGTAAGTGAATTAAACATGAATTAAAATTATTATGGAATTGGATTAAAATAAGAATGATTTGAGTTGCAATAAATCCAATTCGAGTATGGATGAATTAAATATGGCCTTGGATATTATTTTAACGAATTGATAATTGAATTAAAAATTTAAATGGATTATGAGAATGGCTAATTGAATTAAATGAGTCGTGAATGAATTGAATTTGGAAATTAAAATTTGTAATGAACGAAACAAAAGAACTAATCAAATAAATTTATAGATTGGAATGATATTTGATAAGTTAAAGTGAAAAAGAAAATTTATTCGCAAATGAAGTGAACTTAGGTTTTTGAAGTTGGAATAAATTGAAGTAAATTAACTTAAGTTAAAAATAATTAGAAGCTCAACTTCGAGTAAGAATGGAAGTTCATTAAATAAAAGTTTGGGTTAAATTAATCTGAAAAGTGGTTATTAATATAAGAATCGAATGTTGTCAAGCCCAATGAAATGATTTTAAAATGTATGGTTGGTGAATAAACTAGAAATGGGATGGAATTAAATATAAACTGAGTTGGAATCAACTGGATGTGGATAAAAACTAAAATGGATATTATATTAAGTGAATATCATCAAATTGCATAGAATAAATTAGTCGTTCGACTTAAACGACTAAATGTGGATAAATTAGTCTATGCATTGGTAAATGTAAATAAAATTGATTTTTGAAATCGATTGAAGTAAATGTGAGCTGTTTGGGTTAAAAATGAATTGAATGTAAATAATTAAGTTGCAAACCATTTAAATTGAATGTAGTTGTATATGAATTGGGTGTAAACAATTAAAATTAATGTCGGAACCCTATAAGTGGCTTATAAATATTGTTTAACCTGCATTGCTTATAGAAAACTTGTATGTTTGCTAGTTAAATATGTTTAATGTTGTTAAATTACATGATTTTGGCACTTACATGTTTAAATGAAGTAAGTACAGGTACCGGGAAGCCGTTTAGCTGGATTTGGACGCGCTAATTGCTAAATAATAAGCCGCTTGCTTAAAAATGCTAAATAGAGGTACACCTATGCAATAAAAATAGGAAATATGAAATGTTTTTGTTTTTCCGACCGTGTGGGTCAATGTATATATATATTTATATCTCTTGTCAAATTGCAAAAGCTTCTCCGTACAAAGGAGATTCTCCGAAAATTTTCCGAAAATTTTGGGAGTTAGAAAATTTTTGGGAAGATTTTTGTTAGCGAAAAAACGATTTCAAATTGGAAATTGAAATAAATTAGTGGATTAAACTAATTTAAAATAATGATATGAATCGGTTATAAATGGAAGATAAAATTCAATATTCAGCGTTGAAGATAAATTGAATTCTTATGGAAATAAGAGAACCAATTTGAATAGAAATAGATATAAACTAAAGTGGTGAAGTGAAAATAAATAAATAAACATATAAAATGCTTATATTAAACTTAAGAAAAGAATGGTGAATTCTTAAGTAAAATTTGGTAGTAGAAATATATTCTAAGTTAATATTTGAATGAAGATTTAATAAAAGTGATAATTGGGTATAAGTGAATAGAAATCAAAATGAATGTGAATAAAAGAGAATGGATATAAATATGTAGTATATACGTATATTATTTTATTCGCATAGCAATTTGATCCAAATTCGTGCACAGAATCTCGAGATAGTTATATCGATCCGAGTTAGGATTTTTCACTCGATTTTGGACGGCGAACCCTGGATATGGATTTTGATTGATTGTGGAAATTCTCTATCATAGTTATGACTATGCAAGGAGAATGACGGTTTTTGATCAGGAAACCAGATCTGAGTCCGCACTAGGAAGTAGGGTGGACGATACTAGTTCGGAAATGAAATTGTGTGATCGAGTAAGCGATCGTATTCGATATTGCATACGGAGATGAATAAATATTGAAATTTTGTAAAGGAGTCAAATAAATGATTTGAATGTTGTGATTGGACATATTACTATGTAGGATATACAGGTATTATAAAGGAAAAGGAAAATTTGATTTTTGATTTCAGAAGATAAATTTGAATCGCTCGACGAAAAGGTATGTGTTTAAATTTCTGTATGAAATTTGATTGGATTTTTGACCTAGCCACTTGGCTTTTTGTTTTCTTCTAGAATTTGGGGGCCTGTAGAGGCATTTTGTAGTTGTTTCGAGCTAGCCGCGCAAAGGAGACGCTGGCAAAAAATTTTGGAAACTTAGGGAGTTAGAAAATTTTTGAGAAAATTTTGATAATTCAAAATTTGGTTTTAAATTGAAATTTGAATGATTGAGCAAAAAGTATTGTTTGAAAACTATGGGAGAGTTTAGGAAGTTAGTAAGAATGACAATGGGTCTTCTATAAAAAGATAGTTGGTAGGATGTTGAATTGTTTGGTTTTGGGAAAAAGTAAACGGGTATTGGACCATTCTTCCTAACTAGTAATTTCAGGGACGAAATTCTTTTAAGGGGGGAGGAATGTGACGACCCAGAATTTTGGATATTTAAAATAGGAATATTTAATTGGTTTTAAATATTCAAAAGAGTAATTTTAACTTGGATTTCAATTATCACCATTTACTGGATAATTTAGTCTTGAATTAAACTATTGGAAATTGAGTAAAATATGAAATCTGGGATTTTTAGCTTGTTAAAAATAATTTGAAGGCTTATAAATTTATATTAATAATGCTGAGGATAATATAAGTTTTAAAATTGAATCTAACAGTGATTTTTTCAGTTTTGAAATTATATCGTTTAAATTGATATTTAAAAATAGCTTTCCGAGGCACGGTCTCAGAATTCGAAGAAACTAGTTCTATTGGATCCGTTATAGCTAGTTATTATCATATTTCAATTTTCGTAGTGTTTGGAGTTACCGTTTTTCTGTACGGGTGAGAAACGTGTTGAAATTAAAATCGATAATTTAATATTTAAACTCGATTCAAAAAGCTATCTTCCACATATGACTGAATTAGGCTCCGAAACACGTTCCATTGTGTTCGGAATACGGGTAAAATCTTGTAAACGTCTGACGGCATGTCTGATTCGGAGTTCAGATTTCGAGTTATGCTAAACGAGATATTTTGGAAATTAATAATATTAAAAAAATTGAAAGGTCAAACCAGCCACCCTATAATTGTACTCGAGCCACCCTAGCACTGAATTGCATCGACCTAGCAATCTCCTCTTCTCGTTTAAAGCACGTATCTTCCTTCACAAATCGAAGGAAAACGAAAAATGGCCAAAGCCTATTCGAATCAAGCTCCCCTCTTTCAATCGAAAACCAGCAACTCTCTCTCCTCCCCATTTCCGTAATCGAGCGCCTTCATTTAAATCAGAAAAGAGAGAGAGCTCGGCAAAGAAATCGCCTGCCTTCTTCCTTGAGACCTTTATTTAATCGAAGCATTCGATTGAACGTTTTATTGGGCAATAGAGCTTTCTCGAAATCGCGCACTAGCTAGGTGACAGGTGGAAGCTCGCTTGGTGGTGGCTCGTAGGGGCACAGGGGACTGCGCCTAGGGTTTGGGTCAGTATCAGTGTTCGTGGGAGGACTCGGAGGCGCTATTAGGGTTGTGGTGAAGGGGCGGCTCTGCGATGGAGGTGGCTCCCGATGATCGACAGTGGGAGGCTCGCGGCTATAGGGTGTTGCGCGATGGAGGCAATTCGACACTAGGAGTCGTCGATCTGATTTCGGCATTTTGGTCAGTTTCTCGCATGATTTACGATTGTATGTTGTTCGTTATTTCAATTTTAGTTATATTGTTAGCTTCGGGTCGAACGATTTGGAATTTACCTATGTAGTCAAGCAGAAACTTTTAGTCAGGAGTATACAGAAAAGGTTTGGAGAAAATATTTATATAAAATTTAAAACAGAAAGTTGGAAAATTTAATTTAAAACTTATGAAGGCGGAAATTTTAAATTTTAAATTTTAAATTTACTAGTCATTTAAAAAATTAATATATATTAATGTATACATATTAAGGAAAAGGTATTTTTAAAAAGTTTGAATTGTATGTTTACAACTATATATGTATAAGAGGTGAAAAGTTTTACAGTAAAGAGCTTACTGTTTTTGGTTAATTATATAAATATACATATATATACACACATACATATTTTATTTTAAATATATATAGCTAAACAAGGAAGTATATTTATAGACAAGGAGTTTGGAAATGAAAATTCCAAGGGTTGTAGAGTATATATAAAAATTTGATTTTTTTTAAATCTATATAGATATTTTTAGTATGAAGTTTCAAAGAAAATAAAATAAAACAAATATACATATACAAATTTTAAATTCACTAGTTATTTAAAATAATGAATTATGGTGTTTAACTTGTTCAATCAACTTATTAAATCATATTTTAGTTACTAAAAAAATTATCGAAGGAAATTAGTTTAATTGGGTTATTAGTTTAATTAAATAAATAAATGATAATTAATCGTTCGATTATTTCAAGTGTTAATAAACCATATAATGTTATACAAGGTTTGAAATTGTGGAGAGACAAGCCGGTATGGATCGGATTGCAAAAAGGAAATCAAAGGTGAGTTAATCTCACTCATCTAGATGCTATTCAAATTTAAATGGTTAAATTTAAATAATTGGTTGAATGATTGAATTGATTTGATGTGCTATATTATATATAGTGGTTGTATATATATAGTATATATTGGAGTGATTGATTTCCCGCATTATATAGCGGATGAGACCATATGCGCCGCATAATAGCGGATGATATTATATTAATCCCATATACCGCGATATTCCACCTTGAAGTGGAATTGGTATTGTGCTAACGTCTGTGGATGTAGGGAAACAGGTTGGAGGGATCCAACTGGATTCCTCGAAATTATTTAGATTGTTTAATATTCTGTGTTATGAATATTTGATATTCTATGATGAATTATATTTGGAATATTGAATGCTATGGTTTGCTTGAATATATTTCGGTACACTGAGTTATCAAAATATATAGAATTGGATTTTGAAAGAAAATAAAAGAGTGAATTTTTATGTAAAATAATTGTAGAGAATTTGAATAAATTTTAAAATGAACTGGATAGGAATAAAAGCGATTTTAAAATTCTAATAAATAATTCCGAGTATGGAAAAAGGAGATTTTGAATAAACAGAAAAATAATGAATTATAGAACTTAAGTGATATCATTTAAAGGGATAAAGAATTTATTTTAAAAATTTAAGGTTTAAATTTATTTAAAGGATAACGAAGGAATTTTTAGAAATCTGAAATTGGTATTTCAGTTAAAAGATTTTAAATCATAAGTAAGAAATAAAAATTTGAAGTTAATGGGTATTGGAATAAATTTAGTAAGTGAAGAAATTTATTTCAAAATGAAGTAAATCGGGAATCAATTTGGAAATTGTTCTAAGTGTTTGGAATCGAAATTTTAAAAGGAAGTTGAGCATATAAACTTATAAACTTGGTTTATAAAGGTAAAGCAATATATCAGTAGATATTTGGAAGAATAAATTCACGGTGAGAATTTATTAAAGGAATGGGTAAATTTGTTTAAAAATAAATAGTGATTTATTTTTAAAGGATGTGAAAGAGAAGCGTATTTCCTTGGATAGCCAAGTACGTTTCAAAACGAATTTATAAGTATAAGTTAAAAGTTAAAGTTGTTTTAAGAAGTATGTTTTAGAAAATTTATTATTTTTAAATGTTTAAATTTTAAAGTAAGTCTTTTTCAAATTTATTATAATAGTAATTATTTAAAGGTGACTTGGTATTATGTTTTAAAAGAGAAAATTTTAGTTTATATTTTATAAAGTAGCTTTATTTTAAATATTCTTAAAGTATATATTTTTAATAAAGTATTAAAGTAGTTTTTCTAAATTTAAATGTTAAAGGATGTTTTATAATAAAGTGTTTTAAATTAATTTAAAATCTAAGATGTTTGTACTTGGTGATTTCAGTGGGAATCGAAAATATTTGGGAAATTTACTCCGAGAGAGAAAATGGTTTGAAACTGTTTTCAAAAGGAATTGAAGACTGGAAATATATCATGAGAAGATATTTTGAGAATAATAAATAATTTGGAGAAATTATTTATGGTTGATGGATGTTTGTGAATATTAATTGATAGTTAAATAACCGACTATCAATATTGGCCAATGCGCTGATCGTTTCGAAGAGACCGGGATCGGGATTAATTTCTCGAAATCCACTTCGATCCGATTTGAATGTTTTCATGAGGAAGATGAGTTTGGATTCAACAGTGAAGTGCAAGGGCTAGTCGCTACTATCCTGAGGATGATTCCAAAATGGATGTAGTAGGAGTAGTGCCTTCGGTTCCGTTCGAACCCGGGACGGACTTGTATGGATGAATGTTTTCAGAACATCGTCAGGTGGACGATGGGCATTCTATGTGAAACGATCTAAAAAGGTAACGCTTACCCTCGAGCCTCATCAACCGAGAATGACTGAAAATCAGGGGTTATGCAGCAAGGCTAGGTGGGTAGCAACCATTAGGGTAAGGTCATCCCTGTATAGATGTCCCTTTTTATTCGGCTTAGTGGTGCGGTTGCTGGTCCCAACCGTGGGGTGATCTTACTCGGGATTATCCAGTAAGGGATAGTCCCGGTCTTGTGTTGTAGGGGATTGGGAGTAATCCTCGGTACGGTGATCTAGGCCATGTACTGTGGCAGGTGGTACCCCAGTGCCTAGTCATTAGTTGGAAATCCATTCTCCCTACGCTCCTTTTAAGGTTTTGTTTGTATTACCCACGACTGTGGCTAGTAGCTGGAATTTAATGAATGTAACAATTTCTGCAATTTTAATAAGTATTTGTACATAGACCCTATTATAATATTAGAGGATTTTAATAAAAAGTGTTTTAGCTATCGTAAGATAAAAACCCGACATGTTTATTTGTGGCGTGGTCTTACGAGATGCTTTTGTTTTCAAAAGAATTTTGAAACTTTAATAATCAATTTGAGTGTGGTTTCCTCACGCTGGTATTCCAGACTGACTCGGGTGCTATTTAACTATAATGCTCGGGTCAGACCGGGTATTATAGAATACATGATATGTTGTTGTGGAGCTCAGGAGACGAGCTGGATGGCGTTACGTACTTCCGCACTTGATTATTATTCCGCTGTGTATTCAGTTTTGAGGACAAGTTTATATGACTGTCCAATTGTATGTTATTGATGTTGTTGAACTCTGATGATGTATTCTGATGATGTATGTATAAAATAGATATAGTTTTCTTTTGTGTAAAGATCTGTTATTATCTATTATATTTTAGTCCGCTGCGATGGTAAGATTCTGTTGTTGTTTTGTTTTCTCTTCTTCTTTCTCTTTCTTCTTTAACCCAAACGGTTCGTATTTCCGTTCATCTTGAGTTGATTGATGGAAAATAGTGTCGGCTCAAGTGGTACGGGTTTGAGGGTTGTTACACTAACTCAGCAAACTTCCTAAGCAGAGTTGACTTGGCGATCTCCGACATGAATCTTTCCTCAAACACCCTTATAAATTCTGCCCAGGTCATGGTCTCTTCATCTATTCCTACATTGACACTATTCCACCAGTATAATGTTGCTCTGTGTAATGGTCTAGATGCCAGTCTCCTTTTCAGCTCATCGTTGAGTCCCAAATCAGTAAAAATCCTCTCATAATGAAGCAGCCAATTCTCCACTTCAATTGCGTCCTCGGTGCTGATAAACGGCTTCCCTCCCAGCCTAGCATAGTCTCTGCTTAGTATTGTATAGTTTTTGACCACCGCAGCACCCTGATTTCCTCCTTCAACATTTCTCCCAGCTAATCCTACAGAAGCTCCAGCTTGCTTCACGTTAACGAAGAACTGATACATAGCTCTCATATCAACTTGCGATGCTTCAACACCCACATTAGCAGCTTGTGCCTGACCTAGATTCCTTCTAGTGTTTTGTCTAACATTCCATTAGTTGTGGTTCTTCCTCCACCAAGGTTAACTCTTCCATTCCTAGCATCCATATCTTACTTCCTTAAAATCTACATTCGAGTCCTTGTAAGATACAAAAGAATAGTCTAAGAGAGATGAGAGAATAGAGATAAAGCATATATTTATGTATAGAAATAAAAGTAGGTTTACTATAACATTATCCCATGCCCCAATCTTTTTTCTAATTCCTTAGGATTATGTTTTCAAAAATCATTTTTAAGTTTAAAATTTCTTTTAAGTTTTCATAGACCTATACTCTGATACCAAGTTGTAATATCCCCTACTTTGAGGCCCAAAGCTAAACGCTACATATGCTACAGTCATCTATAGTATTAACTTTCGGTGACCAAATACGGTAATTTTAATGATATCCATAATATCAGAAGTACATGAATAAGAAATAAAATCAACACGGACTTAAAAACAGCTTTTCAAATTATATTTCAAATCACTATTTCATATTCAGTTACATAATCCCAAAACAAATCCCAGGTTTTGATCAAATATAATTATTACAAAATACGCTAACGGCGACATATCAAGATGCCCTCTTGGATGATCAAAGTATTAGATAGATAGACATATCATTCATAAATACATCACATTGGAAATAATACTAAATAACTCCTACATAGCTAATTTTGCCTTCTGCACGTCTTTGGAAGCTTATTCGTCTAACCCACTAAACCTGAAAAGGCATTAACTCTCAATATACTCAAATCAAATTTTGAACACCCGAGAGTTTAAGTAGAAAACATAAACTTCAAGTTATACATAAAACCTGGTGTGAATAATTCTATTACATCTCAGTTTACTGATATTAAGTGAGACCATGCCGCTTAGCGGAACAGGTTTCCCCTTACTAATATCCTTTTAAAAGAAAATCTTTTGTGAATCAAAATCCTGTAATTAAACTAATTATAACAAAAATAGAAAATACATATATGCATAATAATCAGTAACCAATGGACTATTTTCAAACAATTAACCATTGGATGACTCGAGCCTACTAGAGATAATCAATAATCTAACTTCTATTAGATACAATACTGGGTTGTCTACCTTTAACTATCTCCTTGTAGGGTCAACTGATCCTAATGGTTTTACGGGCTCACCAATAACCTGTCTTTACTCTGTATATTCCTTCTGTGTGCAACATCATTTTAGTCTCATCTGTGACAAAGCCCTACACACGGGAGTTTTGGACCTATTTTAACCAAGGGCTATACCAGTCTCATCTGGTCTTCTTATATCGAGTCATAAATGTAGAGTTAACTACCTCATTAAATTTTCCTTAAAAAATTTCATCAATGCACTATCTTTCCAACCTTTCATTTAAACTGATTTATCCCTTTTTAAATCATACTTAAACAAGGAAAATATGCTCTTTGCTTTAGTCATAATATCTATGCCATGGTATATGTTTTGCACAAAACAATGTTGATGAAATCTAAATTAATGGGATTATCTATCCCTTCAAAATAAGTTAAAGCCCTTTTTAACTTAGAAAACTGGCTATAAAGCCAAAACAACGCCTTCAATACCATTGTTTATAACCTCAAACAACCCCTTTCGAAATCATTGAAAGTATCCCTTTCGAAACCATTGAAAGTATCATTTTTGAAATTATTTGCTTAAAACCTTAGATATCCTCTTTCAAAAGCATTTAAACATATCTTTTGAAACTCTTAGAAATATTCCTTTCGAAACACTCAAGTATACTTTTCGAAAGCATTGGGGACTTCACCTTTGCAACGCATAAAACATGCCTTTCGAAAGCATTGGATTCTTACCCGAAACACTTATAACATTCCTTTCAAGAGCACTGGGATCTTTTCCTTCAAAACACTTAAAACATACTTTTTGAAAACATTGGGTTCAAGTAAGAGTTTGTGGAAACATAGCTTTAAAACCATTTAAAAGTATTCCTTTTGGAACCATTGAGTTTAATATTTAATATAATTATAGGGTCAAAGAAAACTGAAGCAAAATCATTATTTTCGAAAGCGTTAACCCAAAGTAAAAGAATTGAAGAAGAGGATGGCTTCGAAAGCATCCTTTCGAAACCATTATCTCTGAAACCATTATTAAAAGCGGCTAAAATAGCCCATTCGAAGGCATTGAGAAGGTGGCTTCAATGTTAATAAAATGAAAGTCTTCCTTTTGAACACATTGTTATAAGGCTATAGGAAAAGGCAGCCCTTAATAATTCAAAAGGTATGAATGCGACAGCCAGAGTGTCCAATAAGTTCAAAAGCGGCAACTCTTTCGAAAGCTTCTTTGAAAAAAATGGAAAGTAATGGATTCGAAAGCTTATAAAAATGGCTTCAACCCTTTCGAAAGCATGCCTTCGAAATAGTCCACTCTGCCTTTCTCCAGTACGCTACATACCAATCACTTGATACTATGTGCATTGGTTTCGAATAGGTGCGAAAGGCCTTCTGGGCACGGTGACGAAAGTATGCAGTGGAAGTGGTGAAGTTGTAATTAGAAACAAAATTGATTTTATGCCCTATTTTGTTATGATGTATTTAAAATGAAATGAAATTATGTGAGAATTTAATAATGATACCGATGATGATTATTTTGAAACATATACGTTGTTCCATTCATGTATAGAAAATGAAATTAAATTAGCTGAGTATTTGATAATGATAATGATACTTATAGTTTTATGACATATAATGGTAAAAATATTGATAATGATAGTTTTATGACATATAAATATTTTGCAAGTCGACAAACCTGCAGTAAATTTATTGATTAAGACTGTGTTATACTCAATGTTCAAAATTCCGTTTTTCTTTTTCGTTCGATTTATGGTAAATTTCAAATTTTCGGTTCCATTTTGAAAATTTGGGAGATTCCGATATAATTTAGGTTTTGGAATTTCGGTACCATTCTTTGAGCTACTAAGTTAATACTAACATAAATTGATATACTATCCTTGGAGTTACAAACAAAATATAAATTTTAAGGAAAAATATACAATACACGTCAAATTTAATACCAAATTATCCACTCAATTGTTATTTCAGTACATACATAAGAACCCAGCCCATACAAAATATATATCCTTATTAAAATATTAAACATAATAAGAAAGGTCCAACTTAAACCATATCAAAAAGCTCAATTATCTAATAAAAATTAAATATGTTATGATATAACTCCCGACTCATCTCAAGTACTACACGCTTTAGGCCGTTTGTAGAAAGGGAGAAAAACTATATTTGGGGTTAGAATGGAAAAAGAAAATGAATATGTGAATACATTGCGCTTTGAATCTAAGGTAGGCAATTGCCTATTTCATCAAGTTTTTTTTTGGCTTTTCCATTCTTCCATGGTTGTAACTGGGTTCCTTGACATAATATGTTCTGGTTCTGGTCGAAACCGAAATGACATGGTCAGAATTCCAAAGTTTCAACCACTACAACAAAATACTCTTTTTACAATAGATAATACCGGTTGTGATAGAGGTTTCACAAGGAAAATCACTCATATTATTATGTGATGTTGTATTCAAAAGATTTAACAACGGTTTAAAACCATTGCAGTAAATATTTTTACAACGGTCCAAAACCGTTGCAATAGAGCCTTTTACAACGGTCGAAAACCTTTGCAATATTCCATAGCCACAACAAGCATTAACTGTTATAATAGATGTCTATTATAACTATTTTTGCCCATAGTTTAAAAAAAATGCAAAATTAGACTATTAATGCAACATGTATACAAATTATATGCACAATTGTTAAACAGCCGAAATATATACATACATATCATTTATAAAGTGCACATTTAATTCTTCTTATAAATATTGTCACGCATTTACAAAACCAAGCTTATACATATTGTAGCACATTTACAAAACCAATCAATGAAGAACATACTCCATGTAAATAAGAATATCAGTCATAGTTCAAAGTTGAGTAATATCGCTAAACTTTGCTTTGACCTCTGATAAAAAAGGCATCTGTTGATAGTTTCTATCCAACCAAACGGACACTGTCGTTGCTTTTGCTTCCAATATGGGCTACATGATATTTTCTTATTCCAGTGCTTATCCTGCTTACTGGGAGTGGCGGTGCTCGAAGAATGCTCTTATACCGTTCTTTTGCTTAAATAAGCATTGATGACTTTTGCTTTGTAGTGCCTATGGTCTGAGGGTCAGAGCACAATTCATTCTTTTTGTTCTCCAATGTATGAAGTACTTTTGCGGTTTACCAACATATGTGTTAGGAGCGTGTATGGTTATAAGTGTCACGCACTTTGTTTTCTACAGAGTAGGTTCATGCTTAATATACAATTTATTTTAGTTCCAGGAGTTGAGTACTCTATGAATTTGGATGCAGGCAGATGTGACGAACACTGATCGTGTGGTTGATGTCGTATTTAAAATTACCTGACCAAATTGAAGTAATACTTTTACATTCTTTTCACCTTATTAGATTGTACATCTCTTTATTCTGAAGTGCAATAATATCACTATCTTATTTACCTTAAAAGTAGAACGAAGAACAAGAAACGCTAGTTTGCTGTTTTGAGTAGTATGTCAGCTATGGAATAAATGATCAAGTTTGTTCATGTAATCATCCAGTTTGTTTATGTCACCTCTTTTAAAATTGAAGTTCAGAATTATCTATTATAGGATAAACTCATCATTTAATTGTCCATGTTGAATATGATTAAGCATGCATGGCCAGTCTTGAAGGGTGAGAGGCATAAAAAAAACAAATAATAATGTATTAATTGTTGATGAATGCATATGTTAATGGGTTTTAATTTGAATACGGTAAGGAGAAAACTACTTTCTTTTTATAAATAAATATGGAGAAAACTACTATCTTTTATAGTGCAATATCATTGAGTTATTAAAAGATGCGATGTTTCATTTTTGACAAACTAAGGGGGCTTTAGAGCTATAAAAACCGAACTCGGTAATCATAATATAATACAGATTAGTTTACCTTCAGAATTGTCTTCAACTCATACAGATGGGTCAAGATTTCATTTTAGATGCCTTGCCAAGATATTAACCGTTGATGCCCCTGAAGCTGAAAATATAGCACAACGATTAATGTCTCATCTCCAGTAGGCATATTCTGTAGTTGTCTCTTTTTGACAATCAATTAAAACATAGAATTTTCTTCAACAAGTAAGCAAGTGGTGGTTGAAATTTAACTTATGAAACCAACAGCTGGGGGTTAGCCCTCTGTAGAAAGGAACATACACGTGAGCTCTAAGACATATGTGGTTTCACTTTCATATCTCATTTTTTCTTTATTATGCTGAGATTTACAAGCTTTTTACTTATAATTGTGGTAATGTTAACATTTAATAATAACTTTCCCACTTAATCATTTGTAATATGAACTTAATTATTGCAGCAAATTTCTGTTTTCAACAGTAAACAACTGTTATTTCTCATTTACTTGTATATATGCTACAGGTATTGCAGGTTAACAACGTATGTTTGATCTTGTGAGATATGTTCTACAAAGAAGGGAGATCATATGTGTGTATCGGTAGCATCAGGAGTAATTGGGCAACTAGTTGGATAATTTGGTAAACTAAAGGATTGTTATGGAAGTGCAGGATCTGATGAAAAGTTATTTATAAGCAACAAACTATAATAAGTTCTTTCTTTGTACTAACAATTCATGTATTAATAATAATAACTTTAGTTGATCTAATGAAGATCGTATGTGGGTTTGATGAAGCTTTCGACAATAATAAGGATACAAACCTTTATCTAGCGTTAAAAAGGCATGCTAACTGTACTTAACCTTTAATCAGATTAACTGTTATTTCGCAAAACGTACACACTGAGAAGAGCACACATATGAAGAACACAAAAAAATAACTATGCTTACCCAATAAGAATTGCTGCCCCTTTCCAATCATCAGTAGCCGCCATCTCGACTCCAATCGCGCCGCCACCATGCACATCCCCTTTATTCACAAGTGTCGGTTTGCTGCCACCTTCTTATGGCAAAGGTCTTAACTGTTTTAAGGCAGGATTCTATAGATTCAACCCCATGAACCAGCAGATAGTACCAACGCAATGACCAATCGGCCATACAGCCTATGAACTCTATCCTACTTTCAGCATTAATGCCATCCTCAACTTTTCACCATTAACAACTGGAAATGAAATTGACAGAAAAGTTGGAGGGATACTTTTCAATCCAAGAACTAAAAAACAAGACAAAGACCAAAAAGGAAGAGGCATGTCTAACTTGACGTAAACAAAAAAATTGCACTTCCATGTACAATATTAACTGTAGTAATTTCAAAAGTGAAAGAAATTATTCTAGTTTTAGCAGAATAGCTATCACTGTATTATATATAAACAGATTACTTTTGGCTAGAAAAAGTAAATATTACATTTAGTGTTGCGAATAGTTGCCAGTACTTATTATACTTCAACTAGATAATGAAACTCCATGCTAGTTACCACTTAACATACAAAGAAATTCCAAAAATATTTACAATGAATTTTAGTCAATTTACCATTTGACTAACGTAAGCATGAAATATATAGCTCAAGCAAAAATGAAAGTGAAATTGCCTAATCACAGTAGTTAGGTGCAAAAAAGCCGGTAATAAGCTTCCTATCGTGCATGGTCATTTTCATAGCCTTCATCTTTAACCTCGTGTGACCGAAAACAAGATCTACAATAGTAGACAGCACGATTAAGCACATTTTTACATCATATCTAGCCTCCGAAAAGTGTGTGCACCTGCTCCTCGTCGACCCAAATACTCATGCCATCTCACCTAAAGTCGCAGCCATCGTTATCTCCGCTTTCTCCTTCAGTCGCAATTCCAACATTGCAAGCTTCAATCGCCTGCTCCTCCTCCCTCCCTCGTGAATAGGTTTTTTTGGTTTGGGATTTAGGTTTTTTTTTCTTTTGATCTGGGATTTAGAGCATCTCCAACAGTTTTGAGTGCGGAAATTCGATTTTCCGCACTCCAAAATGTTAGAGCCCTCATTTCTACAACAGAAATAAGGGCAGACGCCTATTGAACAGACGCCTGGGCATCAGACGCCTGTTCAACAGGCTCCCGTGTTTATAAAACATCGCACGCATGTTGGACAGGCGCCTGGTTAACGTGCCTATACAAGGCGTTTTTCCCCCACTTCCCTCATTTTTTTCTCCGTCGTCCTCTTTTCAGATAATTTTTTTAATTCAACTTTGCGTCTAAATGCCGCGCCGTCCGATCAAAACTGGTAGACGCACCGTTCGATATACGACCGATGCCAATATCAGACATGTTCATGTCCCTCTTGATGCTACCGTGACTCCAGACGATTTTCGATCTTTGCATGACTTGCCCCCCTACTGTTTCGCATCGACTTACTACAGCAATAGCAACGCCACATGTATACGTTTATTTCTTTATTGCTTGATGAACAACCATATAAATATATATGTATGATAATTCTTTGTTTATTTTAACATTAAATAATCATATATTTAGGTTCGTCACGTAGCGATGCAAGGTAGTTGGTGTAGGTGTATGTCTGAGTATTTTGATCAGTTACCGGAACCGATTTTGGATAGGCTACATGCGTCACCTTTTGGTGAATTTCTTGTTTTATCTAGATTTGCACATGTAGATCGTTGTCTGGTAGAGGCCATCACCGAGAGATGGTGGCCTATCACTCACACATTTCATTTCCCTGATTTTGAGCTAGGACTGACTCCTCTATATTTTTATATGCTCACTGGCATAGAGGTTGGTCGATCAGAGCGTCTTCCTGTTCCATTTGATAGTTCATTTGAGGAGTTCGAGTCATATTCAGCTTATTACCGACTTTGGCCGATGAGGAGGTTAGAGGAAGAGCTGTTACTCTTCCTTATTTGCAGCGGTATATAGTAGAGTACATGGTCGTTGAGGATATGCACACTCCGGTTATTCGTGCCTTCATATTATACCTTTTTGAATCTACATTTTTTAGTAACAATAAGGGCACTATTAGGCTTGGTTTTTTGGCTGGATTAGTAGATGTGGATGGCCTACATATATATGATTATGGTACTGCTATTATTGGTTATTTGTACGTAGCATTAGATACTTATGCACTTCAGCAGTCTAGACAGATGTATGGATTTTGGTATATTCTTCCATTTTGGTACTACGAGTATACTGCCAATATACACCCCCGACTTATTGTAGAGGCGAATGCCACATCTTATATTTGATTTCCTAGATTGCGTCGTTGGGGTCCTCTTATGCATTTTCCCCGTGTTGCACAAATGGTGCACAATGAGCTGATGGAGGCTAGACAACAGATGGATATAAGGCGGCGTGGTAACATTATTGTTCGTACATACGATCAGTACTAACAGTTCCTAGAGCCCGGTCCTGATCATCCACTCACTTTTCAGTTTTCCATATCGCGACGTAGGATTTGCTTTCAGGTTTCTATATGTCCATTCATATGGTATTTAGGGGAGCGGTGTTGGCTACAGTTGTATGGTATAGTTCGCATTCCATCAGATCCGCTACCATGGGATGATATATATGGTGATATTAGGGTTGGACCAGCTTATATTCTTGCGAGGAGGGGTGCGAGATGGGTGGATGGTGAGCCATTTACAGTTCTTGGAGACTTTGTTCATATTGGGCTCGAGTAGCCCCACGTGCTTACGCGTTGCCTAATTATATTCGGGGATTGAACTCCGATCATATTGGTCCACGTACCTCTTTCGGTAGATTTCCACTACCATCTGCCACCTTTGAGCCTACATCATTTCAGTACACGCAGCCTCCTACTTTCGACCCCCCTCCACATTCGTTTAGAGCATATGATGTGCATGGTCAGGTGGTGGAGTACCCTTTGCAGTATTCTACATATGAAAATATTACGGGTGTACCATTCGTCGGATTATATCAGCCTCATCAGGTTTGTACGAATTTTAACTGTTCTTTAAATAACTTGTCATTATATTCTCCACCTATGTATAATTCTTTTTTGCACATATCAGTATTCTTAGTACAGGGATTATGATAGACAGATGATTGCTGCATTTGAGCGTATGACGCTCGATTATACAAAGATGATGTATCAGAATTACCAGACTGCGGTCCAGCAGCAGCAGACTCGGTATGATGCACAGGTACAGGAATTACAGACCCAGATTCAACAGCTTCAGGAGCAGCTGCATGCCGGACCCCAGCCTCACGACTTTGATGACGTCAACGATGACAGTGACGACGATAGTGGAGACAATGAGGAGCTTGATAGCGGTTCCGATCACATAGACTGATGTGCTGCATTTAGATGTTTTAGACTGTGTTATTATTTTTCACACCTTACATTAGTTGGTTGCATATTATGATGGTGATGATGCTACTGTTATATGTGATTGTGTATATGTTATGGCATTGTGTCGATTATATTTTATGTTGAGTATTGCATTGTGTTGATGTTAATTGACGCTTGTGTTTGTTTATTATTAAGCGTATATGAAGTCAAAATACTAAAGTAACAAACACAGTTGTGTGTGTTTGTCAAAAATTTTATGAATGTTTGACACGTGGACGTTAATCTTATGCTTCATTTTTTTGTGCGGATCACGACCTCTTTATTTAAGATAAAGTGTTATATTCTAATGTCACAACATTTGAAAGTTCGGTTAAATCAATCAATGTGTAACATAATATTTTCGGCTACAGAATTAAAACTGTTAATAAATTTTTATATACAAATGGATCAAATGTGCGATGATGAAGAGATAATGGCAACTCAGTTTTGGGACACTTTTGTTGAACTTTACAATAGCAATGTTGATGGTAGAAGTAAACGTACACAGGTGGAGTTGAGGACTGGTTATGGGAACTTCTGTAATGCCTGTACGCGGTAAAGCACGGTTATCAATGAGGTTATATTTGAAAATTTGTTTAAACCAACCCGTTCTACATTTGAAGGACGTTACTTTCTCAAATATCACAGCACATTCATTGGACATGAGGCTTATATCATGCGTCAAAATTGGCTAGAACAATTTGGATATCCATAATTTGAGTGTATTATTGTTGAGTGTATTATTGTCTCTGCGTATGCATATTTATTATTGTCATGTTTATGAGTAATTTTAACTTTCTACTACATTTTCAAATCAAAACACAGTGCTAATATTTAAACATAATTAATTTTTAACGTTCACACGCTTCAATATATATATGTAAGATCTTTTATTCTCAAACACACAATTGAGTTCTTCGCTCCTTCAAACTTCTCATCCTCATATCAATGCCTTCCTGGTCACCATCTATTGACTATGATGCCGGGTACGTTCCAACGGAAAGAGAACATACTGATGAAGATTGGAATATTAATTACCAAGACCAACATTACAAGGACGTCGCTCGTGAATTCTCAAAGCTTGACCAACTCACACTTCAAGAAGATGTTCAACCAGTACACGAACAGTTGGTTCATCAACAATCACAGGAGGTTGAACAAGTACCAAATTTGCAATCTTCTGAGCAAGAGGCAGAAGTTGTGGTTAGAGCAGATGGCGAAGATATTGGTCGTCGAATCCAGTTGTGTCCTTTCTGGCCTGAAGGGTGCAATTATGCAGAATGGGTTGATGAACGACTATTCCCAAGGGCCATAACATATGTCAACGAGCTGGAACGAGAAATAAGACGTCTTCGAAATATCGTGCACAACTTACAATTTGACCGTAACCGGTAGTTTCTCAGTAGAGTGTATTATTGTGGTGTGTATTATTATGGAGTATATTATTGTGGAATGTACTATTATGGAGTGTATTATTATAGAGTGTATTATTATTATGGTTGTATTATTGTGGTGGTTGTATTATTGTGGAGTCTATTATTATGGAGTGTATTATTATGGAGTGTATTATTGTTCGTGTATGCATTGTCGTTGACTGTATTAATGTTTGGGTGTTTCAATAACAATGACTTGTTTCTTTCTGTATTATTGCGTTAAGAATACGGCAACAGTTGTATGATGGGACAAGATAGTGCAGACGTTACATTGCAGACAAGACACCGCATCTACAGTTAATAGTGTATGATGGGACGAGACACTGCATCAACAGTCAATAGTGTATGGAGGGACAAGATAGTGCAAACGTTACACTACAGACAAGACACTGCATCAACAGTTAATAGTATATGATGGGACGAGACACCGCATCAATAGTCATAGTGTTTAGATGTGACGAGACACTGCAATCGTGACATAAATGGAATCTACTTTATAGATGGTGGTTGAATTTAATTAATACTACCCACAAGTGATTGTTTGTTAGCCAACATGTGATTTAAGCTATAAAAGGCTTGTTAGATGCTGAGAAGTATTATTGCTCATTCTTATTTCATACAATTTCAAATATAACAAATGGCGGCAGAAGATTATATATTTTTTGATGATAGCGACGACGAATTTGATGAAATGATGGAAGATCATTTTCATTGCGAAAAGGAACTAATAAGTATAGCTGCATTACAGGTTGGTCAATCGAGTAGGCAACACGGTGGATCAGTTGTTGGTCATCGGTATAAAAATCATAGACATTCATGGCACAACGACAGACTGATGGAAGACTACTTTGTTCCAAATCCTACTTACACAGATGCTGATTTTAGAGGAAGATTTTGCATGAGGCGTCCTCTATTTCTTAGAATCCTACAATGCATCAAGCAGCATGACAAATATTTTATCTTCAAACCTAATGCATCTCGTACAATAGGATTGGCTGGAATTCAAAAAATGGCAGCTGCATTCAGAATACTTGCATATGCAGGACCGGTGGATGTGCTTGATGAAAATTTGAAAGTGGCGGAAAGCACGATATTAGAGTGTTTGGAGCATTTCTGTCAAGATATCGTGGAAATTTATGGTGATCAATACTTACGCAGACCGAATGAGGCAGATATAGTTATGTTATTAAATATGCCTGGTAGTAGAGGCTGGCCTGGAATGTTGGGCAGTATAGACTGCATGCATTGGGAGTGGAAAAATTGTCTAAAGGCATACGCTGGAGCTTATCAGGGTAAGTCTCATAGGTCCTCTATTATTCTTGAAGCCGTAGCGTCGTACGACTTATGGATATGGCATGCATTTTTTGGAATGCCGGGTTCAAACAATGATCTTAACGTAGTCGAATGATCTACGTTGTTCATGATTTAGCAAACGGTAGATCAACTCCTTGTACCTTTACTTTAGGAGGTAACATGTACGATCATCGATATTATCTTGGCGATGGTATATATCCTAAATGGAGTACCATTGCCAAGACAATTTCTAGCCCACAAAACAATAAATAATCAAAGTTTGCAGTGATGCAAGAAGGCCAAAGGAAGGACATTGAAAGAGCATTTGAGGTTCTTCAATCTAGATTTTCCATAGTCAGTAATCCATGCAGACTTTGGTCACCAGTTAAAATGACCAAAATTTGTATTATTTTACATAATATGATTATAGAGGACGAAAGAGACATGAAAGAAGATTACTTTTACGAGGGTGCTCCAACACCACCGCCTGTTTGGCGCAACGATATGATTGGCAGCGCACTAGAACTCGAGTTTCATATATAAAGCCAGATGTCCTACCGTAGTGTTCAACTGCATCGAAGACTACAAAATGATCTCATAGATAATCTTTGGAGGTTTTCTGGAAATCAGTGAAACTATATTTCTGTTGTTACTTTTCCTACTGTAGTTCATATTGTTGTTACTTATTATTGTTATTGTAATCTGTTTATCTTTAATTAACGTAATGTTGTTATAATCTTTTTTCAATGTAATGCAATTTCAATGAAAATACTTATATTAATAATTGCTTGCATTCAGAACACAATACAAATAATGGTAATTACAAGATACAAAGGTTGTAGAAACGGTAATTCATTTAATGACCCTCTTCAAGTCTACGCCTCATAATTTCTCTCCTTCTTTGCTTCGTATACTCCAGTTGTTCTGCAGACATGTGTGACGTATCCATGAACATTATTGCATCTTCATCTCTTTGCCGGTTTCCAGCAAGAAGTTGATCCATTCTTCATAACTTTTCTTGGTGTTGAATTATGCGAGTCTCCATTAACCGGTTAAATCTATCTTCAGATTCAAGCATGTGTTTTTTAATGTCAACTTGATCCGCACCAGCCGCCTTCTTCTTTTTGGCCACTTTTGCTCTCAGTGGCCTAACAAAATGATCTTCTGGTGGGGTTGGGTCTTCTTTTGATCCTAAACCGTAGCTTCCTTGCGATTCCCTAGGACTAGAGCTTTCTCCAACTCTAGGCGTTTTACCCCGACCACTATTTGATTGAACTTGTTGAACGGTTTTCTAAAGCGATGATTTCCATTTAACGTGCTCGACCAACATGTCATAAACATGCATGAACTGATAAAAATGTGGTGCTTGTTTACTATCAGGTTTATAGATTTGTTTGAACAACTTGTTTGCGGCCATTCTTTGTTAAAACAATAATTAGTATAATTAGAGAACTGTGATAAAAATTAGAACAATGATATTATATTAAAGCTTATCAAATGCGTTTCATTTCCAAATCCACTAGGATTCGTTTGCTTTAGCTTGAACATTTGAGAATCAGACGTTTGCGTTTAGCGATTTATTTTTCCATAATGATCTTTGACTGAAGACAGCGTTCTTTTCCGATCGATGTTCTTCCAATTGTAGCAATTAGTAATTTTTCCTTAAAAAGATTCACCACTTTGATCGGTCCCTCGAATAGGATCGACCGAGATGGCACAGTAAACGTAGCAAAGATCGTAGTCTTCCGCAGCGCTCCAACTTGCATTAGTTACTTCTCTCCCAATCGGAACCGTAACGTCTTGTAAGTCGTAGTCTTCAAAACTGGACCTTGCAGCATCGACGTCGAAATCGGAGTACATTTTCAGTTGAGATTAGTGGCCGAAAAAACTGTAATGGAGGAAGAAAATTGGTTGTGAATGGAAGAAGGGTGGGGAGTTTTATTTGAACCGAGAAAATGGCCGTTGGAAAATGACCATTGGGGGAAATAAGTGGGCGCGTGTTTAACAGGCGCCTGGATGCCAGGCACCTGTTAAACAGGCGCTTAACTCTCAAGCGCCTGTTGAACAGGCGCTTGGCATCTAGGCGCCTATTAAACAGGCGCCTTGCTGAACTCCAATTCTCAAGCCGAGGCCCCCCTTTTCTGCACTTTTGAGATTTCTCAACCTCTGTTGGGAGCTCTTCTGGGTGCAGATTCAAGAATTCTATACCTGTTGGAGATGCTCTTAGGTCTGGGGAGATAAAATGGGTAACGAGTATGGCTTTTGGGGGAGATAATAAGTGGTAGGCCAACATCACGGGAACTTTGAAGTCAACTTTTTGCTGCTTCCCGCCTAAATTCCATGCCCTTGCTGGCAACGTCTCTTAAGTCGCAGTATTTTTTTTATCAAATTTGTAGAAATAAATATTTTAAGTTAGAATTAACAAGTGAAAGTTTATATTAAAGATGATATGAATTTCTAGACAATTAACTTTTATTAAAATATTAAATAATACTTCTTAATTATTATTATTTATTAGTTATTACTTCTTAGTTATAATTGAATATTTATTATTAAAGTTTATTATTTTTGTATATTACCAATTATTAATTATAAAATATTTATTATTAATTATTAAAATCTAACTATTATGTATTAATCATTAATTATTAGGTATTAATTATTTAAGAGTAATGAAAAACACTATTATAAATATTACTTTTAATTCTAAAGTTTCAAAATTTCGTTTCTGAATTTTATGAATTTTTTTAAATTTAATTTAAATAAATTTATAATTTTTTAAATATTAAATATTATTATTAATTGTAGATATCAAATAAAAAATACTAAATAATAAATTATGCCTCTTAATTAGTAAATATTAATTGCTTATTAATTGTTAATTACTAATATGAGTCTTAGTTATACATTAATCACTAATTATATAATAAAAATTATTTTACAGTGATTATTAATTATTAAAATTACGTGTTCTATTTGCTAATTATTAATTTTCAGTTGTTAACTATTACTTCTTAATTATAATTAAATATTAATAATTGAATATTTACTGAATATTAAATATTAAATATTAGCAGTACTTATTTTATATTAGTTATAATTTTTAATTTTTTATTTATTATAATTAATTATTATTTATTAAATATTAATATTTTTATTAATTATTTAACAGTAACTGTTATAAATTATTATTTATCAACTATTAATTATTTATGATTTAATAGTAGTTATTATAAATATTAACTATAACTAATAAGTTCATTCAACAGCGATTATTTAATATTAATTATTGACTATATTTATTTAATTATTACCATAATCGTTTATATTATTATTGTCGTTTTTATTACTTTTAAATTGGCATTGTCATTTAGTTTTGGGTTCCATCTCTAGCCGACTACCACCCGACTTGTTTGGAAATAATGGCTTAGTTGTTGTTGTATTAAATACAAAATGATTATTGATTATAGATAATAGTTAGTAATTATAAATTATTTATTAATAATCATTGGTTATAAATTGTAAATTAATAGTATTTTTATAACCTTTTATAACAACTGTAAATTAAAAAGTTTGTAATATGTATCTACTACAACTAGCAAAAAATGAAGAGTTATGAAAATTGACATCTATTACAACAGGCAAAAGAAAATGGTTATAATAGGTATCTATTACAACAAAAAATAGAGATGAAACTGATATCTAGTACAATGGGCCGAACACCGTTATAATAAAACTATATTAAAAACCGTTGCAATATGACGATATTACGACGGGCCAAAAACCGTCGTAATAAAACTTTATTACAACGGGCCAAAATGGTTTTAATAGAGCTGAAAACTAGTATCTATTACAACAGACCGAAAACCATTGTAGTAGGACTATATTACAACGGCCACGTTGACAACGTTATAATAGGTGTACTGGATGGTGAAAAATTACACCTATTACAATGGGCTTAAGAACACCATTGTAAAAGGTTTCTATTACAACGGTTATTTAAATTTGTATTATGACATAGCAAGTACGAAATAGTCTATATTTAAATTTGAATTCTTTTATTCATTTTACTCAAATGGATTAGTGTGTGCATAGCTATGAGGAGAGTTGGTGAATATTAATATTGGTTGCTTCGCTTTTTGAGCATGGATTTAAACATGAAGCATAAGACTCATGAGAATAAATCAAAAGAACACTTCTACATGTCATCATATTCTTCAATCAACGAACGCAGTGATGGCACTCTTGAATAATTGCTAAAACAAACATCATTCTAAAAACTATGCTAATAGGAAATACTATTTATTGTGTGCTTTTAGCTAATTCTCACAAATATAAAGTAGATCAAGAAGATCAATCTGTTTAATGGCTTAGAGGAATCCATGGAAACTCAAATACTACAACCAATAAGGTAGCAAGAAGAAGAAGAAGAAGAGTAGTTTACTCTAATAACAAATGTCATATTATCAGCTAAGTACGTACGAGTACGTACAAGTATTAGAAAATATATATTGAATAATACACACTAATTAGATATTTAGGGATACATGTTGCAAAATTTTCAAAATTTAGTTTTGGGACTTTGGGTTTTGATTTGGAAGAGGAGAAGTAAAGAGGGAAGAAGAAATCAATTAGTCCTACATGCTAGAAAATTATGCAATATATTTGTATAAATATAGTTTTCTCATGTGGATGTTGGGGCCTTGGGGCTCACACATGTTTACTTTGTTGTGAGGAGAGAAGTCATACAACACCACATGCGCACCGCCGCCGTTCGTCCGACCAAACAGGGCCGGGTTGGGTTTCGGGTTTGGATCCGAAAATAATTTTGGATCGAATATAAACGATAACGGGTTATGTTTCAGCCCGTTAAGGACCCATGACCAAAATTTCTGAATTTAAATAAAGGGCGGGATATTTGTAACGTTTTCTGAACGTTGCAAAATGAATAGATGCGACGTTTCAATTCAAGCGTAGTGACTGTTAGCAATGGTTTTGAAACGTTGGGAAGGGACGCAACCCTTCACGAACAGATACCTCTTCAGATCTATAAATAGAAACTCCCAGACAGTGTTAGAATCAATTCATTTTCTTCTTCTTCTTTCTACGCAGACTTGCAACGCTAAGGAAGTGTTGCTAATCGCTGCACTTCCATTAGTCTATATTTTGTAAGGCCTGCAAGGTGTTGCAAACGCTGAATCATTGCAGATTTGTTTATTCTTCTTCTTCATTCCTTTCTTTGCATATTGCATCGTCGGATATTAAATACTAAAGTTTTCTTGGTCGGACCAAATGCATACAAACTTTGAATCCGATTACGCTGTTATAAGGCTTCATTGAATCCTAAGAGTCGATAGTTCGATAACCCGTTTGTACCTGGTGGGTTGAACTATTGTCTGAAAGAGTCTATTCCATAGATCCTTGTAGTCGGAAGTACATCATTATCTTCATCGCAATTGCCACTAAATTAACCTCGAACCGCAAAATCCCCAATAAATTTCAGACAATAATTTTCAACCATGGAAGGTTCGAGCACTCTACAAGTTATGAATCAACATCTAACTCGATTAGTGCGTTTTGATGGCGACAATTTCACTCATTGGCAAGAGACGATGAAATTTTTCTTTGTCAGCGTCAAGTTGTTCTACATTTAGGAAGATGACTTGGAAGAAATCCCGGAGGAAACCGATAAAGATGATGCTGCTCTAAAGGCTAAACATGCAAAGCGCAAAGAGGACGTTTTTCTATGCAGAGGCCATATTCTGAATGCGCTATCTACCCCAGTTTACAATGCTCATAGGACCTTGGAAACAGCGAAGGCACTCTGGACTGCACTGGAGAATAAGTACCGCATATCCAAGGCAAGTAATAAAAAGTTTCTTTTTTCTAATTTTATGGATTTCAAAATGGTCACCAATAAATTCATAATTGGAAAAGTGAGTGAAATATTACTGTTGGTGAATTAACTTAAAGATGCTGGAATTGATCTCCCCGAATCTTTTGTTGTTGGAGTTATAATTTCTGGACTTCCGCATAGTTGGAATGATTATAAAAAAAAGATGAAGCATGTGGAAACGGATTATAATTTAGACGGTTTACAACGTCATCTTCATATTGAAGAAGACTCTCGCAAACGCGATCTAGATGATAATCCGCAAACTGAGTCCTATTCATAGGCAAATAATGTTGAAATTAACGATAAGTTAAAGCCAAAGAATGAAACACGGTTTAAGAAGAAAAATCATTCCAAAACCAACAATAAAAAGAAAGGTGCTTGTTATTTTTGAAACAATCCCGGCCACTATGCCCAAGACTGCCTTCTGCGGAAGAAACAACAAAAGGTGAATGTGGTCGATGACTCGCTTGTGGCTGTAGTGCATGCAAGAGGCAAACTCCGTTAGTGGCAATGATAGTGATTGGTGGTTTGATACTGGAGCAGCCATTCACATTTTCAAAGACCGTAATCTTTTTAAGAGTTACGAAGAAAATAAAGGAGAAGCCGACGAAGTTACTGGAGCGAATAAGGTTGCAAACAAAGTTCTAGGAAAAGGCACTATAGAACTTTCTTTCACCTCTAGAAAAGTTCTTACATTAGTCAAAGTATTTTATGTACCTGATATGTGTAAGAATTTGGTCTCTGGATACCTTCTTAACAAAGGAGGATTCAAGATGGTGTATGAGTCTGATAAACTAGTGTTGTCTAAGAATGGTAGATTCATTGGACAGAGATACTCTTGTAACGACATGATTAAGTCAAATCTAATAAAGAAATCTTCTGCTTATATTGTTGATTCTATTAATTTATATCATGATAGATTATGACATGTTAATTATAATTCCATTAGAAATATGAATAAGTTATGATTAATTTCTGATTGTAATTTCGATACCATCTCTAATATGAAATATGTGTTCAAGCAAAAATACATTGAAAATTCTTTAAATCCGTAGAAAGAAACTGGTTTGCTTGATTTGGTATATAGTGATATGGGTGATTTAAAAAGTCATATCACCTATGGTGATAACCAATACTATGTAACATTCATTAATGATTATACTAGATATGCATATGTATATCTAATGAAAACTAAAGATAAGGCTTTTGATAAATTCAAAATTTACAAAGCAGAGGTCGAAACACAATTAGGAGTTAAAATTAAAATATTACATTTAGATCATGGTGGTGAATATTTCTCAAATGAATTCACCTTGCTTTGTAAACAACAAGATATAGTTCACCAATGTATTGCCCTATATACACCACAACAAAATGGTGTTGCTGAAAGGAAGAATAGAACTTTAGTAGAAATGGTTAATGTCATGCTCATTAGTTCTAATTTATCTTATAACCTATGGGGTGATGCTATGTTATCTGCATGTTATATTTTAAATAGAGTACCACTTAAAAAGAATAATATTTCCCCTTCTGAATTACGGTTTAATAGGAAACCTAACCTAACTAGACTTAAAGTTTGGGGTTGCTTAGCATATGTTAGAAAACCAGACCCTAAACGACCAAAGTTAGTAAATAGAGCATTTAAATGTGTTTTCATAGGATATCCACTTAATAGTATAACTTATAGATTCCTTATTCTTGACAACCTAGAAGTTATAGAATTTGTATATGTAGAATTTTTTAAAAGTCAACCTATTGAGATCCCATTGAGATCATCTAGTCCAGAACCTAGTATGGCTAATGATATCAATGACGATGATTATGCTCCTGCTCAAAACGAAAAAGAAGTATCGGTACCAGATAATAGTACTGAACAACGGAGAAGTAAAAGAGCGAGAATAGAGAAGGACTATGGTCCTGACTTTATTACATATCTTATAGAAGGCAGTAAGGACGAAGTCCTTAATGTGACTAAATATGTAATGAACGTCGATGACGATCCAAAAACTTATTCTGAGTCTATGAGTTCCAGAGATTCCAATTTCTGAAAAGAAGCTATCAGTGATGAAATGAATTCCATACTGTTAAACCAAACTTGGGTTTTAACTGATTTACCTCCTACTGCTAAACCTATAGCATGTAAATGGATATCCAACAAAAAGTTGAATACAAATGGATCCATTGATAAGTTTAAAGCCAGATTAGTTGCTAAGGGATATAAGCAAAGACATGGAGTAGATTACTTTGATACATACGCTCCAGTTGCTCGCATATCTTCTACACGCTGTTTAATTGCACTTGCATCAATTCATAAATTAGTCATACATCAGATGGATGTAAATACTATTTTCTAAATGGAGATTTAGAAGAAGAGATATATATGGAACAACCTGAAGCTTTCAAAACTCTAGGCCAAGAAAAGAAAGTTTGCAAGTTAGTGAAATCTCTTTATGGCCTGAAGCAAGCTCCCATGCAATGGCATGAGAAATTTGATAAAGTTGCACTGTCATATGGATTCATTGTTAATGATGCTGATAAATGTATTTATAGAAAATCGGATAACAACGGTAGTGTTATAATATGTTATATGTTGATGACATGCTAATATTTGTTTCTATATCATGTGTGAATGAAACTAAAAAGTTTCTGTCTTCTAAATTCGATATGAAAGATCTAGGAGAGGCTGATGTAATTTTGGGAACTAAAATTGTTACGAAAGAGGGAGAGTTATTACTAACTCAATCTCATTACATAGAGAAATTCCTACAAAAGTATGGTCATTATGATAACAAACCGACACCAACTCCTTTAGATCCTAGTATTAAATTAGAAAAGAACACTACATGTACTTCTCTCAACTAGAGTATCCCGGTGTTATTGGGTGTCTTATGTATGCTATGTGAGAAATTGCGGAATACGGATCTTAAGGCTAGGATTAACACTAGAGGGGGTGAATAGTGTTTTAAGGAATTACTAAATCTTTTTGGTTTTTTGTTATTTTGAACACAAAAGTATACAATATTCAGACATAGGTATGATCACATAAACAAACAATGATATAGAAATAAAGTAAAATCAATAAAGGAAAGAACACACCGGATTTTATACTGGTTCGGAGTTACCCTACATCCAGTCCCGCACATAAGTATGGATTTTCTTTCAAAAGCAATTGTACAATTACACCCTCGATTTCAAGGCCACGAGGTACACCACTCTAGTTTCACAATCCTCTGAGTAGAGATACTTCATTTCAGGGGCAACAAGTTCACCCAATTGATTTCCTAGGCTACAATCACACCTTTTATAACTTGTTTGATTTCCAAGGCCATAATCACACATTTTATCGCTTGATTGATTTCCAAGGCTACAATCACACCTTTTTTCGCTAGTTGATTACAAAGAAGTCTATAACTCTAAATAGCATTGAGATCATGTTGAGATAGTGATAGAGAATCAAACCAGAAATGATCTAGTTAGTTTCATTGTTGATTTCGGCAGAGTAATGGTAAGAATATGTATGAAGAAATGTGGAAGAAGAAAAGGAGTGAAAATCCGAAAAATATGATTACAAATTCGATCGAAACTACCCCTACTTGTAGAACAACAGCCATGTCCATTCGTGAAGGGATATGACGAATAGACACTTCTTTTGAAATTCAAATTTTGAAATCAACTGCTACCATGTCGACATGGGGTACTTGAGTATGTCGACATGCCAAAGGAAATTTTGGTGATTTGTTTTTCTTTGAAAATAACTTCTATCTTATATTAAAACTATTTTAAACTTTATAAATATACTTAACTATAGTTAAAATACATAAGTAAATATAGAGAATAATATTTTGGTATATATAAATTTTACTATAATTTTATATTTAAATCTAAGTATAAATATTAAAAATTAAATATATTATTATTAAAAGATAGTTTAAAACCAAGGATAATTTGATTTTTAAAATAAAGATTATTTTGAGGCTAAAGCCAGGATAGATGTTTTTGATTCTTTTAAAAGGAAGATTTTGAAAACATTTTGAAAACAAGATATAATTTTGTTGAATAAAAGTTAGCGGATACAAAAAAATGTTCCACTAGATTTTTCGTAGGTTCCATCCCACTTAGGGTTCCATTCCTTTAACGAGCTCGAAGTGGATTCCATTCCACTAATAAATTGGATTTTAAGATGTCAGTGCTTTTCTAGGAGTTTTAACAAAATTCCTAATTAAATTACTTATCTTGAAATCTTAAAATCTTGATAATCTTGATACTCATGAGTCTTCAATCTTGATATCTTCAGTCTTGAATCTCTATACTGTACAGTCTTCATTCTTGTTACCTACATGGTTAAATCCTGCATATACATATATATCTAAACTATAATGTTAGTATTTATATTTTATAATCTTATCTAAGGTTGTTGCCATCAAAACCATCATCTCAAGGACTGACATGCTATGCATTGCACTAGACTAGACATCGCACATGTTATAAGTGTATTATGTCGATTAACAAGTAATCCGGGTTTCGAACATTGGAAAGCTATTTCCAAAGTTTTAGCTTATATGAAAGGAACCATTGAATATGGTTTATCTTATAAAGGATATCTAGCTGTAACAGAAGGATATAGTGATGCAACCTGGAACAATGTAGAATCCAAATCCAAATCTACTACTGGATGGATCTTTACATTTGGAGGCGCTGCTGTGTCTTGGGCTTTCAAGATGCAGACCTGTATTTCTGACTCAACAATGTTGTTAGAATAGATTGCATTAGCAGATGCATGTAAAGAAGCGGAATGGCTTAGGAATTTGTTAATGGAAATCCCTTTACGGAAGAAGCCATCTCCAGCAGTCTTGATTAACTGTGACAATCAAGAAACGATATACAATGTGTCTAATAAGATATATAATGGAAAGTCTAGACATGTGAATCTAAGACATCAAATAGTAAGACAGTTATGCATACCCAAGTGGGATCAAGCCGCTGTCCGTCCGACTGAACCGAACCGAGCTGGTTCAGGCACGAGTTTCGGGTTTGGATCCGAAAATATTTTTGGATCGAATGTAAATGGTAACGGGTTATATTTCAGCCGTTAAGGACCCAGAACCGAAATTTCTGAATTTGAATAAAGGACGGGAATTTGTAATGTTTTTTGAATGTTTCAAATTGAATAGATGCGACGTTTCAATTCAACCATATGTGACTGTTAGCAACGGTTTTGAAACGTTGGGAAGGGACGCAACCCTTCACGAATGGATACCTTTTCACATCTATAAATAGCAACGCCCAGATAGTGTTAGAATCAATTCACTTTCTTCTTCTTTCTACGCAGATTGGCAATGCCAAGGAAGTGTTGCTAACCACTGCACTTCCATTACTCTATATTTTGTAACGCCTGCAAGGTGTTGCAAACACTGAATCGTTGCAGATTTGCTTATTCTTCTTCTTCATCCCTTTCTCTGCATATTGCATCGTTAGATAATAAATACTAAAGTGTTCTTGGTCGAATCAAAGGCGTACAAACTCTGAATCCGATTACGCTGTTATAAGGCTTCGTTGAATCCTGAAAGTCGATAGTTCGATAGCCCGTTTGTACCTGGTGGGTTGAACTATTGTCTGAAAGAATCTATTCCATAGATACTTAAAGTCGGAAGTACAACATTATATTCATCATAATTTCCATCAAATTCGCTTCAAACCGCAAAATCCCCAACAATACACATTATGCAAATTTGGAATTCATGCCTTGAAAATTTAATTATGTCAGAGTGTTTATCGACTAGGAAAAGTGGTCGTGAACATCGTTTATTCTTTAATTATGTTATAGTGTAATAGGTGTAACCATTGTGCTATTTGCCTTTTAGTTTATAGTTATATGTATTTGGTGTATGTCATCGATGTTCCTTGGAAGCTTCTTGCCAAATATTTCTAGCTCTAGCCAGAAATGAGCTATGTAGCTTTTAGATAATACGTGATGGGAAATTATTCCCATTCTTTCCTCAAAAAAATTTAGTCTAAAACCAATAAAGGATGCATTCATGAAAAACTAGCCAGTAACGCAATATATGGATTGTAAGTGGCTACTTTTTAATTTGTGAATTTGGTTTAACTAAGATCGCAATTGCTTGTAGTTCCACCATGTACTTAATACTTTCTTTTTTCTTATTACTTCATTTTTTATTTTAGTCCCGCCATTTTATAGGAAAATCATATTGGATTTCAACTAAATATTATTAAAAAACCAATTGAAAGTCAATTTCATATTGGTTATGAAATCTGTAAGAATTAACTAAAGAGTATTATAAAATAGGGAACACTAAAAGATCGAACATTAGATATGAATTTGGTAAAAAAAATTGCAGTTGTAGGTGGTGGAAGTCCTATGGATGTGGTGCTAAGTGTATATGCGGATTAATAATTCCACCTAAAAATTATCTCAAAATTTCTTTTATCAATTGTAGTTATGCGGTAGGATTATCATGAAACAATGAAAAGTTGCATTTTTGGAATGAAGGTTGTATATTTTCAGCACTTTTCTTTGAAAAAAGATATTTACAATAAAAATTCAAAGCAAAAATTAAAAAAATAATAAAAACGAGTCAAAGCCCAACAACCACAATTATTATTAGCGACATGAGATCGGTTGGTTCATTCGACTAAGTCGTCCATTTTTCTTTTCTGAATCTAGGGTTTTCTTTGTGAATTCCATGGCACTTCTTAAACGAATTCAACAACGCTCTCAGATTTTTTTCTCTTCGCGATTGATGCAGGTATCTCCAAAGCTAAGTATTGCTTCATTATCTTCTTTTGCTTCTATTTTATATGAGTCTGTATTTCATCTTGTACAACACGTACAAAACTAATAAAACATGGAAAACTAATAAATACAAAACAAATGACAACTTACAAGGGTGTCCACCATTAATTAATCAAAAGCAATCCATGATTTCCTTCAGATATAGCGAGGAAAGTACGAATTTTTAGTGTAGAAGTGCTGGTGGGGTTCAACTGGTAGGTATATTCCATTTGTTTAAGCTATCAATGTTAGCTTGCTGCGATGTTGAGAATTTCTTGGATTTTGAAGCGATGATTATCACATAGCTTAAAATTTCATCTATTATTTTCCTTATTTTGAACTTGCTGTTGAAAATCCTAGCATTTCATTTTTTCCATAATGCCCATCCACAAGTAAGCAAAACTACTTTTGGTAGGTCTCTGACTTTGTTTCTGGCTTTGAAAGTAGTTGAAACGACAGTGATTTCACTATGCAATGTTAAATCTGCTATAGCTCGCATATTCAGATTTTCTCTATACCATCTCTGTATGTAAAATAAATGAGCACTCAAAAAATAATTGTGCATTTGTAATAACCCACAAATCGCACAATTTAAATTGACAATAAACCACACATGTTCAATCCAAATTGAATGGAAAGACCGATAGTTACAGGAAAGAAAGAAGAAGAGAAGAGAAGAAGAGGAGAAAAATAAATTAAAACAACACAAAAACTCACAATCGCAGCGGAACAATATATAATATAAACCGATGGACTTTACAAAAGAGAAACTGTAATATACATACATCAAATCAGAGGACACAAATAACAAATCATCTGCCTGGACGATTATAACATGTCCTCACAAATGATGATAATTTCAACAATAGTGTAGCAGAAAATAAACATATACGTGAACACAACCTAAAGACCTCCATCTCATCTACTGAAGCTTCAAAGCATCCAAATCTAAATCTGTAAGTATGCTCGGTCTGACCCGAGCATTGAAAGGGAAGAACGTCTGGATCAATGCAACAGTAATTAAACATATACATGAATACAACCTAATGACCTCTAACTCGTCCACTGAAACTTCAAAGCATCCAAATCTAAATCTATAAATATGCTCGGTCTGACCCAAGCATTGAAAGGGAAGAATGTTCAGATCAGTCTAGTAAACTAGCGTGAGAAAACATATCTCAACTGGATTTTCAAATTATCAAAACTTTTCAAAACAAAGGTATCTCGTAAGACCATGCCGCACATAAACACGGACGGGTTTTTACCTTACAATAACCAAATCTTTTCATATCAAACTTGTTATATTATACTAGTGTCTAGTATAAAAATAATATTAATCATAGCCGAAATTGTTAGATTGATTAAATTCCAGCATACTAACTACAAAGTGGGTTCTACAAACAAAATTGAAGGTACGTATTGGAGTTTGGATTTCATACAATCGCAGATAAGGAACTACCTTTCATACAGTACATTTCTAGAGGATTATATCAAGGAATAAAAACTTTGAAACCTTTGCACCTAGCAAGACCAGCCTACTCGTAGACCCATCTAGTGCCGAATAGAACTAAATATGACATCACGGTGGTCGTTCCCGACCTATCCGTGGTCAGAAGCATACACATCATACTCGAAATATAGAGCATAATCTAGAAAGGTGATGGCCATACCCTAATGGAAGTGACATACTTACCTTGCGGCATTCCCTATTTAAGCCATTTCCAAGTGATGAGGCTTAAGGTAACATTTACCTTTCACATAGAACATTCCACTTTGAATGTCACATTGCCATTTCCAACAACACACTAATTGATTTCCATAAAAGTAAGTGTAAAATGGCTTACCTCCTACACCACCAAACAGGTCTACTTTTGTAAAAATCAATATATGTGGTTCTTAGATTCTTAAAAGTGCAATGTCAGACATTCGTCCATACAAGTTCCCAGGAATAGGATAAACCGAAGTAACTCTTCTACTACATCCTGTCGGGAATCAACCTTAGGATTAATAGCGAGCAGTCCTTGCATCGAAGATTTTCATAACAGAGCACTACCGGCACCATATATATAATATGAAATCACAAGACTAGTGGCAAGCAACCTTACGTTTTGAAGATCTCCGCATTCAAAATCATTGTCATGAACATCTACACTTTCGAATGCATAGGTTGGTTTGAAATGGTTTTCGGATAAATCCATTCTCAATGTCTTCGGACTAAAAATCAATAAGAGGCCCTCAACCTTATTTGGAAACAAAGTCACATAGACTTATCTTGTTTCCAACTTTCAACTTGCTATCCTTCAACCAAAAAGGAGATTGGAGTACCATAGTCACTCCGCACTACTCGAATCAATATTGTTAATACCAAATGATAATCAAGCTTACTCAATTGGCCTCATATTAAGTGCATGACTAATTAGTTCCCATATCAAATCAAGGAACCAAAAATGGCCAATTTTGATAGTCGATTGTTTAACTGCCATAGCAACGAATAAAATCTAGCACATAAGCAGTCACTAGGCCCATTTCATTAATCTTTTATTAATTAAATCAATTTTCAAATATTTACTCCAAACTATCTTTAAAACGATATATTCTCAAAACCATTTCAACTATTCAATATTTGAAAAACATTTCTATATACTTATATCAATGGTATAAGTATATTTAATAACACTACCATTTTGGAGACACGCTAAATAGATTCCTATAACCATACAACTCTCGAGTTTATACGCCTCTAGACGGGTGTTAAGTACAAGAAGCAACGCTCCTTTACCACCAATCCTTTAGTATGATTATAAGAATCAATTCGTATTTTTCACAATGGAAGGTCAAAACACAATTTATTGATCAAAACAAATGTTGTGTAAAACATTGTTACGACAACGAAAAAACAATAGTACAAAAATTCGACTATTTATATGTATATAAATCTCGTATATAATATAAAATATTTCCTTTCGGAAATCATTTACTACAACAACAATGTTACGGTCCATGCCTTCTTTATTTTATCGAAAACGTCTGTTACAACAATAAATGTTGAAATCTATGTTTTCGTAACTTAACACATTTTAATTACTTTTGAAAACATTTAATTCCATTTGAAATCATCACTTTCAAAACATTACTTTTAAAGGTTATCACTTTGAAAACCATTAAACTCTATATTTAAATTTTAACATAAATCATCTTTATATTTAAAATACTATGTTTATAAAAAAAATTCTATTTTAAAAAACTTCTCTTTATAGAATCTCTTTATTTATAAAATTTCGTTTATAATTTGATTTCTTTATAAGTCTCTTTTATATATAAAATATCATTTATAAATCCATTTACAAAATATCGATTACAAATCCATTTTATATATATTTATAAATTTCGTTTATAAATCTATTTCTTCATTTAAAAATATCACTATTACTTCCTTTTATAAACTATTCAAAAATTTCTATTTAAAGTATTTCTCGAAACTATAATTTTATTACATCAAAAATTATGCATTTTTATTTATTTAAAATAAATTCATTCCTTTTAATAATTCGATAATAATTATTAAAAAACATATAAAATCATTTTAAGATCATTTCAATTCAATATCGCTATTTTTTTACTTTTTCAAAATAATAAAATAAGGCCTAGTGTTAGTATAACACTAAATAGGAAATCATCTATGTCATCAAATATGGCATCCAATACATTATATATCATATTATTCGAAAAGTAAAATCAACAGTGTGAGGAATCCAGTTGGATCTCTGAATCTTGTCCCCCTACATCACATATAGTGTGTGTGTGTGTGTGTGTATTATAAATCAACCACTTCAAGTCGGGATTATATACAAAGGGTCGTCCGTTCTTACACGGAAACGTAGTAGGGTCTCACCTGCTCTAGGGGAAGGAATATATCCAAACCAACAACTAAAATAGTAAACCATCCGAACAATCAATGAAAAACCAATAATAAAATTACCCACACTTATATAGAAATATAAGTGGGTGAAAGAAGTGAATTTAACCAATCGACAAACAATAAATGATAATAATCGAATATTATCATTATCCAATAACCAAACACACCATATATAACTATAATAATTTCTATAAAATTATTCCTTTATATATAAAATATAATCAAGGTACAATTATTTCATTTACCCAATTTCAAAACAATACCATGTCGAATTGCTATGTTCGACTACTTAGAGATCCCTATCAATAACGTTAATTACTCATATTGACCAGAACCCATAAGCCACTCAACAGATGAAGGAGCAGAATATAAAACATTTTTATATCACTAAAACATTCGCACTCATATATATACACTCCAATACATTCTAGGGTGCTAACGACCCTATCTATAATGAGTACCCCACCAAAGCCTATGTGTTCGCTAACCTAAGCTTGATACTAGTTGTAATAACCAGAAAATCCACGCAATTCAAGTTGACAATAAACCACACATGTACAACCCAAATTAAACGGAATGCTGGATAATTATGGGAAAGAAACAATAAAGAAGAAAAGAGAAAAGCAGAGAAGAAAAAATAAATTAAAATAACACATAATCTCACAGTCGCAGCGGAATAATATATAATATAAACCAATGATCTTTACAAAAGAGAAACTGTAATATACATACATCAAATCAGAGTACACGAATAGCAATCATCAGTCTAGGCATTTATAATACCCTGTTCTCTCAAATGCTGATAATTTGAATAACAATGTAGTGAAAAATAAACATGTACATGAATATGACTTGAAAACCTCTAGCTCGTCTACTGAAGCTCCAAAGCATCCAAATCTAAATCTATTAATATACTTAGCCTTACCCGAGCATTAAAATGGAAGAATTCCTGGATCAATCTAGTAAACCAGCGTGAGAAAACATATCTCAATTGGATTTTAAAGTTTTCAAAACTTTTCAAAACAAAATTATCTCGTAAGACCAAATGCACATAAACGCGGATGGGTTTTTACCTTATGATAACCAAAACATTTCATATCAAACCTGTTAAGCTAAAAAAATTACATTTATTAAATTCTAGCATCATAGCTACAAACTAGGTTCTACAAACAAAATGGCATACACGTATTGGAGTTTGGATTGTTTGGCAAGTAAGGAACTACAAGCTTTATAGTACATTTGTAAAGGAATGTACCAAGGATCAATAGCTTTGAACCTCTGTACCTGACAAGAGCAGCCTACCATGCAAACCCATATAGTGGCGGATAGAACCGAATATGACATCACCTCATTCGTTCATGACCTATCCGTGGCCACAAGCATACACATCATACCGGAAATACATAGGATAACCTAGAAAAGTGATGACCATACCCTAATGGGAGTGACCCACTTAGCCTTATGGCATGCCTTGTTTAAGCCAATTCCAAGTGATGAGGTTCAAAGTAATATTTACCTTTCATATAGAACATTCCACTTTGGATACCACATTGCCACTTCCAATAACACACTAATTGGTTTCCAGAAAAGTATAGCCTCTGAGCTCATACGTCTCGGAGAAGGTTGTTAAGTATAAGAACGGTTACCTCCTACATCACCAAACAGATGTATGTTTGTAAAAATCAATGTATGTGGTTCTTAGAGATGCAATGTCAAACATTCGTCCATACAAATTGTCCAGAAATGTGACAAAACAAAGGAACTTTTCTACTTCATCCAGTCGAGAATCAACACCAGGATTAGTAGTGAGCAGTCCTTGCATCGAAAATTTTCATAACAGAGCACTATTGCCACCATATATATATAACATGAAATCGTATGGCTAGTGGCAAGCAGCCCTACATTATGAAGATCTCCATATCAAAATCGCTGTCTTCAACAATCTACACTTTCGAACGCATACGTTGGTCCAAAGTGGTTTTTGGATTAGTCTAATCCCGATTGGTCCAAAGTGGTTTTTGGATAAATTTAATCCCGGTGTCTCCGGACCAACAATCGATAAGAGACCCTCAACCTCATCTGGAAACCAAGTCTCATACTATCAAATTGTTATCCTTTGGCCAAAAGAAAGATCGGTAGATTGGAGTTCCATAGTCACTCCGCACTACTCGTATCAACATTCTTAATACCAAACGATAATCAAGCCTACTCGGTTGGCCTTGTCCAGTAACGACCTTCCTTTTTGGATGTTTTAAGCAGACACACACGTCAAAATTAAGCCATACAAAGGGGCAGATTGTTATTGTGGTAAATAAGAAAAAAAGCAGAGAAACAAAAAGAAAACAAAATAGAATCTCACAGCGGAATGACAAAATATAATAATCAAATAACAATTCATGAAGCTGTTAACAAAATATTCGATTATACTTATACAACAGAGAATCAGAGTTACACATATCAGAGATAAATAAATAATGCAGTGGAATAGTATGAATGCAGTGGAATAAATATAGTAAATAATAGTAGAACAAATCTTTGCCTTCATCCTCCAGAATAAGATCTTCAAATACTGAAATGCTCAGGCTGACCCGAGCAAATTGAAAAGAAAAAACACTCGAGTCAACATTAATAGATCTTATGTAAGTTAAATCAACGGTAAATAAATATGAGTGGAACGGCGTCCAAGATGTTTACGGGGTTTGACATCTCCTATCCAGTATCTAACGTGGGTGAAGTAACTCAAGAGATGTTCGGGACTCACACTCCTACGGATCCATTAAACTATCTACTATGTAGTATAATACGCTATTATAATATGTCTATAGTAAAGTAGAAGTTCTAAAATAGCGTTAATGCGTTACTCATATCCCCCGTAACAAATTTTATATATTCTTATAGTCTATACAGTACCGTAACTCACCCCATAAATTGGAGGGCTATCAGAGGGCACTCCATAGGTATGGCACAAAACAAACTCGTAGAAGAAACGATAGGGTGTGCACCACGGCACACAAGGAAATGCCATGGTAGATATACCATTTGCGGATCCAGACTGGTGGTAACGCATAGCAGCTACTACCGTCCACCTTGGAACACACTCCCAAATTAAAATCAAGGATGGCCACCAAATGGAATCACAAAGTCAGATATATATCGAAGAAGTGTGCCCGATAGGATAAATGACCTCACTTGGCCCAGCGTGGCTCCTGATTTTATCCGCATCAAGCTTACTCAAGGGAGTCAGTGTCACGTAAATAGATTATACAGGAATCGTTCACCAAACCATCCTACTTCATTTCTGGAATCCCACCATGCACACAATTGTTAAAGTGGTTTTCGGTGTTAGCAAAGTGTATAACAATATCCGATCCCACTCTCTTTAACAACCAAACGCTTATTTCACACCGGATGGTTCTTTTACATTTCAGAAATCAATTCACAATTTATATCAAAATATCATATTCTCAAAACCACATCACTTTCGAAATTATATTCTTTTTTGAATTCTTAGAACATTTGAAATCATATCGCTTCCGAAATCATAATTTTTCAAAAATCATAATTCCGAATAGGTTAAATCCTTACTTCAAAGTCATCATATTCAATTAAGTATAACATTTAAATCCCAACTCAGGTTATAACATCATTTAGTCGTATTCGCTTTTAAACCAGTGAATTTGAATATAACCACTTCCCCTTTACTTAGTCTGCAAAAATTTAGAAAATAGTTTAAATTGCTATAAACAGTAAAATAGTTTAACGTAGACTAAAAATAGATTAAATATAATTAAAATAAATTAAACAACTTTAAAATAGATTAATTAGATTTAAAATAAGTTAAATGGGTTAATTAGTTTTAAAATAAATTAATTTGTTTAAAATAGGTTAAACTGATTTAATTGAGTTAATGTAAGTTAAAGTAGTTTAATAATTTGAAGTTCTTAATAATTAGGATTTTAAAACAATATATTTTCAAATGGTTTATAATATAATATGAATTTGGAATTAATATCAATTTAAACTATTTATTTCATTTTAACACATCCGAACCATTTCAATTTACAAATCAACAAACCCAATTGCAATCTTTCAATTCAAATTTTTAAATAAACGATTAAATTATATATCGATTTCAATCCATGTTTGAAATATCAATTTATTCTTGCAATTTCAATACATTTCAGAATTATACTTCAAACAACCCAAATAACTCAATTCTAATAAATTTCACCTATATCTCAAATTGGACTTTAAAATTTCAGTTTAATTTCTTAAGAAATTCCTTTAAACCAATTCATATTTCAACATAAAACTTGATTTTTCAATAATAATTCAATTTATATAAATCAACTTTTATTTCAAAAATATCGTTTAATTAAACTCTAAATTTTAGAAGTCTAAAATCATTTGATTTAACCAATACTACGCCGTATATAATTCTCTACCCTAGAGTCAAGTGATATAGATATTTATCATTTCAATCTGCAATTTATAATTTTGTGGTTATATATCATTTCAAAACGCAATCTCGAATTTACAAAAATCAATAAAATTGCCCGAGTCTATTATTTCAACCCATAACGATTTTTCCTTAATCTACAGTTGTGAGTGGATTAAGACACCCACCTTCGATTTTAAATCGATTTAAAATCCAATTTAGGGCCTAAATTCAAACAATCTCAGAATCCGTCCAAACTAGCGTCAAAATACCTGGAATTTCGATACGATCCTAGCGAATCAAACCACGCGTCAATCCGAGTTCGTATGAAAAAGATACGATAGTTAGCATTAACGATTTAAAATTAACATTTGACTAAAATAAGAAATTAACTACCTTAACCCTTCACTCCCGTTTGTTCCCTGGACCGCACAAGAATCCAACACCATCGACCCATCTCCTCCGTGCTCGCCAACCAAACAATACCCAGACCATGATCAGAGACCGCCAACCGACGCGCCACACCAAGAACCACCTTTACCCAAAGCGTCATCGAATATGTTACCCCCAACGTCATGCAAATCCCCAAAAACATGTAACCATATATTCCTTAATTTTGGCGAATCCGAGAAGCTGCGCCACGATTCCACCGTTGGATGCGAAGAGCTCGCCGATATCTATAACTTTCCCTTTGGAAGATATTGATTTTGTTGAATGGATAAGGAGAAATCAAGAAGGAAAGCAAAGGAATTTTCGACCATAATATCAAATAAATGGCGGCCAGAACAAATTAAGGTTTTCCAGGAATATTTTATTATTAATTTCCTCGTTTAGCGTGTTGTATATATAACTAGGTTCGAAAACTACCCGAACTCGGATTGAAGCGTGCCAACAGGCTATCCTAATGTAAAAAGGCCTTTAGAATACAGTGGAACAGGTTTCGAGGCTCAATTTTATCATTTTCATAGGTTACAGTTAAAGTCGAATTGGTTTGAAATGACAATAACGCCTCGAAAAGCCCGTTTCATTTTCAAAACGAAAATGGATCATCCCATATATCTAAATAGATGTTTTCAATATTTTAAAACTCAATGGAATAGGTTTCAAGTCCTAATTGCATCGTATGAAGAAGTTATGTTAAAATTAGTTTATTTCAAATTGATTTCAATTAAATTAGTTTCAAGGCGTTTGAGCCTGTACGATCAAATGACAAGTCCGATTGCTACGAAACTTGAAATTCTATAATAATTCGCTGTTATGGATCCAAAGAAATTGGTTTCGTCGAAATCTGAGGCAGTGGCCAAATTGGCTATATTTCACACAAATAAATAAATCAATATCAAATTAATTAATCACTTTTTGATTCAAAATTTATAAACTAACCAGTTTCATCAATTTTAATCACTTAGACATTTATAATGACTTAATACAAGTTTATATAAAAATTCAATGTTAGTTATTACACTAATTACAGTGTTCAATTTCACTGTAATTTATCATAATTTAATTTCAATAAATTGCTTTAATTTGATTTGAACTTTTATATTCAACCAACTATAATTCTAATAATATAGTTAACATTTATTTTACATTTAATTACATTCATATTCTCCAATTTCCATCCTTTATTTGTATTAACTATTATATTTCCATTATTGATTTTTTTCCAATTTTATCATAATTTAAAATCACAATAAATTAATTTATCTTTGTTTCATTCTTTTTACTTCATAGATTAATGCCTCGTAAATAAAATTTACATTTCTATACCTTTTATTACATTCACACTACAATTATTGTCTTATTCCACATTAATGTAACATTTATTTACGTTTATTTGCAACTGATTAATTATATTGAAAACAGATAACAACTTGTCACCTTTTTCCTTTCATTACCTTTATAAGTTCATTACTTAAAAACAAATGTTACAATTGCCTTCTAACATTAATTTTATTCGACTATCATTAATTGTATATTATTTTACAAATCATTTTAATATTTATATTTGTTCCCTTATATTCAATTTGTGCCCAAGTGTAATCTTTAAATTATTTCAATTAATTGGGATTTCATTAAAGTTGTTAATAATTAACTTACATTAACATTGTTCCACTACTTTTTTGTTATTATTTCATTATTAGTTCCAAATTTTTATTTCTTTCAATATTAAATTATCAGAATCTTATTAAATTAACAAATTTAATTATCTAAAATTAAGGGTTACACTCTGCCCCACTCATAACTTTTCGTCCTTGAAAAGAAAAAGAAGGAAAAGTAAGGAATTAAGTAATCAATATATCTTATTCAAAATATTAAATTTTTAAACAAATAATTTACATAATTAAATTATTTAAATAAAATATATTAATTTATTAACAATTAAATCCTTTCATATTTAGGTTAACAAAAGTTTGAAAAACATTTCACAAGATCTTCTGAGTCCAAAATTCAAGAAAAAATTCGGTAGAGTCTCCTTTGTACGGAGAAGCTCGGGAGAAAGAATAACATCAATAATAACAATATATTTTATATTTTTTAAAGTAATTTGACCCAAACAACGCGAAAAACAATATAAAATCGCTGCAAAATCGTAATCTGATACGTACCTATTTGTCGGCCAAACAACGCTTAAATTATGAAAACAAAAGTGGTAGAAATTGCTTCCATAACCTGTATTTCACTTATATAATCCAAAAGAGTTAATAATTATATAAAGAGGCAAATATTTTGAGTTATTTCAACTAATAACAAAACAAATCAATATAACATAATAGTAATCACTTGCAAAAGCATACAATCATCACATGAAATCAATGCAATCAAACATACATACATATCAGGCAAAAAACAAATGGCTTTGTTCGGGTTTTGATACCTTTTAAATCATATAGGATGACAAATAAACTATTAAGTATACCATACAGTCAACTATCTTGGATAAAACTCGACAGATTATTTATACATCCAAACAATTAGAAGTATCCTACCCCAAACAATTCATAAGCCAAAACAAACAACAAATTCCAAACATTAATTTAAGTTTATTCTAATAAATTTCCTTTCACAACATTTATTATTTAATTTTTTTCATTCATACAATGATCATTTCTTTAATTTAGATTTTTTTTCCTCACAAAATCAATTCCCTTTCATTCATGTAATGCTTAATTCCATTTATTTATGCATGTCAATTACATTTTCTTACATATGTTATTTAATTTTCTTACTTATGTTATTTATACACAAATTTTAAACATATGTAAATCAATTCTTGAAGTACTGCATAGATTTTTTTGTAAATTAATTCACATTCATTCATTCAGTACTTATTTCCATTTATTTTCATTCATTACTTACAAAATTCAATTTTAGTTATTCATATAATGTTAATTTCTTTTCATTTATTTACTTTCATTTCTTACATAAGTTACTTACATTCAATTATTTATAATAATCAATCAATTTATCATTTAAGTATCACAAACATTTTATTGCAGCTTAGTTCATATTTATTACTTTATATACTTGATTTCTATTAGATATTAATATTCATTAGTGCATAAGTTCATACCTAGGTTTCTTACTTTTGATTCACCTTCATTTATTTACAAAGCGTCATTGAATATTAAATCTATTTTATGAATCCTTCAACAATTTCTGAAGTTATATTCATTTACTCAATTTTTAGTTACTTTAATTATAAATAATTTCAAACATTAACTTAAGTTTATAATTAATTACTTAAAGTACTCACTTTTCTATTACACTTTATTTGGTAACATTTCAATCATACTTAAGTTTATAACCATTATGATATCACAATTCTTAGTTATAAAGTAATTCCATTTGAACATTTTCATCGCTTAAATTTCACTTGTATAATATTCCAGTACATATTCTTTTTAACATTACAACTTTTAATATTTTGGTAAGTTATATATATGTTTCTAAGAATGTAAATTGAAAGTTACACAAGTTTATCTTATTTCATTTTAGTAAATAACTGTTCAATAATTACCATTTCTTATTTTCATATCCTTAAGTTTATAGGTGAGAAATTTCAAATTTCTTATATATTTTATTTATAACTTCGCATTTACTTTCTTATTTTCAATTTTAGAAGTTCTAATTATTAAATGATTAAACTTTTCATTCCATTATAATAATTGAAATCTCTAATTTATAGAAATTTAAGAACTAAATGTCGGGTTCCATTTCAAATCATTTAAGACAGTATATATATATATATATATATATATATATATATATATATATATAACATATCTTTATACAAATCATATATAAAAATTAAAATCAAGATTTATTTATCAACAAGGTGTAGTTAACTACTAAAACAGTCTTCCTGCTTTGAAACTTGAAACTGTATGTTGATGATGCATGCACTCATCACCGAAATTATTTTCCCACGACAGAGAGGGAAGTACAGAACTTATTTCCTTTCAAAAATCATTTTTAAACCATTTCTTCCAAATCACATTGAAATATTTATAGCGGAAAATACTTCCAAATAATACTAACATTATATTCCAAAAATCCTTTGAAAGAAATTTCAAAAATCCCGGAACTTAAGTTCTAAAATTTCCAATTTATATTTATTTTATTTACAATCTCATTTTTAGCCGATATTTATAAATTTCACTACCTAAAGAACAAATATATCACAACCAATGTATATCATTTATATAATTGTTATTTTATATACAAGAATATATAATATGCAAAACTATTTCATTCACCTATATTTCAAAACAAATATTGTGTCGGTCTATCCTATTAAGTGTTTAGAAATCCCTATCGGTTTCATAGCGTCCTATGCACCAACCAGAATTTATAAATATATAACGGAACAAATTAACACGATATAAAAACCTTTTATAACACTAACAAATATGCTCTCTCATATATATACATTCAACGACTCATTCTACGGTATTACTATCCTATTTATAAAGATTCAGACCCCACAAAGCTAAGGTTATCACTAAACCAAAGCTCTGATACCAAATGTAATGACCTGCCTTTTTGGATGTTTTAAGTAGACAAACACGTCAAACTAAAGCCATACAAAGGGGCAGACTGTTATTGGGGTAAATAAGAAAAAACAGAGAAAGAAAAAAAACAGAATCTCGCAGCGGAATGACAAAATATAATAATCAAATAACAGTTCATGAAACTGTTTACAAAATAGTCGATTATACTTATACAATACAGAATCAAGATTACACATATCAAAGATAAATAAATAAATAATGTAGCGGAATAGTATGAATGTAGTGGAATAAATATAGTAAATAATAGTAGTATAAATCTTTGTCTTCGTCTTCTAGAATAAGGTCTTCAAACCCTGAAATGCTCAGGCTGACCCGAGCGAATTAAGAAGACAAAACACTTGAGTCGGAATTAAAAGATCTTATTTAAGTTAAATGAATGGTAAATAAATATGAGTGGAACGGCGATGGAGATGCTTACGGGGTTTGGCATCTCCTATCCAGTGTCTAACATGGGTGCAGTAACCCAAGAGATGTTCAGGATTCACATCTCCTAAGGATTCGTTAAACTATCTACTATGTAGTACAATACGCTATTATAATATGTCTACAGTAAAGTAAAAGTACTAAAATAGCGTTAAGGCATTACACATATTCCCCTTAGCACATTTTATATATTTCAATAGTCTATATAGTACCATAACTCACCCTGTAAACTGGAAGGCTATCACAGGCACTCCATAGGCATGGTACAAAACAAACTCGTAGAAGGAATGATAGGGCATGTGCCATGGAACAAGAGGAAATGCCAGGGTAGATATACCATTTGCGGATCCGGACTGGTGGTAACGCATAGCAGCAACTACCGCCCACCTCGGAACACACTGCCAAATCAAAATCAAGGGTGGCCACCAAATTAAATCACAGAGTCAGAAAATAATATTGAAGAAGTATCCCCGATAGGAGGAATGACCCCACTTTGCCCGGCATGGCTCCTGATTTTAGCTGCATCAAGCCAACTCATAGGAGTCTGGGTCATGTAAATACCTCATACAGGAATCGTTCACCAAATCATCCTACTTCATCTCTGGAATCTCCACGACATACACTGTTGTTAAAGTGGTTTTCGATATTGGCAGAGAGTATGACAATATTCGATCCCAGTCTCTTTAACGACCAAACGCTTATTTCACACTGGATGGTTCTTTTACATTTCATAAATCAATTTACTATTTATATAAAAATATCATATTCTCAAAACCATATCATTTTCAAAATTATATTCACTTTGAAATTCTTAAACATTTGAAATCATATCGCTTCCAAAATAATATTTCTTTCAAAAATCATATTTCTAAATAGGCTAAATGCTTACTTCAAAGTCATCATATTCAATTAATTATAGCATTTAAATCTCAAGTTAGGTTATAACATTATTTAGTTGTATTCGCTTTTAAACCAGTAAATTTGAATATAACCACTTCCTCTTTACTTAGTCTGAAAAATTTAGAAAATAGTTTGAATAGCTGTAAATAATAAAATACTCTAAAATAGTGTAATATGGATTAAAAATATTGTTCTTGATTTAAGACAGTTAAATAGATTTAAAATAGATTAAATAAAATTAAAATAAATTAAATAGCTTTAAAATAGATTAATTAGATTTAAAATAAGTTAAGTGGATTAATTAGTTTTAAAATAAATTAATGTGTTTAAAATAAGTTAAAATGATTTAATTGAGTTAATATAAGTTAAATTTGTTTAATAATTCGAAGTTCTTAATAATTAAAATTTTAAAACAATATATTTTAAAACAGTTTATAATAAAATATGAATTTGGAATTAATATCAATTTAAACTATTTATTTCATTTTGACACATCTAAACCATTTCAATTTACAAATCAACAAACCCAATTGCAAATCTTTCAATTCATAGTTTTAAATAAACTATTAAATTCCATATCGATTTCAATCCATGTTAGAAATATCAATTTATTAATTCCAATTTCTATATATTTCAGAGTTATACTTCAAACAACCCAAATAACTCAATTCTGACAAATTTTACTTATATCTCAAATTGGACTTTAAAATTTCAATTTATCTTCTTAAGCAATTCCTTTAAGCCAATTCACATTTCAACATAAAACTTGATTTTTCAATAATAATTCAATTTATATAAATCAACTTTTATTTCAAAAATATCATTTAATTAAATTCAAAATTTTAGAATTTTAAAATCATTTGATTTAACCGATTCGGTGTCTGTATATAATTCTCTACCCTAGGGTCAAGTGATATGGATATTTATCATTTCAATCCGCAATTTAAAATTTTATGGTTATATATCATTTCAAACCGCAATCATGAATATACAAAAATCCATAAAATCGCTCGAGTCTATCATTCCAACCCATAACGATTTTTCTTTAATCTACAGATCGTTCGGTTATATATCATTTCAGCCCATAGTGATTTTCAAATAACAACTAAGGGAACTTGCAGAGTGATAACATTTTATAAATCAAACTTAACATTCAATCGACCAATATCGACAATCAAACATCCATCAAAATCATCATCCAATTCAACCAATAAATTTCAACAAATGACTGATTATTATATATAGGTAATTAACTGGCGATTTAAAATTCAAAAATAAATTAAATGACAAATTTAATTCAAAATAAACTCATATTAATACGAATAGCAATTTAAAAATATCAAACAATCCTAAATAAATTCCTAATCACATCATAAGTTTACTTTAACTAATATAAGAAATTTTAAAGGTTGTGAGTGGGTTAAGACACTCACCTTTGATTTTAAATCGATTTGAAATCCAATTTAGGACCCAAATTTAAACGATCCTAAAATCCGTCCAAACCAACATCAAAATGCCTGGAATTTCGATACGATCCGAATGGATCAAACCGCGCATGAATCCGAATTCGTATGCAAAAGATACGATCGTTAGCATTAACGATTTTAAATTAACATTTAATTAACTAAAATAAGAAATTAACTACCTTAACCCTTCTCTCCCGTTCGTTCCTTGGACCGTACAAGAACCCAACACCATCGACCCATCTCCTCCGTGTGCGCCACCCAAACAATGCCCAGACCACGATCAGAAACAGCCAACCGATGCGCCATACCGAGCATCGCCTTCACCCAAAATGTCATCGAATACGTCGGCTCCATCGTCATGCAAATCCCCAAAAACGTGCAACCTTATATTCCTTAATTTTTGCGAATTCGAGATGCTATGCCACAATTCCACCAATAGATGCAAAGAGCTCGTCAAGATCTACAACTTTTCCTTTGGAAGATTTTAATTTTGTTGAATCGATAACGAGAATCAAGGGGGAAAGCAAAGGAATTTTCGGCCATAGAATCAAGTAAACGACGGCCAGAACAAATTAGGGTTTTCCAGGAATATTTTATTATTAATTTCCTCGTTTAGCGTGCTGTATATATAGTTCGGTCCGAAAACAACCCGAACTTTGATTGAAGCATGCCCACAGGCTATCTTAATGTAAAAAGGCTTTTTGAATACAATAGAACTAGTTTCGAGGCTCAATTCTATCATTTTCATAGTTACAATTAAAGTCGAATAGGTTTGAAATGACAATAATGCCCCGAAAAGGCCGTTTCATTTTCGAAATGAAATTGGGTCATCCATATATCTAAATAGATGTTTTCAATATTTTTAAACTCAATGGAACAGGTTTCAAGTCCCAATTCCATCATATGAAGAAGTTATATTAGAATCAGCTTATTTCAAATTAATTTCAATTAAATTGATTTCTAGGCGTTTTGAGTCCATACGATCAAACGACAAGTCTGATTGCTAGGAAACTTAAAACTCTATAATAATTCACTGTTACAAATCCAATGAAATTAGCTTCGTAAAAATCTGAGGCAATGGCCAAAATGGCTATATTTCACACGAATAAATAAATTGATATTAAATTAATCACTTTTTAATTCAAAATTTATAAACTAACCAATTTCTTCATTTTTAATCACTTAGACATTTACAATGACTTAATACAAGTTTATATGACAATTCAATATTGGTTATTACACTAATTATAGTGGTCAATTTCACTGTAATTAAATCCTATTTATCATAATTTAATTTCAATAAATTGGTTTAATTTGATTTCTACTTTTATATTCAACCAATTATAAATCTAATAACATACTTTACATTTGTTTTACATTTCATTACATTAATATATTCCAATTTCCATACTTCATTTGTATTAACCATTATATTTCCATTATTGATTTTTTTTCCAATTTTATCATAATTTAAAAGCTTAATAAATTAATTTATCTTTGTTTCTTTCTTTTTACTTCATAGATTAATGCCTTATAAATAAAATTTACATTTCTATACCTTTTATTACGTTCACACTATAATTATTGTCTTATTCCCCATTAATGTTACATTTATTTACATTTATTTGCAGCTGATTAATTATATTGGCAATTGTTAACAACTTGTCACCTTTTACCTTTTATTACCTTTATAAGTTTATTATTTACAAACAAATGTTATGGTTGCCTTCATAACACTAATTTTATTCGACTATCATTAATTATATTTTATTTCACAAATTGGTTCAATATTTACGTTTGTTCCCTTATATTCAATTTATGACCAAGTGTAACCTTTAAATTATTTCAATTAATTGGGATTTCATTAAAGTTGTTAATAATTAACTTACATTAACATTGTTCCACTTCATTTATTATTTCATTATTAATTCCAAATTTTTATTTCTTTCAATATTAAATTACCAAAATCTTATTAAATTAACAAATTTATTTGTCAAAAATTACGAGTTGTTACATGTACTAAGTGGACGACTAGTCGGTTTCTATATCAAGTCAAGGAACTAAAAATGGCCAAATTTTATAATTGGTTATTTAACTATCAAAGCAATAAATAAAATCTAACACATAAGTAGTCACTAGGCCCATTTAGTTAAACTTTTATTTAATTAAATCAATTTCCAATTATTTAATCCAAAATATCTCTAGAAAGATATTTCCCAAAACCATTTCAACTATTCGAAATTTGGAAGGCATTTCTATATACTTCTATCTATGGTATAAGTATATTTAATAACACTAGCTTTTTGGAGAAATATTAAATAGATTTCTATAACCGTACAACTCCCGAGTTCATATGCCTCTGGACGGGTGTTAAGTATAAGAAGCAATGCTCCTATACTACAAAACCTTTAGTACGATTATAAGAACCAATTCGTGTATTTTATAATGGAAGGTCAAAACACAAATTATTGGGTCAAAATGAATCTTGCATAAAACATTGTTACTGTTTGCACCAAAAATGGTCACAACACTCTTCGGGAGTCGTTGAAGTGATAATAATGAAGAATGTAAATTCAAAGCAAGTATTATCTAACAAAAACTCTAATCAACAGTAAAGTAAATGCGTAGACAAGCGATTTATAGTGGTTCGGCGTGTTACCTACGTCCACTGTGAAGTTTTTTGGTGTTTTATTGATTCTCTTTCAATGATTACAAGTTGTTACAGCAATCAACAACAAGTTACAAATGGAAATTCGAAATCAACAGCAAAGTTATGATGTAGGATGATGGAGATCTCGATCCGGCAGAGTCTGGGTTCTTGAGAGTCGAAAGGTCCCTTTTCTATTGGCTCTGGGCTCTATTTATAGGCGTAAGAGGCTGATATTTCGCTGAAAATTTGGGAGACCACATCTAGCACGTGAGGGGGCCCACACGCCCGGTCTCAAGAAATTTGGGCCTACTTTGGCATCGATTCGAACTACATTCGAATCGATCATAAAATCATCCAATCGGGGTGAAATTTGGTGTGGACATTCATCAACATGTATGCAAGCTTCTGTGAAAATTTCGTAGCATTTGGATCAATAGATTGGGAGATATGATGGGTTCGAGATTACTTTCTTCGAGTGGCTGTTCGGTTCGAAACCATCCCTTCGAATCGATGGTTTCGTACCGATGGCGGCACGTGTCTTCATGTTTGACGTGGAGCGTACACTTCGCTTCGATCCGGTCTTCACTCCAAGTTGACCGCTTCGACTCCATGTACCTCGGCGCATTCGAACCGATGGATGACACGTCATCATGGCTAGTTGACCCAGTGGATTTGAACGAAGCTTCAATGATGGGTTCGAACAAGGCTTCACGGATGGGTTCGAACAACTGATGCTTGGTGGACTCGAACTCGCGTTCCTCTGATGGTTATGAGCTTTGTGACTTCTCCTTGGATGCGGGGTCCATCAACACGAACCCGATGGATTCGAAGGTGATGGAGTCGAACCCGAGGTGCTTTGATGGGTTCGAAGTCGATCGATACGAAGGTGATCGGTTCGAACGATTGATCAGTGATGGGTTCGAAATCTAGGTCTTCCCCTTCAAATTAAATCGATCATAACTCGAGCGTATGAACTCGGATTGACTTGAAATTTGAGATGCTGACTTCTATGATCTTTCTTGTCGTGTCCTATCAATTGTAGCTCAATCTGGACTGGGACAAAATTCAGCGATATCCATAGCGAAACCAAGTATGACCAATCTCTGAGACGAACAGTTCTCCGTTTTCGATCGATCTTTTGGTATCGCGGCTTTGCCAAAAAACGGGATAACATTTTGCCCCCCAAAGTACATCTTGTGTGAACATGACATGCTTTGAATAGCTGCAACTTCTCTCCGAACAATCATTGCTCTCTTTTTTGTTGAGACTCGTATTCCGTATTGCTGTAACTTTGTGTTGATATGATTGATTGCTGTATAATAGCACTTAGCCGTTGGTTGTCGCATTTGTAACAAGATGAGTATTCGATCCCTGTAAATGTTTAAAATCAAATGTTAGCTCGACATATATGCGCATATGTGGTTTGACTCTTGTTAACGTCGTGCGTCCATGAGTCGTTGTCAGTTTGGTTTGCTATTGAATTTCGTATCGATTCTCTCCTGAACCGATTTGGAAATTTATGTTGAGACAACGCATGATGGTTGTTTTTGAAAAGTCCCTTCATATCGATCCTCTCCTGAACCGGTACAGAAGGTCGAAGGAAACAACTTTGGGTTGCACGAATGTAATACTTCGAACCGATGTGTTGGAGCATTGATGGGTTCGAAATCTACATTCGTATGGATGGAGTACGCTTGTGCTACGATGGGTACGAAACTGACATTCGAACCGATGTGAAAGGATGGATACGAAATAGTAGTTCATATCGACAGGAAACGATGGATAGGAAATCGATGTTCGTATCGGTAGGTTGTGGATGGAGCTGTGGGTTTGCTGATGTGAACAGGGTTTTCGAATCAATGTGCCCACTGTCTGTTTCGCATCGATGCGATTCGATGTTTTGCTGTGTGCTTCGTATCGATGAAATATGAGGTTAACTTCCACAAGGCATTAGGAAAATGGTTTCGAATGGAGATTTCGAATCGATCCACGCTTTAACTGGTTGCGATCGGTCAAGTTTACAGGAAGGGGAATCGTCTCGGTCGCTCTCAAAGCTCCATATAAATAGCAGTGGGTTTCACTTTTTTCACTTTTTACCTTTTTACTCTTGCCTTGCGTTTACTGCATTCTGCATCGTCTCGAAGCTTCATAAAAGAAGGCACTGTGTTACGTATTCGAACCATTCAAGATCCAAGTCTTTAATTCTTCGAATCCATCACTCAAATTAGGTAATTAGCCTCAAATCCAAACGGCAAGGTTATTTTGAACCTATCTCTTCTTCATCGGTTGTCCACTCTGGTGATTGCAAAATCAGATCTGGTTTGGGGAAAGCTTCGAATCGATGCATGGATTCGAGCTCGTATCGATGATGGCGGATTCATTTTTCCTTGGATTTTGCATCGATCCCTGGAATGACTTTATGGGGGTGACGCAGTTCGCACCGATTGACTACCCTTGATGGGCCTATTCAAATCGATGAATTCGAATCCATCAGCTATCGGTTCGAAGTTCTCAACTTTACACAATATGAAGGGTATCGATTCGAACTGATCGATGTTAAGTTGAGGGTTCCCAGATTGGTATGAACCAGCTAACAAAGGATCGATTCGAAGTCATCCTTCATTGATCGATTCGAACTTGACACCTGATCGTCGATTCGAAGCGCGCCTTTCTGCATCGATTCGAAGTGATGTTGGGATGGGTTCGAATGAGCTCCCTGTGATCGGTTCGAACCCTCTATGATGGATACCAAAGTTTGACATTTTCTAAGCATAATTCCGACGAGCTTCATCCTTGCATATCTGGACTTGATAATTAAACTGCATACTTGACCTACTTTCGAAGCTCGTCGATGGAACCATAACAACTTCTATCCGCATCAAATTCCATCAAATAAACGGTTTAGTGATGACGGTCAGCGATGACGGTCATTACTACTGGGTCTCGTAGCTTTGTCGTTTGCATATTTCCTTTAATTCTGCGATATCTATTCAAGTAATGCATGGCATTGTACAACATACATTCATACACTTTACACTGGGGAACGCATGGGTCCTTTGTAGTCTAATGATAGTTTCTCATGAGTTAGCTAGTCATGGAACCTTCAAGTTCGCAACAGCAGGAGGTTCAAAGCATAGTTGCTCCGAGACTAGAGGTTCCAGATAATGAACCCGAGATCATCGTTCCGGCCTCCGACGAACTTCCCAATGCGTCTTTCATTGCCAATCCGTCGGATTCCGTTCAATCCAATATTTCTGAAGATATGTTGGGGAGAATATGCTTAAGGCACGGCCTGTCGCTGGACGACGTGTTATTGCCGGGGCCGAATGATAGACTACACAATCCACCGGAGGGATACACAGCATTTAATCGCCACGCGTGCGCGGCCGGGACGCTTCCCCCATTCAATGAGTACATAAGGGAAGCACTGTCCTTTTTGAGGATCGCTCCATCTCAACTACACCCGAATGGATATGCTTCCGTGAACAGTTTATTCATCGTCTTCATGAAGTACCTTCATAGACCACCGATCCCGACCGAGATCAGATATCTATTTAATTTCAAAACCCGAGGTGATTACCCTTCCTTCACATTTCTGGAAGCAGTGAGGAATTGCCAAGTGGTCACTAGGTCCTGGACCAGGTTAAGTTACTACAGGATGGAATGGTTCTATGTCAGATGTCCTCCGGGGTTTGCCCGGCGATGGTTATTCAGACGTGAGTGTAGCTGAGTTATCAAGTAATTATTAAGGCAATTGCAGTCAAAGTGAAACTTATGTTTTTTCTTTTTACAGCAACGATCCAGCGACCTGAGGGTGAACACTTTAAGAAGATGGTGCGAGTACTTCGAGAAGTCCCGAGTGAAGATAGGGATATCGAGTCGCTTTTGACCGATAGGAATCTCCGGACTTACGGGTTGATTGAGCGAGGGCAATGCATAAAGTTTGATGGGGAATTAAGGACCGTCTCGAAGAAACGAGTCAAGCACAAGAAGCCCAAAGTTATTATAGCCGAGGAGGCTGATTCTGAAAGAACCCATACCGATGATGAGCCGCTGACCGAGCCTACGGATGTAGCTCAGGATGTCGCGGAGCATAGAAAAGGCAAGGCAGCCGTCGTCACGTCAACTAAGAAGGGGAGATGGAAATCGGTTGTCACGGCCCGATCCTCTCCCGGAGTTAGAATTTCGGAGATGTCTCCTCCGAGAACTGAAAGTCTTTATGAATGGCTCGCTGATATTTCAATTTCGGATGATGTGTACCTGCAGCATGATGCCGGATTGGAAGAACTTTCAGAAACTTTAGTTTTGAGCGAGCCTTTTCCCACTGGTGTGGCAGACACATCCGGTTGGTCGGAGGGTTGCACATTCATACATATTTCACAACACTGCATAACCTTTGACTATAAACTACATGTATCGAAGGGTGATTAATCCTGCTTTATTTTGCTCTGCAGATACTATGTCTAGGCGAGGTTCAATGTTAAGGAGTCTCCGACATGCCCACAAGTCTACATATTATGATTCTCGCAGAAGAAAACGGGACAGAGATTACGACCAGGGACGCTCTGGGTATTTTGTTCAAGAGAGATATGACACAGATAGAGGCTATAAGCGTCGGTCTCGATCGTGTACTCCTCCTCCTTCTAGGGATCCCATACAACCTCCTGTTCATGTCTCTCGTCCCTCTGAATCTTCGCACCACATGTCGGCCTCTCAATCTTCTAGGCATGGATCCCGCCATTCTAGGGGCGAAACTATTACTGGTGTCGTTACAGAACAACCCCCTGTGGAAATTTCAGGGGAAGGAGCAATCAAGCTTGCTCAGCTAAAGAAGGATTTTCCAAACATCTATTTCGACAACTATATCTTTCCTCCACATTTAAAGAAGATCCCGGAGGAAGCTGAGCAGTTAGTACATGACTATGTACACGATTTTTACGCTCAGTACAAAGCGTGGTCGAAAGCGGCGGACAAAGCGTCGGCATTGGCCTTTGAGCGTGGGGCCACCATCGAGAGGTTGCAGGATGAGTTAGCTCAAAAGAGCCGTATTATTGAGGTGCTAAACACTGAAGACGAATCCTTTCGGAAATCTGAAATGGAGGCTATCAAAAAAGCCGACGAAGCCCAAGCAACGATGGATAGGATGAAACGTGAACATTATGCCACAATAGAGGATATAGGCCATCGAAACACTATGGTTACTACCGAGAGGGACGCAGCCCTGAAGGAGCTAAACGAGCTTAAGTCCAAATTCGCTGAAATAGCCAAGGATAGGGATGACGCGAACATCGCAGCCCATGAGGCAGGTGAGCAAGCCGTGGTGCTCCGGACTGAGCAGGATGCAGCAGTAGCCAAGGTCCAGGTGGTCGAGACGGAGGTTGAGGAGAAAGTTCATCAAGCGGAGGCCAGGCTGGAGGCCGATATTGAAGATCTGCTCATCACTTACAATGCCAATGTGTTGAGACACAGAAATTTGGCCTGGCTCCAGGATTACCCGGTACACCTCCGCAGCGCTTGGGGTCGATTGGTTGAGGAAGAAGAGGAAGCGCATCCGGATGAATCGGTCGACCGATTTGAACTCGAAAACCGGTTGCTGGCAGACGATGAGAAAAAGATCCTTCATGATGCTATTATTGCTCATGAGAAGGAGATGATGGGTGGCCGATCTCTGGAGGTTGGAGAGGGATCAGGTGTTGAGCATCACGCTACCGTTCTTGAATTCCCCGCTCCACCTCCATTAGAGCCTATATCTGCGGTCGATTCCCGATCCGTTCCAGCTTACGACCCAGAACAGCCGCGGCTATCTCCTATTCAGGAGCATACTTCTGAGGCCGCTCAGCCGTCCGCAAGCCATACCGAGGAAGGTACTTTGAACATATCTCAAGTGTGTTTTCATTAGAGCGTTTACTTTGAAGCGGTTACTAATAACTTCTTCTTATCTTTGCTTAGTGACTGGAGTTACGCCGATTGCCGCGACCCAAGAATCAAGTAAAGAGGGTAAGGCCATCACTACTGAGACTACTGTCGTAATAGCAGTATCAACTGAGGGGCGTAGGGGAGCGGATTATCTCTTGATGAACAAATGGTGAGCGAGCTGCCCAGTGTGCAGGGTGGCTTCTCCACAGACCTGCCGTTCATCATTAGTGACCTCCCTCCAACCTCTAGCTCTTCAATGCAGGCTGCGGATTCCCCCAGCCAGGCCCAAGCGACTCGTGACGAGGAAATTCTGGCCGAGATCAACGTCGAAATAGAGGCTGCGGGGCAAAGTGGTAGTATTGGTGGCAGCACGAAGGCGCATAGCCCAGCACCTTTAAGGGTAGTATCATCAGGCGGCATTATCACACCTTCAGTCGCGGACCCAGTCCCTCCTACTCCTCCGGTGGAGAGCCTTCATGTAGATTCGAGCCCTGAGGAGTACATTGACATAATGCCCCCAGCCGAAGAGCAGCCACAGGAGAGGAAGCGCTCCAAACGAAGGATCTCTATCTCCAGCGAGTCCGAAGACGAACCACTGATAAGGAGATCCAAAAAGAAGAAGTAGATGGGTTGTTTAAGCAGATTTTTTGGTAGATAGGTCGTGTATAGATGCAGTTTCGGCCCCTGCAAGTAGGAATTCTTTTTTGGAAGAACTTATTTTCATGTAAATCTTTGTCTCTAGTTAGTTGAAATAAAATTCAGTTTCTTTGTTTCAATTCTCGTTTTATTTGTGCTTAAGCTTCTAGTCCGGTGTACTTGTGGTGTTCCTACCGTTAAGTGGAGTTTGTTTTATTTTCCAAATCTGAAAATCCTGGTCATATGTTGATATCGATGAATAAGTTGAACTTCGGACATTGTATCACTTTGGTTAGTGATTAACACTTAGCTTTTTTGCCCCCTAGTTTTGGGGAACAACACTTGTATTTTTTGTGGTTGATCGCACCTGTTGCAAATCTTAAGCACACGTCCGCATTCTGGGGACTTAGGATAATTTGAGATCGATAACTTGGTTTGCACTTCCAGGAATTTGAGAGTTATCGATGTTTGTAATGCGGTTCGCGGTCCGGGAACCTGGAATTGATGTTTATACTCCACTTCACACTCTGGGAACTTGGAGTTAGTATTGATACTTCAGTTCACACTCCGGGAACTTTGACTTGGTATTTGTGCCCCAATTCACACTCCGGGAATTTGGAGATAGCATGTATGTTTGGGTTCGCGCTTCGGGAACCTGTAATTTATGTATATACTCCATTCACGTTTTACGAAGTTGGAGTTCGCACAGATGCCTCGGTTCGCGCTCCGGGAGCTTGTAATCCATATTTATACTCCAATTCACGTCCTGGGAAGTCGGAGTTAGCCGCTGGATGGTCAGTCACATCTATGTGGGCTTTTTAGGAGTCCGTTCACACTCTGGGAATGATGGATTCGACGTTTATACTCAGATTCATGCTCTGGGAAGTTGGAGTCCGTTCGCACTTCGGGAACGAATTGTTGAATGTTTATACTCCAATTCACACTCTGGGAAGTTGGAGTCCGTTCGCACTTTGGGAACGAATTGTTGAATGTTTATACTCCAATTCACACTCTGGGAAGTTGGAGTCCGTTCGCGCTCTGGGAACGAGTTGTTGAATGTTTGTACTCCAACTCACACTCTGGGAAGTTGGAGTTCATTCGCGCTCCGGGAACGAATTGTTGAATGTTTATACTCCAATTCACACTCTGGGAAGTTGGAGTCCGTTCGCACTCCGGGAACGAATTGTTGAATGTTTATACTCCAATTCACACTCTAGGAAGTTGGAGTCCGTTCGCGCTCTGGGAACGAGTTGTTGAATGTTTATACTCCAACTCACACTCTGGGAAGTTGGAGTTCGTTCGCACTCCGGGAAGGAATTGTTGAATGTTTATACTCCAATTCACACTCTGAGAAGTTGGAGTCCGTTCGCACTCCGGGAACGAGTTATTGAATGTTTATACTCCAATTCACGTTCTGGGAAGTTGGAGTCCGTTCGCGCTCTGGGAACGAGTTATTAGTAGGACTGTCGTGTGTTGGTCTAGTTCAGCCTTTGATGTGTTGGCTTGCCCCTGAGCTGGGGTTTCACATAGTGAGTGGCCGGTCGTATCACAGTCACTCACTATTTGAATAAATTCCATTGTTTGGTGGAACTTAGCTCTTCGTGTGTCGTGATTGTTGAATGTCGTATTCGGTGAACCACGGCTCTAGCTTGAAGAGATAGTATTTTATTGCTGAAATAAGAAAATATGGCAAACTCAGTGCCTTATTACAAATTCAAATTTCAGAATGTAAAGGAAACTGTAAAGTATTCATAGATTGAATGAGCCTATCATGTGTGACAGTGACGAGGATCTTCGTCGTTCCAGGCTCCTGAGTAAGTAGGTCCGCCACTGATGGCGTTTATCACCAATCTTCCACGGGGACAAGTCGAGTCCTCCTGTCTTGGTCGATCGGGTTCATTGTTTTGATTTGATGGGCCCGCTTCTCTAGGCTGTGGTGTCCGCACAAACTGTCCAGCTTCCTTTCTCTGATCAGTTTTTCAACGAGATCCTGTAAGTGACAACACTTGTTCGTATTGTGCCCGTAGCTTTCATGGAACCTGCAAAACTTTCCCGCCTGGATTTGTCTCTCTGACGACGGGCTTGGTGCAGGTTTTGGTACCGAATTGTATCACATGTCTGTAAGTACAAATCCTCTAGTGATGTATTCAGAGGGGTGTAACTGTCAAACATTGGACCCTTACGCTGCGGGCCAGGATTTTGATCTCGTTTTCTGGTTTGATTCACGCTCTCTCTTTACCGAGCTTGTTTGTTTTTAACGTTCAACTGAACTTTTTCGGAGCTCTCGCCGGACTGTTTGATTGCGACATTGCTTTGGATCCCTTTCATACTTGGTCCTGCATCAGTTTGCTTCCTAGATTGTTTCGCATCTTCCCGTCTTAGGAATTGAGCCGCCTTGGCATGGAAACGATTTAATGATGCAAGTGGTTTTCCAGCTAGCCAGTTGCCAAATTCAGAATCGGGGTCGATCCCCTTAGTCAACGCCATAAGGATGGAGTTATCATTTGGATTACTAATCTCCGCGCATGCAGTATGGAATCTCTCTAAGTAGCGTCTGAGCGTTTCCCCAGGAGCTTGAGTGACGCTAGACAGAGTGTTGACATCTTTGGGCCTTGCGACGTGCATGCGGAATTGTTCAACGAATTTTGTGGCCAACTGGTCGAATGAAGAGATGGATCGAGGTGGCAGTCGAGTGAACCAAATGGCAGCGACGCCCCCCAAGGATATAGGGAAACTACGACATTTCATTGCATCGTCAGCTCTGGCAGCGGTCATTGACCATTCATATTTCAGAATATGTTGATTGGGGTCGGATTTTCCTTCGTACATAGGTAGAGCTGGCATTCTGAATCGCCGTAGGGGTTCAGCAGTAAGGATATCGTCTGTAAAAGGAGTGTGACTTCGGGAAACTCCCCAATCGTCATTTGTGAATCAACTGGCTCTCACGGATCATCTGACGTATCATAGTTGAAAGATCCGGCATTTGCGTCGGAGTATGATTACGATCCATACTTTGGGTTTGAACCGGACGTCGTTGACGGTCCAAGTCTTGCCTTCTTGGCACATAGTCCTCTAGGACGTATGGTTCAGGAGTACGTCCGCTATGACGACGGTCCAGGTCCGACTGATCTTGGACGTCGACCCCCGGTTCAGCCGCAACGTTAATAGTGCGGTATTCTGTAGTGTGGTGAGGGATGGCACCTCCTCGGGAGGAAGGTCCGGTTTGGAAGCTGGCCGATGGACCAATTCTCAGTTGTCCAACGGTCAGCGTGGGTTGATCTCCAGCAGCTGGCATGCGACCCCCATCTAGTCGTGGTCGTGGAGATCGATTGTGATAATCAGAAGATGAAGAACTCTCGCTGGAGGAGCGAGACGCGTGGTTTCTTGTGGATCTCTTTCGCTTCTGGCGATCCAGTTTGTTGGTCAGCTCGGCATTAGCACGTAGTTGTTCTGCTATTGTTGCCGACTCTGGGTCAGTTCTTGGAGTAGTAACTATAAATCTTGTCGGGTAACCGGACCTGACGGTTCCAAGTGACCGGTAGCATCTTGGTTAGATGGAGGTGGCGGAGCAGGATTCTGTCTATCCTGTTCTTCTTGATTGACAGCGTTAGAGGTGGTTCTCGTACTAACCATCTTGAAAGTTGAATTCCTTTCCTAGACTTTATGCAAATCTGAATAGAAGGGAAGGAACTTGGATTTGATGATCTGGATCTTTCTCTTAGATTTACTCAATCTGGTATCGATGACAGATCCAAAGAGCAGGAGAAAATCTGGGTTTTCTCGGTGAAAGCACCAAAGTGTTTGCACCAAAAATGGTCACAACACTCTTCGGGAGTCGTTGAAGAGATAATAATGAAGAATGTAAATTCAAAGCAAGTATTATCTAACAAAAACTCCAATCAACAGTAAAGTAAATGCGTAAACAAGCGATTTATAGTGGTTCAACGTGTTGCCTACGTCCACTGTGAAGTTTTTTGGTGTTTCATTGATTCTCTTTCAATGATTACAAGTTGTTACAGCAATCAACAGCAAGTTACAACTGCAAATTCGAAATCAACAGCAAAGTTATGATGTAGGATGATGGAGATCTCGATCCGGCAGAGTCTGGGCGCTTGAGAGTCGAAAGGTCCCTTTCTGTTGGCTCTAGGGCTCTATTTATAGGCGTAGGAGGCTGATATTTCGCTGAAAACTCGGGAGACCACTTCTGGCACGTGAGGGGGCCCACACGTCCGGTCTCAGGAAATTTGGGCCCACTTTGGCATCGATTCGAACTACATTCGAATCGATCATAAAATCATCCAATCGGGGTGAAATTTGATATGGACATTCTTCAACATGTATGCAAGCTTCTGTGAAAATTTCGTAGCATTTGGATCAATAGATTGGGAGATATGATGGGTTCGAGATTACTTTCTTCGAGTGGTTGTTCGGTTCGAAACCATCCCTTCGAATCGATGGTTTCGAACCGATGGCGGCACGTGTCTTCATGTTTGACGTGGAGCGTACACTTCACTTCGATCTGGTCTTCACTCCGAGTTGACCGCTTCGACTCCATGTACCTCGGCGCATTTGAACCGATGGATGACACGTCATCGTGGCTAGTTGACCCAGTGGATTCGAACGAAGCTTCAATGATGGGTTCGAACAAGGCTTCACGGATGGGTTCGAACAACTGATGCTTGGTGGACTCGAACTCACGTTCCTCTGGTGGTTACGAGCTTTGTGACTTCTCCATGGATGCGGGGTCCATCAACACGAACCCGATGGATTCGAAGGTGATGGAGTCGAACCCGAGGTGCTTTGATGGCTTCGAAGTCGATCGATACAAAGGTGATCGGTTCGAACGATTGATCAGTGATGGGTTCGAAACCTAGGTCTTACCCTTCAAATTGAATCGATCACAACTCGAGCGTATGAACTCGGATTGACTTGAAATTTGAGTTGCTGACTTCTATGATCTTTCTTGTCGTGTCCTATCAATTGTAGCTCAATCTGGACTCGGACAAAATTCAGCGATTTCCATAGCGAAATGAAGTATGACCAATCTCTGAGACGAACAGTTCTCCGTTTTCGATCGATCTTTTGGTATCGCGGATTTGCCAAAAAGCGGGATAACAGTTACGACAACCTAGAAACAATAGTATAAGAATTCAACTATTTATATGTAAATAAATCTCGTATATGATGTAAAATATTTTCTTTCGGAAATAATTTGCGGCAACAACAGTGTTGCTATCCATGCCCTCCTTATTTTATCGAGACTATCTATTGCAACAATAAATGTTGAAATCAATGTTTTCGTCACTTAATGCATTTTAAAGTACTTTAAATAACATTTGATTCTATTAGAAATCATCACCTTCAAAACATTACTTTTAACGATTATCGCTTTAAAAACCATTAAATTCCATATTTAAATTTCAATATAAATCATCTCTATATTTATAAAATTATGTTTATAATCTCTTTTCTACTTTATAAAGCTTCTTCTATAAAATCTTTTATTTATAAAATTTCATTTCTTTATAAATATCTTCTATTTATAAAATCCCATTTATAAATCCAGGTACAAAAAATCGATTACAAATCCATTTAATATATATTTATGAATTTCGTTTATAAATCTATTTCTTCATTTATAAGATATCACTTTTATTTCTTTTTGTAAGCCATTCAGAAATCTCTATTTAAAGTATTTCTCAAAACTATAAGTTTACAACATCAAAAATCGTATATTTTTATATATTTAAAAAAATTCATTCCTTTTAATAATTTGATAATAATTATTTAAAACATATAAAATTCCAAAAACATTTCAACTCAAAATTGTTTTTTTAGTATTTCAAAATATAAAAAAGGCTTAATGCTATTATAGCACTAAATAGGGGAAATCATTTGTGTCATCAAAAATGGCATCCAACACATCATATATAACAGTATTCTAAAAGTAAAATCAATAGGGTGAGGAATCCAATTGGATCCCTCCAACCTATCCCCCTGCATCACATATAGTATATAATCAAATAATATAAATCAACTACTTCGAAGCATGATAGTATACAAAGGATCATCCGCTCTCACACGGAAACATAATACGATCTCTGTAACGACCCGTATTTTTACAGGTCGAAACATTGTTAAACTATATGCTTTAAGTCGTATTGTTGATAAGTCGTTCAGAGTTTAAGTCATTTGGAGCTTGAGTCGTGTAGGAGCATAGATGACTTAAGGTGTTGCCGAGTTAAGGTAGGTAGCGACTTATAGGGTTAACGACTTAGAGCTTAAGTCGTATAGAAGTTAGGCCGTGTGATAGTTAGGTCGTGTGAGCGAGTTAGGGGAAGCTAGCGACCTATAGGATTTGGACGACCTAAGAAGATTGCGACCTAAGGGTTGAACGAGTTACGACTTAGAGGTTTGGCCGACTCATAGGTTGACCGACTTAAGGGATTGGTACGACCCAAGAAGGCTACCGACTTAGGCAGTGGGCGAGTTAAGAGTTTGGAGCGACCTAGTAGTAAGCCGACTTAAGAGTTGCCGACTTAATGGGAGGAGGTAGGTCGGTGAAGCGACCTTAGGAAGTTAGGTCGTTAGCGACCTATGATAAGTCGTTGTGTCTAGTTAGGTCAGCATGGAATTAGGACGGCTATTCCGTGTCTAGTTAGGTCGCGTAGTGGTTAAGTCGTAGGATGCTAAGTCGTTTTCCCTGATGAGTCGTAGGTCGCGAGGGCTGTTAAGTCGAGCATTAGCTTGTGGGTAGGTCGTTAAGGGGTTTAGTTGTTAGGCCGTGAACGACTCAAGGTTATAGGGTTGAGTCGTGAGTTGTCTCTCGTGTTGGGTCGGCAGTATGATAAGCAGTTGAGTCGTGCATCTCAGTTAAGTCGTTAGACCTGGTGTCTGTGATAGGTCGTAACTCGCGCGCGTGTTAGGTCGTTGAGTCATGTGGGTTTGCTAAGTCGTAAGTCGCGCATGTGTGTTAAGGGCTTAGGTCGTTAGGTCGAGGCACTACCTATGTTGAGTCGTGCCTGTGTTGAGTCGCGTATAGGTTAAGTCATGAGGCCCTGTGTTTGGTTAGGTCGGCTGTTGTGTTGAGTCGTTAGGGGCTTGAGTCGTGAGTCTTAGGTCATGGACAACTCATGGGGGCGGCCGACTCATGGAGATTTCAGCCTATAAATAGAAGGGGTTCGCCTTACTTTTTGGCACCGGATTTTGAAGCGACGAAGTGCTGCCATTTTGAGAGCTCGACTTCAACACTTATTCACTTCTTTTCTCCACTCTAATCAACTGATTCCATCCATCTAAATTGAAGATCAAATCGAAGATTCAAGGGCCAAAGTTGAAGATCTTCATCCAACAAAGAGAGATTTCATCGATTGAAGTGAGATTTTGCCGGATCAAGCTTGGATCTTTGCTGTCCAGATCTGGAGTTGGTTGTTTTTGGGGTGTTTAGGTGATTCGGTGAGTGGTGGCTATCTCTCACACGGACCCAAGGGAGTATATTGGATTGGTGGCTTGTTTACGTGTCAAAGATAGTGAATTCTTGCATTTTCCTAAAGTCTGCATGTAGATTTATCATCTATGAAGTTTTGACACCTATTTTACTACATGATAACTTATGCAAGTTCATTCACCAAGTTATAGAGATATTTGCTTATAATCCATACTTGTTAGATTTGGACACTTTAATTACCAAATTGCCATTTCCTTGTATGATTGCTTATTAGATCTTGTTTGAATGTTTGATTGCTCGGATTAATGATTGATATGATTGATTTGATGGTTTCAAATTAGCTAATAGTTGATTTGGACAAGTTGGTCGAAGATGATTCAAAAGCTAAGTGGAAAGGCTATTGAATGGTGAAAGCTGCTTGTGGCATATGAAGCGGATGTGGAAGCTCATATGGATAGATTTGATGATGGACTTTGCTATGATGTGATGAAGCAAACCATGATGTTGAGATAGGACTTTGCTATGATGCGATGGAGCAAAGCCTGGTGTGAAAGCCTTGGTTTAATCCAGACGGGATCATCCCAAGCATGTTGATAACTCGAGGGATGGTTCGAGTTGGTTGATAATGGATTGCTTGAGAGGTAGCTTGGGCTAGTATGAGAATAGTCATCGAGGAGGATGACTAGGAGGCTTGGATTTATTATTGTTGAAGGTTCTAGTAAATTAAAAGCAAGAGTACATGGGGCGCCCAAACGACTACAGGTAGGTAGTCGGGACACCCAAAAGACTACAGGTAGGTGGTCGAGTACTCTGGGCAGAGTAGGTAAGTCCTAGGCACGGGTCACGATGACGTGCGGAGTTTATCTAGAACCGGGGTTACCATTAGCCCTTGACAGGCGGTCATTCAACTAACGGTGAATTCAAGGCAATGATAACAGTGATAGCCAGAGTCATGGATGTTTGATTGTATCATCATTCGGCCTCAAGAGCGGTGTTTTCTGGGTGCTTATCTGATCTTGGTTTAGGCCTTGGGGGTTTGTATTTGGAAAACATCGACCTTGACTCGAGTGATAATTACTTTACTTAAATTGTCTGCTTTGCTATGCTTGTTTATGTTTAGTGGGTCTGGGGGCTATCACTGTAGAATGAGGTGGAGTGGGATGGTTGAGTTCCTATTCCTTTTGTCCTTTATGCTCTTTTGGTATGTTTGATAGTTAATTTACTGCTCACTAAGACTGTTGTCTGACTCAAGTTTTTATGTTCAACTCTTATTACCTTGGGCTGTTCATCCATGTTGGGATGGGCAGACTAGGTAGCAGGTGACAGGTGCTGTTCTTGGCTACCAACGCTGTTGATGACGAAGACGAGCTGGAGGCTTTTGCATATTGTTTTTCTCACTATATGTGCTGGATGTTCCGCTGTTTGTTTGATACTCTGAGTGTTATGTAGTGAGGCTTGATGTATTGACTATTCAGATGATTGTATAAAACTATTATTTGTTTATATGATGAGACTTCTGTTCTATAGAGCTTCACTATGTATATTTTTTAATTGTATTTTATCCATGCGCTGTGAGTAATACGATAGAGTCTGCTGTTTTATCTTACCCTGACTATCGTCCATGGCTGCCTGGCACACCTTTCAGCGCACCATTCTCTTGTTTTAGTGCGGGAGTCATGGGCGGTCGTCGCATTTGATATCAGAGCTTTAGTTAATCGATTTTAGCCAACGCTCGCTGACGTAACTACGTATGAGAGATGTAATTGTATTTTGATGGATGATTACTATATATAATATAGTAGTTTAGAAGGATTTGAACTCCTTATGTAGTTGTTTCTCAAGGTGTTCTAAATCATTCCTTTTTGTAGATAATAAGGATGAGTCGAAGTGAGAGATAAGCTGCTAGGGAAAGCCGTGCTGTTGGGGGAGCTACTGACTATGCTGCAATGTTCGAAGCTATGATGACTTCGATCATGAGAAGGATACCAACTTCAGGATCATCAGTAGATGTTGGCGTTCAAGTCCAAGCTCCAAAACCAGTGGATTTTGCTAAGTTGTGTAAAGACTATACTGCTCTTGGAGGGAAGGTTTTCTTGGGAACAGAATCAACCATAGAAGTTCAGAGATGGATTGATGCTTGTAGAAGGATCTTTGGCGATTTGGAAATTGAGGATGCAACTAAGAGGAAGCTTGCATCGAGACAACTTCAGGGAAGAGCTGCTGATTGGTGGGGTTCTATCACTATTGATACTCCAGAGGAAGAGGTCACTTGGGAGCAATTCCAAGTCAGATTTGAAGCTAAGTTCATTTCTACGGCTCAGAAATCTGTTTTGTTTAAGAAGTTTGTGGAGCTCAAGCAAGGTGGAAGATCAGTTCTTGAGTATGTTTCTGAGTTTGAAGCCTTGTCCAAGTATGCCAGGTCGTATATTGAATCTCCCTACCAGAAGAATGAGAAGTTCGTGACAGTCTTGGATAGTTATCTTGGAAGGCAGTTGGTGGATCATCTGGACGATCCGTTTGAGAAGCTTGTGGAGAAAGCTCTCAGACACGAGAGTTTGTTTCCTAAGGAAGGGTCTGTTGTTGCTGTGACCAAGGAAGAGTCCAAACCACAGCAGGGTGGAAACAAGAAGAGGAAGCAGCAACAGCAGAAGGGTAAGAATGGCCAGAAGAAGCCTAAGGGCGAAGTGACCTGCTACAACTGCCAGCAGAAGGGCCATCTCTCCAAAGATTGTAGGAATCCCAAGGTGCCGGGAAAGTGTTACAACTGTGATAAGCTGGGACATATCAAGAAGGACTGTCCAGAACCGAGGAAAGATAAGCAGATTGTGCAAGCTTATGCTTTGGGGGCTGTTCCATCATCTTCGAAAGCTCCTACGGCGGAAGAGAAAGGGAAGAGTGTGGTGGTTCAAGGTACTCTTTCCATATGTGGTGTTCCAGTTAGAGTGTTGTTTGATACTGGGGCGTCGCATTCGTTTGTTTGTGATGATCTTGTAGGTCGGTTGGGTTTAGAACCGGAAATTGTTGATAGACCATTGGTTGTGACTAATCCAGTTGGGGGTTCGTTTTGTTTGTGTATGGTATGCCGTGGTCTAGTTGTATCGAGTCATGATTGCTCTTTTGTTTGTGATTGTTTTGTTCTGAACTTTGCGGGGTTCGGAATTATTTTGGGTATGGACTGGCTTAGGAAGTATGCGGCAAAGGTTGATTGTGAGAAACTGGAGGTGACAGTCGGGAATGTGGAAGGGCGAAAGGTTGTGATACGATGTAAGCATGAAGAAGGCATCTTCATGGGCTTCATGTATTCGCTGGTTGTTCCACGGGATGGACTGTCATCGATGCCGGTTGTGAATGGATTTGAGGACGTCTTTGACGAGGTCAAAGGGTTACCGCCGCATAGGAAGATCGAGTTTCGTATCGATCAAGTTGAGGGAGCCAGACCTGTTGTGATGCCTCTTAAACGGATGGCGCCTAAAGAACAACAAGAGCTGAAGGTGCAGGTTGATGACCTTTTTCGAAAAGGATTCATTCGGCGTAGTGTGTCCGAATGGGGTGCACCAGTTGTGTTCGCAACCAAAGCGGATGGATCGTTGAGGTTGTGTGTGGATTATCGTGAGCTGAATAAAGTGACTAAGAAGAACAAGTATCCATTGCCGAGAATAGATGACTTGTTTGATCATCTTCACGAGGCTAAGGTGTTTTCTCAGATGGATTTGGCAACGGGATTTCACCAGTTGAGAGTGGCTATGGATAGTGTGCCAAAGACTGCTTTTAGGACACCATCCGGTTTTTATGAGTGGCTGGTAATGCCGTTTGGATTGACTAACGCACCAGCATATTTTGTGGATCTTATGAATAGAGTATTCAGAGATTAGTTGAACAAGTTTGTACTTGTGTTCGTGGATGATATTCTGATTTATTCCAGAACTGAAGAAGAGCACAAGACGCACTTGCGTATTGTTTTGGGAATCTTGCGGAAACATCAGCTGAAGGCAAAGTTTTCGAAATGTCACTTCTGGAAGAGTGAAGTGAGGTTCTTAGGCCATATTATCTCTGGAAATGGAATAGCGGTTGATCCCGCTAAGGTGGCAGCAATCCAGGATTGGGTTAGACCTAAGAATGCATCTGATGTGAGAAGTTTTCTTGGATTAGCAGGATATTATCATCGGTTTATCAAAGACTTTTCCAAGATAGTTGCACCGTTAACAGGATTGACGAAAAAGAACCAAGTGTTCAGATGGGATGCTAAGTGTGAGCAAGCTTTCGGAATCCTGAAAGAGCGACTGACGAGTGCTCCTGTTTTGACTATTCCAAGTGGGAATGATGAGATGGTGGTTCACACCGATGCATGTGGTACTGGACTTGGAGCAGTGCTAATGCAAAAGGATAAAGTTGTTGCATATGCAAGTCGACAACTGAAGCCGCATGAAAGGAATTACCCGACTCATGATTTGGAGTTAGCGGCGATTGTTTTTGCTCTGAAGATGTGGAGACATTATCTATTGGGAGTTCGATTCGAGTTGTTTACAGATCATAATTCGTTGAAGTATCTGTTCTCCCAAAAGGACTTGAATCTTCGACAGCAACGGTGGCTAGAGTATTTAGCATCATATGATTTTGGTATAGCCTATACTCCGGGAAAAGGTAACGCAGTGGCTGATGCGTTAAGTCGAAGACATGCAGGATTGGGAGCCATGTTTTCAGAATGGAAGAATCTCGAGTATTTGGCTGGATTTGACTTCAGGCCTAGATGTGAATTGGAACCTGAGATGTTGGCAAACTTATCGATAAGACCTACTCTTATGGAGAGAATTGGCGAGAGCCAAAAGTGAGACGATAAGCTTGTCAAGATTGTCCGCGATTTGGAATCTGGATTGAATCCAGAAAAGGATAAAGGATTTGAAGTCGATCGAGAGGGTTGGCTTCGGAAACAAGGACGACTAGTTGTTCCCGATATAGATGGATTGAGAGATGAAGTTCTGAGGGAAAGTCATCACTCGAAGTTGACAATTCATCCAGGTGGAAATAAGATATACCGGGATATGAAGAGAACCTACTACTGGGAAGGTATGAAGAAGAATGTTGGAAATTTTATTTCCAAGTGTATGAACTGCCAGTTGGTGAAGGCTGAGCAGAAGAAGCCCAGTGGATTGCTTCAGCCATTAGAGGTTCCTACATGAAAGTGGGAGCAGATATCGATGGATTTTATCGATGGTCTACCTAGAACCAGGGCAGGAAATGAAGGGATTTGGGTCATCATAGATCGTTTGACTAAGAGTGCAAGATTCATTCCTGTTCGATCAACTAGGACTGCATCGAAGTTGGCTGAGCTTTATGTTAAGTGGATAGTTCGATTCCATGGTATTCCGAAGAGTATAGTGAGTGATCGAGACCCATTGTTCACAGGTGGATTTTGGAAGAGCTTCCAGGAAGTTTTGGGAACCGAGCTGTGTTTGAGTACAGCTTATCACCCCCAAACAGATGGTCAGACCGAGAGAGTCAACCGAGTTTTGGAAGATCTCCTTAGAGCTTGTGTTTTGGATTTCGGAGGATCATGGGAAGATCATCTTCATTTGGTGGAGTTTGCGTATAATAACAGTTACCAGTCAAGTATTGGTATGAAACCGTATGAAGCATTGTATGGAAGACCGTGTAGCTCTCCGACATGTTGGTTGGAAACTGGAGAAAAGCTGATACTTGGGCCAGAGATGATTCGACAGACTACGGATTGTATAGAGATCATTCGGCGACGAATGAAGGCAGCCCAAGATCGTAAGAAAGGTTATGCCAATAAGCGTCGTAAGGATTTGGAATTCGACGTGGGTGATATGGTTTTTGTGAAGATTTCTCCTCTGAAGAATGTTATTCGATTCGGGAAGAAAGGGAAATTGACTCCGAGATTTGTTGGACCATTCCCGATCATCGAGCGAATTGGAAAGCTCGCTTATAGATTGGAGTTACCGGAAAAGATGACGGGTATGCACAATGTTTTTCATGTATCTTATCTACGGAAGTATGTGCATGACTCGAATATGATGGTTTCTGCTGATAGCTGTGAAGATTTAGAGGTTGATCCAGTTGTTACGAGACCTCGTAAGCCGCTTCGTGTTGTTGAAACCGACACGAAACAGCTTAGGAGGAAGACGGTTACGTTGCTCAAGGTACAATGGAGTGATGATGTTAACGACTGTACGTGGGAGGAGGAAGAGGGGATGAAGGCAGCTCATCCTGAACTCTTCGAGGTATGGCCCTAAGGTGTCGTGACATCTCACGAATTTGTAACTTGTTCTAATCTTAAAATTCTACGCTAGGCTAGTAATTGGATGCATGGTTTGTTGATTGCTATGGATGATAGGCATGCGGAATAACTTTGGTTGCTCTTGTTTGTTTGGAATTTCGGGGGCGAAATTCCTAAGGGGGAGAGAATGTAACGACCCGTATTTTTACAGGTCGAAACATTGTTAAACTATATGCTTTAAGTCATATTGTTGATAAGTCGTTCAGAGTTTAAGTCATTTGGAGCTTGAGTCGTGTAGGAGCATAGATGACTTAAGGTGTTGCCGAGTTAAGGTAGGTAGCGACTTATAGGGTTAACGACTTAGAGCTTAAGTCGTATAGAAGTTAGGCCGTGTGATAGTTAGGTCGTATGAGCGAGTTAGGGGAAGCTAGCGACCTATAGGATTTGGACGACCTAAGAAGATTGCGACTTAAGGGTTGAACGAGTTACGACTTAGAGGTTTGGTCGACTCATAGGATGACCGACTTAAGGGATTGGTACGACCCAAGAAGGCTACCGACTTAGGCAGTGGGCGAGTTAAGAGTTTGGAGCGACCTAGTAGTAAGCCGACTTAAGAGTTGCCGACTTAATGGGAGGAGGTAGGTTGGTGAAGCGACCTTAGGAAGTTAGGTCGTTAGCGACCTATGATAAGTCGTTATGTCTAGTTAGGTCGGCATGGAATTAGGACGGCTATTCCGTGTCTAGTTAGGTCGCGTAGTGGTTAAGTCGTAGGATGCTAAGTCGTTTTCCCTGATGAGTCGTAGGTCGCGAGGGCTGTTAAGTCGAGCATTAGCTTGTGGGTAGGTCGTTAAGGGGTTTAGTTGTTAGGCCGTGAATGACTCAAGGTTATAGGGTTGAGTCGTGAGTTGTCTCTCGTGTTGGGTCGGCAGTATGATAAGCAGTTGAGTCGTGCATCTCAGTTAATTCGCTAGACCTGGTGTCTGTGATAGGTCGTAACTCGCGCGTGTGTTAGGTTGTTGAGTCGTGTGGGTTTGCTAAGTCGTAAGTCGCGCATGTGTGTTAAGGGCTTAGGTCGTTAGGTCGAGGCACTGCCTATGTTGAGTCGTGCCTGTGTTGAGTCGCGTATAGGTTAAGTCGTGAGGCCCTGTGTTTGGTTAGGTCGGCTGTTGTGTTGAGTCGTTAGGGGCTTGAATCGTGAATCTTAGGTCGTGGACGACTCATGGGGGCGGCCGACTCATGGAGATTTCAGCCTATAAATAGAAGGGGTTCGCCTCACTTTTTGGCACCGGATTTTGAAGTGACGAAGTGCTGCCATTTTGAGAGCTCGACTTCAACACTTCTTCACTTCTTTTCTCCACTCTAATCAAGTGATTCCATCTATCTAAATTGAAGATCAAATCGAAGATTCAAGGGCCAAAGTTGAAGATCTTCATCCAACAAAGAGAGATTTCATCGATTGAAGTGAGATTTTGCCGGATCAAGCTTGGATCTTTGATGTCCAGGTCTGGAGTTGGTTGTTTTTGGGGTGTTTAGGTGATTCGGTGAGTGGTAGCTATCTCTCACACGGACCCAAGGGAGTATATTGGATTGGTGGCTTGTTTACGTGTTAAAGATAGTGAATTCTTGCATTTTCCTAAAGTCTGCATGTAGATCTATCATCTATGAAGTTTTGACACCTATTTTACTACATGATAACTTATGCAAGCTCATTCACCAAGTTATAGAGATATTTGCTTATAATCCATACTTGTTAGATTTGGACACTCTAATTACCAAATTGCCATTTCCTTGTATGATTGCTTATTAGATCTTGTTTGAATGTTTGATTGCTTGGATTAATGATTGATATGATTGATTTGATGGTTTCAAATTAGCTAATAGTTGATTTGGACAAGTTGGTCGAAGATGATTCAAAAGCTAAGTGGAAAGGCTATTGAATGGTGAAAGCTGCTTGGGGCATATGAAGCGGATGTGGAAGCTCATATGGATAGATTTGGTGATGGACTTTGCTATGATGTGATGAAGCAAACCATGATGTTGAGATAGGACTTTGCTATGATGCGATGGAGCAAAGCCTGGTGTGAAAGCCTTGGTTTAATCCAGACGGGATCATCCCAAGCATGTTGATAACTCGAGGGATGGTTCGAGTTGGTTGATAATGGATTGCTCGAGAGGTAGCTTGGGCTAGTGTGAGAATAGTCGTCGAGGAGGATGACTAGGAGGCTTGGATTTCATTATTGTTGAAGGTTCTAGTAAATTCAAAGCAAGAGCACATGGGGCGCCCAAACGACTACAGGTAGGTAGTCGGGGCACCCAAAAGACTACAGGTAGGTGGTCGAGTACTCTGGGCAGAGTAGGTAAGTCCTAGGCACGGGTCACGATGACGTGCGGAGTTTATCTAGAACCGGGGTTACCATTAGCCCTTGACAGGCGGTCATTCAACTAACGGTGAATTCAAGGCAATGATACAGTGATAGCCAGAGTCATGGATGTTTGATTGTATCATCATTCGGCCTCAAGAGAGGTGTTTTCTGGGTGCTTATCTGATCTTGGTTTAGGCCTTGGGGGTTTGTATTTGGAAAACATCGACCTTGACTCGAGTGATAATTACTTTACTTAAATTGTCTGCTTTTCTATGCTTGTTTATGCTTAGTGGGTCTGGGGGCTATCACTGTAGAATGAGGTGGAGTGGGATGGTTGAGTTCCTATTCCTTTTGTCCTTTATGCTCTTTTGGTATGTTTGATAGTTAATTTACTGCTCACTAAGACTGTTGTCTGACTCAAGGTTTTATGTTCAACTCTTATTACCTTGGGCTGTTCATCCATGTTGGGATGGGCAGACTAGGTAGCAGGTGACAGGTGCTGTTCTTGGCTACCAACGCTGTTGATGACGAAGACGAGCTGGAGGCTTTTGCATATTGTTTTTCTTACTATATGTGCTGGATGTTCCGTTGTTTGTTTGATACTCTGAGTGTTATGTAGTGAGGCTTGATGTATTGACTATTCAGATGATTGTATAAAACTATTATTTGTTTATATGATGAGACTTCTGTTCTATAGAGCTTCACTATGTATATTTTTTAATTGTATTTTATCCATGCGCTGTGAGTAATACGATAGAGTCTGCTGTTTTATCTTACCCTGACTATCGTCCATGGCTGCCTGGCACACCTTTCAGCGCACCATTCTCTTGTTTTAGTGCGGGAGTCATGGACGGTCGTCGCATTTGATATCAGAGCTTTGGTTAATCGATTTTAGCCAACGCTCGCTGACGTAACTACGTATGAGAGACGTAATTGTATTTTGATGGATGATTACTATATATAATATAGTAGTTTAGAAGGCTTTGAACTCCTTATGTAGTTGTTTCTCAAGGTGTTCTAAATCATTCCTTTTTGTAGATAATAAGGATGAGTCGAAGTGAGAGATAAGCTGCTAGGGAAAGCCGTGCTGTTGGGGGAGCTATTGACTATGCTGCAATGTTCGAAGCTATGATGACTTCGATCATGAGAAGGATACCAACTTCAGGATCATCAGTAGATGTTGGTGTTCAAGTCCAAGCTCCAAAACCAGTGGATTTTGCTAAGTTGTGTAAAGACTATACTGCTCTTGGAGGGAAGGTTTTCTTGGGAACAGAATCAACCATAGAAGTTCAGAGATGGATTGATGCTTGTAGAAGGATCTTTGGCGATTTGGAAATTGAGGATGCAACTAAGAGGAAGCTTGCATCGAGACAGCTTCAGGGAAGAGCTGCTGATTGGTGGGGTTCTATCACTATTGATACTCCAGAGGAAGAGGTCACTTGGGAGCAATTCCAAGTCAGATTTGAAGCTAAGTTCATTTCTACGGCTCAGAAATCTGTTTTGTTTAAGAAGTTTGTGGAGCTCAAGCAAGGTGGAAGATCAGTTCTTGAGTATGTTTCTGAGTTTGAAGCCTTGTCCAAGTATGCCAGGTCGTATATTGAATCTCCCTACCAGAAGAATGAGAAGTTCGTGACAGTCTTGGATAGTTATCTTGGAAGGCAGTTGGTGGATCATCTGAACGATCCGTTTGAGAAGCTTGTGGAGAAAGCTCTCAGACACGAGAGTTTGTTTCCTAAGGAAGGGTCTATTGTTGCTGTGACCAAGGAAGAGTCCAAACCACAGCAGGGTGGAAACAAGAAGAGGAAGCAGCAACAGCAGAAGGGTAAGAATGGCCAGAAGAAGCCTAAGGGCGAAGTGACCTGCTACAACTGCCAGCAGAAGGGCCATCTCTCCAAAGATTGTAGGAATCCCAAGGTGCCGGGAAAGTGTTACAACTGTGATAAGCTGGGACATATCAAGAAGGACTGTCCAGAACCGAGGAAAGATAAGCAGATTGTGCAAGCTTATGCTTTGGGGGCTGTTCCATCATCTTCGAAATCTCCTACGGCGGAAGAGAAAGGGAAGAGTGTGGTGGTTCAAGGTACTCTTTCCATATGTGGTGTTTCAGTTAGAGTGTTGTTTGATACTGGGGCGTCGCATTCGTTTGTTTTTGATGATCTTGTAGGTCGGTTAGGTTTAGAACCGGAAATTGTTGATAGACCATTGGTTGTGACTAATCCAGTTGGGGGTTCGTTTTGTTTGTGTATGGTATGCCGTGGTCTAGTTGTATCGAGTCATGATTGCTCTTTTGTTTGTGATTGTTTTGTTCTGAACTTTGAGGGGTTCGGAATTATTTTGGGTATGGACTGGCTTAGGAAGTATGCGGCAAAGGTTGATTGTGAGAAACTGGAGGTGACAGTCGGGAATGTGGAAGGGCGAAAGGTTGTGATACGATGTAAGCATGAAGAAGGCGTCTTCATGGGCTTCATGTATTCGCTGGTTGTTCCACGGTATGGACTGTCATCGATGCCGGTTGTGAATGGATTTGAGGACGTCTTTGACGAGGTCAAAGGGTTACCGCCGCATAGGGAGATCGAGTTTCGTATCGATCAAGTTGAGGGAGCCAGACCTGTTGTGATGCCTCTTAGACGGATGGCGCCTAGAGAACAACAAGAGCTGAAGGTGCAGGTTGATGACCTTTTTCGGAAAGGATTCATTCGGCGTTGTGTGTCCGAATGGGGTGCACCAGTTGTGTTCGCAACCAAAGCGGATGGATCGTTGAGGTTGTGTGTGGATTATCGTGAGCTGAATAAAGTGACTAAGAAGAACAAGTGTCCATTGCCGAGAATAGATGACTTGTTTGATCATCTTCACGAGGCTAAGGTGTTTTCTCAGATGGATTTGGCAACGGGATTTCACCAGTTGAGAGTGGCTAAGGATAGTGTGCCAAAGACTGCTTTTAGGACACCATCCGGTTTTTATGAGTGGCTGGTAATGCCGTTTGGATTGACTAACGCACCAGCATATTTTGTGGATCTTATGAATAGAGTATTCAGAGATTAGTTGAACAAGTTTGTACTTGTGTTCGTGGATGATATTCTGATTTATTTCAGAACTGAAGAAGAGCACAAGACGCACTTGCGTATTGTTTTGGGAATCTTGCGGAAACATCAGCTGAAGGCTAAGTTTTCGAAGTGCCACTTCTGAAAGAGTGAAATGAGGTTCTTAGGCCATATTATCTCTGGAAATGGAATAGCGGTTGATCCCGCTAAGGTGGCAGCAATCCAGGATTGGGTTAGACCTAAGAATGCATCTGATGTGAGAAGTTTTCTTGGATTAGCAGGATATTATCATCGGTTTATCAAAGACTTTTCCAAGATAGCTGCACCGTTAACAGGATTGACGAAAAAGAACCAAGTGTTCAGATGGGATGCTAAGTGTGAGCAAGCTTTCGGAATCCTGAAAGAGCGACTGACGAGTGCTCCTGTTTTGACTATTCCAAGTGGGAATGATGAGATGGTGGTTCACACCGATGCATGTGGTACTGGACTTGGAGCAGTGCTAATGCAAAAGGATAAAGTTGTTGCATATGCAAGTCGACAACTGAAGCCGCATGAAAGGAATTACCCGACTCATGATTTGGAGTTAGCGGCGATTGTTTTTGCTCTGAAGATGTGGAGACATTATCTATTGGGAGTTCGATTCGAGTTGTTTACAGATCATAAGTCGTTGAAGTATCTGTTCTCCCAAAAGGATTTGAATCTTCGACAGCAACGGTGGCTAGAGTATTTAGCATCATATGATTTTGGTATAGCCTATACTCCGGGAAAAGGTAACGCAGTGGCTGATGCGTTAAGTCGAAGACATGCAGGATTGGGAGCCATGTTTTCAGAATGGAAGAATCTCGAGTATTTGGCTGGATTTGACTTCAGGCCTAGATGTGAATTGGAACCTGAGATGTTGGCAAACTTATCGATAAGACCTACTCTTATGGAGAGAATTGGCGAGAGCCAAAAGCGAGACGATAAGCTTGTCAAGATTGTCCGCGATTTGGAATCTGGATTGAATCCAGAAAAGGATAAAGGATTTGAAGTCGATCGAGAGGGTTGGCTTCGGAAACAAGGACGACTAGTTGTTCCCGATATAGATGGATTGAGAGATGAAGTTCTGAGGGAAAGTCATCACTCGAAGTTGACAATTCATCCAGGTGGAAATAAGATATACCGGGATATGAAGAGAACCTACTACTGGGAAGGTATGAAGAAGAATGTTGGAAATTTTATTTCCAAGTGTATGAACTGCCAGTTGGTGAAGGCTGAGCAGAAGAAGCCCAGTGGATTGCTTCAGCCATTAGAGGTTCCTACATGAAAGTGGGAGCAGATATCGATGGATTTTATCGATGGTCTATCTAGAACCAGGGCAGGAAATGAAGGGATTTGGGTCATCATAGATCGTTTGACTAAGAGTGCAAGATTCATTCCTGTTCGATCAACTAGGACTGCATCGAAGTTGGCTGAGCTTTATGTTAAGTGGATAGTTCGATTCCATGGTATTCCGAAGAGTATAGTGAGTGATCGAGACCCATTGTTCATTGGTGGATTTTGGAAGAGCTTCCAGGAAGTTTTGGGAACCGAGCTGTGTTTGAGTACAGCTTATCACCCCCAAACAGATGGTCAGACCGAGAGAGTCAACCGAGTTTTGGAAGATCTCCTTAGAGCTTGTGTTTTGGATTTCGGAGGATCATGGGAAGATCATCTTCATTTGGTGGAGTTTGCGTATAATAACAGTTACCAGTCAAGTATTGGTATGGCACCGTATGAAGCATTGTATGGAAGACCGTGTAGCTCTCCGACATGTTGGTTGGAAACTGGAGAAAAGCTGATACTTGGGCCAGAGATGATTCGACAGACTACGGATTGTATAGAGATCATTCGGCGACGAATGAAGGCAGCCCAAGATCGTAAGAAAGGTTATGCCGATAAGCGTCGTAAGGATTTGGAATTCGACGTGGGTGATATGGTTTTTGTGAAGATTTCTCCTCTGAAGAATGTTATTCGATTCGGGAAGAAAGGGAAATTGACTCCGAGATTTGTTGGACCATTCCCGATCATCGAGCGAATTGGAAAGCTCGCTTATAGATTGGAGTTACCGGAAAAGATGGCGCGTATGCACAATGTTTTTCATGTATCTTATCTACGGAAGTATGTGCATGACTCGAATACGGTGGTTTCTGCTGATAGCTGTGAAGATTTAGAGGTTGATCCAGTTGTTACGAGACCTCGTAAGCCGCTTCGTGTTGTTGAAACCGACACGAAACTGCTTAGGAGGAAGACGGTTACGTTGCTCAAGGTACAATGGAGTGATGATGTTAACGACTGTACGTGGGAGAAGGAAGAGGGGATGAAGGCAGTTCATCCTGAACTCTTCGAGGTATGGCCCTAAGGTGTCATGACATCTCACGAATTTGTAACTTGTTCTAATCTTAAAATTCTACGCTAGGCTAGTAATTGGATGCATGGTTTGTTGATTGCTATGGATGATAGGCATGCGGAATAACTTTGGTTGCTCTTGTTTGTTTGGAATTCGGGGGCGAAATTCCTAAGGGGGAGAGAATGTAACGACCCGTATTTTTACAGGTCGAAACATTGTTAAACTATATGCTTTAAGTCATATTGTTGATAAGTCGTTCAGAGTTTAAGTCATTTGGAGCTTGAGTCGTGTAGGAGCATAGATGACTTAAGGTGTTGCCGAGTTAAGGTAGGTAGCGACTTATAGGGTTAACAACTTAGAGCTTAAGTCGTATAGAAGTTAGGCCGTGTGATAGTTAGGTCGTGTGAGCGAGTTAGGGGAAGCTAGCGACCTATAGGATTTGGACGACCTAAGAAGATTGCGACTTAAGGGTTGAACGAGTTACGACTTAGAGGTTTGGTCGACTCATAGGATGACCGACTTAAGGGATTGGTACGACCCAAGAAGGCTACCGACTTAGGCAGTGGGCGAGTTAAGAGTTTGGAGCGACCTAGTAGTAAGCCGACTTAAGAGTTGCCGACTTAATGGGAGGAGGTAGGTTGGTGAAGCGACCTTATGAAGTTAGGTCGTTAGCGACCTATGATAAGTCGTTATGTCTAGTTAGGTCGGCATGGAATTAGGACGGCTATTCCGTGTCTAGTTAGGTCGCGTAGTGGTTAAGTCGTAGGATGCTAAGTCGTTTTCCCTGATGAGTCGTAGGTCGCGAGGGCTGTTAAGTCGAGCATTAGCTTGTGGGTAGGTCGTTAAGGGGTTTAGTTGTTAGGCCGTGAACGACTCAAGGTTATAGGGTTGAGTCGTGAGTTGTCTCTCGTGTTGGGTCGGCAGTATGATAAGCAGTTGAGTCATGCATCTCAGTTAATACGCTAGACCTGGTGTCTGTGATAGGTCGTAACTCGCGCGTGTGTTAGGTTGTTGAGTCGTGTGGGTTTGCTAAGTCGTAAGTCGTGCATGTGTGTTAAGGGCTTAGGTCGTTAGGTCGAGGCACTGCCTATGTTGAGTCGTGCCTGTGTTGAGTCGCGTATAGGTTAAGTCGTGAGGCCCTGTGTTTGGTTAGGTCGGCTGTTGTGTTGAGTCGTTAGGGGCTTGAGTCGTGAGTCTTAGGTCGTGGACGACTCATGGGGGCGGCCGACTCATGGAGATTTCAGCCTATAAATAGAAGGGGTTCGCCTTACTTTTTGGCACCGGATTTTGAAGTGACGAAGTGCTGCCATTTTGAGAGCTCGACTTCAACACTTCTTCACTTCTTTTCTCCACTCTAATCAAGTGATTCCATCCATCTAAATTGAAGATCAAATCGAAGATTCAAGGGCCAAAGTTGAAGATCTTCATCCAACAAAGAGAGATTTCATCGATTGAAGTGAGATTTTGCCGGATCAAGCTTGGATCTTTGCTGTCCAGGTCTGGAGTTGGTTGTTTTTGGGGTGTTTAGGTGATTCGGTGAGTGGTAGCTATCTCTCACACGGACCCAAGGGAGTATATTGGATTGGTGGCTTGTTTATGTGTTAAAGATAGTGAATTCTTGCATTTTCCTAAAGTCTGCATGTAGATCTATCATCTATGAAGTTTTGACACCTATTTTACTACATGATAACTTATGCAAGTTCATTCACCAAGTTATAGAGATATTTGCTTATAATCCATACTTGTTAGAATTGGACACTTTAATTACCAAATTGCCATTTCCTTGTATGATTGCTTATTAGATCTTGTTTGAATGTTTGATTGCTCGGATTAATGATTGATATGATTGATTTGATGGTTTCAAATTAGCTAATAGTTGATTTGGACAAGTTGGTCGAAGATGATTCAAAAGCTAAGTGGAAAGGCTATTGAATGGTGAAAGCTGCTTGTGGTATATGAAGCGGATGTGGAAGCTCATATGGATAGATTTGGTGATGGACTTTGCTAAGATGTGATGAAGCAAACCATGATGTTGAGATAGGACTTTGCTATGATGCGATGGAGCAAAGCCTGGTGTGAAAGCCTTGGTTTAATCCAGACGGGATCATCCCAAGCATGTTGATAACTCGAGGGATGGTTCGAGTTGGTTGATAATGGATTGCTCGAGAGGTAGCTTGGGCTAGTATGAGAATAGTCGTCGAGGAGGATGACTAGGAGGCTTGGATTTCATTATTGTTGAAGGTTCTAGTAAATTCAAAGCAAGAGTACATGGGGCGCCCAAACGACTACAGGTAGGTAGTCGGGACACCCAAAAGACTACAGGTAGGTGGTCGAGTACTCTGGGCAGAGTAGGTAAGTCCTAGGCACGGGTCACGATGACGTGCGGAGTTTATCTAGAACCGGGGTTACCATTAGCCCTTGACAGGCGGTCATTCAACTAACGGTGAATTCAAGGCAATGATACAGTGATAGCCAGAGTCATGGATGTTTGATTGTATCATCATTCGGCCTCAAGAGCGGTGTTTTCTGGGTGCTTATCTGATCTTGGTTTAGGCCTTGGGGGTTTGTATTTGGAAAACATCGACCTTGACTCGAGTGATAATTACTTTACTTAAATTGTCTGCTTTGCTACCCTTGTTTATGCTTAGTGGGTCTGGGGGCTATCACTGTAGAATGAGGTGGAGTGGGATGGTTGAGTTCCTATTCCTTTTGTCCTTTATGCTCTTTTGGTATGTTTGATAGTTAATTTACTGCTCACTAAGACTGTTGTCTGACTCAAGGTTTTATGTTCAACTCTTATTACCTTGGGCTGTTCATCCATGTTGGGATGGGCAGACTAGGTAGCAGGTGACAGGTGCTGTTCTTGGCTACCAACGCTGTTGATGACGAAGACGAGCTGGAGGCTTTTGCATATTGTTTTTCTTACTATATGTACTAGATGTTCCGCTGTTTGTTGATACTCTGAGTGTTATGTAGTGAGGCTTGATGTATTGACTATTCAGATGATTGTATAAAACTATTATAAGTTTATATGATGACTTCTGTTCTATAGAGCTTCACTATGTATATTTTTTAATTGTATTTTATCCATGCCCTGTGAGTAATACGATAGAGTCTGCTGTTTTATCTTACCCTGACTATCGTCCATGGCTGCCTGGCACACCTTTCAGCGCATCATTCTCTTGTTTTAGTGCGGGAGTCATGGGCGGTCGTCACAATCTCATCCGCTCCAAAGGTGGGAATATATCCAAACCGACGGATTAAATAATAAATCATCCAGACAGTTAACAAACAATCAGCAATAAAATTATTCACACTTATATAGAAATATAAGTGGGCCAGAGAGGCGAGTTTAACTCACCAAAATTTCCAGCTATTGCCAAAGCGTTCCGGTATGAATTAAAATCGAACAAACGTTCGATTTTAACAAAAATTCCTACTAGCTCCAAACTAATCCAATCCAATTTCGTAACATAGTATTCATCGCAACGAGCGCAACATGACTGACCGGGTCCAAATCCGATCTCGTATGAATAAGATATAGAAATTTTAACTTAGAGATAATTAAATGATAATTTAACTATTTAGTTAAATTTTGAACTTAATTGCCTTTCTTCTATCATTCATTCTAGGCCATGCTCATTTTAAAATTCGATGTTGCTATTACTTTTCAAACCGCCGTCTCCATGGTCGATCGCATGCCACTGTAAGCTCACCGATTCTAGCCCCATCCTCCAGCTTCCCATCGCCACCAGCCTTACCCCATAACTCGCCATCGTCAAGGAAAATTTGTTCGAAAATCCCATCGACATTGAACTCAATTTCCCGCCGCCATGCTTTGCGTTTGATGTTTGACCACCATAGATGAACTAGCCTTGCCCACGCGAACACTTCTTTATTTGGAGTTAAGGCCGAAAACAGCTCTGATCCTCATGCAAAATCTCGACAATTGGATGGTGGACGATAAAAATGCACGTCGCGTTATTCATTTTAGGGTTTTGCAAAATGAACAAAGTTGAAGTCCTTGTATAGAAAAATTTCCAAGCGTTATTCATCCCTAATATTTTCGAACTCCAAACAAGGTATGCAATCTGGCATTCCATATAGAATACTCCTATTCCGAACACGATAGAACTAGTATATGGATCCAATTTCAGCATATACAGAAGTTAACTTTAGAAATCAAATTATATTAATTTAAATTCCTTTAAATTAATTTCTATACATTTCAAGCTCGCACGACCAAACGAAAGGTCCTATCGCTACGATATTCGTTATCATACAATAGTTTACTGTTACAAGTCCAATGACACTAGTTTCGTTGAAATCCGAAACAGTGTCCCAGAAGGCCATTTTCACATGTTAGTTAAAACAAATATTATTAAAATCTGTTTAATCACTTTTATTCAAATCTAAAATTTTACTATCTTCATTCTTATTCAAATAGAATTTAAATCAGCTTACGAATCATTTTTATTCACATCAAATTCAAGGTTTAATTATTTAAACAATTCCAAATATTCAAATAACCATTATGTTTGAAATATAATACTTTTCAATAATTAAAATCAATTAAGTATTGCAAATTCAAATGACTGAAATTCTAGGTCATTATAGCATTAGTCTCTTCATAATTGTTACATAAGCTACAATAAGTACGAATGGGTACGCCTCTTTGCTATAGTTTTTCCTTCATTGTTAGTTGTTTCATTATTGTTTTATATAAGCAAAGTTCCATTTTTGGACAGTTGCATTTGTCCCAAACAATTTTGCGCCAATTAACATGCATGTATTACATTCTAATTTCATTCCAAGTAATGTTGAAAGAATATTGCCCTGATTATGTGTGTAACAAATGCCAATAGTCTTCAGTTTTACCATTGAGAAAATGAGTGTTTTCAATTTCTTGTTTAAACGGTCTTAAATAGCAAAGTTTGTCCACTTTCCAACTATCAGTTTCAATGATAGATCAACCGACAAGAAGATCTCCGCTATTTAATACATCTAAACTACGTGTACCTATTTTGTCAATAAATCTGCCTCTTTATAGCCGCGGACCAAATCATAGTTTCATTGTTTTTCCATTTACAATTCTTTTTCCCATGCATGGCAATTCCGTATTTCTTAAAAGTACCAAGTGTTTTCATATACCTAATTATTGAGTTCTAATTTCGATGTTCTAAAATAAAGCATTTTTAATGTACTTATGTTGCATCTATTTTGCCTACAAACTTTGTCCATCCATCATTTCCTTATAAGTTTTATACCAGTTGCATCATTACTTTCAGTATGGTCTTTTAGTCCCAAACTCCCGTCTTCTTTGGTTGAACACATCATTTGTTAAGGAATTTTTCTAACTTTTACATTCCACGGAAAATTGAAACAAACTTGAGTTATTTTACTAATGACATTAGCTGGAAGTTTACAACCTTGCATCTGAAATAAGATTGTGGGATAATTTGGAGATTTGATTAGTTCTATCCTTCTACGTAGACTTAGCAATCTTGTTTCCCAATCTTCAATTTTTTTCTGTATTTCGTAAATTAATGCTTCACGGAAAACGTTATTGATATAAACTTGTGACAAAGGAAATCCTAAATATGTAACTGATAATGTTCTTTCCTCTATTCCCAGGATATTATAAATATCTGATTTTTTATTACGTCATATACTGAACAACTTCTTGATTCCTTCGAGTTTATTTTTTGACCCATCACCTCATAAAGAGTTTTGAAGAAGTCTTTGATGGTTTTGGCTATGTTTTTATCAGCTTTGAGGAAGATTAGAACATCATTTGCATACAATAAATCGGTAATTTTGATGTTTGTGTGCATCAATGGACGGATTTCTCCAACTAACAACAATCTGTCCTTTAATTTACTAAAATATTCCATTGCAATTGTGAAAAGATGGAATGATAAAGGACCTCCTTGTCTAATCCTACTTGTGCTACGGAAATCACCATAAGAGTTACCCAAAAATTTTCCATAAATAATTCGCATGGTGATTAGTTCTTCAATTATTCGTAGCCACTTTTCTGGAAAAAATAAAAGATCCTGCTATATGTACTAAAAAAATCTCTTCTTAAATTATCATATGCTTTGCATAAATCAATTTTAATGCAAAATCTATCACTTTCTTTGTAATTGAAACCTTTGATAATTTCATGAGTTATCAAATTTCCCTCACTGATATCTCTGTTTGGCACATAATCACACTGATTTTTTGAGATTAAATTCTCAAGAACAGGCTTTAATCTATTACATAACAATTTGGATGTTATTTTGTAAATGAAACTACGGCGTGAAGTTTGTTGAGTCACAGGTTCTATGAAGGTTTTGATTTCTGACAAAGAAATAAAGGCGATCGACAAAACAAAGACATTATGGCTATAAAAGAGGCACAAAAGAGCTACATATGGTACTCTAGATTATAGGTTGATTATTTGATATTGTAATAGTGATAAACTTATTAAAATCTATCCTCAAATAATCATGCATTTCAATATAATCAATATATATACATTTGAATAGCATTGCACATTCACTGTGCAAATTATCAGAGACCGGTCGACCGGTAGTAAAAGAGGCGGTCGACCGTTTCTGTATAATATGCACAATGAACGTGCACACATGCACATAACGACTATATATTTGAAATCCTGTCTACTGGCCAATTTTTGACATGTCGACCGTTTTTAAACAGAGAGCAACCTTTTCCAAAAGACACTTCTTTCTCCAATGGTTGCATCTCTTACCTTTCATCAAATGATCATATCTATTAATGGCTACTGTTCACAAAGAGTTACAACTATTTTTTCTCTATATAAACTCATCTAAATCATTGATTCAAAAAACATGAAAACATATTTTTTTTTCCTCTAATTTCTGATCTTACTTTCTAAATACTCCTGCATTCAAAAAGCTCTCAATTATTTTAATTGCTTATTGAATCATTGAAATTATTTCATATCTTTTGATTCAATAAGTAATATACTTCCCTTAATCTTCACAAAACATCATTCACATATTTTGAGGATAAGATTATAGGAAATTTGTACTACAAGTGACAAAACTGTGTTAGCAAGAACACATACCGTCAACAAACAATTATATTCATCAGTGTTGAAGTCCTCGGTGTTGTAAGAGGCAAGTGTTGAAGTCCTCGGCGTTGTAAGAGGCAAGTGTTGAAGTCCTCGGTGTATTAGAGGCGTGAAATCCCGTTCGTTTGCTCGGGTGTTGTAAACCTGTTCCTCCGGGTGAAGCGAGGTAGTTAATAGTGAAAATCCATATAGAAGTCTGGGACTGGACGTAGGACGGTGCTCCGAACCAGTATAAAAATCTCTGGTGTGATTTTTCTATTTTTATTTACTATGCTATTATCATCTATTTCCGCATTTATATTATATTCCATATTACACGATCCGTGTGTACTATATTAGTACGTGCACTCGTACACTATTACTGTAAACTTTTCATTTGGTATCAGAGCAAGGTTATCATAGAATCGTAACACAGTTATTTGATATATTCTTGTAATATGGCAAATAACGCAAGTACTAGCACTCAAAACACCACTTACATGGAAGGTCAATCGACACAAAGACCTCCATTTTTCAATGGTCTTAACTATAGTTATTGGGCAACACGTATGTCATTTTTTATGCAATCAAATAGTTATGATGCTTGGAATGCAACTCAAAAAGAAATAGTAAATCCAACAACTGATTATTCAGAATGGACTGCGGCTGAGAAAACGGCAGCAGCCGTAAATGCAAGAGCAATAAATATGTTATTTTGTGCATTAGACCAAAATGAATATAACCGAGTTAGTATCTGCACTACTGCATATCAAATTTGGCAAACGCTAAAAATCACTCATGAAGGTACTAACAAGGTTAAACAAGCCAAAATAGCCATGCTGAAAAGTCAATTTCAAAATTTCAAAATGAAACCAAATGAGACAATCAACGATATGTATTCACGGTTTCAAACTATTCACCATGCACTTATTGGCTTAGGACAAAAGTATTCTGATTTTGATGTTGTTTCAACAGTCCTACATTCTCTGACTAGTGAATGGGAAGGAAAAGTATTAGCAATTGAAGAAGCTAATGACCTTTCTGTCATGAAGCCAGATGAATTGATAGGAAATCTAATGTTCTATGAAGCTAACTTGCAGACTAGAAAGGAACAAAAAGAAGAAAAGAAAAACGTAGCATTCCATGCTGAAAAAGACGAAAATGAATCAGAGTCTGAAGACGAAGATCTGGCATTCATAGCAAAAAGTTTCAAAAAATTCCTAAAACAGCGAAAAGCCAGTCATTATAACAGAAAGAAATCTGGATCAAATAAACCAACATCATCCTCTATAGAATGCTTCAACTGTCACAAAAAGGGGGACATGCAGAAGGATTGTCTAGAACAAAAGAAGAAGTCAGAAAATGACAAATTCAAATATAAGAAGGACAAGTCAAAGAAACGAGCCTTCTCAGTAACGTGGGATGATTCAGACTCATCTTCATCAGAAAGTGAAAGTGATTCGGAGAATGAACAAGCTAATGTTTGTTTTATGGCAACAGAAGATGAGGTACAAATTCCTACACTTGATGAATTACTTGATATTAATGCTGAATTGATATTCAAATATAAAGACATAAAACGTCAATTAAAAGTAGTCAAAGCAGATTTAGGTAGAACAGAGTTTGAACGAGAGATGTTAAAAGATGAGAAGAAAATATTAGAAAAAGAACTTGAAAAAAATTCAAGAATCATCATCTAATGTTGACTCTCAACTATCTCTTTTGAGTCAAGAAATAGAAGCTCAAAAAGAGAAAAATAATGCTCTCACTACTGAAAATCATGAGCTTAAGGCAAAAGTCAAAATTTTGGACCTAGAAAAGGCTAGTTTACAAACTAAGTTAGATAACATTACTCAAAATTTTTCTAACTTTAACAAAGGTCGAGAAAATTTGACAAAAATCATTGAAAGTTCACAATCTATTTCGGATAAACAAGGTTTGGGATATAAGAAACAAGAAATCAAGAAACATCTTAGTAATAAAAGAAAGAAGAAAGTACAAAAGACTGAAGTTAAGAAAAATCTTAGTTTATTATATTCCAAACCAAAGCCAGTTGTGAAATTTCAAAAGAAAAATACAAAGACTATCAAAATATGGGTTCCTAAAACAAATAACAATTTGATTAGGAACAAATACATTCAGCAATTCATGAATACTGTGCATCTTAATACTAATTATGTATATAAAGGGGATACCAGACCCGTATGGGTTTGGACTCCTAAGACCTAACTCTTAGGACCCCATAAAAAGTGGGTACCATGGATTTAATTTTATTTTTTGCAGGTCCCACTTAAGAAAAGAGGAAAGTGGATATTGGACAGCGGTTGCTCGAAGCATATGACTGGAGACAAGAGCTTATTAACAAATATTACATACTCAGATGGTGGCTCAGTCACTTTTGGAGATAATTCAAAAGGCTATATCATCGGCAAAGGCGATGTGAACAATTGCAGTACATCTAACTTACCTCTTATTACTAATGTCATGCTAGTTAGAAATTTAAAACACAATTTACTTAGTATTAGTCAGTTATGTGACAAGGGTTTTATAATTTCCTTTTCGAATAATAAGTGTAGTATTTTAGATAAAGACCATAATTTAGTTTTCGAAGGTTATAGAGACAGAAATATATATTCTGAATATGAATATTAATTATAATTCAGATATGTGTCTTGTGGCTAATGATAATGATCCATGGCTATGGCACAAACGCTTCTGTCATATAAACTTCAGAACTATTGACAAGCTAGCTAAAAACAATCTAGTTAGGGGACTACCCAAAATGAGTTTGAAAGTTAACAACATTTGTGATGCATGTCAATTAGGAAAATTGACCAAATCATCTTTTAAATCCAAGAAATTCATATCAACATTACAACCACTTGAGTTACTGCACATGGATTTATTTGGACCTACTAGGGTGCAGTCAATAAATCACAGTCGATATGTGCTTGTAATTGTTGATGATTTCTCTCGTTACACATGGACAATTTTCTTAAAAAATAAAAGTGACACTTTCGATCATTTCAAATCCTTCGTCAAAAGAATTCAAAAATCAAAAGGGATTAAAGTTAAAAATATAAGAGTGATCATGGCGGAGAGTTTGAAAATAATGAATTTGAACATTTTTGTACAAAGAAAGGAATATATCATAATTTTTCATTTCCCAGAACTCCACAACAAAACGGAGTTGTAGAACGGAAGAACCGAACTTTACAAGAATGTGCAAGAACATTATTGAATGGAACCACCTTACCAAAACATTTCTGGGAAGAAGCCGTTGCAACTGCCTGTTATGTTTTAAATCGTGTGTCCATAAGACCTCTTACCAAGAATACTCCTTATGAATTATTCAACAAAAGAAAGCCTAAAATCTTATACTTCAAAGTTTTTGGTTCTAAGTGTTTTATTTTAAATACGAAAGACCAACTTGGCAAATTCGATCTAAAAGCCGATGAAGGAATATTTGTCGGTTATTCGGAACGAAGTAAGGCCTATCGTATATTTAATAAACGAACCAAAACTATTGAAGAATCACTTCATGTCTCTTTTGATGAATTCTATCAGCATCCTCACACTATATCAGATGATGACGAATCAATAGTCACTGACAATCCAATTATCACGAATATTGACTCTGACTCGGAAATAATTATTGAGAATATTCCTCAAATATGTGAGTTACAATCACCACCAAGAATATTAAGAGACCATCCGGCCCAAAATATAATCGGTGAAGTAACATCACATGTCAAAACAAGGAGTCAACTTAATCAAATGGGTCATGTCGCTTTTCTCTCAAATATCGAACCTAAGAATCCAAAAGAAGCTGCTACAGACGATTACTGGATCATTGCCATGCAGGAAGAACTAAATCAGTTCGAGCGTAATGACGTTTGGGAACTTGTTCCAAGACCAACTGATCAGTCAGTTATTGGTACTAAATGGGTCTATAAAAATAAGGCTGACGAACAAGGAAATATCACCAAAAATAAAGCAAGATTAGTAGCACAAGGGTATAATCAGGAAGAAGGTATCGATTATGAAGAAACTTATGCACCAGTGGCTCGACTAGAAGCTATTAGAATCCTATTATCTTTTGCTTGTCACCATAATTTCAAACTTTATCAGATGGATGTCAAAAGTGCTTTTCTCAATGGATTTATCAAAGAGAATGTCTATGTCGAACAACCTCCTTTGTTCGTACATGAAAAATATCCTGACCATGTGTTCAAACTTAAGAAAGCTCTGTATGGTTTGAAACAAGCACCTCGTGCTTGGTATGAACGATTACGTAGCTATCTTATTAACTCAGGATTTCAAATAGGCAAAGTCGATCAAACTTTGTTTATTAAACATTCTCAAAAGGATATTCTAGTTATCTAGATATATGTAGACGACATCATCTTTGGTTCAACAAACGATAAACTCTGCAAGGAATTTGCAAGTATTATGACCAAAGAGTTCGAAATGTCTCATATGGGAGAACTGTCATATTTTCTTGGACTTCAAATCAAACAACTTCCGAGTGGTATCTTTATCAATTAAGAAAAATATTGCGGAAATCTTATCAAACGCTTTGGATTAGAAAATACATCTGGTAAACCAACTCCTATGAGTACAACTACACATCTTGAAAAAGATGAAAATGGTAAGAGTGTTGATTAGAAATTATATCGAAGCATGATTGGTTCTCTTCTTTATCTTACAGTTAGTCGTCCAGATATAATGATGAGTGTTTGTCTATATGCGCGCTTTCAAGCAGATCGAAAGGAATCACATCTACGAGCAGTGAAACGTATAATTCGTTATCTTAATAATACCAAAGATTTCGGTCTTTTTTATCCAAAAGAATGTCCATTTGAATTAGTATCATATAGTGATGCTGATTTTGGTGGCTCGCGAACGGATAGAAAAAGTACAAGTGGTACGTGCCATTTTATTGGAAAATCACTTGTCTCTTGGTTTAGTAAGAAACAAAATTGTGTTTCACTATCAACATGTGAAGCTGAATATATATCAGCAGCTCTCGCTTGTACTCAAGTACTATATATGCAACAAACACTTCGAGATTTTGGTATACATTTATCAAATTCTATTATATACTGTGATAACACAAGTGCTATAAATCTCTCTCTAAGAATCCAGTGAATCACTCTAGAACCAAACACATTGATATCCGTCATCATTTCCTTAGAGATAATATTGAAAAAGGAAATATATGTCTTGAATATGTCCAAACTGACAATCAATTAGCTGACATTTTTACTAAGCCTCTGCTCGAATCTAGTTTTATTAGATTACGAAGAGAGCTTGGTTTAATTTCAAGAAAAGATCTTGACTAGTAATTACTAATGATCGTCTTTTCTTTTGGTTATATTTTGACTATAGCTTTTGCTTAAGCTATTTTTTAACATTGAATATGAGCCTCTGCTTTCTTTCATGGTTAGTTTTCCTTATTCATTCTCATCCACAGACTTATTTACAAGGAAACTCTTTATAAGCTTGTAAAAATTTCTCTCTTTATTCTTTAATCTAAGCATAAGAATCTCTACATAATTCTCTATGGCTCACATTTGTGATAAATGTGCTCAAGAATCACACATTTCCATTACAAGTTCTGAGTCAGAGGAGTATTATTCTCCCAAAACACCAAAACAGAAACCAAGGTATCATCATCAATGCTCTCGTACTCCTGGTAGTACACCAACCTCAAAACGAGTGAAGAAAACGCTGTTTTGTTCTCCTCGTACCAAAGCACAGATCGAAGAGATTCACCGCTATCAGAAACATCAAATAGATCTTCAGAGACAGCTCCATTATGGGCAAAGCCAGCTTTATCATGAGCAACAACGAACATCGGCACATTTATCTGTTTTAGAAAAGGTGGCATCATTCTTCTGTAGTTCCAACAAGCATGATGTGCATGAACCAATGCCGTCTATGCCGTCAACATCTAGGAGTCCTAACTCTTGGGATCGGAATTATGACAGGAATGAAGGTGCTCAGAAAAACTAGAGTCCATGGTCAAAACGTATTGAAGATAATAAAAATTCTAATGACGAACCTACCACTTCTCATTAGATTTATATATACTTGTTGTATCTTTTTCTCTCTATCACTCATGTAATAATGCTTGTGCTTTACAATAAGGGTGAAAATATAGCACGATATATTCAAAAAAAAAATAAAAAAAATTGCAAAACAGGCTATTACATAACTGGTCGACCACCCCTATTATAACCGGTCGACCGTTTGGCCTCTGTTTGAAAACGGTCGACCGGCATAATTCATAGGTCGACCGGTATACGTAATTTCAGTTTTTTTTTTATATCGTCCGTCCTTTTATTCCTCTGTCTTCCTCATTTTCTTACTTCCAGTAACTTTTTCACCAAAACCCTAAATCCACTCCCCAAAATTTCAAAGTTCCTATTCTCCAAATTCTCCAAAAATGGCTCCTCCGCAAAAGAAATCCAAGAAAGGAACATCCTCCGAAACTTCATCTCTCAATATCTCCGCCAAGAAATGGCTTCAAAATCCGGAAGCTATCACAAGATGGAATCAAATGACTAACTACAAATTTCATCCGGGTTCTTACATCAAGTTTGATGATTTCACATCTTATGGAATCCGAAGGTTGGCAAATAACTCCAATCTTTCTCCATTAATCGATTTTTCAGAAAACAATGTGGAAATAAATCACTTGATGATTAAATTGATATATGCCAACATGAACCTGGACGAGTATAAACCTGATAATCTGAACGGAGTCATTTGGTCTGTCGTCTGTGGCAAACAAATTTTTATCACTCATGATAGGATTGCTTCTATACTTGGTATACCAAATCGAGGCGATGAGTTTTCATCTAATTTCTGTGAAGTCTTCACTCGCAATAGCATCAGCCATCAGTTCATAGAGGACAACAGTGATGGCACAAAATCTATTGGACTTCGACCCACCGCCAGACTACTACATCGCATCTTGATGCATTCTCTGTTTCCTAGACTAGGAAATTACGATGCTGTATATAAAGAAAACTTCAAGGCTCTCTATGCTATTTATGGGGATATCCAAATCAATTGGGTTCATATGCTATTTGACGAGATTCTCAAGGTGAACAACTCTTCGCGGCCTCATTTTTCTACAATGAATATATCATGCGTATTTTGCTAGCTTGTGGGGTAAAGCCTCCTGACTCTGCCACCTCGAAACTAAAATGTATTGATTCTGTAACCATCAAACGCATGAAGCTTCCTCCTCCTTACCTTGAGATTATGCCGTTTGAACAATGGCAACAAAGAGGTCCATCAAAACAAACAGCTACTTCCTCTCGACCTCGTTCCGAAGAAGTTAAATTGTTGAAATCAAAATCAACCACAAAAGAATCACTTGAAACTATTGCGCGTAATCAATTCTTGCTTGAATCAAGACTTAAGCGCATGGACACGAAAATTGATAAACGCTTCAACAAAGTCAAGTCATTCTTTGGTATTTTATGGGATGCTATTTCATGTAGCACATCCATCTCTGCTCAAGATCCAGGCAAACGTCCTGCTCCTCCTGCTTTCAACTGGTTATCAACTGAGGAGTCTGCTGGTACTAGTGGACATGGTCGTGGAGAATCATCTAGAGAGGAAGAGGAAGAGGAAGATGATGATGATGAGGAGGAAGAAGATATTCAAGAGGAGACAGCTTCTGACTCATCCTAGTTTTTATTTTCTATCTCTATATTTTGATTCAGTAATTTAAAACATCATTCGACACTTGTACTAAATAGTGTCGTTACTTTTATTCGTACGATATTATGGTATGTATTAAACTTTGGTATGTTTGAATACTCGGGTATGTTTTGGTGTGAATAATAATCCTATATTATGTGGTATGTTATATTCTAGTTGATATACTCCTATATTATTCCATTATCTATTCCTTTTTGTCGATGACAAAGGGGGAGAAAGTACTAACAATTATTTGCAGGAATATATATATATATATATATATAAAGAATACAAACATAACCTCAAGGGAAGATCACATGTTCAGGGGGAGATTCAGAACTTCAGATATATTTTGTCATCAATCAAAAAGGGGGAGAATGTTGAGTCACAGGTTCTATGAAGGTTTTGATTTCTGACAAAGAAATAAAGGTGATCGACAAAACAAAGACATTATGGCTATAAAGAGGCACAAAAGAGCTACATATGGTACTCTAGATTATAGGTTGATTATTTGATATTGTAATAGTGATAAACTTGTTAAAATCTATCCTCAAATAATCATGCATTTCAATATAATCAATATATATACATTTGAATAGCATTGCACATTCACTGTGCAAATTATCAGAGACTGGTCGACCGGTAGTAAAAGAGGCGGTCGACCGTTTCTGTATAATATGCACAATGAACGTGCACACATGCACATAATGACTATATATTTGAAATCCTGTCTACTGGTCAATTTTTGACCTGTCGACCGTTTTTAAACAGAGAGCAACCTTTTCCAAAAGACACTTCTTTCTCCAATGGTTGCATCTCTTACCTTTCATCAAATGATCATATCTATTAATGGCTACTGTTCACAAAGAGTTACAACTATTTTTTCTCTATATAAACTTATCTAAATCATTGATTCAAAAAACATGAAAACATTTTTTTTTTACTCTAATTTCTGATCTTACTTTCTAAATACTCCTGCATTCAAAAAGCTCTCAATTATTTTAATTGCTTATTGAATCATTGAAATTATTTCATATCTTTTGATTCAATAAGTAATATACTTCCCTTAATCTTCACAAAACATCATTCACATATTTTGAGGATAAGATTATAGGAAATTTGTACTACAAGTGACAAAACTGTGTTAGCAAGAACACATACCGTCAACAAACAATTATATTCATCAGTGTTGAAGTCCTCGGTGTTGTAAGAGGCAAGTGTTGAAGTCCTCGGCATTGTAAGAGGCAAGTGTTGAAGTCCTCGGTGTATTAGAGGCGTGAAATCCCGTTCGTTTGCTCGGGTGTTGTAAACATGTTCCTCCGGGTGAAGCGAGGTAGTTAATAGTGAAAATCTAGATAGAAGTCTGGGACTGGACGTAGGACGGTGCTCCGAACCAGTATAAAAATCTCTGATGTGAATTTTCTATTTTTATTTACTATGCTATTATCATCTATTTCCGCATTTATATTATACTCCATATTACACGATCCGTGTGTACTATATTCGTACGTGCACTCGTACACTATTACTGTAAACTTTTCAAAGTTGGCGTGTAATCTAAAATATATTCTTGTTTTTTGACTTTCGGTATTAGAAAAAACTTGGTCAAATCATCTTTGAATTCTGAAAATAGTTATATAGTGAATCCCCTTTCCTTGGCAAATGCCTGATTTTCCCCTTGAAGCCCACACAAACAAGCACACTTAAATTGGGCCAAAAAAGTCAATCTACAGCGGGTCGGATGTTTGGCACAATTCTCAAGATGCAAAAACTTGTTACCAATGTTTGGTAAGACCTCCCAAAAGTCTGGTACAATTCTCATAATATAGAAAACCTGTTGCCAGATGTCTGGCAAGGCCTCCCAGATGCCTGGCACAATTCTTAGGTTACAGTAAACTTATTGACAAACATTTGGGAATTCCTGTCAAATATTTGAGTTCATGACCTTCATCCAACTTCAATCTGCAATAACTTAAGCATTTATGCTCTGGTTCGCGTGTTGTTTTTATTGTTATCAAACTATTCTCAACTTCTTCAATTCTCCATATAGTGTTGCCAAAATTCAACACTCCACCTCACTATATCTATCTCCATATAAGAACCTATAGTACCAAACTATCACCACTTCTACCAAACAAACTTTAATACTTTCACAATGAGCACGGACAAGAACACCACCTATTACACTCCATCAATGAGCTTCGGCAAAGCCAACGCTCGGTAACGAAGTGTTGAAAGTACCTAAATCCAATACCATATTACCAAAAGACTAAAGTACTTAGGAGTGCAAATAAGTACTTACCACAAGAAGATAGAACCATAATCTCTTACCGATACTCTTCATTATCCATCACTAAACTCCTCCCTCAACCGTGCCACCCATCGCACCTATCACTTTAAAAACCGAATCAAGTTCGAGGAATGCTCGAACTTCCTAATCCGCAATGCCTTAACATGTCCACCACGTTATCCTTTATGTGCACTTTTCGAAGATATACTTTTTTATCTTTATCCGCGGCTACCAAAAATGACTCTCTCACTTCAAGATGCTTAGTCCGTGAGTTAAATGCCAAATTCTCTAGCAAGTGAATAACACTTGAATATCGTTACTATCCTGTTAAAATCCCAAGTCACATAACAATCGCCTCAAATAAAGTGCCTCCTTTTCTACCTCCACCGTGGCTATCAACTTCGCCTCCATAGTATAAAGCAAATATGATTTGCATTCTTGAACTCCAATTTAAGTTCGTACCACCAAGTGTGAAGACATATCTGGAAGTTGATTTCACCGGATCCCTATCATCATCATATTTCGAATCATAATAACCAACCAGCTTACAATTCATCTCCTCACTATTGCCAAAAACAAGACCATGAGATGATGTACCTCTAAGGTATCTCAAAATAGCATTTACGACTTCCTAATGGGATTTTCTTAGGTTAACCGTATACCAACTAACCATCCCGATGGCATTTGCAATATCAGGCCTCGTACACACTATGGCATGCATTAAACTTCCAACAACATTTGCATATGACACCCTCGCTATGTAAGCCTTGCCCTTCTCTAAGATGGTGATCCCTTACTCGAAAGCTTCATATGCAAAGGCAAAGGTGTATTTGATGCCTTTGCATTCTCCATGCAAAACCGGCAAAGCACTTTCTTAATATACTCTTTTTGAGTCAATTTTAGCTCAAAATATTTTTGATCCCTTGATGTTTCGATGCATAATATCCTTTTTGCCTCTCCAAGATACTTTATTTTGAATTTTGATTTTAAACTCAATTTTAACTTGTTGATTTCATTTATATCCTTAAAAGAATTAGCATGTCATCCACGTACAAGAATAAATACACTCAACAACCATTTTCCAACTTCTTGAAATACACACAAGCATCTTTGATGCTTCTATCTAAACCATTTTCAAGCCTAAAGTGAGTAAATCTCTTGTACCATTGTCAAGATGATTGCTTTAACCATATAATGATTTCTTTAACTTGCAAACTAATTTTGGCTTACCATCTATGTAACATACTGCATTTTTCGATAATTAAAAATATTAAATTTAATAAGATTTTGGAATTCAATATTGTGAGAAATAGGAATTTACGATTTAAAAATGGGAAAGACTATTGAATGTGATTCAGTAAGTTTGATTTAAGGTAAATGATAATTATTTTAATGCAATTTTAATTAATTGAAATGACCGTGAAATTAAATTTGGTTATAAATTAAAAACAAGGAATTAAACCGAATGTTGTATTTAAATGGTAAAACTGTAAGTAATTAATTGAAATTGGTTAATATAGAATGATTTATCAGTATGTGGATTTATTAGCTTGGTTTGTAAACAATAAACGTAGAAATGTGTTTGAAATTATAAGTTGTAATAATTGTAAAATTACCATTTCACTATTTAGTCTTTTGAAATTAAATTGGAAATCAATTGCAATTACTTTACTTAAATATTGCAGTTAACATGAATTGAAATGATAACTATGGAATGTTGATGTAATAAAATGTGACGCCCTACCCGGAGACCCATATTAACAAAGAGTATTACCGGGTAATATTGCGTGCTAATGTTGAGAATAGGGCTGGTTAGAGGCGACCATCTATAGTCTTGTCCTAAATATCTATTGAATACGTCGATTAATGCTCTATATTTTTTCCTTTCTCAAGTGGATCGACATATCCAATAAATGCTTAATATGAAACTATAGGTGGCTATAAGATCTATTCGAACAAAATACAAAAACTCAAACTCATAACACATCACAAAACAATAAACAGATATATATACACGTGTGTGTGTGTGTGTGTGTGTGTGTGTGTATATTGATACATCCCAATACAATACAAATAATACATCATAAGTGGTATGACGACTACAATATGCACACGAGTCAAAACAATATACATATCAGAGCAGCGACAAAAAGACTACAACAAAAAGGGCTAGCAAATAAGTCCATGCGGAAGCAGAATAGGCTAAGTCCATAAGCGTATCTAACCTGAAATACCTCGGTCTGACCCGAGTATAAAATACATGGGTCATTCTAGCTAAACAAATTAGTTATAAGGAGAAGTGATAATAAGAGCATAAAGTAAAGGGTAAGATATCCTCTCGAATGAGAAGAAATGATAATAAGAGCATGCCTCTACTTCAAATAATGTAATTACACTAAGTGTATGTCCACGAAATAGGTAAACTCACCAAATAACATTAAGTATAATAAATGCCTCATATTATCGGCGAAATCCCAAAAGTCGCTAAAATGGTTTCTATGAACCATATCTCCAAAATAGGAGAATCCAAAATCTCAAACTCAAAACTCGCCATAAATGGCAATCACAAAAATATTCTCAAAATAGAGAAGTCTCAAACAAAAAATATGCTAAGAATGGCAATCTCATATATCTTCAAAAGGAGAATATAAATCTCAAATAAACGCCAAGTGTTGGCAAACTTAGATCTCAAATATAGAACTCGATAAGGAGTTCAATTTCCAAAGATGTAATCGCCATATATAATATCTTGAACGGCTAAAATGGCCAATAATGTAAAGAGGCGATACACTTGGAAAATCACAAGGAAATCAATGAAATCATCTCAAAGATATTGCATGTGCTTATGGCCGAAGCTCGCCAAGTATCTTTCTTCCAAAATAAGGTGTCACGTCTCTTAGAAAAACGTCCTGAAGGACAAATAAATACGTCTCTTAGACTAATATCCCGAAAGACAAATATGTCGCAATGACAAAAGTCTCTTAGACAAATATCTCGAAGGACAAATGACCCGAAGGTCCAATACAGGAAAATACGTCTCTTAGACAAATGTGTCACAAACTCTCAGATTGGAACCCAAATAGTGTTAATGTGTGTCCCATACCACACGTTCACACTAAACGGTTTACTAACTACTAGTAAATTTTACACTCAAAGCAGTAAAAACTTTACCTCATCTCATCGGTAAAATCGACCCGAAGGTCAAAATGATCAAACAGACAATTCGGGAATTAACCTATAAGATAAACACATGTGTCCCATACCATGTGTTTTACTAAACCATTTAATTATCCTTCAAATTCGCTCGAATAGTGCAAAAAAATGTATTTTATATATAAAATAATTTATTTGAGAAAACAAGCTTTTAAAACAATTTTTCGAAATCAATATTGAAGACAATATTTGAAAATTCCCTTATTATAAAGAATAAATAGATTTTATAGCTTAAAATAATTTAACAATATTACACAATAGTTATTTTAAATTCTAATTTATTATAAAAATTATTTCAAAATTGTTCGGAAAAGTATGTGCTCGAAATCAAAGGAATCATTCAAACCGTCATTCGAATTGGAATTTCAAAGCATTTCAGAAATATAACAAATAAATGAGTAAAAGTCAAAAATCGGACGGAAAACGAACATAAAAAATGCATATGCAAGATAATATCTAGGTTTGAAATCTTCTTTGGGTTTTACTTTCAGACATGAAACAGGTGGCCAAACGACCTCTAATTGAACTAAAAACTAGATTGTACATAGTAGAAAACTTTAGCTTTCAAACAAAAAAGAATCAATGAATTCCGACCGAAGATATAAAGTTACGCTGTCTCAAACATGGACTCAGGCTATGTTTGCAACAGTTTAAAAAAACATGCCCAGGCCTGAAACCATCTTGGGTTCAAACTACAGGCCCAAAACAGAGGATCAAACGACCTTATATTGAGCTGAAAATTAGTATGCACATACTAGAAAACTTCATCTTTTAAACAAAAAAGAATAAATCAATTCCAGCTGAAAATAAAAAAGTTACACTATCTCAAACATGGACTCAGGCAATGTTTGCAACAGCTCAAAAAAACCAAATGTACAGGCCTGAAACCCATCTTGGGTTCAAACTTTCAGGCATGAGATAAAGGGCCAAACCACCTCCGATTGAGCTGAAATTTAATAAGCATATAGTAGAAAACATTGTATTTCAAACCAAAAAAGAATCGATGAATTTCAATAAGAAATGAAATAGTTATACTATCTCAAACATGGACTTGGACGATGTTTGCAGCAACTCCGAAAATAAAATTTCTACATGAAAAAATCTGCGTTTGAGTTGATTTTCTACCACTGTTTTGAACATCCAAATGACAATATTTTTCAACCAAAATTTGCAGAGATAAAGTTCAACATGCAAGCCACCAAATGCAAGAAATTCGACAGCATTTCTTTACCGGAATCAAAAGTTACAGTCTATCAAAGAGAGCATATAACTCATATTTTCAAACAGAGAAAAACACTATAGGAAATTGATACGTTAAGCAAATAATTCACTATTTTGGCGATTTTGAGCATGGCTCAGCTAGTTTTTTTGAGTTTTGTAACTCACCTTGATGCATGGGCAATAATCCATATTAATGAAGAAAGACTGAAGCCTTTTGCCTTATTTTAGCCTCTAGGAACTTGTAGAACAATAGAAAACGGCATGCAAGAGGAATTCAACAGTAAATTAGGAAACCCATTTCTAAAATTAGAATTTTGATGAAATTATAGGGTTTTGGAGTTGATTACCTTTTGATTTACACCTTAGATTGAAGAAATTACAGTTTGCTTGAATTGACTTTGAGTTTGGAGGCTTTGAATTGATAAATTGGTATGGTTTGTTTACTGTATTCTCTTACCAGGAGAAGAAGAAGACGACGAGAATGAGTTATGAACGTATAGGTAAAATCTTTTCTCACTTTCGCATTTACTGGCTAAATGCTAATGGGCTTTGGACCCATTAATTAAAAGAGAAATTAATTAGCCTAAGTGAATTTATTTAGTAATAAAAACAAATATGCACATATTTACACTATATTATAAAACAATTGCATTTATCTTCCAATTTTTACAAAAAATGTAAACGTACATACATATTAAATAAAATATTTCCATTATATAAAAGATTAGTTTTAATTTTTAAAACATTTCTATTATTAAAATATCTTATTTTACATAAATGCACTATTTACACCAAATAAACGTATAAATTAACATTTTAACTTATAAAATTCAACAAAAATTATTTTCTTAATTAGAAAAATATAATAAACCATTTAAAACTCAAATTATAACTAAAACACATTTTAAAACCAAATTCTACCTTTTTATTTAAATAAACCACCTTTAAAAATTACATTCTTCTTTTAAAAATTATTAAAAGAAGCAAATGGGCAATGACTAATATAATTATTACATTTTCTCTAAAATATGATCGTCTTCCAATTATTATCACAATAACAAAATAATATAAAGCTTTTAACTTTATTATCTCATTTTTAAATTCCAAAATTCATTGTTTATTTCAAATAAACAATTTAAAATCTCAAATTTTTATTTAATTCACAATATTAAATTATAATTACCATTATAATTTAATATTGACAGGTAATCTACAAATCAGAGTTGTTACGGACTCCCCCTATAAAAATTGCGTCCTCGCAATTTCTAGAGAAGAGTTCATATTCAACACATTAATTTCATCAATCAAAAGAAAGATAAGCTCGTGTTTAAAAATTTTCCACTCACCTCAAATTGATAGAATACCAAGATAAAATTGCTCAATAAATTTTATAATTTTTCGAATATATTCGTTGGGATCAGCGAACTATAGAATTTGTATGAGTAATGCCTCATGATTTTGAAGGCTTCTTACTTTCGAAATAAGAACATAACAGAATGCTACCCAAACGATCAATCAAGTGAGATTGATTTCTTGGATTCTCGAATAGATTCGAGATTTAACTCAACTTTTGTCTCGGACTCCAATCAATAAGATAATTATCGATACGAATTTCCGTGTATCATTATGGAAAGAACCACACCAACATAAGTTTGACAATAAGAGAGGTAAGAGAATTCGATGAGACGTGGTTACTTCAAAGGCCTCCAGACTCAAATGACCGCGTAATGCACGATGTTAAATAATGGCTCAAACACAAAACAAACTTGAAGAATGGATTACTATACTCTTATTTTACAAAAGTAATATTTTTAAGGTTTTAAAAACTTAATTTCTTTATACTCAAATTTTCAAACTTCAATATTTTGAAAATTTTCATGAGTTCTTACAAAAATCCAATTTATTCTCTACTATTTATTTAAAGTGAATAAAATGTTTTATTTATAGATTCAACCATAATATATTTCAGTTTGAAATATATATTTTCATACAAAACATTAACCAAATTATATTCACAAAATGGGTAGAATGCGCTTAACTAATAAGAAAACAAGTTGTTTCAATTAAAAACCTGTTGTAAAGATCTTAAATTTTGATCCATCAAAACTCAAAATCTGAAAATAGTTATAAAATGAAAGTTGTTCTTCTAAGCCTAAGATTTCCAGCGATATATCATAAAAAATCGGATTCACGTTTTGAAAGTTATGCTAAATGTATTTTCAGCTTAAATCTTCGAAAGTCTCTTATAGGAAAGAAATGACCATCTACTTTCAAACTCCTTTTAGACTCAGTAAAAAGCAAAATCCTTCAATGTGGTAAAGAGAAATTTTATATCTTACTAAAAGCTCTTTCATTTACAAAATGATTGAACTCATTTGAAGTTATAAATATCAAGTTATCGCTATTTTAGTACAATAATTTTCCAAACAAAATTTTAGTTTTTAAATTAATTTGAAATTTGAAATTTTCCCAAACCATTTTAATCTCAAACTACATTTTCAAACAAGCTTTTTTCTATATCATTTATTAAATGATCTTATTTCCCTTGAAAATCTAAGACATACAAATTTATGATTAACTTTATGTAATCATGAAAAAAAATCATTAAGTAGAAATAGTTTCATTACTTTTCAAAATCGAGCTTTAAAACAATTAACTATGAAAACTCATTTTGGAAGAGATAACTAATCTTTTTCATTATCAAGAGATGATTATTGATTATCCACCAAATAAATTTTTAGGATATATATATATATATATATATATATATAAAGTTTAAAATTATTCTCACAATTTAAAATGATTGTACTACACGAATTGTTCATTTATCAGAACAACCCAAATTCAAATTTCCATTTGTCACAAAAATTAAATTTCCATCTAATTATCAATGTAAAACTTATTAAAGTTGATAATTAATTCAAACTTGTTTTCAAAAGAATTTTGCAATTTCAAATTCACAAGTTTCAATACCAGTTAAGTCTAAAACAAAAACTATCTCACAAATTTATACTAAATGTTCTAAAATTACACTTCTTTATTTTCTCTTAAGATGGAGATTTATATCTATCCTCTACTATTACTCAAATAACTAAGTTTCAAACAATTTTCTTATAGTCGTCATTAATAACTTGAACTAAACTATTTAATTAATATTTTAATTTTTCAAACCAAAGTATTCTTTTACCTTAAATACATCATTTTATTAATCAAAGCATCAAATGATATTTTCTTTTAGCTAAGATATCCCCTTAATTAGAATTATTCACTTTTACTTACCCAAATTAGCAATTCAATTTCTCAAATTTTAAATAATATAAGGGTATTGCCTCGTTATTAATTTATAGTGAATGACCCCATCGATTGGCTGCAGAGTTGATCAAATGATCAAAACTGCCTCGCCACTCATATAACACTCATTATAGTTCAATGGTTTCATTAAATGTTACCCCACCTTTTGGTCAAGGCTGGGATATCAACAAATTGGCTAGAAAGGATGGACATTAGGATTGGAGATCGATTGAAAACAAGGCTGTGATCGATATCATCAAAATCTGACCGAGCTTCAATCAAGACGAGATCGATTAGGAATGATGAAAAAGGTTAGGTGAGGCTATATTTCAAATTTTAGATAATTCGGAGTTTGTATGCTCGAGATATGGATGGATCAATATTGGTGAGAAATGGTTCGCATCGAACCTTCGTATCGATATGGTTCGAATCGATACTATTCGTATCAATCAACTTGGGTTACTTCAGATTGATGGATGTCGTTCGTATCGATACAGTTTGTATCGATCGAGGATGTCAGCAGATGGATGCGAATGTGGATAGCATACATGGCTTTGGATCAGTGGTGATTCATATTGATCGGGATGGAAATAGCTGCATGCTTCAAATCAAAGATTTTGGATTAGTTATGATGGATACGAAGGTAGAGTTCGTATCGGTCCTGTTCGTATCAATCTATAACCATAGCTTGGATCGATACGAAAAACATGGATACGAAGGGGGATTGGTTGATGGATGCAATCAAAGGCATAGTTGATGGATACGAATAAGCCCAGAGGCGCTGGTGGATGGATACGAAGCATGGAAGCGAAAGGCTATGGTCCGATGACACGAAGAGGATCGAGACGAAGCGATCGATACGAAGGATGCATGCGAGCATCGATACGAAGAGCATACCATTCAATGGATATGAAGGAGGAAGCAGTCAACACGGCATGAAAGATAGATCTACCCTAGCCTATCGCTCCACGTCACCATCGTCTTATTATTACAAGCGGAATCGATGCGAACAGCATCGATACGAGCTCGACAATTCCTAGAAAAGTGCAAATTTGCATCGGTCATAACTCAAAATCTACAAGTCCAAATGCTACCAAATTTTCACAGGAGCTTATGTACAACCACAAGAATGTTCATGATCGATCCTGAGTCGATTAGGCAAAGTTTTGATCGATATGAATCTCGTTCGTATCGATCATGGATCGAGTCGAAATCACTCGATATCGATCATGCGGGCCTACCCACATAAGAGAAGGAGTCTTTCGAGATCTGCATGGGATATTTGCAGCTTACACCATAAGTAGCAGTCCAAGAGCTTTAGAAAAGGGGATCTTCGGGTTCTTCGACGCCGCTACTCTACCGAACTCCATCGTAATTCGATTATTGTCAACTATATTCTTGTAATCACTGAGTGATTATCAATAAAATATCAATCACCGTAGTGGACGAAGGCCGGAGATAGCCGAACCACTATAATCCTTGTGTTCCTTCCTGGTTTCATCCATTTTAACTTTACTTTTTCTTCATTTTTATTCTCTACTTTATCTGGATCAGAGATCCGCGTTAGAATATTGTTGATCTGTGTGTAAATACTGGCGCTTTCACGACTTTCGGGGTTTGTGACTAATTTTGGCACAAACACTTCAGTGCTTTCACTGAGAAAGCTAGAACTCAAAGAACCTATAGCTTAGACTTTGGATTAGAAAGCTTGAAGACTGATTTGGAAAGCTATGGTAAGGCAATCAACAAGAAGATAAAGGATTGAAAGGAATCAGCATGAAGGGAGTCAGTAGGCTTCCTCGGGAGCGAATCAGGCCTCAATCGTCATCACCAAAGACGAGATGGAAACGATGCTAAAGACACAAGAGGAGATGATACATAACCTACTTCGATAAGCTGGACAAGCTGGAGTGCGAAATCAAGTTAACGCAACTGTAGGAGATGCTGGAGATACAAATCGGGAGCATGGAGCGACCAGAATTCAGAATGGAGCAAGACCATCCGGCGAGCACCGGAACTAAGGGGCACTCACCCAGAGCATGATCCAATACCGGTCAGAGTACCAAGTGGAGTTAAGCAACACAGCGTTGATAGAGGAATGAATGCTCGTCCAGAAGTGCAGATTCCAGGATTGCCTCGTGAACTCGGGGGGCAGATCGGAGGCAATGGACGAGGACTGTAGCTTGGTGATAGCGATAGATTGTCAGAGATGGTTAGGCGAGCCATGATGGGCAGATTGGTGGATAGAGACTTGGAGGATGTGAATAGGAGTCTATTTGCTCCCATGATCAAGCAAGCTAGGAACCCGCCAGATTCCAAATCGCCAACACTGGAGATGTATGATGGGAGAACGGATCCTACTGCTCATTTGACAAAGTATATGAGGCATATGGAAGTGCTGGGGCATCGGAGAAGTCATGGCACGTTGCTTCCCTTTTTATTTGATAGATATTTCAACATTATGGTTCGGATAGCTGGAAAGTGGCTCTATTGGCTCATTGAAGGAGTTCGAGTGAAAGATTTATGAGGCAGTTTCGGGTCCACATGGTTAGACCCAAGAATGTGATGACCCTGACACCGATGAAACAGTGAAAGGGAGAATCGCTTAGAGATTTCTTGACCAGATTCATTGCAGCAATGGCATCGGTGGATCGACTTGATCCATCGATGGTTTTGATGGCAAAAGTTTTGGGAATTGCAGACAATTCAGATTTCAAGATATCGTTGGAACGGGACCCACCGAGGGATCTTGGGGAGTTCTATCATGAGGCGGAAAGTTTTCTGAGGCAAGTAGATGCACAGGCTGAGAGAGAAGGGAGAGAGGTTAAAGCTTATGCGGTAAGGGGTGGAGGTCCACCCAGGGAGGACCCAGACAAAGATGATAAAAGAAAAGGGAAGATGAATGACAATGGTAGCACTTCGAAAAAGCCACGGAGGGAGTCAATGTTTTCTTCTTACACAGATCTAATTGAAACTTTAAAGAGGATTTACCTGGATATGCGAGGGCGCCTTAAGTATCGAAGGCCGAAAAGAAGGGAACCTTTTGAATACGAGCGAGCATTGGGAAAGCATTGCATATTCCACAAGCTAAATGGGAACAACACGAACGACTATAGACATTTGAAGGATATCGTTGAGGAGCATGTAAGAAATGTTCATCTACAATAATATGTAAGGAATCGAGCTATGGCAGAGGAATAGGAGCGGCCATCGCCCACCTCGAACGAGGATGGAACTGCATCTAGGAATCGCCATCTTGTCATCAACTAAATGGATTTATGACTTTGCATAAGTAATAGAACTCGAAGTAATGCGGAAAAGTTGCTTACACATGTATGGGATCGAGGACGGTCCCTGGCATGCTCCGAGATGATGACAAACCATATTGCTCGAGTCTATGAAATCCTGTTTTCTTTCTATTTTCCTACATACTTTGGTTCTTTCTTTAGTTGCACGGACATTTGCTTAGTTTTCCATATTTGTTTGGACTTTCAATTTGTTAACCGGATTTTGTAACAAGTGGAATTGGATTAATGCAATAAATTATACAGGTCTCGCGATTATGGTCCCGACCGGAGAGATGGTGCAGTAATTGCAAATAAAAAGTCCCTTCGCTAGAGAGAGATGGAATGGACTAAAACACAATATAAAAAGTCCTTAGCTGGAGAGTAAAGACCGAAGAATATAAAAAGTCCATGGTCGAAGAGCCGTGACCCGAGAATATAAAAAGTCCTTGGTCGGAGAGCTAAGGGTTATAAATAGTCCTTGGCCGGAGAGCCTAGGTCGGAGAACATAAAAAGTCTTTGGCCGGAGAGCCAAGGTCGGATCAGAATAACACGACCTGGCAAGGTCTATGGATTGGAAGTTAAACCCGGCAAGGTCCTGAATTTGGCAAAGGCCTCACTGTGGTCCCAGTTTTGGATATCAACCCAGAAAGGTTATGGATTTGATTATTGGTTATTGGATATGGATAGATTAAAGCTCGGTTGACGGATTTGGATAGCTACGGAATTGGCTAAGGTTGTGGTTACAGGACTTCGAATTGGACATCAACTCGGAGTAGTCGCGGACTTGGCTATGGATGGAATATGGACTTCGGATATCGGATTCGAAGCAATGAAAAACACGCCTTCTTACCACAAGGCATGTTTTGGGGGGAAAATGTTGCCCCGGCTTTTGGTCAAGGCCGGGATATCAACAAATTGGCTAGAAAGGATGGATATCAGGATTGGAGATCAATTGGAAACAAGGCTGTGATTGATATCATTAAAATTTGACCGAGCTTCAATCAAGACGAGATCGACTGGAATGATGAACAAGGTTAGGTGAGGCTATATTTCAAATTCATGGTCAGCCAGAGTTCGTATGCTTGAGATATGGATTGATCAATATTGGTGAGAAATGGTTCACATCGATACCTTCGTATCGATATGGTTCGAATCGATACTATTCATATCGATCAACGTGGGTTACTTCGGCTCGATGGATGTTGTTCGTATCGATTGAGGGTTGTCAGCAGGTGGATGTGAATGTTGATAGCACATATGCCTTTGGATCGGTGGTAGTTCGTATCGATCGGGATGGAAATAGTTGCACCCTACGAATCGAAGATTTCGTATTGGTTAGGATGGATACGAAGGTAGAGTTCGTATCAGTCTTGTTCGTACCGATCCATAACAACAACTTAGATCGATACGAACAACATGGATACGAAGGGGGATTGGTTGATGGATGCAAACAAAGGCACAATTGATGGATACGAGTAAGCACACAGGCGCTCGTGGATGGATATGAAGCATGGAGGTGAAAGGTTATGGTCTGATGGATACAAAGAGGATCGAGACGAAGCGATCGATACGAAGGATGCACACCGGCATCGATATGAAGAGCATAGCATTCAACGGATACGAAGGAGGAAGCAGTCAACGCGGCATGAAAGATGGATCTACCCTACCTTATAGTCTACATCACCATCGCCTGATCATTTCCAGCGGAATCAATGCGAACAACATCGATATGAGCTTGACAATGCCTAGAAATGTGCAAACTTGCATCGATCATAACTCAAAATCTACAAGTCTGAATGCTACCAAATTTTCATAGGAGCTTTTGCACAACCACAAGAATGCTCATGATCGATCCTGACTCGATTGGGCAAGGTTTTGATCGATATGAGTCTCGTTCGTATCGATCATGGATCGAGTCGAAATCACTCGGGATCGATCTTGTGGACCCACCTACGTGAGAGAAGTGTTCTGAGATCTAGGCAGGATATTTGCAGATTACACCATTAAATAGCAGTCCAAGAGCTTCAGTAAAGGGGATCTTCTGGTTCTTCAATGCTGCTACTCTGCTGAGCTCCATTGTAGCTCGATTATTATCAACTATATTCTTGTAACCAGCGAGTGATTATCAATTAAATATCAACTCTTCAAAGTGGACGTAGGACAGAGATAGCCAAACCACTATAAACCTTGTGTGCTTTTCTACTTTCATCCATTTTAACTTTATTGTTTCTTCATTTTTATTTTCTAATTTATCTGGATCTAAGATCTACATTAGAATACTAAAGATCTGTGTGTAAACATTGGTGCTTTCATGACTTTCGGGGTTTGTGACCAATTTGGCACAAACATTAAACATTTAAAATAAAAAATAATACTCTACCATATTAATTATTTTCAAACTTTACTTATTAAAACTCAATTTACCATGTCAGAATGTCTCATCGTAGCATTTAGGAAATTCCTATCGATAATGTTGGCCAACGCATCGAACAGAATTCTTAAAGCACTAGACGGACAACCCAACATAAAAATTCGTTTTTTGGAATGAAATACCTCATATATAATTCTAAAAATTTCTTTGTTTTTCCCAAAAACAAAATCCATTTTCTCTTAGAAACATATCTTCAATTTTTGAAAAATTTGAAAACGCAATTTATTACTTATTCTCAAAATCAAGGAACATAAATAGAGCTCATCGAGATATTCCTAGAATACTCGATCCTCAAGATTTATGGAATAGATTGGAGTGTTCATTATTTCAAATGGTATAACGAACCACTCACAAGACTCATAACGAGTGTGGAATGTGGTAAGAGTAAAGCTATCCTCCATGACTCGTAGCTCATGACAAATCGGTGTAAGGTCAAGCTAAGGAATAACCCTAGCACCACACAATAGATTAAAAAGAGAGAAATGAGATATGAGAGTAAGGTTAAGATATCTTCTCGAATGAGAAGAAGAATATTAACAACATATCATTACTTTGAGTGAAGTAATTTTACAAAGTATATCAACAGTTGAATATCCAAAGAGGATATCTCAAAAGGAGGGAAGAACGAAAATATAAAATAAATTCAATGAATCACCACATTTTTCTAGTGGACATCCTTGTAGGAGGATGACCGAAAGGCCAAGAACCGGGAATGAAGCCAATACAATATTCAATTGCACGATTAGGTGTCATACCTGAACGGACTCACAAAAACCAACAAAGTCATAATGACCGGAATTCAAGATATATCATCAACATCTCAAAACTCAAGAGTGAATATAGAGACTTCGGAATCATGATTAACATTCTGAAGAACAAGAAACAATGAATTAGCCAAATTAGGATACCTAAATTTAGGATCCTTCAAATCACATAATGTGGCTTGATAATATGCAAGCCACTCCATCTCAAACCATTCGAACTCTAGATAGAAAATAGCATGCTAATTCACACGAAAAGGTAAGCTACAAAGAACAATCCTAAAACTTCGAACATCATACCAAATGTTACAGATCCCCTCAGCAGGATTCGCAATCCTCAAAGAAATCACATAAGAAAAGAACATCAAAAAGCATCAACAAATTCCTCCTATACGGATGAGTGTCAAGCACCAGTATCTAAGAGGACTCGAATAGAAAAACCACAATTAGGATTGCTCCTAAGATAAGGTATTATAAATTATTATGGAATACTACGGAATAAAATATATTCCTAGACATATCCCAAACTTCTATCCCAAGGGACACGATAAGGTATAGGATACGATGATTAAGGGATTCGTAAACACATACTATACTTGGATGTATCATAATATATGCTTCTGTTCTGTGTTTATCATATTTTGTTCTGAACTTAGCTCTTATACCAAGCTATGACACCACACCCCAAGATCACATTAACAAAGAGTATTACTGGGTAGTATTGTCTGCTAATGTGGAGAATAGGACTGGGTAGAGGCGACCATCTATAGTCTTGTCTTAAATATCTATTGAATACGTCGATTAGTGCTCTATATTTTTTCCTTTTCTCAAATGGATCGATATATCTAATAAATGCTTAATACAAAACTATAAGTGGCTGTAGTATCTATCAAAACAAAATACGACAACTTAAATGCATAGCACATCACAAAACATCAGATGGATAGATATACATATATAGACATATATATAATGATACATCCTAATACAATATAAATAATACATCATAAGTGGTATGATGACCACAATATACACACGAGTCAAAAAAATATACATATCAGAGCAGCGACAAAAAGACTACAACAAAAAGGGCTAGTAGATAAGTCCATGCGGAAGTAGAATAGGCTAAGTCCATAAAGGTACCTAACTTGAAACACCTCGGTCTGACCTGAGTATAAAATACACTGGTTAGTCTAGCTAAACAAATCAGTTTATAAGGGTAAATGATAATATAAGCATAAGGTAAAGGTTAAGATATCCTCTCGAATGAGAAGAAACAATAATAAGAGCATGCCTCTACTTCAAATAATGTAATTACACTAAGTGTATGTCCTTGAAATAGGTAAACTCACCAAATAACACTAAGTATAATAAATATCTCATATCATTAGCGAAATCCTAAAAACCGTTAAAATGATTTCTATGAACCATATCTCCAAAATAGGAAAATCCCAAAATCTCGAACTCAAAACTCACCATAAACGGCAATCACAAAAATATTCTCTAAATAGAGAAGTCTCAAACACAAAATATGCCAAAAATGGCAATCTCATATATCTCCAAATAAGAGAGTATATATCTCAAATAAATGCCAAGCATTAAATCTCAAATATAGAACTTGATAAGGAGTTCAATTTCCAAAGACATAATCGCCATATATAATATCTCGAACGGCTAAAATGGCCAATAATGTAAAGAGGCGACACGCTTGGAAAATCACAAAGAAATCAATGAAATCATCTCAAAGATATAGCACATGCTTATGGCCGAAGCCCGCCAAGTACTATTCCTTTAAAATAAGGCACCACGTGTCCTAGAAAAACCTTACAAGAACAAATAAATACATCTCTTAGACAAACATCCCAAGGACAAATACGTCGCAATGACAAACGTTTCTTAGACAAACATCCCGAAGGACAAATGAGCCGAAGGTCCGGTACTGGCAAATACGTCCCTTAGACAAATGTGTCACAAACTCTCAGATAGGAACCAGAATAGTGTTAATGTGTGTCCCATACCACACGTTTGCACTAAACGATTTACTAACTGTTAGTAAATTTCACACTCAAAGCAGTAAAAAAATTACCTCATCTCATCGTTAAACTCGACCCAAAGGTCAAAACGATCAAGCGAACAAGTCAGGAATTAACAGATAAGATAAACGCATGTGTTTCATACCACGTGTTTTACCAAACCGTTTAATTCTCCTTCTCATTTGCTAGAAAAGTGTAAAAACGTGTATTTTATATATAAAATAATTTATTTGAGAAAACAAGCTTTTAAAACCATTTTCCAAAATCAATATTGAAGAGAATATTTGAAAATTCTGTTGTTGTAGAGAATAAATAGATTTTATACCTTAAAATAATTTAAAATATTATAGTAATTATTTTAAACGCCGATTTATTTTAACAATTATTTCAAAATCGTCATTTAAATTTGTCATTTTACAATAGTAGAAACCAAAAAAAAACAAAAACTTCTCTTTCGAAACCTAGAGCTGAAATCTTCATCTTTCTTCAATAAATTGTTGTTTCCAGCAAATCTAAAGAGAAATTCAAAGGTAATCCATTCCAAAACAGAATATTTCAACAAAATCTAAAATTTTAAGTTGGGTTTGTATGTAATAATCTCCTCTTTGTTTGCATGTTTCTCTTTTGCTCATTTATAGGTTCTCGAAGCCAAATTTTGCACAAAGCTTCTACCTTTCAGCGAAAATTCGGGCTTTTGCACAACTATATCAACGTGAGTTGTAATACTCACAAATCCTAGCCGAGCCAATCTTAAAGTTGCAAGAAATTCTAGAAAAAATTAGCTTTTGTTGATAAATTTGTGTAGTTTTTCTGTTTGAAATCTGTTCTTTATTGAATCTTTCAGAGCTTATAACTTTTGATCCCGACAACGAAATGCTGTCGAATTACTTGCATTTGGTAGCAAAAATGTTTAATTTCATTTCTATAAATTTTTATTGAAAAATATTATCATTTGGATGTTCAAATCAGTGGTAGAAAATCTACTCGAAAGCAGATTTTTGCCTGTAGAAATTGTTTGCTACTTGCTGCAAACATGGCTTGAGTCCATGTTTGAGATAGCATAACTTTTTCATTTCTTACTGGAATTCGTCGATTTTTTTTTGAAAGATGAAGTTTCCTACTATAAGCGTACCAAATTTCAGGTCATTTCGACCTATATAGCTTATAAAAATATGTTGCCGAACTTTGGTCTGGAGAAAGTTTTTGCCCAGATTTTCACATAGAAACACTGTCTGGGTTCAACTATGAGGCATCATAACTTTCTCATGCTTCATCCAAATTACATGATTTTTTTTTGAAATATGATGTTTTCTACTATGTGCATACCAAATTTTACCTCAATATGAGATCATTTTGTCCTCTATTTCATGCCTGGAAGTTGACCCAAGATGGTTTTCAGGTCTGTGCATTTTTGGTTTTGAACTATTGCAAACATGGCCAGAGTCCATGTTTAAGACAATGTAACATTTTCATTTCCAATCGGAATTCAATGATTCTTTTTTTTGAAAGCCAAAGTTTTCTACTTTGTGCAAACCAATTTTTAGTTAAATCAAAAGTCGTTCGGCCACCTGTTTTATGCCCGAAAGTTAAACCCAAAGAAGATTTCAGATCTGGGTATTATTTTGTCCTAGTGTTTTTATGTTCATTTTCCGTCTGATTTTTTACTTTTACTTCAGTTTTTGTAATATTTCTGAAGTTTTTTGAGGGCTATGATGCCTACCAATAGATTACCCCGGTTTTGATGAATTTGGAATTCAAATTTTGAATTATTTGAATTTAACTTGAATTTGAATTTGAATTTCGATTCTAATGGAATTTTGCTTGTCTTTGATCGTTTTGAGCACAGTTTTCTCCAAATCCTTTTGAATTGATTTTTAACATTTAGAGGATTTAAAAATAATTATTATATAATATTTAAAAGTATTTTCAAGTATAAAACCTATTTATTCTTTATAATAAGGGAAATTTTCAAATATGGTTTTCAAATGGTTTTCGAAATCAGTTTTCAAAGCTTATTTTTAAGGTTAATTATTTTCTATAAAAATTACACGTTTTTGCACTGTCGAACGAATGAGAAGGAGAGTTAAACGATTGAGTAAAATGCATAGTATGAGATACGTGCATTTAGCCTTTCGGTTAATTCTTAACTTGTCTGTTTGATCGTTTTGACCTATGGGTCTAGTTTACCAATGATATGAGGTGAGCCTTTTACTGCTTTGACTGTGAAATTTACAAGCGGTTAGTAAACCGCTTAGTGCGAACGGGTGGTATGAGACACATGTTAACATTTTATGGGTTCCTTTCCGAGAGTTTGTGACATATTTGCCTATTGGCGTGCCAGTACTGGACCTTCGGGTCATTTTCCATTATGGTGTATTTGTCTTCGGATGTTTTCTATTGCGGCGTATTTATTGTTGGACGTTTTCCATTGCGGTATATTTGCCATTGCGGCGTATTAATCTTTTGATGTTTGCCTTTTGACGAGGTACCTATTATATGAAACAGTACTCGGCAAAAATAGCATGTGCAAACCCTTTTTGAGATGATTTTTACCCTTGTGTGTCATCATTTTGGAATCATTCTTTAAACCATTCAGTGGCGGTTAGTTCGGGATTTTTGTACTCTTGGGAGTTCTTTTAAGATTTTCATTGCCTACACTGGCGTGTTGAGATTTGCCTTTTATCGTATATATATTGAGATTGCCTATTGGTGCTATTATGGGATTTTCCTTTTGGCGTTGCATGAGATTTTTATCTCTTTGTTGATATTTGCCTTATGGCTTATGTCGAGATGGCTTTTGCTTATGTTTTCCTTGGAGTTGCCGATATGGCAGGTTCAGGAATTACTCTTTTAGGAGTTTACATCTTACTATTTCCTAAACCGTTCTTATTGATTTATAATTACCGATGATATGATGCATGCTACATTTTAGCGATTCATTAGATTTTTCGTCTCCTTTGTGTTTTATGCTTATTGAAGCGATAGTGTTCTATCACCTAGTATAATCATATATGCCATACATAATGCATATCGTCCATATGTATGTGGTTAGCTTTCTTATTGTTTCTTCTTGTTTAAAAAGAATATCACTATGCTCTTATACTCTATTATTCTACTATCACCTTTTACTGATTCGATTAGCTAGATTGACCCGTGCATTTTATACCCAGGTTAGACCGGGGTGTTTCAAGTTAGGTACATTTAGACTTAGCCTATTCTGCTTCTACATGGACTATTCTGCTAGCTCTTTTTGTTATAGCTTTTTTATGCAGTCCTTTTAGGTTGGCTACTTTAATATGTATATTATTTTGACTCATGTTTGTATTGTGGTCGTCATACCACATTTATGATGTGTCATTTTGTATACTCTGTGATGTATATGTCTACTAATGTAGAGAATAGGGCTGAATAGGAGCGACCATCTATAGCCTTGTCTTAAATATCTTTTGAATACGTTGGCAATGCTATAATTTTTTTTTATGAATCGACATATCCAATAAATACTTAATACAAAGCCATAGGTGGCTATAGGATCTGTCAAAACAAAATACAACAACTCAAGTGGGAAACACATTGTAGAATAGTATAGAATCCCATATATACACAATCCAATTTCTCTTAGAAACATATCTTCAATTTTTAAGGTTTTTTGAAAACATAATTTATTGCTTATTCTCAGAATCAAAAACACAAGAAGAATTCAACAAAATATTTCCAAAATTCTCGATCCTCAAATTGATGGAATAGACTGGAGTGTTCATTATTTCAAACGGTATAACGAAATACTCACAAGGCTCATAACGAGTATGGAATACAGCAACAATAACGCTATCCTCCGTGACTCGTAGCTCATGAGGAAAAAAATGGTGTAAGGTCAAGCCGAGGGACGACACTTAGCACCCCTTAATGAATTAAAAAGAGATCAATGAGGTACAAGAGTAATAGCAAGATATCTTCTCTAATGAGAAGAAGAGTACATATAACACATCATTACTTTAAGCGAAGTATTGCTACGAAACTAATCAACAATTGAGTATCCTTGGAGGATATCCAAAAAGAAGCATGGATGATAGATGATGAAATAGTCCAACTAATTACCTTATTTCCTTAGTGGACATCCTCGTGGGAGGATAACCAAAAGGCTAAGAACTAAGAATAAAGTCAATACAACATTCGATTGCCTGATTGGGTTTCATACCCGAAATAGGCTCATAGAAATCAACAAAGCCAAATTAACTGGAATTCGAGATACATCATCAACATCCAAATTTAATTTGAATTTAAATTTAAATTTCGGTTTGAGTGGAATTTTGCTTGTTTTTTATGCGAACGTGTGGTATGAAATGCACATTAACACTAAACGATTTACTAATCGTCAGTAAATTTTACACTCAAAGCAGTAAAAAGTTTACCTCATCTCATCGGTAAACTCGACCCGAAGGTCAAAACGATCAAACAGACAAGTCAAGAATTAACCGATAAGATAAACGCACATGTCCCGCACTAAGTGTTTTACCAAACCGTTTAATTCTCCTTCTCATTCGCTCGATTAGTGCAATAACGTGTATTTTAAGCTATAAAATCTATTTATTCAAGGGAATTTTCAAATATTGTTTTAAAATTAATTTCGAAAAATGGTTTTAAAATCTTGTTTTCATTGGGTTTCTTGCATTTGGTAGCTTGCATGTTGAACTTTGTTTTTGGAAAATATGGTTGAAAAATAATTTATTTTTAGTGTTCAAACTATTGCTGCAAAATCAACAAAACATAGTTTTTCTGCTTGTAGAAATTGAGTTTCTTGAGTTGCTACAAACATGGCCTAAGTCCATGTTTCAGATAGAACAACTCTTTCATTTCTTATTGAAATTATGTGATTCTTCTTTTGTTTGAAAGATAAAGTTTTGTACTATAAGAATACAAAATTTCAATTAATTTCGACCTATATAGCTTATAGAAATATGTTGCCGAACTTAGACTCGGAGCATGTTTTTGCGCAGATTTTTACAATGAAACACTGACTGGGTTCAACTTTGAGACTAACTTCCTCATACTTTTTACAATGAAAACACTGACGCGGAATTTTGCTTCTTTTTGGTCGTTTTCGAGCACGGTTTTCTCCAAATATTTTTGAAATGATTTTTAAAATTTATGGGGTTTAAAAATAATTATTATATAATATTTTAAAGTATTTTCAAGTATAATACCTATTTATTCTTTATTATAAGGGAAATTTTCAAGTATGGTTTCCAAATGATCTTCAAAATCGATTTTCAAAGCTTATTTTCATGGTGAATTATTTTCTATAAAAATAGCATGTGCAAAACCTTTTTAAGGTGACTTTTACACTTGTGTGTCGTCATTTTGTAGTTAGTCTTTTGAATCATTCGATGGCGATTAATTCGAGATTTTCGGACTCTTGGAAGTTCTTTTGAGATTTCATTGCCTATACTGGTGTGTTGAGATTTGTTTTTTGGTGTGTGTGTATATATATATATATATTGAGATTGCCTATTGGCACTGTTTATGGGATTTTCCTTTTGGTGTTGTATGAGATTTTTATCCCTTGTGGACGTTTGCCTTATGGCTTATGTCGAGATGGCTTTTGCTTTTGTTTTCCTCGGAGATGCCGTACGGTAGGTTTGGGAATTACTCTTTTAGGAATTTACATTATACTATTCCCTAAACCATTCTTATTTGATTTATGATTGTCGATAATAAGAGGCATGCTACATTTTAGCGATTCATGAGATTTTTCTTCTTCTTTGTGTATATATGGGATTATCTGCTGTTCTGTGATATTTTTTGCATTTGAGTTATGGTATTTTGTTCTGATAGATCCTATAGCCACCTATGGCTTTGTATTAAGTATTTACTAGATATGTTGATACACAAAAATGGCATTGTCGACGTATTCGATAGATATTTAAGACAAGGCTATAGATGCTCGCTCCTATCCAACCCTATTCTCTGCTTTAGCATACAGTATTACATAGTAATACTCTTTGTTAATGTCGGTCTCGGGGTGGGGCGTCACAGCTTGCTGTTTTCAATTTCAATTCAAACTTGAATTTCAAATTCATCAAAACTTAGCTAGCCTATTGATAGGCATCATAGCGCTCAAAACATTGAAACATGAAGTAAAAGTCAAAAATGGATGGAAAAAGGACATAAAAAATGCATAGGCAAGTTAATACCCAGGTATGAAATCTTCTCTGGATTCAATTTTCAGACATGAAATAGGTTGCCAAATGACCTTTGATTGAGCTAAAAATTAGTATGCACATAGTAGAAAACTTCAGCTTTAAAAAGAAATCAATGTATTCCGATTGGAGATGTAAAAGTTACGCTCTCTCAAACATGGACTCAGGCTATGTTTGAGATGTTTAAAAAAACATGTGTCCAGGCCTGAAAACCATCTTAGCTTCAACTTACAGGCCTAAAACAGAGGACCAACCGACCTTATATTGAGCTAAAAATTGGTATGCACATACCAAAAAACTTCATGTAATAACCCGCATATTCTACGCTTCGTATATTTAAAATGTTTAATTTAAATATAGCATCGTTAGTCGGATTTAAGTTCGAAAATGTCACTGTTTCGTAAACTAACAGTTGAATTAGTGAAAAGACAACGTGGATAGTGCTATATGGGAGTATCTATTTGAACACACAGTCAAATAGATATTCAGACGTCTGAAATGGGTAATTCAGACGTTTGAAATTGCTCAAGTTCAACCAGAAAGGAAATAGGCTAAAATTTGCCATTTTCAGACGTCTGAAATGAATGATTCAGATGTTTGAATATTGTGCTAGACAAAATTTATTTTTCCATATTCAGACGTCTGAATTGGAAATTTCAGATGTCTGAATGAAGAATGAAATTGAGATTCAACAATTGGGACTCGAGACCACTTCCATTGAATCCAGAATGGTGTTTGCGACCTTTTTGAGTATAAACATCGATATTTTTGGAGCTAGCTAAAATTTCGACCTTTTCACTTAGGGCTTTGGGTTTGGGTTTCAACCCATTAACCTAACATATCAACCCAACTCCACTCTACTCCATCTCAATCTCCCTCTAATTTCATAAATTTCCTATAGCCTAATTTAGGAAATTATTGCTTCTAGACTTAGATTGGAGTTTTTGGAGTTGAGATTGAAGAGTGGTAGATCCTCCTTTGTTTTCAAGCTTCTCCTTCCTTGTTTTTGGGTTTAAAGGTGAGATTTTTATCTCACATATAAGTCTATAACTATCTTTGATTGTTAAGTATGAAGTCCTAACATCTTTATATGTTCATTTGATTTTGATTTTGATTGATTTGGCCATCTTTGGCTAGGCAAAATATCGCCCAGAGCTTTAGTTTAAAACGTTTGAAATATCATATTCAGAAGTCTGAATCTGCTTATCTCGGCCCACTTTGCCTAATTAGTGTGGGTTTCCAATTTTAATCGATTCGTGTTGATCCGACTTATTATTATCATTTATCGACTTTGAATGACTTCTTTTTTTTGGAAATTTTGGGAATATTATTTTGATGGATTCGGTATTGATTTCTTTGGATTTGATTCACGGCTTCGAATGTGAATTTTGGTGATTGATTGTTTCTACAATCATTTCTATGATTTGTCACTTTAAAAATATAAAGGTTTTCTATGCTAGTAGTAAATATCAAAACTCTTTCATCAAAACGATTTCAACGCTATTTTATTACAAAGCTCATTTCTTAAACCGTTTTCCAATCTACTAGTATATACAAACTGTGACGCCCACCTCTATGCCCATGCTAGCCAAACTATGGGGTAATGCCGTCAACTAGCACGAAGAATAAGGCTGTTGAGGAGCGACCATCCGTGTAATTGTTTTGTACGAGCACCGATATGCCAGATAGTACAAGGAAGTCTGATGTACCGATACAAACCCAAAGCTACTACACAGTGGTTATAATGTCTTCGGAAACAAATATAGAAATAAGCATAACACAAATCAGTCACAGACATCCATATCACAAAGGCGAAAAAAGATATGAATATAACACATGAAAGTGTACATCAGAGTAGTGGTCAATCAAGATCCACATTATCACAAAAGAATGGTTACAAGTGCAAGATAAAAGAACATGTATACATCAAGGAGTCTATATCTCAAAGGAATACAACAAAAAATACTAATCTAAGTAGTTAGCCAAAAGACAGGATGATAATCCCGGAAGTGAAGTCAAGCGGAAGCACCTGTAACATCTCGGTCTGACCCGAGTATTATTTAATAAGAAAATAATAAACGGACCAGTCTAGCTATAAATATCAGATAAAATGATGTAGAATAAGAGATATGACATAACATATGATAACCATAAAGCCATACTATGATAAGTATGAAAATTAAAAATCAACAAGAGATTAATCAATATTACCAGAATCTTCTCAAAGACCAAAATGGATGTCATACTCCTTATTTCATTCACCAAGCCACAAATATTGACAACATATAAATTCCAATCATAAAATTGGTGAAATTCAAATTCTAGAAATCATCAATAGAAATCCAGGAATCACAAAAAGGGGGAGGCCTATCACAGAATGGGAGCCTGAAAAATCACCAACACGTGTATCACAAAACGGGACGCTATCCCATGGTCGCTAACCATAGAGCCAGTGCAACGACGTAGTACAACGGTACGCCCGAGGAACCAGAAACTCGAATAGTTCAAAATAACAACGTAGTACAACGGTACGCTCGAAGATCCGAACTCCATAAAAATGTGGGTCGCTAGCCCACAAAAATTGGGTCGAAACCCCAAGAAATAAATAGGTCGTTAGCCTATAATAAAAATGAGACGAAACTCAATAAAACGAGGTGCCGTCCCCTTCGTGGACAAAGAAACATAGCATAGCGCTAGTCTAAAGCACAAGAAAATGATCCTCAATGATCATCAAGAAAGTGTCAATTACTCTAAGCTAGTAAATATATGAGCTTAACTTCATGTCATATAACCACTAGATTAACTTAAATATTTACGAACAAATTGTAGATCTCCATTAGAAAATTGTCACAAGAGATTCAATCGAACAAGTCCAAGAATTAACCAACGAAGTAAATGCAAACGTTTCATACCACTTGTTTTACGAAGCCTAATTAGATTTCTCGTACGAGTGAGATAAAGTGACAAATCATAAAAATGATTGTATAACAATCAATCACTAAAATTCACATTCAAAGACGTGAATAAAATCCAAAGAAATCAATATCGATCCATCAGAATGGATATTCCTAAAAATCCCGAAGAAAGTGTCAACAAAGACGATAATGAATGATTGCAACAAATCAGAATCAATACGAATCGATTAAAGTTAGAATTTCAAGCTAAATAAGCAAATAGGCAAAAACTGCAGATTCAGACGTCTGAAAGAAGTGATTCAAACGTCTGAATCTGGAAAACTAAAAGTTTTCCAGAGCATATTTCAGACGTTTGAACCCTATATTTCAGACGTCTGAAATAGGCACTTTTTAACATATTTCCTTTCTGGTCCAAAACAAACCAATTCAGACGTCTGAAATATAGATTCATACGTCTGAATCCGGGAATAAAAAATCTTCCCAGAATAATATTCAGACGTCTGAATCTAACGTTTCAGACATCTGAAACTGGGGTTCAGGGCATTCCCTGAACCTAGACCAAAAATGGCCAAAATAAATACCGGAAGCGATCGGATGAGCAACGACGACTAAGGATTTACGCCAAGCGACAACCCAGCCTTAAAGGCTCCTCGATACACCTCAAATATCAATGTCCAAATCTCCATAATAGGATTTTCATAGATTTTGATTTCAAAACACCAAAAATTGGAATATACACCAAATCGATCCAAACCAAAATCAATTGCACAAGAATAAGTGTTAGGAACTCATACCTAACAATCGAAGATAATTATAGACTAAGATGTGAGATAAAAATCTCACCTTTGAACCCAAAACAAATGAAGAAGAAGCGATAAAGTAAAGGCAAGGACAATCACTCTTCAATTCCAACCCAATAAGCTTGAATCTAAGCTAAAAAGAGAAACATTCCTAAATTAGGTTTAGGAATTTCTGAAATTGGTAAGAGAATGAGTTGGAGACACTACTACAAAAATACTCTATTACAACGCCCTTTTTACAACGGGCATTGGCTGCCCGTTGTAATAGTAGGCTATTACAACGGTCCATTCATGCCCGTTGTAATAGATGTCATATACAACTTCTTTTTTACAATGGGCATTGACTGCCCGTTGTAATAGAATGCTATTAAAACGGTACTTTCATGCCCGTTGTAATAGATGCCAATTTTACAACAGGCTAAAAATGCCCGTTGTAATAGGTGCCAATTTTACAACGGGCTAAAAATGCCCGTTGTAATAGGTGCCAATTTTACATCGGGCTAAAAATGCCTGTTGTAATAGGTGCCAATTTTACAACGGTCATAAAATGCCCGTTGTAATAAATGTTTGTTGCAAAATTTTGACAACCAATAATTAATAATTACAATGCTTTCTTAAAATTAATATCTATTATTTATTAATATTTAATAATTATTTATTAATAATATTATATTAATCATATGTTACTAATTACTAATTATAATATTATATTACTAATTACTAACCATTACTAATATTATATTATTTATTAATATTTAATAATTAATCATTAATAATATTATATTAATCATTTATAACTTATAATAATTAATAATATTATATTAATCATATGTTACTAATTACTAATTATAATATTATATTACTAATTACTAACCATTACTAATATTATATTATTTATTAATATTTAATAATTAATCATTAATAATATTATATTAATCATTTATAACTTATAATAATTAATGATTATTATTAAATAATCACTAATTACTAATTGTTATACATAATCAGTATACCGACAGGCTTAATTTTACTTTCCAATTATTAGTAAGTAATATCAAGAAATTAATATTAAATATATATAATAATTTATAATTAATAATAAATATTAATAATATATGATTAATAGTTACTATTAAAAATTAAAAACTAAATACACAAAACATACTCCTAAAAAAAGATATAAATTACATCCTTATTTTCAAATAGTACAATTTTCTTCCCTGCAATATTCAATTTAGAAAGGATGTTTTCTGTATTTTGAAACTTAACAATTATGCGAGCCAAACTATCCCTTTAAAGTATGGAGGGACATGAACCAAATTTTATTTAATGAGAGAGATGTGAATCAAAAGTTTACTTGGTATATCTTATTTGTATTTCAATTTAAAATGAATTACGATACTAAATATGTACTAAAAAATGTTAATTGTGATAAATTATATTGGGAGAGCTAAAGTCATGGGTTCATGAACTGAATAGAAAAAAGGCCGCCAACTCACAATTGTTTCGCGCCTCATTGTTGGCTAAATTTCATTTCTCGCTTTGCTTGCCCCATTTTTCCTTAATCTAACTTCCAAATCCCCCAGAATCCCAAAACAAAATCATTTACTTTCTCCACCCAAATACCAAAATACTGCCCGTGCCTAGATCCGAAGCCCAATCAACAAACAAACCTCCTACTTGCCCTCAACGGCCTTTCCCGATACGAACCAAAGCTCCAAACAGGATCGTGTTGATGAACGATGTATGCGAGGCGAGGGAGCTGATTGACCTAACATTCCCGTCGATGTTGACAAACTCTGAGTCGCCGCCATCGATGGTTAAAGGTATTGGGTCTTTATCTGTGATATCTGAAGATTATTGAATTCCGAGTTGTTGTTCATATCCGTGACTAGTAAGATCTTATGTTCTTATGATAGGTAAAAGAATTTCTCATGTTCATCTCTGTGATTAGTAAAATATTATGTTATAAAATAGAAAAAAATCAACTAAATGACAGATAATGTCAGATTTCCCCCTTTTTATTAGAAAAGATTATTGTTACGTGACTGATCTCAAAACCGCTGTTAAATTTTCCTTATCGGAATCCTCGTTGCGGGATTTTCATGCAATTTAATTTTCACCTTATTTTCCAGCTGGGTTTGAGACAAAGCATCATCCTTACTTTTGTTAGAAGTTTTGACAATTTCTTTTTTTGATGAGCCTTATCAACCCGAACAAAGGTTTTCCGTTTGGGTTTTCAATTGATCGGAATATTGAAAACTCGAAATTGTGAGGCAACTGCTTGAGTTAATGCTACAATAAAAAAGAAAGAGGGGCAAATCTCTGTTGGAGCTTATGAGCAGCATCTGTTCGAAAAAAAATCTTATGTCATTATTATTGGTAAAATATATTACACACCTCACTGCAAATTCCATGTTCAAACTCAGAGATATATCTTGAAAAGAATTATAATCGTTGACGTTAATTGATGAGTAAGATGCTTAATCTATGGATAAAAGATACATGCATTCACAAAGCATTTAATAAAAATTACAACATGAATTGATTTGACTTACAATATCTATCTATTATATAACGCAAATGCTTCGAGATGGGTTTTTATTTTCATTGTTGTTGCAAACGATGAATCACCTTGAGTTATTCTGTAACTAATTTGGTTCATTCATAGCAGTTTATTTAAATCTTATTTCAACTCAATTTTCTTTTCTGTCTTTAATTCATTCTGTTTTGATGCTTTTGATATAGATTTTGATAAAAATCATAGACTATCGAATGCATTTTAGTATATATTAAAAAAAAATTAATGCACAATAGCAGTATGCTTGTAGGGTGAAGCACTGGACAGTGAGGGTTCTAGTGGGGTGAAACAGTGTGTTCGGGCAAGTTGTTGCAGTTTTGATGTGAGGAGTATGCTTGTAGAAGTGGTTGAAGTTTGAAGACTGGAGTTGTTGTTGCACTGTGGTTGAGCGGTGCTGTGAAGATGCTGAAGTGTGGATGAAGGTTGTTCGCTTGAGGGGTTTGCGGCAGTGTGTAAGGAAAATTTGAAGAGATGTTTGCTAGCGGTTCGTACTGGTGGATTGGTTATACAATTGCAGGCAGTGTATTTGTTGATGATGTATTTTATATGGGTGAGGAGATTGCAATTTCTGGTGGTTGCTGCAGTTTTGAGAAGTGAAGTCAGTAATGGAGAAGGTGGCAGTGAATTATGGCAGTGTACTGATTTGGGTGTGAACTGGTGTTTGCACAGAGGTGGGATGGCAGTTTTTATTTGGTTACGCAGTGATTTGCAGTTGCGTAGTTGTTGGCAGGTTGTCGGAAGTTATGTAGTGATGTTTGAATCAAAGCAGTATGGAGTAGCAACTGGGGTTGTCGAAGTATGGTGGAGGGCAGTTGAACATGTTATGGCAGGGGAGAGTAATGAAATGTATGTGCAGTGGCTGTTGATGTGGTGACAAATGTTGTTGTTTGCAGTGGGAATGGATGGTTGCTCGGTGGTGATTTGTATGTGACTGAGAGTTATGTTGTGGATGAAGGATTGAGATGTGTTGAAGGCAAATAGTTGTGATGAAAGGAAGTTGTATGGAGGGGCTTAGAGATGTTGAGTGGAAGTTGATAGAAGTAGACAGAAGTGGAGATTAGGTTTCCGGTGGTCGATGGTTGTAAAGTGGGTTTCTTTTCTTTTGTTTTTTTAGAGATGACTGGAAGTTGTTTTGTGGTGGAAGATGACTAGAATGTGAAGGAGTCAGCAATGCGATGGTGGTTTTCGTAGCAATGAACAGTGGTGGTTGTTTAGTATGCAGTAGTCATTTGTATTGATGGAAATTATGTACAGGCAGCAGCACAATGGTGGACAGGGGTGTTGTATTCATATGTTGGTCAGGAAGAGTGTGCTGCACTGTGAATGGTGGTCATGTGGGTCTGAGTGGTGGCAGTCAACAGGTGGAGAAGGTTGCTGCTTGTATGAGGAAAGGATGTGTTTGGTGATTGTGAAAGAGAAAAACAATGGTGTAGATATTTGTTGTTGTGGGTTGAACTGGGGAGATGTTGGAGTTTGATGTGGTTTAAACCAAGGCAATAGTGGTCAGTGGAGCGGTTTGTTGAGGAGCGGTTTGGAGATTGGTGGTGATGCTTGCAGTTAGATGATGTTGTAGCGGGGGACAGTTATTTGAATGGAATGATCTTTTTCAACAAGCCATACGGTCGCGCTTTTGATGGAAGGCTGGTTATCGAGTTCTTTGGTAATATGGATCAGTTTTAACAATTTTAGTATTCATATAAATGAATTATAAGTTAATTGTATACATGTTGCCTTCTAACAAGTTTCACTGTATATAATCTCACTAGCTATATATAAAGAAAATTTATTTTGCGTGCAGCTCAAACGCTAGGAATGCCGTTTCTTAGCCTATATCTAAAATCTATTGGTTTGAATTATAGTCATGGTGCAAACTTTGCTACCTTGGCTTCTACCATTCTATTACCGAATACCTCATTATTTGTTATAGGAACAAGTCCCTTTTCTCTGGCTATTCATCTTAATCAAATGAAAAACATCAGCCAGAATAATAACCAAATGTGTAACATTTCTTTACCTTTCAGCACTTTTTTATCAGAACCCACTTCTATTAAAAAGATATAAAAGTTGGATAAGGGATGTGGTTTCTTTATCTTGCAGCTAAAGGTGATATGAGTCATTGACTAAGTCACTCAACATCTTAGACATTGGCTATTGTGAGGATATATATACACAAACATACACGCATTATTAGGATCATACTTCTTAATACACACATCTAGACACACATGCATATACATCTCACTGCTCCAGCACTTGCGAAAGACCCATAGAAAATTATCTCCTTGTATTAAGCTCATTAATCCCCGACTAAACCAAAAAATAGCGCACAAAAATATTTTTGAGTCTTTATTACTAACGTAATGTTCAACAGTACTCTTTCATCACATTAAACAAAATTCTCCAAAGTATCGTTTTATCGCAATTTTCTGTTTTTCCTTTTATGAATCTAACGCTGAATTCATTTGTGATGTCTAATACCTTTTTTAGGTATCTCAAGAAGATTTATTGTTATGAGTATTGTTGGTCGTGTATCTCAAGAAACGGTTGTCAAACTTGAATATGAGGTTTGCTTAAAGACTAGAAAATAAGACATATCATTGTATAGTTCTTATATATAATGCAGCTGTGTTGTATTATTTTTTTATATTAGTTTAAGCAAGAAATATGATGATTTGTAATTATTAATGTGAATATATGATTCGTTTTAGCCTTTTAGAGTGTGAACTTATCGTGTTATTTTTAATGAATATGAATGATTTGAATTGTTGTTAATACAGTATTGGTTTCAATTGTCAAATGACATTAAATCTATAGGTGTACGTCATACCAATGCAATTTTTTTTAATTTTCAGTTTTAACAACGGGCAAAATATGTTGTAAATTATGCTATTGCAACGGGTAGGGACCGTTGTAAAAAAATTTACTACAACGGGCATTGTCCGTTGTATAATCTTTTAGATCTATTACAACATCGCCTAATAAGACGGACGATGACCCGTTGCGAAACCCCTATTACAACGGGCATTGCCCGTTGTAAAAGGGTAATTTTGTTGTAGTGAGAAGAAGAAGAGGAGACTTACCAAAGCTTTTTTTTTCTATAAATTTGGAGCTAGAACTTGATTTGCAAATGGAAACTAGGGCTTGGAGTTTTAATTTCCCATTCCTCTCTCCATTATTGCCAAAGCTTGAGTATTAGGAAATAGAAATGAAGAAAGGAAGAGAAGAGGGGTGAAGCTTGGGTTTAATGGGCTGAAAAAAACCAAAGCCCTAAGTGAAAAAGCAGCAAATTTCACTAACTCTAAACATATCAAAGTTTTTACTTAAAAAGGTCGCAAACGTCATTTTGAACTCAATAGGGGTGGTTTCGAGTCCTAATTCGACTCTTTGCAAAAAGTATCCCTTTTTGGACTATAATCAAACTAAAGATAAAATATTTAAACCAAATATTTAAATATTCAATTATAAAATATGCGGGTTGTTACAGACTCCCCTCCTTAAAGAAATTGCGTCCTCGCAATATTTAAGAAGAAAATACGAGGTAACAACCATGAAAGCATATCAACACAAAAGGAATTTGAAATAAGAAATTCACCTCAAAGATCACGGGAAAGTAAGTCCGGATGTGTTCGCTCAATGAATTCTCTAGATTCCCAAGAGCAATCCTTAGGATTTGATGACCATTGAACTTTAACAAGCGAAACATCTTTATTTCGAAGGAGCTTGACCTCCGAAGCAATAATACGAATAGGATGTTGCTCATAAGTTAAATTAGGTGAAACTTCAATTTCCTCCACAACACCGGGCTCAAGAATAGAATCGGAATCTCGAAGGCATTTCCGTAATTGAGAAACGTGAAACATGTCATGAATAGCAGAAAACTGAGCCGATAATAAAAGTCGATAAGCCTTAGAACCAATACGTTCGGTGATGGGAAATGGACCAATATATCTAGGTGCTAACTTTCCCGATCGACTGAAACGTACAACACCCTTCATAGGTGAAACACGGATAAACACAAGATCTCCCACAGAAAATTCTAATTTTCTTCTCCGGTTATCGGCATAGGATCTTTGCCTACTCTGGGCCTCTTTCATCCTATGACGAATAAGGTCAATCTTTTCTGTGGAATCACGAATAAAATCTGGACCTAAAACCAGCCTCTCACCGGCCTTAAGTCAACAGGAAGGAGATCGGCATGGCCTACCATAGAGTGCTTCAAAAGGTGCCATACCAATACTAGATTGGAAGTTATTATTATAGGAAAACTCAACAAGAGAAATATGATCTTCCCAACTTCCACCAAAATCAAGAACACATGCACGAAGAAGATCTTCAAGAGTTTGATTCACACGCTCGGTTTGTCCATCGGACTGGGGATGATAAGCGGTGCTAAAATTAAGCTTCGTTCCCAAAGCTTTTTGAAGAATCTTGCAAAATCCACTAGTAAACAATGGATCACGATCACTAACAATAGAAGAAGGAACTCCATGCAATTTTACAATTTCTTTGATAAAGAGTTTGGCCAAAAGAGGTACGGTTCGATTGGACAGAACGAGAATAAAATGGGCGGATTTAGTAAGTCTATCAACTATCATCCATAAGCTATCATGACCCGAACGAGAACGGGGAAGGCCGTCTATAAAATCCATGGAAACTTGATCCCACTTCTAAATTGGAATTTCTAAAGGTTGCAATAACCCACCGGGCCTTTGATGTTCATCCTTGACAAGATGGCAAGTCATGCAACACTTAACAAAGTTAGCAATATCAGATTTCATTCCCTTCCAATAATAAAGTCGCTTCATATCCGCATACATTTTGCTACTACCGGGATGAATGGTAAATTTAGAACAATGAGAATCTTCTAAAATGTCTTTACGAAGATTACTAATTTTTTGCACGATAAGTCTACCAAATTTTCGAATACCGCCACACGAATCAATATCAAAGTCTTTCAAACCTTCAATATCAGTTTTATCCCAAAATTTTTGGCCAAGAAGAGCCAATTCGGGATCTAGCTTTTGAGCTTCAAGAATGCGGTCTAAAAGAGAAGGATGAGCCACAAGGCTACATAAAACAAGAGATGAATATAAATCGGAAACACGATCTCGAATCTCACAAGTGGATAAAATTCCGAGATCATTCCATTCGGATATCATCATAGAAACAAGCGCTTGTTTCTTACGACTAAGTGCATCGGCAACACGATTTCCCTTTCCGGAAGTATAAAGAATATCAAGATCAAAAGCTGCAAGAAATTTGAGCCAACGTTGTTGACGCAAATTTAGTTCCTTTTGAGAAAATAGATACTTTAAATATTTATGGTCGGTGTAAAGAATAAAATTTTTTCCCAAAAGATAATGACGCCAAATACGAAGGGCAAAAACAATAGCTGCGAGTTCTAAATCATGAGTGACATTTCTAGTCTCAGCAGGCTTCAATTTCCTAGAAGCATAAGCAATAACACGTTCTCTTTGCATAAGAATGACACCCAAACCAACGAGACTAGCATCGGTATAAACAATAAAATCTTGGTTTCCCTCGGGAATCACAAGAATAGGAGCATCGGAAAGGAGTTCTTTTAATTTCTGAAAAGAAGCTTCACATTTGTCCGACCAAATGTATTTAACACCTTTCTTGGTCAAAATAGTAAGAGGCATGGAAATTTTGGAAAAGTCCTTTATAAAACGACGGTAATAGCCCGCCAAACCGAGAAAACTATGAATTTCCATCACACTCTTCGGTCTCTTCCAATTTTAAATCGCTTCAATCTTTGAAGGATCCACGGAAATTCCGGATTCGAAAATAATATGATCGAGAAACTTAACACGAGATTGCCAAAAGTGGCATTTAGAAAATTTTGCTTTCAATTGATTGCTCCTAAGAGTTTCCAACACAATCCGAAGATGCTTTTCATGCTCCTCCTCGGTTTTAGAATACACAAAAATGTCATCAATAAAGATGAGAACAAATCGATCGAGAAAGTCTTTGAAAACTCTATTCATAAGGTCAACAAAATAAGCAGGAGCATTCGTCAAACCAAATGGCATAACAAGCCACTCATAAGATCTGTAACGAGTACGGAACGATGTCAAAGGGATGCTATCCTATGCAATACGAAGCCGATGGAAACTGATTGCTAAGTCTAATTGTGAAAAGACTCTAGCACCACTAAGTTGATCGAATAAATCATCAATCCGAGGTAAAGGATATTTATTCTTGATAGTAAGATCATTAAGCTTACGGTAGTCAACGCAAAGCCTAAGTGTACCATCGGATTTCTTCACAAAAATAGCCGAAGCTCCCTAAGGAGAGAAACTAGAGCGAATAAATTGCTTCGTCCCCAATTCGGATAATTGTTTGCGCATCTCCTCATTTTCTTTATTAGACATACGATAAGGAGGACGAGTGATAGGTTGAGCTCCAGGGATGAGATTAATTTTGAACTCAATTGCTCGCTTAGGTGGTAATCCTAAAACGGGCTCAAATACGTCGGAAAATTCACGAACAACGTGAATAAGAGAAATAATATCTTCTCATCATCATTATCGTCGTCATGAGGATTTAAAGAATATAAAGATGCAACCAAGCTGGAATCCGAATCTTTAAGGTCAATAGAAATCTGCTTGACAGATTGAGGATGTCGAAAATGAACAGTTCGCTTAGGACATAGGATTTGGGCTTCATAACGGTTAAGCCAATCCATACCCAAAATCATTCCAAAGCCTAAGTAGCGCATAACATGCAAATCGGCTCGGAAAGAAAAATCAAACAAAATAATCTCGACATCTTTACACAATAAACTGATTGTTACGGATCCACCAACCGGATTCGCAATTCTCAAAGAAGTCATTAAACACAAAACATCCAAAGAAAAAGTATCAACAAGTTCTTTTGAAATAAAAGAGTGGGACGCACCCGTATCAATAAGAACTCGAATAGGATGATCACGAAATAAAATAATGCCATCAAGGATAGAATAAGAAATACCTTTACCACGAGATGTGTTGCTAGGGGCTTGAGCAACATTAAGCTTTCCCTCCTTCTTGCCTTGAAGTTTGGGACAAGAAGATAAATAATGATCCGGGATTTTGCAATAGCAACAAAAGAGAGGTTTTGGACATCTATTGGCATAATGGTCTTTAGAACCACAATTGTAGCATTGCCCACTGCTAAGGGCAGAAGCCTTTACTACCGGAATTGCTTGCTTCCCTTTCTTATTGAGATAAGACCCTTTGAACTTAATAGGCCTTTTCTTGTTGTTGTTGAATTTTGGTTTGGAACCCACAACATTAGCATCACTCTCTTTATCTGCCTCTTCAAGTCGAAGAGCGATATCAACAAGTTGATCAAAAGAAACTTCTAGCTTTAGAAGTAATTGCTTCTTGAGATTTTTATTCAAGCCATAGACGAATATCTGATTTTTTTTCAATGGGGTATTAATGTATTCAACCTTGTATTTAGAAAGAGATTCAAAAGAAGCGACATAGTCTGTCACAGAAGACTCACCTTGAACAAGGTCTATGAAATGACGAGCTAATGTCACCCTCTCAGCTTCTGGCACAAATTTTAATTCGAAGCATTCCCGGAATTTCTCGCAAGTAAGATCCGCTTCAAATATTTCAGAAACAAGAAGCTCATACCAATCTAATGCTCTTTCTTGGAGCATACTAGAGGCAGTCTGAACACGGTGAAGATCAATAAGATTCATGCGAGAAAAGATTCGATCGCACGATCTCAGCCAAGCCTGGACTTCGATAATAGTCTTCGAACCTTTGAATGGCTTCCCACCCAAATTGGTATAGTCGCTGCACAAACGTGCAAATCTAGACCTAGGGTGAGTAGACTCCGGATTAGATCCGGCTGCTTGAGCATTCCTTACTAGATCAAGAAGCTGCTGGGCAGACATAAATACTCCATCTTGGGGAGTAGCACGAGATTGACTGGCGCTGGGACGGCCAGGTCTAACCATTTCTCTTCCTTAAGAAAGAAGAAGGAAGAAGGAAGAAGAAAAAGGTTATTCACAAACGAATATCAAGCAATGTTGATAGATAAACAAGGAATCATAAAGAAAATAGGATGAATCGGTACGAAGACTCGAATTAAATCCTAGTGCATGATTCCTAAGATGGACTTAAGACGATAATCCCTGCTAGATTATTCTACATTGTTCCGAAGATTGGCTCTGATACCAAGCTGTGACGCCCCACCTCTATACCCACGCTAGCCAAGGACACTACGGGGTAATGCCGTCAACTAGCACGAAGAATAAGGCTGTTGAGGAGCGACCATCCGTGTAATTGCTTTGTTCGAGCACCGATATGCCAGATAGTACAAGGAAGTCTGACGTACCGATACAAACCCAAAGCTACTACACAGTGGCTATAATGTTTTTGGGAACAAATATAGAAATAAGCATAACAAAAATCAGTCACAGACATCCATATCACAAAGGCCGAAAATGATATGAATATAACACATGAAAGTGTACATCAGAGTAGTGGTCAATCAAGATCAACATTATCACAAAAGAATGGTTACAAGTGCAAGATAAAAGAATATGTATACATCAAGGAGTCTATATCTCAAAGGTATACAACAAAAAAATACTAATCTAAGTAGTTAGCCAAAAGTCAGGATGATAATCCCAGAAGCGAAATCAAGCAGAAGCACATGTAACATCTCGGTCTGATCCGAGTATTATTTAATAAGAAAATAATAAACGGATCGGTCTAGCTATAAATATCAGATAAAATGATGTATAATAAGAGATATGACATAACATATGATAACCATAAAGCCATACTATGATAAGTATGCAAATTAAAAATCAACAAGAGATTAATCAATATTACCATAATCTTCTCAAAGATCAAAAGGGATGTCATACTCCTTATTTCATTCACCAAGCCACAAATATTGACAACATATAAATGCCAATCATAAAATTGGTGAAATTCAAATTCTAGAAATCATCAATAGAAATCCAAGAATCACAAAAAGGGGGAGGCCTATCACAGAACAGGAGCTTGAAAACTCACCAACACGTGTATCACAAAACGAGACGCTATCCCATGGTCGCTAACCATAGAGCCGGTGCAACGACGTAGTACAACGGTACGCCCGAGGAACCAGAAACTCGAATAGTTCGAAACAACAACGTAGTACAACGGTATGCCCGAAGATCCAAACTCCATAAAAACGTGGGTCGCTAGCCCACAAAAATTGGGTCGAAACCCCAAGAAATAAATAGGTCGTTAGCCTATAATAAAAATGAGACGAAACTCAATAAAACTAGGTACCGTCCCCTTCGTGGACAAAGAAACATAGCATAGCGCTAGTCTAAAGCACAAAAAAATGATCCTCAATGATCATCAAGAAAGTGTCAATTACTCTAAGCTAGTAAATATATGAGCTTAGCTTCATGTCACATAACCACTAGTTTAACTTAAATATTTACGAACAAATTGTAGATCTCCACTAGAAAATTGTCACAAGAGATTCAATCAAACAAGTCCAAGAATTAACCAATGAAGTAAATGCAAGCGTTTCATACCACTTGTTTTACGAAGCCGTTTATTTAGACACTAGAAGCGATCGGACGAGCAACAACGACTAAGGATTTACGCCAAACGACAACCCAGCCTTAAAGGCTCCTCGATACGCCTCAAATATCAATGTCCAAATATCCATAATAGGATTTTCATAGATTTTGATTTCAAAACACCAAAAATTGGAATATACACCAAATCGATCCAAACCCAAATCAATTGCACAAGAATAAGTGTTAGGAATTCATACCTAACAATCGAAGATAATTATAGACTAAGATCTGAGATAAAAATCTCACCTTTGAACCCAAAACAAATGAAGAAGAAGCTATAAAGTAAAGGCAAGGGCAATCACTCTTCAATTCCAACCCAATAAGCTTGAATCTAAGCTAAAAAGAGAAACATTTCCTAAGTTAGGTTTAGGAATTTCTGAAATTGGTAAGAGAATGAGTTGGAGAAGAAGAAGAGAAGACTTACCAAAGCTTTTTTTCTATAAATTTGGAGCTAGAACTTGATTTGCAAATGGAAACTAGGGCTTGGAGTTTTAATTTCCCATTCCTCTCTCCATTGTTGCCAAAGCTTGAGTATTAGGAAATAGAAATGAAGAAATGAAGAGAAGAGGGGTGAAGCTTGGGTTTAATGGGCTGAAACAAAACCAAAGCCCTAAGTGAAAAAGTAGCAAAATTCCACTAACTCCAAACATATCAAAGTTTATACTCAAAAAGGTCGCAAACGTCATTTTGAACTCAATGGGGGTGGTCTCGAGTCCTAATTCGACTGTTTGCAAAAGGTAGCCCTTTTTGGACTATAATCAAACTAAAGATAAAATATTTGAACCAAATATTTAAATATTCAATCATAAAATATGTGGGTTGTTACACAAACCTTTACCTCATTTGTTCAAGAAATCCAATTAACGACTTAGCAAAACAAGTAGTATGAAACGCTTGCATTTACTTCGTCGGTTAATTCTTAAACTCGTCCGATTGAAACTCTTTTGACAACTTTCGACTGGAAATTTGCAGTTTGTCCTTAAATATTTAAGTTAAGCTAGTGGTTGTGCGACATGAAGCTAAACTCATCTATTTACTAGCTTAGTGTAATCGATATTTCTCTATGATCGATGATGATCATTTTGTGATTTAGACTAGCAATGTGCGATGTTTCTTTGTCTGCGAGGGAGACTAAACCCCATTTCTGTGGAACTTCAACTCAAAATTGGTGGGGTAGCGACCCATGGTCTTCGGGCCGTTTGTAGAGCCTCGGCTTAAAAATTAGTGGTTAGCAACCATGGAATAGCGTTCTGTTTTGCGATACACGTGTTGGTGAGTTTTCGTGCTCCCGTTTAGTGATAGGCCTCCCCCTTTTTTGTGATTTCTGAATTTCTATTGATGATTTCTAGAATTTGTGTTTCATCAATTTTTATGATTACATTGATAAGTTTTATCAATATTTGTGCATCGGTGATTTTGTGTTTCAACAACTTTTACGATTGGCATTGAGATGTTTGCCAATATTTGTGACTTGGTGAATAAAAATAAAGAATATGACATTCTCTTTGATCTTTGAGAAGATTCTTGTGATATTGTATGATTTTTGGTTAATTTTCAAATGTGTAATTATCACAGTGTGGCATTATTACCATCCGTTTTTGTTATATCTCTTGTTTTATCCCTTCTAATCTGATATTTATAGCTAGACTGATCCGTTTATTATTTTCTTATTAAATAATAATCGGGTTAGACTGAGATGTTACAGGTGCTTCTGCTTAACTCCTCATCTGGGAGTATTATCTGAATTTTGGCTAACTACACTAGATTGGTAGTTTTTATTGTTATACATATAAGATAGAGACTCCTTGATGTATACATGTTCTTTTTTGTAGCGCTTGTATCTATTCTTTTGTGATATTGTGGATCTTGTTTGAGCACTACTCTGATATACACTTCTATATGTTATATTCATATCTATTTCTGTCTTTGTTATATGGATATCTGTTACTGATTTGTGTTATGCTTATTTATGTATTTGTTTCCGAAGATTATATATATAGCCACTGTGTAGTAGCTTCGAGTTTGTATCGGTATGTCGGATTTCCTCTTCAAATGAAATGCATGTTAAACTATCTGACATATCGGTGCTCGCACAAAGCAATTACATGGATGGTCGCTCCTCAACAGCCTTATTCTTCGTGCTAGTTGACGGCATTACTCCTAGTGTCCTTGGCTAGTGTGAGTATAGAGGTGGGGCGTCACAGCTTCATATGAAAGCCAAACTTCGGAACAATGTAGAATAATTTAACAAGGGTCATTGTCCTAAGTCCATCTTAGAAGTCGTGCCTTAGGATTTTATTCGAGTCATTGGACCCATTCTATCCTATTTTCTTTGTGATGCCTAGTTTTGTCAATAATTATTGTTTGATATTCATTCTGAGAATAACTTTTTTTTCTTCCTTCTTTCTTTCTTAAAGAAGAAAAATGGTTAGACCAGGCCATCCCAGCGTCGGTCAATCCAGTGCTACTCCCCATGATGGAGTATTTATGTCAGCTCAACAGCTTCTTGATCTTGTAAGGAATGCTCAAGCTGTCGGACCCATTCCAGAGCATACTCACCCTAAATCTTGGTTTGCACGCTTGTGCAGTGATTATACCAACTCGGGTGGGAAGCCATTCATGGGTTCCGAGGGCGTTATCGAAGTCCAGGCTTGGCTTAGAACATGCGATCGCATCTTTTCTCGCATGAACCTTATTGATCTTCATCGAGTATAAGTGGCTTCTAGCATGCTCCAAGAAAGAGCATTAGATCGGTATGAGCTTCTTATTTCTGAAATTTTTGAAGTGGATCTTACTTGGGAGCAATTCCGAGAAAGATTCGAATCGAAGTTTGTGCTGGAAGCTGAAAAAGTGACTTTGGCTTGTCATTTTATCGACCTTGTTCAAGGCGAATCCTCTGTGGTAGAATATGTCACATTTTTTGAATCCCTCTATAAATATGGGGCCGAGTATGTAAATAACCCATTGAAGAAAAATCCGAGATTTGTCTATGGCTTGAATAAGAATCTCAAAAAGCCTTTACTTCTGAAACTGGAAGTTTCTTTTGATCAAGTTGTTGATATTGCTCTTCGACTTGAAGACGCAGATAAAGAGAGTGATGTTGAAGTTGTGTGTACCAAACCGAACTTCAACAACAACAAGAAGAGGTCTAATGAGTTCAAAGGTCCATATCCCAATAAGAAAGTGAAGCAATCAACTCCGGTAGCAAAGACTCCTACCTCTAGTGGAGGGCAATGCTACAATTGCGGTTCTAAGGACCATTATGCTAATAAGTGTTCAAAGCCCCTTGCTTGTCGCTATTGCAAAAGCTCGGGTCATTATATATCTTCATGTCCTAAATTTCAAAGCAAGAAGGAGGGAAAGCTAAATGTTGTACAAGCTCCTAGTAACACTTCTTGTGGTCAAGGTATTTCTCATTCTATCCATGATAGCATTATTATGTTTCGTGATCGACCTATTTGAGTTCTTTTTGATGTGGGTGCATCCCATTCTTTTATATTAAAAGAGCTTGTTGATATTTTTTCTTTGAGTGTTATGGCTTTAATGACTTCTTTGAGAATTGCAAATCCGGTTGGTGAATCCGCAACGCTCAGTTTACTTTGTAAAGATGTTGAGATTATTTTGTGTGATTTCTCTTTCCGAGCCAATTTGCGTGTTATGCGTTACTTAGGCTTCGGAATGATTTTGGGAATGGATTGGCTTAACCGTTATGAAGCCCATATCCTATGTCCTGAGAGAACTATTTATCTTCGACATCCTCAATCTGTTAAGCAGATTTTTATTGTTCTTAAAGATTCGGATTCCAAGTTGGCACCGTCTTTATATACTTTAAATCCTCATGATGACGATAATGATGATGAGGAAGATGTCATTTCTCTTATTCACATTGTTCGTGAATTTTTTGACATATTTGAGCCTGTTTTAGGATTACCACCTAAGCGAGAAATTGAGTTCGGAATTAATCTAATTCTTGGAGCTCTACCTATCACTCGTCCTCCTTACCGCATGTCCAATAAGGAAAATGAGGAGATGCGTAAACAATTATTCGAATTAGAGACGAAGCAATTTATTTGTTCTAGTTCCTCTCTTTAGGGAGCTTCTGCTATTTTTGTGAAGAAATATGATGGTACACTTAGGCTTTGTGTTGACTATTGCAAGCTTAATGATCTTACCATCAAGAATAAATATCCCTTACATCGGATTGATGATTTATTTGATTATCTTAGTAGTGCTAGAGTCTTTTCACAATTAGACTTAGCAACTGGTTTCCTTCAGCTTCGTATTGCAGAGGATAGCATTCCATTGACATCGTTGACCTTACGAATCGAGTTTTCAAAGATTTCCTCGATCGATTCATTCTCATCTCTATAGATGATATTCTTGTGTATTCTAAAACCGAGGAAGAGCATGAAAAGCATCTTCGAATTGTGTTGGAAACTCTTAGAAGCAATCAATTGAAAGAAAAATTTTCTATGTGCCATTTTTGGCAATCTCGTGTGAAATTTCTTGGACATACCATTTCTGAATCTGGAATTTTCATGGATCCTTCAAAGATTGAAGCGATTCAAAATTGGAAGAGACCGGAGAGTGTGATGAAAATTCGTAGCTTTCTCGGATTGGCGGGTTATTACCGTCGATTCATAAAAGACTTTTTTAAAATTTCCGTACCTCTTACTAGGTTGACAAAGAAAGGAGTTAAATACATTTGGTCAGACAAATGTGAAGCATCTTTTTAGAAATTAAAAGAACTCCTTTCCGATGCTCATATTCTTGTGATTCCCGAAGGGAACCAAGATTTTGTTGTTTATACCGATGCTAGTCGTGTTGGATTGAGAGTCGTTCTCATGCAAAGAGAACGTGTTATTGCATATGCTTCTAGGCAATTAAAGCCTGCCGAGACTAGATATGCCACTCATGATTTAGAGCTCGCGGTTATTGTTTTCTCCCTTCGAATTTGGCGTCATTATCTTTTGGGAGAGAAATTTGTTCTCTATATCGATCATAAATCTTTGAAGTATTTATTTTCTCAAAAGGAACTTAATTTGCGTCAACAACATTGGCTTGTGTTCCTTGCGTCTTATGATCTTGATATTCTTTACACTCCCGGAATGGGAAATCGTGTTGTCGATGCCCTTAGTCGAAAGCAGCAAGCAGTTGTTTCTATGATGATATCCGAATGGAACGATCTCAAAGATTTGCACGCAAAAAAAATCTTTATGGCGAAATGCTGGAATTTGCAAAATTTATATGACTCGATGCTTCTCAACCCATTACCACACTTGTGAGATTCAAGCCCGTGAATCCGATTTATGTTCATCTCTTGTTTTGTGTAGCATTGAGGCTCATCCATCTCTTTTAGACCGCATCCTTAAAGCTCAAAAGCTAGATCTTGAGTTGGCTCTTCTTAGTCGAAATTGTAGGGATAAAATTGATATTGAAGGTTTGAAAGACTTTGATATTGATGCTCGTGGTGGCATTTCGAAAATTTGGTAGACTTATCGTGCCAAATATTAGTAATCTTCGTAAAGATATTTTAGAAGATTCTTATCGTTCTAAATTTACCATTCATCCCGGTAATAGTAAAATGTACGTGGATATGAAGCGACTTTATTATTGGGATGGAATGAAATCTGATATTGCTAACTTTGTTAAGTGTTGCATGACTTGCCAACTCGTTAAGGCCGAGCATCAAAGGCCTGGTGGGTTATTGCAACCTTTGTACATTCCAATTTGGAAGTGGGACCAAATTTCCATGGATTTTATCGACGGTCTTCCCCGTTCTTGTTCGGGCCATGATAGCCTATGGGTGATAGTTGATAGACTCACGAAATCCGCCCATTTTATTCCCGTTCGGTCTAATCAGACCGTGCCTCTTTTGGCCAAGCTTTTTACTAAAGAAATTGTTAAATTACATGGAGTTCCTACTTCTATTGTTGGCGATCGTGATCCATTGTTTACTAGTGGATTTTGGAAGAGTCTTCAAAAAGCTTTAGGAAGCTTAATTTTAGCACCGTTATCATCCTCGGTCCGATGGACATACCGAGCGTGTGAATCAAACTCTTGAAGATCTTCTTTGTGCATGTGTTCTTAATTTTGGTGGAAGTTGGGAAAATCATATTTCTCTTGTTGAGTTTTCCTATAATAATAACTTCCAATCTAGTATTAGTATGGCACCTTTTGAGGCACTCTGTGGAAGGCCATGTCGATCTCCTTCTTGTTGGCTTGAGGTCGGTGAGAAGCTGGTTTTTGGTCTAGATTTTATTCGTGATTCCACAGAAAAGATTAACCTTATTCGTCGTAGGATGAAAGAGGTTCAAAGTAGACAAAAATCCTATGCCGATAACCGAAGAAGTAAATTAGAATTTTCTGTGGGAGATTGTGTTTATTTGTGTTTCACCTATGAAGGGTGCTGTGTGTTTCAGTCGATCGGAAAAATTAGCACCTCGATATATTGGTCCACTTTCCATCACCGAACATATTGGTTCCGTGGGATATCGCCTTTTATTACCGGCTCAATTTTCTGCTATGCATGACGTATTCCATGTCTCTCAACTACGGAAATGCCTTCGAGATTCCGATTCTATTCTTGACCCGGTATTGTGGAAGAAATTGAAGTTTCACCTAATTTGACTTATGAGCAACATCCTATTCGTGTCATTGCTTCGGAGGTTAAACGCCTTCGAAATAAAGATGTTCCTCTTGTGAAAGTTCAATGGTCCTCAAATCCTAAGGATTGCTCTTGGAAATTCAGAGAATTCATCGAGCGAACACATCCGGATGTACTCTCTTGAGCTCTTTGAGGTGAACTTCTTATTTCAAATTTCTTTTGTGTTAATATGCTTTTATGGTTATTACTTTTATTTTCTTCTTAAATATTGTGAGGACGCAATTTCTTTAAGGAGGGGAGTCTGTAACAACCCGCATATTTTACGATTCGTATATTTAAAATGTTTAATTTAAATATAGCATCGTTAGTCAGATTTAAGTCCGAAAATATCACTGTTTCGTAAAATAACAGTTGAATTAGTGAAAAGACAGTGTGGATATTGCTATATGGGAGTATCTATTTGAACATACGGTCAACTAGATATTCAAATGTCTGAAATGGGTAATTCAGACGTCTGAAATTGCTCGAGTTCGACCAGAAAGGAAATAGGCTAAATTTTGCCATTTTCAAACGTCTGAAATGAACGATTCAGACGTCTAAATATTGTACTGGACAAAATTTATTTTTCCAGATTCAAACGTCTGAATTGGAAATTTCAGACGTCTGAATGAAGAATGAAATTGACATTCAACAATTGAGACTCGAGACCACTTCCACTGAATGCAAAATAGTGTTTGCGACCTTTTTGAGTATAAATATCGATATGTTTGGAGCTAGCTAAAATTTCGACCTTTTCACTTAGGGCTTTGGGTTTGGGTTTCAACCCATTAACCTAACGTATCAACCCAACTCCACTCTACTTCTCTTCATTCCTTCATAATACTTCCTATAACTCAAGCTTTAGCAAAAATGGTGGAGGAGATTGGAAATTAAAATCCTAAGCTCTAGTTTCTTTAGCAGATCCAAGCTTTAGCTCCAAAATCAAAGAGAAGCTTAGGTAAGCATCTCCTTCTTCTTCTCCACCCCAATCTCCCTCCAATTTCAGAAATTTCCTATAACCTAATTTGGGAAATTATCGCTTCTAGACTTAGATTGGAGTTTTAGGAGTTGAGATTGAAGAGTGGTTGATCCTCCTTTGTTTTCAAGCTTCTCCTTCCTTGTTTTTGGGTTTAAAGGTGAGATTTTTACCTCACATCTAAGTCTATAACTATCTTTGATTGTTAGATATGAATTCCTAACACCTTTAGATGTTCATTTGATTTTGATTTGGATTGATTTGGCCAACTTTCGCCTAGGCAAAATATCGCCCAGAGCTTCAGTTTCAGACGTCTGAAATATCATATTCAAACGTCTGAATTTGCTTATCTCGGCCCAATTTGCCTATTTAGTGTAGGTTTCCAATTTTAATTGATTTGTGTTGATCCGACTTATTGTTATCATTTATCGACTTTGATGACTTTTTTTTTTCGAAAATTTTGGGCATATCCATTTTGATGGATTCGGTATTGATTCTTTGGATTTGATTCACGGCTTCGAATGTGAATTTGGTGATTGATTGTTTCTACAATCATTTATGTGATTTTTCACTTTAAAAATATAAAGGTTTTCTATACTAGTAGTAAATATCAAAACTCTTTCATCAAAACGATTTCAACACTATTTTATCACAAAGCTCGTTTCTTAAACCGTTTTCCAATCTACTAGTATATACAAACCTTTACCTCATCGTTCGAGAAATCCAATTAAACGACTTAGCAAAACAAGAGGTATGAAACGCTTGCGTTTACTTCGTCGGTTAATTCTTAGACTCTTTCGATTGAAACTCTTGTGACAACTTTCGAGTGGAAATTTATAGTTTGTCCGTAAATATTTAAGTTAAGCCAGCGGTTATGGGACATGAAGCTAAACTCATCTATTACTAGCTTAGTGTAATCTACACTTCTCTATGATCAATGATGATCATTTTGTGATTTAGACTAGCAATGTGCGATGTCTCTTTGTCTACGAGGGAGACTAAACCCCGTTTCTGTGGGGCTTCGGCTCAAAATTGGTGGGGTAGCGACCTATGGTCTTTGGGCCGTTTACGGAGCCTCGGCTCAAAAATTAATGGTTAGCAACCATGGAATAGCGTTCTATTTTGTGATACACATGCTGGTAAGTTTTCAGGCTCCTGTTTTGTGATAGGACTCCTTCCTTTTTTTGTGATTTTTGGATTTCTATTGATGATTTATAGAATTTGTGTTTCACCAATTTTTGTGATTACATTGATAATATTTGTGCATTGGTGATTTTGTGTTTCAACAACTTTTACGATTGGCAGTGAGATGTTTGCCAATATTTGTGACTTGGTGAATAAAAATAAAGAATATGACATTCTCTTTGATCTTTGAGAAGATTCTTGTGATATTATATGATTTTTGGTTAGTTTTTAAATGTATACTTATCATTGTATGGCGTTATTGTTATCATACATTTTTGTCAGATCTCTTATTTTATCCCTTCTTATCTAATATTTATAGCTAGACTGATCCGTTTATTAATTTATTATTAAATAATACTCGTGTCAGACCGAGATGTTACAGATGCTTCTTCTTGACTCCTCATCTAGGAGTATTATCTAACTTTTGGCTAACTACACTAGATTGGTAGTTTTTGTTGTTATATATATGAGATAGAGACTCCTTGATGTATACATATTCTTGTGTGTAGCACTTGTATCTATTCTTTTATGATATGGTGGATCTTGTTTGACCACTACTCTGATATACACTACTATGTGTTATATTCATATCTATTTCTGCCTTTATGATATGGATATCTGTGATTGATTTGTGTTATGCTTATTTCTATATTTCTTTCCGAAGGTTATATGTATAGCCACTGTGTAGTAGCTTCGAGTTTGCATCGGTATGTCGGATTTCCTCTTGAAATGAAATGCATGTTAAACTATCTGACATATCGGTGCTCGCACAAAGTAATTGCATGGACGGTCGCTCCTCAACAGCCTTATTCTTCGTGTCAGTTGACGGCATTACTCCGTAGTGTCCTTGGCTAGCATGAGTATAGAGGTGGGGCATCACACTTCATCTTTCAAACAAAAAAAGAATCAATGACTAGCTGGAAATGAAAAGTTTACACTGTCTCAAACATGGACCCAGACAATGTTTGATACAGTACAAAAAAACACAAAATTTACAGGCCTGAAACCCATCTCGGGTTCAAATTTCAAGCATGAAACAGAGGGCCAAACAACCTCTGATTGAGCTGAAAATTCACATGCATATAGTAGAAAATATTATATTTCAAACAAAAGAAGAATAAATGAATTTCAGTAAAAAATGAAAGAGTTATGCTATATTAAATATGGACTCAGGACATGTTTGCAGCAACTCAAAACAAAATTTCTACAGGCAAAAATCTACGTTTGGGTATATTTTCTACCACTGCTTTGAACGATTAAATGACCATATTTTCCAACCAAAATTTGCAGCGATGAAGTTCAGCATGCAAGCTACCAAATGCAGGAAATACTGCAGCATTTCTTTGTGGGAATCAAAAGTTACGGTCAATCAAATAAAGCATATAACTCAGATTATCAAAGAGAGAAAAACACCAAAGGAAATCATACCGTAAGTAAATAATTCACTATTTTTGGAAAATTTAAGCTTGCCTTAGCTAGTTTTTGTGAGTTTTGTAACTCACCTTGCTGCATGGAGGCAAAAATCCATATTAATGAAGAAAGATTGAAGCTTGCTTGATTCTAGCCTTTAGGAACCTGTAGAACAAAAGAAAACGGCATGCAAGAGGAATTCAACAGTAAATTAGAAAACCCATTTCTGAAATTAGGATTTTGATAAAATTACAGGGTTTTGGAGTTGATTACCTTTTGATTTACACCTTAGATTGAAGAAATTATAGTTTTCTTGAATTGATTTTGAGTTTGGAGGCTTTGAATTGAGAAATTGGTAAGGTTTGTTTACCGCATTCTCTTTCCAGGAGAAGAAGATGAGAATGAGTTATGAACGTACAGGTAAACACTTTACTCACTTTTTCATTTACTGGCTAAGCGCTAATGGGTTTTGGACCCATTAATTAAAGAGAAATTTATTAGCCTAAGTGAATTTATTTAGAATAAAACCAAGTATGTACATATTGACACTATATTATAAAACAAATGCATTTTTCTTCCATTTTTTACATAAAAAATGTAAACTTACATACATATTAAATAAAATGTTTCCCCTCATATAAAAAGACTTGTTATAATTTTTAAAACATTTTTATTATTAAAATATCTTATTTTACATTAATGCACTATTTACATCAAATAAATGTATAACTTCACATTTTAACTTATAAAATTCAACAAAAATTATATTCTTAATTAGAAAAATATAATAAACCATTTTAAACTCAAAATATAACTAAAATACATTTTTAAGCCAAATTCTACCTTTTTATTTAAATAAACCATCTTTAAAAATTACGTTCTTCTTTTAAAAATTATTAAAAGAAGCAAATGGACAACAATATAATTATTACATTTTCCATTTATTATCGCATTAACCAAATAAATTAAAGCATTTAATTTTATTTTCTCATTTTCAAATTCCAAAATTCATTGTTTATTTCAAATAAACAATTTAAAATCTCAAATTATTATTCAATTCACAATATTAAATTATAATTACCATTATAATTTAATATTAATAGGTAATCTACAACTAGGGTTATTATATAAAAGATAAACTAATGCTAAGTATATCCATGAAGTGATAGTTGATTGAATAATAAGATTAAAATCAAAATAACTTAATTTATTGGGATTTTAAATTATAATTAATGGATTCATTTCAATTGAAATTGAAAGCTGTAATTAGTGCAATATTTAACATTGGCTTTGATATAGAAATTTATTTTAAAAAATTATAAATTATTAAGTAATCAAAAATGATAAAAATTGGCCAACTTTTGAATTTGACTTGAAAAGTGATTTAACGTTAATTAAATAATAATTTATTTAATTAACGTGAAAATTAGCCATTTTAGCCACAGTCTCGAATTTTGATGAAACCAGTTTCATCGGATCCATGATGACGAATTATTATAGGATTTCTAGTTTCGTAGCAATCAGACTTATCGTTTGATCATGCGGGCTCAATACATGTAGAAATCAATGTAATGAATTCAAATGAATATAATTTGATTTTGAAAGCTAACTTCTGTATACAATGGAATTTGGGATTGAAACAAGTTCCACGGAGTTTAAGAATATCAAAACCCTATATTTCGATATATTGGATGATCCATTTTCGTTCCGGGAATGAAACAGGTTTTTCGGGTCGTTGTTATTGTTTCGATCCAACACTATATATAGGCTGTTATAAACCTTAGTGTTTCCCATTTCATTATTTCTGTACAGACATCTTCTTCCTCCTTCTCAAATGACAGAATATTAAACCTAAATTTTGACTCAGGGCCTAAATTTTCCAATCTTCTAATGTTAATAACTTTTGCATACGAGCTCGGATTCGTGCGCGATTTTCTCCATTGCGATCGTATTGAAATTTTGGAAATGGTTTGGATGCATTCTGAGATTGTTAGGTTTTGGGTTGCTTTTGGATTTTAAAATTGTCGATAAATCAAAGGTGGGTGTTTTAACCCACTCACAACTACTATTTACTATGTAATTAGGAACTGATTGATTATTGTTTGTTATATTTAAATTGTCATTCTAGTTAAATCTGACTTTTATTGAATTCAATCGCCATTTAATTTAGTATTGAATTTTAAATCGCCAGTTAAATACCTGCTAGTTAATTATGGTTATTTATTGTTGGTTGATTGATGATTGTGATGGATGTTTAATTGTTGATATTTGATGACTGGATGTTATGTTATTTCATATATATTGATATCACACTACAAGTTCTCTTAGTTTTCGATAGGAAAATCACTGTAGGTTGAAATGATACATATCCGAACGATCTATAGATTAGGGAAAAATCGTTATGGGTTGAAGTGATAAACTCAAGCGATTTTATGGAATTTGAATTTTAATTCGGGATTGTGGGTTGAAATGATATATATCATAAATTTAAAATATTATGGGTTGAAATGATAAATATCCATATCACTAGATCATAGGGCAGAAAATTATATACGGACACCGAATTGGTTAAATTGAATGATTTTTAATTTTTAATTTTTGAACCTAGCTAAATTATATTATTTTAAATGAAATAAAAGTAGATTTTTATGAACTGAATTATTTTCGAAATCCAAGCTTTAAATGTTGAAATTGAAATTGGGTTAAAGTAATTAATTAAAGAATTTAAATTGAAATTTCAAGGTTGAATTTTGAAATATAAATGAAATTTATTGAAATTGAGTTATTGTAAATATTTGAATATATATATATATATATATATATATATATATATATATATATATACTTTGAATTCTATTGAATTTGAAGTAGTGTAAATTTATAGTAGCAAATATGGATTTGAAATCGATATAGATTTAAATGGTTTTATTGAGAATCTGAATTAAAAGATTAAAACTGAGTTTTGTCGATTTAAAAGCTGGATATGGTCCAGATTTGTTAAAATGGAAGGAATACTTTAATTTGATATTAATTTTAAATATATTATTTTAGTATAAATTGTTTAAAATATATTATTTTAAATTCATACTTACTTATATTGTTTAAACTATTTATTATATAAACCATATAATCAAACTATTTTATATTTTAATCTATTTTAAACTAATTAAAAATATTTAATCTATTTTAAACTATTTTAAAGTATTTTAAAATATTTTAAAGTATTTTAAACTATGTTAATCTATTTAAACTATTTTAATTTATTTTGAACTATTTTTATCTATTTTAAAGTATTTTAAACTATTTAAAAATTTTAAACTAGTTTAAAACTATTTAAACTATTTATGACTATCCAAACTATTTTCAAAAATTCAATCTGTGCAAGGCTGGATTTTTTCTTATATTTAAATCCTGGATTTAAAATCGAATATGGTTAAATGATGTTATAACCTAAGTTGAGATCCCGGCCATTACATGTATAGACTACGGAAATATATAAAATGTATTAAGGGGGATATGGGTAACGCCTTAACGCTATTTTTATTCTGTAGACACTATTATAATAGCGTATTGTACTATGTATGAAGTTAGTTTAACGGATCCTTAGGAGATGGAATCCCGAACATCTCTTGAGTTATTGCATCCACGTTAGACATTGGATAAGAGATGTCAAATCCCGTAAATATCCTGAAGCTGTCATAGTCATATTTATTTGCCGTTGATTAACTTACATAAGATCTTTTAGTTTTGACTCGAGTGTTTTCTCTTTTCATCACGCTCAGATCAGTCTAAGATTTTCAATATATTAAAGACTATTTTTCGGGAGGACGCAGACAAAGACTTAATATATTATCTATATTATTTCATATATGTTCCACTACATCATGTTGCTCCGCTGCATTATTTATTTATTTCTCTTGTTTGTAACTCTGATCTGTATTATAAATGTGTAACCAAATGTTATTTGTAAACAGATTCATGAACTGTTATTTGATTATTATATTTTGCCATTCTGCTATGAGATTCTATGTTTGTTTTACTTTATTTTAATTCATTCTCCTCTTTTTCTTTTTTACCCATAACAATCTTTCCTTTTGAATGCTTTGAGTCTGACACGTATGGTTTATTGTCGATTAAAACTGTCTAAAAAGATGGGTCTTACATTTGGTATCAAAGCTTTTATTTAGCGATAACCTTAGCTTGTGGGGTCTAACTCATTAGTAATACCCTAGAATGAGTTGTTTAAGCGTGTAAGTATGAGAGAGCATACTTTTTAGTGTTATAAAATGTTTTTGTATTTTGTTAATCTGTTCTGTTTAGTATTTATAAATTCTGGTCGATACATAGGACATTGTGGCATCGATAGGGATTTCTAAACACTTAACCGGGCAAACCGACATAATATTGCTTTGAAATATAGGTGAATGAAATAATTTTACCTAGTATTATATTTTGCATATAAAAGAATATATTTTATGAATGGATATAGTTGTTTGTGATATGATGTTTGTTAGATAGAGAAATTTATAAATATTGGTTGCAAAATATGATTTATAAATAAAGTAAATATAAATTGGAAATTTGAGACTAAAGTTCTTGGGTTTCGAAATTTATTTTCAAAGGATTTAGGAATATAATATTAGTATTATTTGGAAGTATTTTGGATACCAATATTTTCAATATAATTTGAAAGAAATGTTTTAGAAGAATTTTTAAAGGAAATAGATTCTGTACTCCCCTCTCTATCGTTGGAAAATGTAACGCCCCGAGAATTTTCGACTTTCGAAAATTCAACATCGATACTCACTTTATCGACTGCCGAGAAATCGAAGGCCGGAAACACGGAATGTTATGGGTTTTAACAAAAATTTTAAGAAAAGAAAAGGAGAGAAGTAGAAGAAGATAACAGAAAATAGAGAGAGAGGAAGATAGAAAAATAGAAAATTTGATAATAGAAGATAGAAGAATTTTTTTTAAAATAGAACGGGACAGAAGAAACAGAACGAAACAACAACAGAATTTCACAATTCGCAGCGGAACAACATATAATAATAAATGAATAATCTTTAAACAAAGAACTATATCAGTTATTACATTATCATCATATTTTATTACATCATATCATCACATCAGAGTGTACAACAACATACAACATCAAACAGTGCAGCGGAAAAAGAAATACTATATAAACTAGTATTACGCCATGCCATCCAGCTTGCCTCCAGCAACTCCAGAATATCCAGAATATCCTGATAAACCTAACTCTTAACTGCCCGTGTGGAAATTGGTGGGCACCCAGAGTTTAGGAAGGAAAACAATAAACTCCGAGTCAGTCATGTGACTGGTGTGAGAACTCAAAATAGTTTATTTATCTTTAAAATCAAAATAGAGGAATATTTTTAAATCAATTCGCAATGCTTTTAAAAATGAGACTACCATAAGGCCTCCCGCACACACACACATGCAAACGCAGAATCGGAGGAGATTTCTCCTTATGATAGTCAAAGATGCTTGATACGCATTTAAAATAATATTTGATATTATTATTAGTGCATAGTGTAGAGGAAAATCATTTCGAAAATAAAGATATAAATCTTAGCCAACATACGACCATTATCGTATGCCTACTATAGCTACTATCCAAACAGTGGTGACCACCATAAGTGAATAGCAGGTTCTACAACTAATACCGTACAAGTTTCGTATTGGGAATTGGATTTCCAACAAATGGTCAGGCCAAGGAACTTCCCATTGCCACATGAGAATGCCTCTGGATGGACATCCCCGAGAACCAAACCGGATCTCTACCAACACAAGGCCGGGTTACTCCTAACTGAGTAACAACTGACCGAATATGCCATCCCCCGGTCCTTTGGGACCTTTATCCGAGAGCGCTCTCTAATCAATTCACACAATCATAAAAACAAAGTGTTTTCAACATGAGTAAGTATCTAGGCTCCATACCATGATACCACCCTTTTCCAGAAGGAAATGCACATATCCTAAAGGGCGCTACCCCTCATAACCTTGCTGCTTCTTTCCTGTTTTGACCATTTCCGGGATGTGAGGCTCGACGAATTCACGTCCACAAAAACATACTTTATACAAAAGCCATGCTTTGGGTCAACAAATGATCAACACAATGATCACTAAGATAGACGATCAAATAAATGATCCTATCACAATAATCAACACAATGATCATTTCAGCATCACTCAGCATGTCACATTACCAAACTGGGAATATATCGCTGATAACTTCAACTATATAACCTTTGAGCACATGCGTCTCAAAGAAGGGTGTTAAGCAAAGAATAAATTCTCCGCCACCAACAGAAATATATTTGAAAGAAATCGGCTTTATATCTCAAATTGTAATGTCAGACATATAATCCATACAAGTCTGTTCCGGGCTCGAACACAACCGAAGGCACTTACAAAGAAGTCCTTGCAATCCGGATATTCACAATCCTGATCGGATTTCCCATCACTTAGGGAGTCTCTATACCGTTGCAACTCAGTGCAGAGACAATCGATAGGTCATCCTATCGCTTTCGCAAATACCGGGTCTTCAACACCGATCTTCAATGCTATTCACAACGACGTATCACATATTCGGAATGGGTTATACGACCCCATGGTCCTTTCCCGGTTAACCCGAATAGTGAGCGCTTATTCAAAAATAAGTGTGCATTCAAATTCAATCAATTCACATCAAATACCCATTCAAAGGGAAATACTGATAGTCGGTTATTGAACTATCACTGGATATGCACACATCACCAGATTCCAAATAATTTTCCAAATTATTTATTTTCCAAAATATCTTTACTAGATATATAATTTCAACACTTCAAAAATAAATCAATATTTATTTTTAACAAGTTTCACTTTCACATATAAATTCCATAATGAATTTATATTTCAAGATATCCATGCATATGCGATTTCAATAATTCATTTCAATTTATCTTCAGAAAAAGATAAATTCTAATTATTCACTTCATATTGGAAAACATTTCCATACTTATTTATTCATAAGTAATTCACAAATTCCTTTTATTTTCAACACTTAGAAAATATTCAATATACTTAAATCGAATTAAGTATATAATTCATTCTTTAAGGAAATCATTCTCTTAAACATATTTATTTGGGCCAAAACGAATGTTACGTAAAACATCGTTACGACAACCCAAAATCACTAGTATAGGGATTCGAAATTAAAATAGATATATAAATCCCAATACTATACAAAACATTTCCTTTCGGAAATCATTTACTATAACAACAGTGTTATAGTCCACATTTCCTTTTATTTCTCGAAATGTCTATTTCAACAATAAATGTTGAAATCTATGGTTTCGAATCTCAACACATTTTAAACCATCGTTAGATCGTTTTAATTCTATTTAAAACATCATATCTAAAACAATTTCTTTAACGTATTATTCACTATTCAAAAACGTGAATATACTACCTTAACAAATTTCATCATTTCTATTCACTTTAACTTAAAGGATTATTCACTGTTCAAAATGTGAATATAACTCTATCTCTAAGTTATAACAATTAACTTATCAAAATAAGTCATTTGCGGATTTATAAAACAACGTTTATAAATTCCGTTTCTATTTATTTATAAAAACTTCCTTTTTATAAATTCCTTTATTAACCTATTCCAGTTTATAACTCAATTATAAACTACAAGTTCATATTATAAGTTAATTACTTATAAAACGATTATTTTACAAAATCGTTCATTTAACTTCCCAAATTATTAATCTTAACTTATAAGATTGTTTATTTATCCAAAATTCATTCTTTCGATAACTTTATAAATTTTATAAACCTATTGCTTATAAAATTTCATTTATAACTTCACAGTTTATAATTTCATAAATTTCATTCATTTAGGAAATTCATTTTCACTACATTCAAACACTTATAAAAACTCGTTTTATAATGTCCATAATTCAATTTATAAATATCCATTTATAAATCTCTTAATATAAATTAATTTATATTATTCTTTTAAACGTCTTTAAATTCCTTTAAAATTTCACCGTTCTCTTGATTTATAAAAAAATCAAATTTTATAAATCTTATATTCAAACTTTTAATAATAAACTCAAAAATCCAGTTTAAACTATTTTATAAAATAATTGGTTCATATTTCTCAAAAACCAGCTTTTAACTATATTTCACAAAAACCATAATTTTATAACTTTAAAAATTATAACGTTTATTTATTTATAATGGATCAATTCCAAAAATATAGTATATTTTCAAAAATTACTTTAAAACCATTTTAAAATCCCAAAATCTGGGTCCAATGATGCTACACACCAAATAGTCAATCACGACTACAACGATCCATCATATATCGTATATGATAATCAATCAAATATCAAAATATCTGAAATCAAATAAAAACTGTTGAGGAATCCTGTTGGATCCCTCCAACCTGTTTCCTGCATCCAAAAACATTAGCACAATACCAATTTCGCTCCAGTACGAAATTATCGCGGTACATGATTTTAATAAATATTATCCGCTTACTAACGGCGTAATAGGGTCTCATCCGCTAAACAAAAAATGCGGGAAATCAACAACTGCAATATATACATATGCCAATATATATATATATTGATATTATATATAATACCAATTTCACTGTTTATGAAATATTCGCGGTATATGTTTATATTAAATAACATCCGCTTACTAACGGCGCATAATGTCTATTTTAACAATCAATATATACAATTCATCATTCATACATGCATTCAAATATTTTAAATCTAACTATTTAAAATAAAATCGAAATCTATTCGATTGAGTGAGAAGTTCTCACCTTGGTTTTAATTTCCGTTTTAGCGATTTATTTCGAATAAAATTAAACGCGCGTTTAATTTTACCTGAAATTCTCACTAACTCCAAACGACTCCAAACTAACTCCATCGCGTAGTGCTCGTCCATACGATTCCAACGCAACTGAGTTTGCATTTTTTCGACCTCGTATGAAAAAGTTATTGATTTTACAAGTTTACTCGAATTTAACTTATATAAATACAACAAACTTAACTATTTATAAACCTAGATTCAATCTGAGCCACAGGATCCCACCCTCATCAGATCATAGCCGCACCCCTCCATCTCCTTCATCACCACGCACGGCTACAGGAAGGAGCACGCAACAAACTAACCCATTACAAGAAATTAGGTTTAAACAATTCGATCTCCACACTCAATTTGAACTTGATCGGGAAGCTCCAGTGCGTAGCCCTTCTCCTCCACTACACTCGACCTCAATAGCATAGGGCTCGGCTCCCTAGATAGCACGGAAATGTGTGCGCAGGCCATGACGAACGGCCACACCTATCTCACTCCCCGACGCTCCGTTTTACATCACAACCGTTGAACTTCAAGCTCTCGTCGTGCTCTACCTCTTTGTAGTTGAGCACTTTGGCTAATTCTTGATGGATTTGGAGAAATCAAGGGAGGAAGGAGAAGAAAAACTGGCCATTGAATAGTTAGGGCCGGCTATGCAGTTTTAGATTAGGGTTTTGTATATTTTTTTTTTATTTTCTTGAGTTATGGGGGTATTTATAAGGAACGAGCGACACTATTCATCCCGGAAATTCCGAACTCCGATTTAGGCGCCGTAACCAGCGTTTCTAAGGTTTACCCCGCGTTCCGGACACAATGGAATAGGTTTCGAAAGCTAATTCGGAAGTATGTGCGAGTTATGGCTGTAAACGCTCAATTTGAATTAAACCGATTTAAGTCGATTTCTAGGCGTTTTAATTTGTACTGGACAAACGGTAAATCCAATTGACTTGAAATTTGAAACCTTACAATAATATCACATTACGGATCCGATGAAACTGGTTTCGTCGAAATCTGAGACTTTTTGAAAAATGGCTATTTTGACTCGTCAAATTTAAATTAAAAACGATTCGATGCGTTTCGAGCTGCCACGATCAAACGATAACTCCGATTGACACGAAAATTGAAATCCGGTAATAACTAACTATTACGGATCCAATGGAACTGGTTTCGTTCAATTCTGAGACTGTTCAAAAATTGACTATTTTACTAGTCGATTTAAATATTAAAATATTCAATTTTCACAAATTAACTTTTAATTCGATTTTAAAAGTTCTAAAATATCGTTCTAACTTCAACATGATAAAATAAAATTTTACAAATCATTTACAATCATATTTAACTCAATTTTCAATTATTTCCATAATTTAACATATTAAATTATCGATTTAATAATCCAATTGAATCCAATAATTCAAATAAAAATTTATTTGACTTATAAATTCACTTATAAATATTTAAAATTAATTAAATATTCAAATTTTAATTTATAAAAATTCTGGGTCGTTACAATCTTTCCCCCTTAAAAGAATTTCGTCCTCGAAATTACAAGTAAGAAAAGTTACAGAATCTATTAATTTTCCCAAAATTCATAGTTAAACTTCTTACAATAACTTTACTAAGCTTTCAAATCATACTTAGTTATCTTTCCAAAAACAATTTCTATTGTTTAACTTTCAATTTCAAAACAAAGTTAAAGTTTTCAAAAAATTTCCCAATTTTCTCAAAATTTTTCTAACGCCTTAAATTTCCGAAAAAATTCGCCATAGTCTCCTTTGCGCGGCTCGATCCGAAAAAAAATGACAGTATATATATCACAAATATACATCTCATCAAGTAATGAGGCATCCCGAAGGGAAAAAAGTATAAAAGTACGATATTTAATCCGAGATATGTACCTTATATTTTATTAGCAAGCATATACGGCTAATATAGCGCTAAAGCGAACTCCAAATGCGAAGCAAACGCGATCCGCACCTACTAAACTCAACAAACAACATGAGAATCATGCATATATGAAAATAGTATCAATATACAACATATAGCAACATAACTATACATGTCACATAGAAAATGCAACCAAACAACAAATGCAAACATCAACCAATTATCATTCATAATCAATATATATTCATTCATATTTTCATTAATATTAAATGAAATAGGTTTTCAATTTAATCACATTTGATTCATATACAGTGGATGTTCTTACTAACATTCATTCTCAATTCAATTAGTTTGCATTCACTAATTAAATCCAATTCACATTCAATTCTATTCAAATTTATTTACTTTCCATTTGAATTCAATTACATAGCTTTCAATTTCATTAACACTTAATGAACTTATATACAATCAATCAACATCCATATAACAACCAAAGTATATTGATTACAACCAAATTTCTTCGCTTCACTTACATTCATTTTGGTTTAACATCTTTACTTTCCAATTGGTTTTATTAAATTGACTTTCATTCAAGTATTCAACTTCCAATAACATTAGAATTTAATGAATTAACACTTACATTCATTATTTCATATCAACTTTATTCACATTCAATTGATTATCATTCAATCCATTTATTCAATTCAATTACAAAGTTGAATTTCATTTATATAACTCAAGTTCACCTTTGTCACTTTTATTTACAACTCATATTCAACAACTCTTAAGTTATATTCCATTTAACAAACATCATTTTTTTTTCATAACTTAAATTCCCACTTGTAAATAAATTCAGATTCCAAATTCTAAAGTAAATTTTCCATTTAACTTTAAATTCATTTTTATTCACAACTCATATTCATAGATATATCCATAAAGTTTCACTTCTTATGTATATAAGTTTATTTCACAATTGTAAACACTTTAATTAAAATTTCAATTCTTATAATTCTTTTACTTATACAATTATTCTTTTATTTAGATTATTCAAACAACCAAACAATCAACTTATATACACTTTAATAATTCTGAAAAATTATTCCTTTATATTTAAAAATATAATCAAGGTAAAATTATTTCATTTACCCAATTTAAAACAATACTGTGCCGAATTGTTCTATTCAAGTGTTTAGAAACCCCTTCGGCATAGTCTTGCGGACCACGCTGACGAAAGTTCATATGCCATTCAATAAACCAATCATCACAATATAAAACAATTTCATATTCACTAACAAGTACGCTCTCATAGCTATTATTACACTCAAACTCATTCTAGAGTACTACTGACTCTATCTCTAATGAGTAATACCCAACAGAACCATGGTTGTCGCTTAACCATCAGCTCTGATACCAAATGTAACGCCCCGAGAATTTTTGACTTTCGAAAATTCAACATCGATACTCACTTTATCGACTGCCGAGAAATCGAAGGCCGGAAACACGGAATGTTATGGGTTTTAACAAAAATTTTAAGAAAAGAAAAAGAGAGAAGTAGAAGAAGATAACAGAAAATAGAGAGAGAGGAAGATAGAAAAATAGAAAATTTGATAATAGAAGATAGAAGAATTTTTTTTAAAATAGAACGGGACAGAAGAAACAGAACGGAACAACAACAGAATTTCACAATTCGCAGCGGAACAACATATAATAATAAATGAATAATCTTTAAACAAAGAACTATATCAGTTATTACATTATCATCATATTTTATTACATCATATCATCACATCAGAGTGTACAACAACATACAACATCAAACAGTGCAGCGGAAAAAGAAATACTATATAAACTAGTATTACGCCATGCCATCCAGCTTGCCTCCAGCAACTCCAGAATATCCAGAATATCCTGATAAACCTAACTCTTAACTGCCCGTGTGGAAATTGGTGGGCACCCAGAGTTTAGGAAGGAAAACAATAAACTCCGAGTCAGTCATGTGACTGGTGTGAGAACTCAAAATAGTTTATTTATCTTTAAAATCAAAATAGAGGAATATTTTTAAATCAATTCGCAATGCTTTTAAAAATGAGACTACCATAAGGCCTCCCGCACACACACACATGCAAACGCAGAATCGGAGGAGATTTCTCCTTATGATAGTCAAAGATGCTTGATACGCATTTAAAATAATATTTGATATTATTATTAGTGCATAGTGTAGAGGAAAATCATTTCGAAAATAAAGATATAAATCTTAGCCAACATACGACCATTATCGTATGCCTACTATAGCTACTATCCAAACAGTGGTGACCACCATAAGTGAATAGCAGGTTCTACAACTAATACCGTACAAGTTTCGTATTGGGAATTGGATTTCCAACAAATGGTCAGGCCAAGGAACTTCCCATTGCCACATGAGAATGCCTCTGGATGGACATCCCCGAGAACCAAACCGGATCTCTACCAACACAAGGCCGGGTTACTCCTAACTGAGTAACAACTGACCGAATATGCCATCCCCCGGTCCTTTGGGACCTTTATCCGAGAGCGCTCTCTAATCAATTCACACAATCATAAAAACAAAGTGTTTTCAACATGAGTAAGTATCTGGGCTCCATACCATGATACCACCCTTTTCCAGAAGGAAATGCACATATCCTAAAGGGCGCTACCCCTCATAACCTTGCTGCTTCTTTCCTGTTTTGACCATTTCCGGGATGTGAGGCTCGACGAATTCACGTCCACAAAAACATACTTTATACAAAAACCATGCTTTGGGTCAACAAATGATCAACACAATGATCACTAAGATAGACGATCAAATAAATGATCCTATCACAATAATCAACACAATGATCATTTCAGCATCACTCAGCATGTCACATTACCAAACTGGGAATATATCGCTGATAAATTCAACTATATAACCTTTGAGCACATGCGTCTCAAAGAAGGGTGTTAAGCAAAGAATAAATTCTCCGCCACCAACAGAAATATATTTGAAAGAAATCGGCTTTATATCTCAAATTGTAATGTCAGACATACAATCCATACAAGTCTGTTCCGGGCTCGAACAGAACCGAAGGCACTTACAAAGAAGTCCTTACAATCCGGATATTCACAATCCTGATCGGATTTCCCATCACTTAGGGAGTCTCTATACCGTTGCAACTCAGTGCAGAGACAATCGATAGGTCATCCTATCGCTTTCGCAAATACCGGGTCTTCAACACCGATCTTCAATGCTATTCACAACGACGTATCACATATTCGGAATGGGTTATACGACCCCATGGTCCTTTCCCGGTTAACCCGAATAGTGAGCGCTTATTCAAAAATAAGTGTGCATTCAAATTCAATCAATTCACATCAAATACCCATTCAAAGGGAAATACTGATAGTCGGTTATTGAACTATCACTGGATATGCACACATCACCAGATTCCAAATAATTTTCCAAAATATTTATTTTCCAAAATATCTTTACTAGATATATAATTTCAACACTTCAAAAATAAATCAATATTTATTTTTAACAAGTTTCACTTTCACATATAAATTCCATAATGAATTTATATTTCAAGATATCCATGCATATGCGATTTCAATAATTCATTTCAATTTATCTTCAGAAAAAGATAAATTCTAATTATTCACTTCATATTGGAAAACATTTCCATACTTATTTATTCATAAGTAATTCACAAATTCCTTTTATTTTCAACACTTAGAAAATATTCAATATACTTAAATCGAATTAAGTATATAATTCATTCTTTAAGGAAATCATTCTCTTAAACATATTTATTTGGGCCAAAACGAATGTTACGTAAAACATCGTTACGACAACCCAAAATCACTAGTATAGGGATTCGAAATTAAAATAGATATATAAATCCCAATACTATACAAAACATTTTCTTTCGGAAATCATTTACTATAACAACAGTGTTATAGTCCACATTTCCTTTTATTTCTCGAAATGTCTATTTCAACAATAAATGTTGAAATCTATGGTTTCGAATCTCAACACATTTTAAACCATCGTTAGATCGTTTTAATTCTATTTAAAACATCATATCTAAAACAATTTCTTTAACGTATTATTCACTATTCAAAAACGTGAATATACTACCTTAACAAATTTCATCATTTCTATTCACTTTAACTTAAAGGATTATTCACTGTTCAAAATGTGAATATAACTCTATCTCTAAGTTATAACAATTAACTTATCAAAATAAGTCATTTGCGGATTTATAAAACAACGTTTATAAATTCCGTTTCTATTTATTTATAAAAACTTCCTTTTTATAAATTCCTTTATTAACCTATTCCAGTTTATAACTCAATTATAAACTACAAGTTCATATTATAAGTTAATTACTTATAAAACGATTATTTTACAAAATCGTTCATTTAACTTCCCAAATTATTAATCTTAACTTATAAGATTGTTTATTTATCCAAAATTCATTCTTTCGATAACTTTATAAATTTTATAAACCTATTGCTTATAAAATTTCATTTATAACTTCACAGTTTATAATTTCATAAATTTCATTCATTTAGGAAATTCATTTTCACTACATTCAAACACTTATAAAAACTCGTTTTATAATGTCCATAATTCAATTTATAAATATCCATTTATAATTCTCTTAATATAAATTAATTTATATTATTCTTTTAAACGTCTTTAAATTCCTTTAAAATTTCACCGTTCTCTTGATTTATAAAAAAATCAAATTTTATAAATCTTATATTCAAACTTTTAATAATAAACTCAAAAATCCAGTTTAAACTATTTTATAAAATCATTGGTTCATATTTCTCAAAAACCAGCTTTTAACTATATTTCACAAAAACCATAATTTTATAACTTTAAAAATTATAACGTTTATTTATTTATAATGGATCAATTCCAAAAATATAGTATATTTTCAAAAATTACTTTAAAACCATTTTAAAATCCCAAAATCTGGGTCCAATGATGCTACACACCAAATAGTCAATCACGACTACAACGATCCATCATATATCGTATATGATAATCAATCAAATATCAAAATATCTGAAATCAAATAAAAACTGTTGAGGAATCCTGTTGGATCCCTCCAACCTGTTTCCTGCATCCAAAAACATTAGCACAATACCAATTTCGCTCCAGTACGAAATTATCGCGGTACATGATTTTAATAAATATTATCCGCTTACTAACGGCGTAATAGGGTCTCATCCGCTAAACAAAAAATGCGGAAAATCAACAACTGCAATATATACATATGCCAATATATATATATTGATATTATATATAATACCAATTTCACTGTTTATGAAATATTCGCGGTATATGTTTATATTAAATAACATCCGCTTACTAACGGCGCATAATGTCTATTTTAACAATCAATATATACAAT